>JAPFQT010000108.1:0-741629 GCA_027627225.1 Congeria kusceri
CAGGTTATGTCATTTTGACTGTATATCATACAACAAAATAGTATACGTTTTTATGTATATTTTTTCGTTACGTGAATTTTCAACTCAACTCAACTCACTTTATTAAGTAAATAAAGGCCACTGGCCCATAATACACAATATAGTACACAAATCATAATAGATAAATGTAGTTGCATTCCAACATCCAACACTAATAGTAATACATGTTTAAGTATTAATAGTATTCATAAGATGATATAAAAATATGCATAATTTATGTATCGTTTCATTGTTATTTGTACTCATCATAGTATAAAAATCATTGACAGTATTTCCTCCAAAATACCAGTTGTAAAGAAATTCTCGACGGATAACATCATATTTAGGACAATGAAAAAAAGCGTGAAATTCACAATCAATAACTGATATGTTATTTTCATTGAAACAAAAGGTACATATTCTCAAATCTTGAGCAATATTTAACTGCCTTCCAAGTTCACTGTTTCATTTGTGGTTCGCACATCTAAATCTAGCAAAAGCAATTTTATATTTGAAAGGGATTTCTAAGTCTAAATATCGCTCAGTATTAAGCAAAGTCTTATAATATTTATAATGATTACATCTAGATGAATTATTTATATCATTATACCAATTTTGGGTAAAGCAATCAGTTATGCGTTGGCGAAAACTATAAATAAATAAATCAATGTTACCAACATCTTGTGAGATCCATATGTATCCGTAGCCATACGTAAACAATAAAGATTTTACTTGTGTGGCCCAGCAAATACGCCCAGCGTCATCTATCGTCTTTAACATGTTATAACATTGTTTAGGATATCTATTGTTAGGCATTGTCACAAGCTTACACCAATACTTAATACAGTTAACAAAATATGTGACACATAAAGGAAGCCGCCCACATTCGCCAAGGATGATACATGTATTAGTATTTTTTTTAACATATAAATTTCGTTTGCAGAATTTGTTTTGGACTGATTCAATAATGTTTATATATTCATAACCCCAAATCTGTGATCCATAGCACAATATAGGTTTTACCATACTGTCAAATAGTACAAATAGTTCTTTAGTAGGGAAATTTCCAAAAGTCTTTTTGTAACTGTAAATTGAAAATATTGCTTTTTGTGCTTGCGCACTTAATTTATCATGTGCTGCATTCCACGATAATTTAGGCGTAAAAAGCAATCCCAGATATTTATAAACAGATGTTATATTTATTTTTATCCCACGAAAAGTCCAAGTTTCATAGTTTCTCAAAGGTCCGCCATTTCTAAAAACAATAATTTCAGTTTTTTCTAGATTAATCTCCATTCCTGTATTAATACAAAATTGATCTACGACATTTAAATGTTGTTGTAGTTTAATACCTGTTTCCGCACAACTAGCGATATCATCAGCAAACATAAGACATATAATGTCATTAATTTCATTGGAAATAAATATCCCAGATCCACAACTTTCACGCAGCATCACTGATAGTTCATCAATAAATAATGCAAAAATAGTCGAACTTGACTTGTCCCCCTGTCGGGTGCCAACGTTACATTTAAAAAACTCAGTTATTGTTATTGGGCATGAGTATTTATATTTCGCAGCAGACATGTCATTGCCTGTATTTTGAACTTTAACGCAGGAGTAAAGTGAACTATACATTTGTTTTAAAATGCGGAGAATTTTACCGTCAATTCCTTTTCTCTTCAAAGCATAAAATAATACACTATGATTTATTTTATCAACGGCCTTCTTAAAATCAATATATAAACAATAGAATCTACCCCCCTTTTTTGAGATATATTTCTGGACCATAGCTTGAAGACAAAATACATTATCTATCGCCGAATAGCCGGCGCGGAAACCAGCTTGAGATTCGTCAAATTTATTATTATCTGCCGCCCATTCATATAGACGTTTATTTATGATACCAGAAAATATCTTATACATCGTGTTTGTTAACGATATTCCACGGTAATTTGCTGGCGTATATGTAGGTCCAGATTTATGTATAGGACTTATAATACTCTGGCCCCAGGACTTCGGAAAGTCACCCATATCAAAGATTCTATTAAAAAGGGAAAGTAAGTACGATGCGATATTGTCTATTGAATATTTATAGAATTCAGATGGTATTCCATCTATACCGCTACTTTTACCACACATTAATTTATGGATTTGAAATTTGACTTCGTTGAGTGAAATTGGCTCATTTAGAGGAATCATAGTGTCATTCACGATATCTGTATTAATGTTAATATTTATGTCAATACGTGGTGCTTGTGCATCATATAACAAACAAGTATATGTAATTATATTAGTTCATATGGAATTAATAATGTGTAAAATGTTGTTCAATGAAGTCATTTTCTTTGTACATCAAAAACGAACATCGTCAAGAGTGCATGGGGTATCAACTAGTCAATTGCCTTTGTATCAGCAATATTTATTAACATCAATTATATATTGTGTCACTTTTCTACCTGAGATGCATTTACTGTGCTGCAGGTGTCAATGCAATAATTACACAAATGATTATAACATGTCGCGTGACTATGAAAACAGTCATTAATACAGTGATTGTGCTTTAATTGCTTTAAACAACAAACTCTCTGACAATGTTGTTGTTCTAGTTACATTTATGTTGTTTTACTAGCCGTATTTTATGTTGCGCACATAAAAATGTTCCATTATTAAATGCATTATCAAACTTTGTATATCAGCCATACATGAAGATATATGCCTAAATTTCTGCCCGGTTTGTATTAAGATAAATCAAATATATTCATGATAACTGATAACATGTCTTATCAATATTATCAATCCTTTATGCAACTTAAGAGTAATCTAAAGATACTGTTAGCAAAAAATATCAAAGTTATCAGTTACAGAACCAAGTTATCAATCAAGCCTAATGATGTTTAATAGTTTTGTTGCTGGTGGTAATTATATAGTTTGTATTACAGGCAAATCGCAGTTGAAAACCTACACTCGGGACAACAGATGCAGGTTTACAGCCATTAAACTAAGAACGAAAATCATGAACGAACAAAATAAAAGAAAGGCATTATCTAAAAAGAGGATGTTGCAGATGACGGAATAAAATACCTCCAGTGAGAATGATGCGCTCCTTAAAAAGAAACTACCCAAAAAAACTGATTTCAAGTTATAAGTTAATTTATTGTGATCATGTTGCCTTCACTTTCAAAATATTTAGACAAATATAAACAAAGCGAAACTCCAACAGGAGTGAACTCTTATTAGCAGCCCGAGGTTTTGTATTTGTGGCATATGACAAACATAAGTAATACAAGTATTTACTGGACACCTCTGTTAACACATTAAGCGCTGTGTACAAGAGGATTGTGAAGATGTTTTTATTTTCATTTGGAATTGAAAGGGCTCCTAGGATTTTGCCTCCGTAGTCAGAACGTTAATTGCATGCACTCTGTGTATATACTAAATGTAACTTCTATGTGTACGTTAACGTTAATTATGGTTGGAGAGTTGTGGCATAATGAAACGTGTACCCAGGCATGCAATGTTTTGAGGTTAAGCTACAGCATTGTATTTCGTTCGGAGTTTGTACCATAGTATTCGTATGAAATGCTGATACAATAACTTTTTTATTATTCTAAAAATGATCTGTTCTGCAACAACTGGTCACATTTTTGTGAATTAGACATGAAACAGAGGAATTCAAGGACTTGCAAGTTAGAATCACTCGGGATCATTATTTATCACTTTTTAAATCGATCCTTAATCATAATGATGTTTTCATTCTGTTTATACGATGTGCGAATTATGTGTGTCTTTAGATCTTTATGAAAATGAATAACTAACAACTTTTATCGTCGCGTTGTCGTCTGCGTCAGCGTTTGTTTTTTTCCTGGTAAAGTTTTTGTTTTAGTTTTTAGTCTATTTCTCAAAAACAATGAAAGGTATCTATTTGAAACATTCAATACGTGTTTATATCTAAAGGTTAATAAATTTCAGGTAATGTGATTGAATTTCCAGATTTATCTACCCTTTGTTTTTATAAAAAACTTACATTTTTGATAAATATATAATTTCTCAAAAACTATCAAATAACTATTGAAATGTAAGATACTTCAAGATACTTGTTTATGGTGCCTACCCCATTCTGCAGACATAACGAAGTAACTCTTTCAAGGCATTTGTTGGAGCTATTACCCTTTAAGCCCACCACCTTAGCACATCGCTATTGGTAAATGGGGATTGTCCTGCGTCGCTCGGCATCCTGTGTCCGTAATGCATCAACCCTTGGGCTCTATACTGACTTCACTTCTCATTCAATGTTTACCAAAATTGCACAGTTTGTCTATGACCTCAAATAATGGTGATAATTGGCCACATAAGGCCAGGAGAACCAGAGTTATCGCCCCATTTTTATGGAACAAAACTGCAAAATGGACTTTCTGCAACAAACTATTTCATTTTTCATCAGATATTGGCCAAACTTGCACAGCGTGTGTAGGACCATAAGATATAAAAACAGTCTCAAAAAGGTCTAGATTGGAGAACAGACATTAAGTTATTGTTCCTTGTTTGTCAAAAAACATGCAAAAATGAACACCGTTTAGGATACAGAATCCACGTTTTTGTCTCATTTTGACCAAACTTACACTAATGTATTGTTGTCACTGTTTTAATTATTGTTTGGTGAAAAAGAACATATCACCGAATATGGAATTAAGCTGGATGTTAGAACCTAGGATTCCAGATATAGGGTAAATCTCTGTGTAATGTAACTATGATTGAGCTTGGTAAACATTTCAGAGATTTATTGTGGTTTACCTTGGTCCCAAAAGTTTCGACCATGAATGTCTTTGTACAGTATTGCAAATGCAAATTGCAAGGTAAATAGTATATGTACACCTAGGCCGGACATGCATCTGTATTGCACCTGTCGATTGCCAGATTAACTTGGTCACCGCTTTGGGCCATCATGGCCATTTTGTTCAACTAATAATTTTCGCTTTAGGTCCAATTTGACCATACATATATGACGTTTGGTCTTAAAACTCATTGTACTTGATCACAGTGATAGATTTCAGTTGACAAGAGACCGTTAGGATTTTGTTAGAGTAATTGTCCGTTTTTATCAACTATTCCACTTTAGGTCAAATTTAACAGTATCTATAAGAGATATTGTCTTGAAATTCAATACACGTCATCATAGTGATGAACCCATTCTATAAACAAAAGACCAGAGTACAGTAAAATGTGTGAAAGTCAAGCGTCCAGAACCCGAACGCGATGTTCTTGGTTATTCTAATATTGCTTTAGCTAAGTTTTATGTTATTTTATGCGGATGTTTATGTAGGGAAAGATCACAAAAGGTACAGTGTGCTGCTAAAACAAAGAGTATGTTGACATTTTCTAACAATTTGCTAAATCCAGGGTGGTTAGTTGTCTAATGCTTATAATTACAGTTGTTAAGCATGGGCTATTAAATTCTCGTTTAATATTTAAAAACATCATATTAAATAAAGACATTTTACCGTTCTGTGTTGACCAGCCCAAATGGTAAGCAGGGAGGAAACACAAAAAATACCAGAGTGTACCAGCCTGTTTGTTTTTTTATTAATTAAGTAGATCAACAAATCGATCACATTATAAAGCAAAATTTCTTATTTGAATTTTCGTTTCGTTCAATTTCGACCTGATGATGATGTTATATCGCTTTTTATGTTATACAGTTTTCTGAGCATAATTGTTAGCTGATGTTTATAAGGATGGGTGTCTATTTGTATTGACTCTTATGTCCTTATTTCGGTAAGTTTAGAGTTTAGTACCTTTCCGTAAGTTATGCAGATAACCTTATCAACTTGCGGCAATTTTAATCAGGCTTGAAATTTCGTTTTGTTGAAGGTCAACTTGATAATGACAATTTATTATATCATCATAATTAAAACGAATATATCATAGCGTATAGCAATTGTTTCATTGTCATTATATGAAGTATTTCTTTCAAGAATCATTGAATTATTTACTTGTTTTAATTGACATTACATGAAGTATTTCTTTCTGTTCAGTGATTGTTTTAATTGTTTAAATTGTGTTGTTGTTTGTATTATTGTATAATTGTTGTTATTTTAAAATGATATGCTCTTAAGCAATGGGAAAGTAAATAAATGGTAAGACACTAACGTGCTTTATATTTATACATGTATTATAAAATCGGACCGTTACAATGCGATTAATAATGATATCGGGTGCGATAGCCTTTCCCTTCACATTAGCAGTTTTACTTTGCGCGCAATCATGTTGTTTTTTCAATATGGTTGTTACAGATCACAGCAAACCTTTTTTATTAAAATTAAAACATTAAAAGGGCCTGTTCACATATTGACGAATTGACTATTTTCCATTTGAAAATTTGTCTCTTATTCCAATTATAAAAATAATACTGTATGTAAAGGAGCGAAATGATACACATACTGTAAACACCAGTTCGTTAATCATTAATTGTAAGGCTAAACGACAGAATAATGTGGAATGTTTCTGTTTTCGTTAAAATTGTTGTCATCACCTATATCAATGATATAATGTTATACAAAAACGATTAAACCGTAATGGCCGAGTCGTTAAGGTATTAGCCTTTTGATGCGGAGTTCTGAGGCTCTTACCCCGGTGGGAGCAACTTTTTTCTCTTTGTGATCTATTGTAGTTACGATGCACCGTTAAGATTTCTTAGGGCATACTTCAAAAATACAAATATCATAATGCGAACAATTCCCACCACCTTAAAACCAACACATTTTAATTATTAGTTTTTCAAGATGTCTGAACGAATTCAGTTTGATAAAAGCAATGCACATTTATTAAAATTTAAGTTGAACATTACATACATGTTGGTTATTTAAGAATTGAACTACCATGATCTGCTCTTCAGCGATGTTTGAGGTTTGTTTTGGCCTGTATGAATAAATTAGGTTCCAAAAGCTGACCTTCATACATTGACGAAGCGCAGACAATATACATTCAATGCCTATAATTGCAATTCGATGCTAAATTGTTTTCTTCTTCACTTAAAAGGACAAAAATGACCAGTTAAACATATTTAATCTTGCGTACTTGCGTTCAAATACATTGGATTTCTATCTATTTACATTTGAGTCCCGTCTTCGTTTGCTTGTGAAAAAAGATGCTTCTACAAATGTCAATTATATTCAAATCAATCTGCAATATTATCCATATTACTTGGATATTTTACAAAAAGACCACGTGCGTAATGTCTGTGATATTCACGGAGTATGTATTGTGATTTTGAAATTCGATTAATGAACATTATCCTTTATCAAAACCCAGATCAGTGAATGGTTAACTGGCCTAATTAATATTTGTCGTATGGTGGCATAGAACTGCCAAATGACAACCACTTTAGGTTCTTGTTATAAATCTTATACTTTCTTTACGTAAGATAAAATGCAAGAAAGTGTCAAACATTATTTGCATTCCATGGTATTTAGTAAACGACACACGACAAAAGTCAGTGCGCAACGTATCTGAAAGTAAGCCTGTCTTAAATATATGTTAGAAAAAAGCTGTTATTCCAAATATATAACATGATGCCACAGTTTTAACTCATATCTTAATTGGCCTTATTTATAGAATAGACAATATATTTTGTATTATTCCATATTACGAAGATATTACAACTAAAATTATATTATTTTTTACACAAACAAAAACCAAATACAGGTATATGGTCATGCATAGTCTATAGCTTAAAAAGCGAAATATCAAACATGTGTTTATTTGAATTACATGCATTATTGACAAAAATATAAATGTGATGAAGAACAATGTTATGTGTATGTCATCAATATATTTGTTTATTTAATTCTAATTCAATTTAAACATAAATGTCGGTATTCCTGGTGTGAATCATCGGTTCGATTTAAAAAAAAAAGTTTATTTTATAATACTTAATTTAGAGCGGATCTATAAATAATAAGATGTAAGCATGAAGCATGCTACCAAAATTTAAAAGTAAACACTTTAGTAAATCAGCTGTCAGTTATATGTTTGAATAGTCTTAACATTTCACATTTTAATGTCCGATGATTTAGAACGCACTTCAGTGAGAGAAAAAAAAATAAAACAACAACGCTAACATATTCTTTTATAAGCAATCTTATTTAGGAGTTTGTGCCTATTTAAAAAATAAATTTGATTCGTTTTCTTTCAAGGAAAGCGACTGCATTACTGTAAGGGCAAAAAAAAGCCTCCAATCCTTATACTTCAATGAAAGGGGTATCACAAGTTAACAAAATGCCGGGTAAACCACCGATGTCTCCTAAAGGTTGTCTATTTATGTATCCTAAAGGTTGTACATTGATGTCTCCTAAAGGTTGATTCGGTGTCACCTAAACACTGCATCGGTATAATCTCAATGGTTCCTTGCTCTTTTCCTGTAACATTAAATATCGCTCACAGGATAAAATCAAGAGTCGGCCACCGTGAATTGACTTCGATAATGTTTTATGTCACATTTTAATATTAAAAGTTATGCGAAAAAAAGACATACTACAAAAGATCGTGCGCATCTAAACGGGAATCAGTATCGACTTAGAATATAAGTTGCAAAAAAACTGTTGTTCGAATCATCTTAAAGTATACCACACCTTTAAGTCATATCAAGGGCGTTGTTATATTTAGATGGTAAAATATATAATTTATCCCTTTTTATTATGAAGATATTACATGAGTAAAAACATTAACATCAAGAAATATATGTACATGTGTATGCGTAATACTGAGATTAAACATCGAGATCTCAGAACTATAAACATTATTATTATATGCATTACTTTACAAAATGTGATTTAGTACTATGAAGTGTACATGCATGCCATTTTATCACCAAGAAAGCTCCCATTCATGTCTCCTAAAGGTTGCATCGGTGTCATCCAAAGGCTGCATCAATGTACTTGCTTGTTTTACGGTAGCACTTATTTGTCCGTTGAATTCAAAAGTCGGACACCCTGAATCGTCTAAGATATTTATGTTTTATATAACACAGGTTTCAGTGGGATACCAATTGGGACAGAGTAACAGATCAGCAGTCAACGTGCAGCGTTGTAGAAGACATATAAAAAAGATATTAAGCTAGTTAAAGGAAAGTACATGTAGCTAACAAAACGCATGTTCGAATCGTTTTAAATCACAATAATAATTTGTGAATTCGATAGCCGGAATAGCCGGTATGTTTGATTTATGCGGAAAATAATTGATTTAATAGTTTTATCAACAGTGCCGAAAATATCAGTTTCAGAACTTATTGATGGGAAATGATTTTTCGTCAGTATTCGCCGAGGTATTCAAATTCGATTTTTACATACCTTATATGAAACCTCTGGGCCTTGCGGTTTAAGATGAGAAGATTTTAAAAGTCAATTTGCGGTATACGTCTATATAAAAAATGTGACCCCCGGGGCGTAGCCAGTTTCGACCCAAGGGGCAGCATTTGAACAATATTTGTAGATGAACACATGCGACATACCAAATATGAAAGCTCTCAGCCATGCAGTTTCAGGGAAGAAGATTTTTAAAGTTTTCACTTCTTTAATCTATTTTAGCTCTGGTGACCTACGACGCACGACAGACAAAGGGTGATCACAAAAGCAAGCTTAACATTGTCTTTTCATTTTTGACAATACAAAGATAACCTTATTACAAAACCTGTGTTTAAAACCCAAATCATCTGTAGGGTAAGTCGCTCTGCTTTTCTTTTTATTTACGGATCATGTAACCACGTTTAATTCATCTAGTGATCATCAAAGAAAGTGAACAGAGGTGATTTTTTCTGTTTTGTTTTTATAAAGATGATTTAAAGCTGTGTATTTACCTTTTAAAGGAAGAATATGTGTTAAAATAAAGAACAATCATTATATAAGTTGCATGCAACATTACTTAATGCATTGTCAGAAAAATAGAATCAAAATTAGTTTACATAACTGAAACTTCTATGTTATCGGACATTTAAAATTATTGTTTCAGTGTCCGAATACTTAGAATCTGTTCGAAACCATATCTACAATATTATCACAAAAACCGCAAAGGGTAGACATGCTCGTTAGTATTGTTATCTTCAGCGACGGTTCCCTTTCTTGTCGGCAGAGTAAATTTATTGCTATTTACTGTATATTGGTAATTATACTACTTGTTAATTGGCATGCGTGGTCCAGCAAATACGTTGCGAGATAAAATTGATAAACAATAGGACCCATGAAACGTTTACTGGTGCAGATATTTGCTGTTACAATAATTGCAAATTAGTATCTGTCCGAAAACAAAGATTACTAAGTATTTTAGAGTGTCTCAAAACATAGAGACGCAAACAATGATTATTTTTGGTGATTTTGAGGCTGTCCGAGAACAAGAATCGATACGGTACATGCCATGTTGCTCGCCACTTCAATCGATTGTCGGAAAATGGATATGAAGATCACACGTACGCGCGCACGCATACACACACTTTAACAAGAGGTCACTTGCGGATTTGATCCGTCATTAAATGTGTTTACAATAAGTCGTGTATAGTATAGCTCGTTCAGATTGATCTGCAGGTTGTTGCTCTTTCAGTTATTGAGAAGCACGGGACCCTTATTTGCTGCCAGAATATGATTTTATCGACAAAACCATGAACATGAAAGAAAAACATTGAACTTTGGAGAAAATGTATTATTTCAAAGAACGTTTGGTGATGGGGCTCACAATATACAAAGTTAAAAACTCCTGACCTGAGATGATTTATACCATTGTATTATGGTTTGCATTCATTTTTCCTTTGCCTCAATGAAGGGTGTTACGTATAAATTTGTCTCAGTTCACTCTGAACGAGCTATAAAACGGATCAAAATCGACTTATTTCTGTATCAGTAATGGTATTGTTCTTCTGGAGCTTTCGACTTTTAACAAACACGAGTAAGGTAAATGCTCCGTTTTGCTCATTTCATTTGCTTTACAGACAGAGACTATTTCCGATGGACAAGTATTGAGACAGCAGCAATAAAGAGAGACTTCAGGCACAAAATAGAAAAAGAAGAAGGCAACTCGTTTGCCCAGAGATTTAAGTCCTTCATAATGATGATAATTATTATAAAATAATTAGAATTAGAAGTGATTAGAGATGCTCCCCGTTCGTTTAATGTATTGAACTGGTCCATGGTGTTGAATGGGAAAAAGGTTCCAACAAACCCAAGCTTCACCTAACCAACATGTAGTATATGCCAATACATTTGGAGTTGGTTGTGCGTCGCATTAACATTCAAGGGCCTAATTAGCTATAATTATATAATAAGATGATAACATATAACACAACATAGCTATTCTTGCGAGAAGAGACGCGCCGTAAACCCGGATAATAGCCCTGTAATCGTGAATATTTTTGATTACTGTATAACTTGAGCAACACTGCGACACATCAGGTTATGTCATTTTGACTGCATATCATACAACAAAATAGTATACGTTTTTATGTATATGTAATTATATCAGTTCATATGGAATAAATGTATGAAATGTTGTTTAGTGAAGTCATTTTCTTTATACATAAAACGTACATCGTCAACATTGCATGGGGTATCAACTAGTAAATTGCCTTTGTATCAGCACTGTTTATTAATATCAACTATATATTGTGTCACTTTTCTACCTGAGATGCATTTACTGTGCTGCAGGTGTCCATGCAATAATTACACATATGATTATAACATGTCGCGTGACTATGATTGCTTGAATTGCTTTAAACAACAAACTCTCTGACAATGTTGTTGTTCTAGTCACATTTATCTTGTTTTACTAGCCGTATTTTATGTTGCGCACATAAAAAGGTTCCATTATTAAATGCATTATCAAACTTTGTAAATCAGCCATACATGAAGATATATGCCTAAATTTCTGCCCGGTTTGTATTAAGATAAATCAAATATATTCATGATAACTGATAACATGTCTTATCAGTATTATCAATCACTGATGCAACTTAAGAGTAATCTAAAGATACTGTTAGCAAAAAATACCAAAGTAACTATAACGTTATCAGTTACAAAACCAAGTTATCAATCAAGGCTAATGATGTTTAATAGCTTTGTTGCTGGTGGTAATTATATAGTTTGTGTTACAGGCACATCGCAGTTAGAAACCTACATTCGGGACAACAGATGCAGGTTTACAGCCATTAAACTAAGAACGAAAATCATGAACGAACAAAATAAAAGAAAGGCATTATCGAAAAAGAGGATGTTGCAGATGACGGAATAAAATACCTCCAGTGAGAATGATGCGCTCCTTAAAAAGAAACTAAACAAAAACCTGATTTCAAGTTATAAGTTAATTTATTGTGATCAGATTGCCTTTACTTTAAAAAATATTTAGACAAGTATAAACAAAGCGAAACTCCAGCAGGAGAGAACTCTTATTAGCAGCCCGAGGTTTTTTATTTATGGCATATGGCAAACATAAGTAATACAAGTATTTACTGCACACCTCTGTTGAAACATTAAGCGCTGTGTAAAAGAGGATTGTGAAGATGTTTTTATTTTCAGTTGGATTGAAAGGGCTCCTAGGATTTTGCCTCCGTAGTCAGAACGTTAATTGCATGCGCTCTGTGTATATACTAAATGTAACTTCTCTGTGTACGTTAACGTTAATTATGGTTGGAGAGTTGTGGCACAATTGAAACGTGTACCCATGCATTTAATGTGTTGAGGTTAAGCTACAGCATTGTATTTTGTTCAGAGTTTGTACCATAGTATTCGTATAAAATGCTTATACAATAACTTAGTGAAACATACACATTTTATTTTTTATTATTCTAGAAATGATCTGTTCTGCAACAACTGGTCACATTTGTTTGGATTAGACATGAAACAGAGGAATTCAAGGACTTCCAAGTTAGAATCACTCGGGATCATTATTTATCACTTTTTAAATCGATCCTTAATCATAATGATGATATATATTTTTATATTAATTCAGTTGAATTAATATTCTCTTGTATTACGATCTAATTTGAATTGCACTGCTATGTGGATTTAGTTTATTTTAAAGTGCGTGTTTTGTGATAAATTCTGGGCTAAGTGTGAGGTTCGGCTTTTGCATTGAGCGTTCTAAGGCGGTGACCCCAGCTTTAATCATTTTTGGTTTATTTGTGTCTCTTGTGTGATTTCTAAGTTGCCAAGTGTGTATTTTCCCTTTTAAGTGAGTAATTCTGGGCTAACTATGAGGTTTGGCATTCCTTTAAACTGGTTTAAAGCCCAAATGCTTTGCTTTGACCGTTCCAAGGCGGTGACCCCAGTTGTAATTATTTTAATGTTGTGTGTTGTGTTGTTTTTAATGTCCTTTATTGTATAGGCTTTTGGTAACTTGCCTCACATGAAGGCCCAACGGATGTTAATAAGGTTTCTCTCCCGATGATGTCTCTGGAGTTTAATTGTTCCTATATTTAAAACTCAACAGAACTGATACTATATACGTGCAATAATTGGTAGAAAAGCACGTTATTGTAACAAAAATGTAGGTTCTTCAGTTATTTTAAGGTTTACAAATCTAATTTTAGATAATTTTAGAGGGGGCGTACGCCATTTCCGCCCCCTCTAAATCCGCCCTTAATAATAATAATAATAATAATAATAATAATAAATAAAAACAACAAAAACAGCAACAATGAAAACACCACAATAACAACAACGATTTAATAATAATTATAATAAAAAAAATAATAATAATAATAATCATCATCATCATCATCCTTATCATAGAAATAATAATAATAATAATAATAATAATAATAAATAACAATAATAATAATAATAATAATAATAATAAATAATGATACTACTACTAATAATAATAATGATAAATAACAATAATAATGATAATAATAATAATAATGATAACAATAATAATTATAATAATAATAAACACTTCAACATTTTAAACGATTAGATTTATATATTATAAAACCACATAAAAATTGTCAGGATATCTTCCAATTCCAAATTTGGTATGTGTGTACTTCTTTGCGAATTCGGATTGGCAATTTTAGTCTGCTAAAGCCGACAATATAGAGCATGTTGTAGTTGATCTGTTTAGCACATCTGCTAGCATAATAATAAAACACTATATAGAACAAAATTAGTTTATTGCAAATGGAAAAAAGTTGAATCCAAACGAGTGTGCGCCAAAAAAAAGGAGCCCACTTTTATAGATCCACTTACAAAATGGCGCAGTATAAATCACTATCATATATGTAACCTTCTGGCGACATTAATATATATAATGCAACCTATGGTGATCATTTCCACTAAAGGTTGGTTTTTTTCATGAACAAACAGCGCTTTACCTTTAGGCGACAGCCAATTTATGTATATCCTACACGCCTAGTATTAAAAGAGTATTATGTGTAAGTAAAGCTTAACTATACTTATAAAAACCTTTTTTTATGACAAACTAAGTAAAAAAGATATTCTATAAGGATATACTTCACATGAAGGATATTGTCTACCAAAGGTTTGTTAGATATGCAAAGTATCCCGAAGGTTCAATTTGTAAGTATATATATATATATATATATATATATATATGTATGTATGTATCATTTGCTACAAAGACCTGTATGTCGATTATGTGACCGCTTACATAAATCTCATTGAGGTACATGTTCGTTATTTACATGCGCAATTATTCGAATATTGTTAAATGTTGAAAGTTGATTGAAAAAAAAATAACGCATAGTGTACAGTTGATAATACTCCATTTATTGTCTGCAATCAACACAGAAATACAGAAACTTTGTATTGCTTTTTACTTTTTTCTGCTTTGCAGTTTTAAATAATTGACAATTCGTTTATGTCGCACAATTCATGACTTGTATACCCACGCTATGTTAACCCAACATAAGAGCAAAAGTACTAGATTTGTTTTAAAAAATCAAACCATAACACGTGAATATGACATCTCTATCTGAATGTGTTTGTTTTGTTTTATTTCATGTATATACCCATGTGTAACCTAAAGAAAAATATAGACAATAAAATGAACAAGTGAGAACCTGTCTAAGGAATCAACGAGATTTATTATACTTAACGTGATTGTATACAATAAATAAACCGACATAAGATTCCATTATCAAATAAATGAGATCATTTTACCGGTTTGATAGTTTCATAAATATTACTAAATTGGATTGCTGACGTGTCAAGAAACTAAGAAAACATGTGTTAAGCGAAACTGTTTAGAGACTGAATGAAGTGTACACCTTTAGTTGGATATTTAGCAGGTAGCGTAAGATTTTAATTGTAAAGCTGTAAATTATTACAATACAGTAGACAGGGGACAGGGCCGTATCCAGAGACGAAAAAAGCACAAATCTTTTCTAGGGAGGGGGTGGTGGGTGTGTTTCGATTTGGCTTATATTTGGTGTGGGTTTTTTTCTTAGTAAGTCATGCCTTTTACTCAATTTTTACGAATTTCTTGTAATAAACTGACGGAAATCTAGTATATGGACACTGAACAAACTTATTTTGAACTTGACATTTAATCCAACTGTAATCATTTAGCATCACAATCACTTTTGTTTTCAAAGGCTAGATTTTTTCGGCACCTGCCTTTACTGTCCCACATCGCAAAATTTGAAGTTTATATAAAAGTGAAAGTTATATTTTGTCTGGGAATGTGCATGAGAGCACAATGATTAAGACGTTCTTCTACCATGGTACATCACCACAAAGTCTATGTTCCAATACAATCTCCTAGCCGATTTGTTGTTCGTTGTGTATATGTTAGATCTAGTGATTTACTAGGCATGAATATTGTCTTTAATACAAGTAGATCATTTACTGGACATTTATTTTACCTATAAGTGTCGATTCATCATTTAATTTTCGAAAAGTGCTTACTTTTTATTTTGGTCGTTTCTCAAATTTTCACTGAGGCAAGTGCCTCAGTATGCATCAGCGTGGCTACGGGCCTGGTAGCCTTGATCATCAAAAGCGAATCATATTTAAACAGCGTAATGTGAAAGGGTTTACTACGTGAAAAACTCTTTATTTGTTGTATATACATATATCTGACATATTGATGTGTTAATGTAATCAGCTAGATTATATACATTGCTATTGATTGCCCTCTTATCTATATTTTAGGGCACTACAGAATTAAGCTCTTAGTAAAGGTTCAAAGGTATTGCAACGTAGAAACATAAATAAATCTTATTTAGTACGCCGAAGGATGTTTATCATGCATTTTAAGAGTAAAATTATTAAAAATAATGTATATACATGTAGATCTATGTAAGCCTGACTAAATGAAAATATGTTATTCTAGACAAAGAACTGCATACGTAGATCTAAGTCATAGTGCTTTGTGATATTGACTTGCTTTCATAGTTTCAATTTTGGTCGTTTTAATTCGGTGGATAAGAAGCTTAAAATTATTTGTTATTTAAAATTATGACGTCATCAAGTATTTTGCGCGTCGTTGGATTACGTCATACGAATCGAAACAGTTTTACCGTCTGGGTGTCGATTTTTTAAGGCCGTTAAGTAGATATATGATATTTATTGTGGGCTAATTTGTGGGATTTTACTGTCTGATGCAAATAACTGATTTTAAATCTTATTCATGTTTAATAAATTTCTATTTCTGTTGGCAGGAATGATATAATATTTTAAAATAATCAGAATAATCTATGTTGTCTTCAATTTAATAAATAAGATCAGATGTTACCGTATACAACCAAGCTTTGAAATCTGGCTGTATTTATTCATCCCACCATAACGGCTTCGTCCTGTTTTGCATAACGATTCACTGAAAATTTAACTATATGATGTTATGTATTTAAATCATTTTAACAAGATGATATGTAGCTGATACTTGTTTTTCTTGTATTTCATCGCGCCTCAGAAAGTGGCAATTCTGCGTCTCTGGTTTAAATCCAACCATTGAGTAATTAAATGGCAATTATATGGAATAAGTAGTCAGTCTTCTATTGCTGTTTGTTTGAATTGTGATGCTATGAGGTTAATCTTCATCTACATGTAGTTCGAATAAATCTGGTCCAAGTGTGAGGTTGAGGCACCCGTAAACCGGTTTGAACTCCACTGAATGGAATTGACCGTTCTAAGGCGGTGACCCAGTTTTATTCGTATTTGTGTTTTGTGTTTTGATACGTTTTGTTATGTGTTGTTGTATTGTGCAATGATGTTTTGGCCCTTGGTAACTTGCCGTAAACGAAGGACCGTATGATTCTAATAATAGTTCTTTCCTGCTTATGAATTATTTACGGTTTTATTCACTTTGTCAAATTCTGTCCCCATTTTAACTAATACAGTTTAACACGTCAAAACTTCATGTTGTTTGTATTAATATCCTTGTGACAAAGCGGCGTGCGCGGGTGGTATTTGCGACATGACAGTGGCAGTTCTAGTTTAACATACATTTTATAATAGAAAATTAAAAGTTTACTAGAAATAAAAGTAATTTTGGTCGACATGAGCTGACTTCGGTGGCAGTTAATGTGTTAAATACTGTCGAACAAGGTTTTCTTTCGTTTGATTTCATGTTTGGGTTTATAATAAAATCGCTTGTGCATATCTGCAATACATGTTTTTAAGCAATTAACATCATAATTACATTATTCCTTTGTTTTTGTATATACCTGCGTACGTTAAAACCACATTTGGTATATTTTCGACTATTATAGCCAAAAGTTACCGCTACTTTTTAAACCGTGTTATCGATGTGTTTAATCCTAGCAGTTTAAACACATGCCGAAAGTTAAAAAGTACAATAAAGTTGTTAAGCTTTAAATTTGCAACAGGTACTACGGGTATGCGAAATCGATGTTGAATTTGATAAAATCCCTGCGTTATCAACTCGAGTGTTTATCTCTTTTTAAGACTGAACGAACACTGAATCCGTCATTCCGGCATTTTTTTGGGGGGGGCGATTAGACAAAAGATATATTTAGGACATTCAGGTAAATATTCTCATGTTTGTAATGTTTACTTATGTCATGAATTAAGACTTAATTCGTTAAACTAATTAAAAGAAGAGGTAACCATATGGTTTGTGGGGGAATCATTGGGGTTTGGTTTTTAATGACAAATTTTAGACGTAATCATATTTATAAATAAAACTTCAATAGAAGAATTGTAAATGAAAATAAATTACACACATGCGTTACTTACTTATATGTTGTCTGTAAAAAATATCAGATATTCAAAACGTCTTATTATCAGACCTAAAAGCTTATGTCGTTTTAACATTGATAAGTTTAACGAGAGTTACTTTATTTATATCGGTCAGATAAGCAATAATACGGGAAACCAGCCGTTTTTCCAACTATAGATAACGCGAGTAGCTGTGTATTTGTTGTTATTGTTTTATTTCCAATACCTTTTGACTTAAAAATCTAAGTTCCGGAAGTGTCAATCGCAGTCGGGTTCTTCCGGTTCCGGGATTGTATGCATAGGTTCCGTGTTTCAGAAACGATAAATAACGTTGAGCGCATCTGCTAACAGGGAACCAAATTCTTGCATTGAACGCGAAACAAAACGTCGTCTGTAATCACGCCGATACATTCATTTATTACCAATATTTAATACGCAAACTAAATAATTTTATCATAATTGTTGTTGAAAACAATGTTGCTGTAGTTAATAAGCATATATTTCAAAAAATTTACATGATAACATGATGGTAAGCATTTGTAAAAACTTGACCAAGTTGATAAGTTATACCCATACTGGTATAGTCAATATATATAACAGTTAAAAGTGACAAAATGAGCGCAATAGTAATCAACTGTTTTGACGAGTAAAACAACACGTGGAGGACAATGGACATATCATTTTCTTCTGATTACGTTCAATGCAAACTTGAAATGAAACCGAAAATTCAATACAGCGATAATAGATCTAGACCTACATCCAAAAACAAAGTGTTTGATCTATGTTGACACATATTTATTTATCATCTTACCTTTTAATACATGTATAAATATGCAATGTAATAATTTCACTGTCAATTCTACGAATATTTTCGCAGTTTTCTGCAACAGGGTATTACACATTTCTTTAAAAATAAATAATCTACCCAGTTGCAGCCACTCTCATCCACTCACAAAAATGGATATGACACAATCTAAATACGTCGCAACAGTGAACACGTCATGAAAGTGTGTCGATTTGAATATCATCTGGGTGTAGCTTGGTCGGTAAATATGTGTAGGCCACTTTATAAGTTGACCGGCGTGTATGAGGGAGTCGGTTGCCCCGGCATTTTCTTTCGGTAGGTGTTGGAGATGATTTTGGGTTTATAATTGGTAGCATCAAATAATGTTGATGCATTATCATTAACACCGTTAAATGGCTCAAATAACACAACATTAGGCCTAAATTAAACAATGTTTTGTTTTCCCTTTACCGACCCGAAAGAGGTGGGTCGCTCGGTAGGAAAAATATTTTATTTTATTCCGAGAATTTAATCTTTGTCGTACCTAAAACTCGTCATTTATCAATACATTATAATTGTATCTTTGTTTAAAAATCACAATTAGACTACTCTTCATCTTGATTGATACAATCAAGATTATACATGGTAAAACTGACTTTAATAATGGACATAACATAAAATAGAAAACGCAAAGCTTCAAAAACAAGTTGTGAAGTACATGTATTATAATTAATACCAATGTCTGAATTGACTAGACACACATATCAGGGGCGTATTAAGGGCAAAATCGAATGTACGCCCGTGCTTGTACATGAAATATATCGGAAAATAATATTAAAGGAACTATTCACATATTGGCAAATAGAGACATTCCAAAGAAAACAAGAAATGTCTTTAAAAAAGACAATATGCTTAGAAATGTATATTGAGATGTCTTCTTTTTTTGCTAAAATATAATGCAAGAGGACCAAGCTGTGACTTTACGGACCCCATATTTTTCGTTCCCTACTAAGGAGACTTCTCGGACACCAGATTTTTCGGTCCCTACTAAGGAGACTTCTTGGACATTAGATTTTTCGAACACTGTAAGAAAACGTATAGGCCCCCAAAATTAATTTGAGATAAACTCAATAATTATTAATATCTTTGCCGATCATATACCGCCCCATGTTTTCACCAGTGATATATGAATAAGCTAAATACTAGTAATTTACGTAAATTTAATTGAAACATGAATTTGTCAAGCAAATTTAACAAATTAAAATTGTCAGAAAATAATAGCTTAAATGAATGAGCAGTAAGTTTATGAATTCCCCATTTATTGCAATTCTCGTGTTAAGGATTCTCCAGATTGATGCGTGTGTGTTAACACAGATTTACCGCGCGCTATTTTTAGAATGATTCTCCTGCTGGAGTTGTACTGGCTAGAATTAATTCACGGGGACGACTGTCGGTTACAGCGAAGATATGTTTGTAACTTTAATTTAACCGCTAAACAATTATGTAAAGGAGTAGGTGCGTTAAGGGCCGATTTTGGCCTCATTTTGAAAATTAACGAAATTTGTATCACTGAATACGCAATTGTTTTTCCATTTTTAGGATGTACATTTTAAAAATATTACAACCACACATATGTTTACGCTACAACGTCAAACACGACTACTGTGTAAGCGTTCCGACGTAATTTGACGTTACTTTAGGAGTTGACGTCGTGGTGTATTTGTTGGCGTACCGTTGATGCTTACTACTCGAATTATTACAAACACATTCCACTCATGTTTAGAGATACATATTATAAACATGTATTCCATTTAAAAATAACGAATGTATGTTGTTGCATGTTGAAAAGTCATTGATTTGCAATATTACATGGACAATTCAGCCTTTCCCGACAATCCCGAATTTTATAAATAAAATTAAGTTGTGGTTTTATTTGTTTTTGTTTTTTTTACAACTCGACCGGACCTTCGTATTGTATAATTTACATCTACATTGTATTCAATAGGAGCTATCAGTATATTAAAACTATACTTATTCATTAAAATACCAAAATAGTTTAAATATATATGTCCTTGTAATTAACATCAGGTATGACAACGCGTATTATAAAATCGAAATCCGAATCGCGTATCTGAATTTTAATGTTTAAGTGACGTAATCACGTAAATTGACAGTTAAGATGCAATGTTTTTAATGTTAGAAGCCAGATCTGCTAGAAAAGCGCCCGAAAATTTAACTGACATGCACAACATGTCAGGATAAATAGCTACTTATAAAAATACGCATCTAGTAACTCAACCATAAAATCGTAACTTTAAAAGAGTTCACATATAGTTTGAATGTAATTTCTTTCTTGTTTGTCGTTATTTTCTCAAAAATGTTGTTTATATTACACGAACCGCTGGGTCCATATCCACAAAGCTCCTAAGAGGAAGCTTAATTAAATTACTAAAACTCATAAAATTCCGAAAATATGTGGCTTATTCATTTAAAATTTACCTTGTCTTAAATGGTTGACACTCTGTAAAGAAGTATGGAGGTCTGTCGATATGTGCCCAGATCTCCAGATCTACAAACTGGATAACAAGTTTTAGTGTGGAAAGTGCTATATAGCAAGTACTTATATGTTACATTGAAGAACTATGGCCACTTCATTACAATTGACAATCGTAAATGGCATAGTCAACTAATGGGCTTATATCTTTGTGTGCATTAAAATATTTTCACTTAAATGCCGATTTCTGTATTGTTTTTGTTTTTTAAACTACACATAAATTAATGAATTCCGGTATTTTTCAGTACACAGTAGTTAATAATAATTTGATATCTAATAAACACTAAGCACAATGTATTTTCCAAATGGAATAAAATGTTAAAGTGTTTTTGTTTTTTTAAGTTAAGGATAAAATTTTACTTAAGATGTTTCTGGAATTTGACCCCAGATTATCTATTGCTCTCATTACTGTTTCGTACGAAATGCACACATAAATCTCAGTGTGAACAGTGTCTGACTTTATCGGCCGAGTCCTGAGTTTCGTTGCAATTGTCCACTATCTGCTGAGTGTGTAACCCCGTTGCAGGCAATATACTGTATTTGAAAGTACATTCCGTAGAGGTGTATGGATTGTATCTGCAACGTAATTGTATGTAGTTAGGTAAAGCATAATGACGCTTCAAAACATTTTCTTCGGTGTCTTAAGCATTTGTAATAACATGCAAATGAAAATATTCAAGAGAAAGTCAGTAAAACGGAAAATACTGCGTAATAAGTAATACAAAAAAATACATTATTAAATTTGCACCTGCATAATATCTTTAGTGTACACATATTAAAGCGGTAACTTGAACGGAATAAAATGCATCATCCTCTCAAACCGGCAGATGTATTGCTCAATAACATGTGAATTGCACATAAAATTATTGCTAAGTACTTATTACAAGTTATCTGATGTAAAATGCATGCATGCTTTCGTTCCAACTGCATTCTTTTATGTGTTTTTCAAATCGAATTTTTAAACTTAAAATGACATCACTGATCAGGCAACCTGGAAATCTGAATTTGCAAATATGTGAAAAGGTCCTTTATTTTTCCGGTACTTTCACATTTCATGTACATGATAGAGGCCCGAGATAGGTAAAATTACCTGCAATATAGACATACACACGGGCGTACATTTGATTTGGCCTTATATACGCCCCTGGAACTGCTCGCGGAATGTCATAATTACCCTTTATAATAATAAATGAACAATCGAAGAAAATATGCTGCAATGTTGTTAAACTTTATGAAAGTTTGTGAGTAACTTTCATTACCGCATTCATAGTATTAGAGTAACACGACCCGCATATAAAAACAACAACATAATATAAAGAAAATGACACCGCTGTCAAAAATATAGTCGATATAGTATATCACTGTATGAATAAACATCAGACGAAATAGCGAACAGTGTAAAACGTTTTTAGACTGGCGGCGGATGCCAACGGTCGTTTGAGAAGGTAATTTCCAGAGAAGGTATTACGGAGAACTACATTTATTGCAGGCTACGAGTCAGTAAACCGACACTGAACGGGTCCTTTTTCCAAACAGTCGCACCTTCCTACCTGTTTTATTATATTTTAAGTTTTTAAGGTTAAGTATGTCATATGTGTTATAATGTGTATATCATGTTATTTATAACAATTACATTTGTTTAATGTCAATTTATTTTAAACGTTACTTCAAACTAATGACACCCCTACTTTCGCTATTTGCATGCTCTGTGTAACCGAAATATTAAACTTAGTGCTCTGGAATTAGACCACTAAATAATAAGCGACATCTGTTATTTTTTTCACTTACTACTACGCTTCCTCATTAATTCTGCATGGCCCGTTGCACATTGACTTGTCGACTGGCATGTATATAATTTCGTCTATATACTATTGAATAGGACGCAACATTATCAATTTTAAAAGTGGGAAATGGAACTAATATTCAAACAAATAATTCCATTTTAGCATAAATGCAATCATTAATCACATGTTTTTAGTTTCTTTTGTCTTCGTACATTGTCAGCATTTTGATTAAGCAATCGAAGTCCCTTATATGCACTTTGCAAAGAACAACTTAAAATTAAAGCACTTTAAGGATCTATATGAAAGCTTATCATCAAGAAATATATTAAAAAAGATATTCGGCCTTTGTGATCATTTTTATCCGTCGTATATTTGACTCGATGAGTAGGTCACACGATATTAAATTCATGCTTTACTCCTCCCAACATATCATCATATACATTTACGTTACCTGTGTGTTGGTTTTGCAAAATAAAATCAAAACTAGCTCTATCCTGTTTCTTAAACGTACGCAAAAGGTCATGCATGATCAGTAAAGTTATTTAAATTAAATTTCGATTTGAAAGAATCTTAACATTATTCATTTGGAACGAAAACATACAAAAACAGCATCATAAACCAAAACATACATTAAAATTACATCAGATAATTTGTACATTAAGAATTTGAGTTTCACTTTGTGATTGTATCAGTAAAGTAATTTTAGATGTAATTGAAATGAGCAATGCATTTGCCGTTTTGCAACGATGAATACATTTAATTCGTTTCGAGCTAAACAGGGGGATTTAGAGGAGGGCGGAAGCGACGTACGACCTCTCAAAAATTGTCCAAAATGAGGCTTTAAACCGAACAATAACTGAAACATGTTACAATTACATGTTGTTTTCAATCAAATTATTTCAAATATAGTTTCTGTTTTCTAAATTGTTCCGTTTGGCGATATGCGTCGTTCCGATACATGTATCTTAACATGTAAGAGACAACAGCAGTTGATTTGTTGTCAGTTATTTAATACTTCCGCCCCTCTAACTCAAAATGCTGGTACCGCGCCTGATATTTTATTTGAAATATGGAAATGTAACAGGAGGTGTTTGTTCTTACCAGAAATAAAAACATTTCAGACAAGGGGATGTACAATCATCAAGCCACATACGGTAGTTTTCACCAAGAAGCTCTGTGAATGAGGCGTGTCGTGGGAAACCCGAGCTGAATGCATGTGCGTAAAGTGTCGTCTATGATCAGCCTGTGCAGTCTTTTCTAAACATAAGTCCACTGTAGGCGGAAAGTGCCGTCCTGGAGTAACTTGTGCGGACTGCACAGGCTGATCCGAGACGACACTTTACGCACACGCATTAAGCCCGTTTTTCCCGCGACACGCTTTGAATATGGATCCAGCAGGTTTTTATGTGAAAAATATGTGTTGGTAAAATAAAGACAAACAAGAAAGAACAAATCATTCAAACGCTATGCTAATTTAGGATTTTATTGTAAAGTTCCTAGATACGCGGTTTTATTTTTAGTTGTTTGTACTGATGAATAGGTCGGGTAATATGTAGTGAGTTGATAAAACGCATAAACAAGATCGTGAAGTAGACATTGAACCTATACAGGTAGGTGACATGTCGCTTCGTCTGAAAATTGAAATACGATCAAAAGATTGCCGTACCTGTTTAAATTTTAACCACAAAACGAAATGGCAAAGCGTTATGTATGCCCGGTCGTTCAGGAGTACGCCTGAATACGCAACTGCATATTAATTAATACAGCATAGATACATACTGTTTGACAAGAAAACGTGTGTATTATTATCAATAGCTGATCTGACTAGACATTCCCAATCATATTAATACGGTACAAATACATTATGCTTGACTAGAAACATGTCAAATCGTTGAATTGAAAATAAAAAATAAATTGATTAAAATGTCACAAATAAGAAAATCAGAAATGTTGTTAACTCGGATGTCTCTGTCCTCTCAAATATAAACTGTGTTTTTGTTAATGACAATTTAACAAAGATCTATTATAAGTACTGATAGTATAATTATTCCTTAACAAAGCCAGTATTGACATACACTTTTTTTGTTATCATCAGAGTAAAACTTGTCTGCACTGCCACTTGTTAATATGCTCATTGAAATGGAAACTTTGTCAGTAATTTTCTTGTTCTCGTCTACCACGCAGAATAGATTATACAATGCATCCCAAGTTTTACTTGTTTCAACTTTATGAATTTTGCATTTTTTTTTTTATTGATTTCAACAAACACGCTGAAGGTTAGAAACAGGTAAATAAAATATCCACAGGGTCTTATTGTAAGACAGCAACATTCCTGGCATCGCCACTTTTCTTCGATTGAGATATTGCGAGTCTTATCTCTTTGGAAAGATGTTTCTCTCTGCTTTTCAATATTTAAAATAAACAAGAGCTGTTAGAGGACAGCGCGCTCGACTGTTCGAGGTATTTCAGTTGGTACATATTTTGGATAATGGAAGGGGCATACATTTGTTGAAATACAAGACTTTTAAGTGATACCACAAAATGTATGTTAACTCTGTCGAAATACAAAACACAAAGTTATGGGTAATGTTGCCCCTGATACTAGAGTTGATGAAAAAGGTTAGTTCCAAGTTTCAAGTGAATAACTTATGTCGTTTTGAAATTATAAAACTTTTGAATGTAAACTTCAACCAAAAAATCTAAAAGGGGCATAACTCTGTCAAAATAAAAAACAGAGTTATGGGTAATGTTGCCCCTGATACTAGATTTGATAACAAAGGTTAGTTATGTAGTTTTGAAGTTACCACACTTTTAAATATAAACTTTAAATGGAAAATCTAAATGAAAAGGGGGCATAACTCTGTCAGAATACAAAACAGAGTTATGGGTTATGTTGTTCCTGATATAAAAGTTGATGATAAAATTTAGTTCCAAGTTTCAAGTGAAAAGCTAATGCAGTATAGAAGTTACAAAACTTTTGAATATGAACTTTATATTAAGAAAATCTATTTAAAAATGGAGCATTACTCTGTCAAAATACAAGAAGAGTTATGGGGAATGTTGCCCCTGATACTGAGGTTGATGACATGATTAGTTCCAAGTTTCAAGTGAATAACTTGTGTAATTTTTAAGTTACAAAACTTTTCAATATAAACTTCAACCAGAACATGTAAGTGAAAAAGGGGCATAGCTTTGCCAAAAAAAAAAAAAAAATGAGTTATGGAGAATTTTGCCCCTGATATTGGAATTGATGACAAAGATATATTCCAAGTTTCAAGCGAATAACTTACATAGTTTTGAAGTTACAAGACTTTTGAATAAAAACTTCAACCAATACAGACGCCGTCGCCGACGCCAGGGGTAGTAGTATAGCTCATCTAATCGCCCGTAAGAAACACTCGCGATTTCGACAAAAGCATATGCTGCTTACACATGAACTGCTGAATATTCAAATTTCAAGTAATTCGGTGTCATGATACTTCAAACTGCACAAAAGACATGTCGTTTTCAGGAAATAACCTTTGAAACCGTTATGCGAAATGTCTCGTTTGACAGAAGAAAAAACGAACTATTTCATATACGGACAACTTCCAAGGGATCGCCCTACCATTTACTGGTATCTAACCTTAACACAAAAAAAACAAAACGTTATTATACACACAGATGATGAAATCATACGTCGACCGGTGGGTACACGACAAAACGTGAAATACACCATGTTTATTAGTATCCGGTCAATAGGCGCGTGGTTTCACACTTTTGTACAAGCGTCTTAATGGTCAAAAGTGTAGGTTAAGAAAGTATTGAGCGAAACAAAAATACGAAATTTAAAGAAAGAAAAAAATATATAAAAAAATAATTACCGCAGATTTTGCAATAAAAGTTTTTGAGTCGGCGGCTTTTTTGTGGGTTAGTCGGTAAAGGACGAACAAACTTAATTTTAATTTAGGCCTTATCTGCATACACTTGGATCGATTAGATTAACAAACCTGGCATATTTACATGTACTTTCTTTCACTGAAAACCTATGTAAGAATACTTTGGTGCGCATGTATAGATTTCAAGACACGAATGGTTGTCAACATTATACTTTTTTAAAATCGGCTCTTATCTGTTAGAGATATGTTAGAGATACTTCCCCGCACCCCTTACAATTTAAGAAAAATGTGTAGGCCGCGGCCGATATATGGCCTGAAGGAAGCTTCGCCACTGCTCATTATTGTATAAGTTTCATTGCCTCTTCAAAGTAACTTAGACTGGTAAGTAAAGAAGTGATTCAGTGCGCACATATTGCTGCGTGTTGGTTTGTTGCCTTGACAAATCTGTAAAACCACGCCCATGTGGTAGTTAAACAACCGTATCAAGGAACTCAATTTGATGGTGACTTGTATATTTTTTTCGGCGTGGCTGTCTATGATCACTTTTGACCTAGATTTCTTGCGATAATTATGCAGCGGGAAAATTGCATGCCAATAGAATTGGGCAAATTTTCTAATTTTAGGGATTGCAAACTTACAACAATGGTTTAATGTATACCAACAACTGTTGCATACTTTAGGGGTTCAAAATGTTACATAAGCGGTTAAATAAAGTTATAAACATATTATTGATATACACTCTAGGACTGAGCATAAGTAAGAACATATTTTCTCATTGAATGTCATGACATGAACATAATATTATGTTCATTCCCAGGATAAATACACTATTTTGTTTAGCCTAGCGGTACGCTCTATCAATAAGAAATTAATTCTTGCGATTTCACCACACTCACAATCATTCTTAAAATAGCCCGCGTTTAGCTGACGGAGTATAGCTGTTATTTTACATACATCAATTAGCGTCCGCAGAATCATCTTACGAATATTTCAAGAAGTAGTGCATTTATGTTAATAAACTGACAGTGTATGTTAATTTGAAATTGAATTGCGGTTGCGTTCTGTTAATAATTAATTAGAATTGCACATTTCTATCAACTTCTCCCGTAGATGTTAATAAGCCAGTTCTCCAGACAAAATTTAAAAAGGGCATGGTGCTAATTCCTAAAAAGTGAAGTTTTGCGCGCGTTCGTAATTTTGTGCAAGTACCAGTTTGGCAATTAGGACTGGTCATAGATGCACACAGACATATATGGGGCCCATATGGGCTTGCTAGTTAGAAACCCACATGGTCTATCTTGATAAGACCCATATGGGCTTGCTATGTGTGACCCATGTAGACCTGCTTGTTAGAGGCCAATATGGACTTTTTTGCTGGGGCCCATATGGGCTTGCTGTTGGTGACCCATCTAGGACCGCTTGTTGGGGGCCCATATTATATTTCTTTGCTTTTTGGGGACCGACATGAGCTTTCTTGATGGGATTTTCTTGTGTGAACCCATGTGGGCTTTCTTGCCGGGACCCATTTGAGCTTGTTTGCCTGGGACCAATCTGAGACTGATATGGGCATGACATGTATGTGGGACCTACATAGGGTCTATGTAGTTAATACGCCTAGGCATATCCCATATCGGGCCCACAAGGGCTGGCTTGCCAGGACCTATATGTGCTTAATTGCTGGGGACCCAAATGGGCTATTTTGATGGGACCCATGTAGGGTTGCTTGAACGGGCTTGATTGCTGGGGACCCATGTAGGCTTGCTCTGTGTGACCCATATGGGCATGTTTGTTTGGGACACATATGAGCCTTCTTGCTGGGGCCCATTTGGGCTTGATCTTTGGAACCCCATGATGATTCTCTTGCTGGGACCTATACGCGCTTTCTGTTGTTGATCTATATGGACATATTGTTCGGGACCCATATAGGCTTTTTTGCTGGGACCAATATGGGCTTGCTTGCTTGGGGACCTATAAGGGATTTCTTGCTAGGACTCATATGGGTTTTCTTGTAGTGCGATCATTTTGGGCTTTCTTTCTGGGTCCCACATGAGCTTGCTTGCCTGGTTCTGACATGGGCAAGATCACACAACTGGGTCTCACATGCAGCCCATGTGGTACATTATACCAGATAAAGCCCGTTCCCGGCCCTAATGGGATGACGAACTAGGACCCATATGGGCATACTTGCTGGGAACCCATTTGGGCTTGTTGCTTGGTCCGATATGGGCCCAATATTGGAGGAGAAATATTATATGGGACACACATGGGGCTCATATGGTATATTTGCCCAGGTATAGCCCATATGGGCTTGCTTGCTGGGGAACTGTTCAATTACAATTTAATGTCAATATCCATATATTAATGATGATATATTTCTGTAAGTAGCAGTGTAAAATTACTAAAATTATCAGACTTAAATTTTAAGAGTAGATCTAAATATTCTTATTATTGTCAAGGGTGCATCTAAGGCAAAATCGAATGTACGCCCGAATGAGAACACATAAAATAACGCATCTGGAACGACACCATACATAAGATTTCTTTTTTAAATTTGCATCCATATATTAATGATGATATATTTCTGTAAGTAGCAGTGTAAAATTACTAAAATTATCTGACTTAAATTTTAAGAGAAGATCTAAATATTAATATTATTGTCAAGGGTGTATCTAAGTCAAAATCTAATGTACGCCCGAATGAAAAACACTTAAAATAACACACCCGGAACGACACCATACATAAGATTTCATTTTTAAATTTGCATCAGATAAATTGTAATAAGCACTTAGTAGTAGTTTTACATGTAATATACATTGTATTGAGCAATAAATCTGCCGGTTTCAAACGATGAATAGATTTAATTCCTTTTAAGTTTCCGCTTTTATATGCGTACACTACATCACACGCAGATGTATGTAACTTTAGAATGTTCTGTTTTGCTGTACGCCTGAATGAAAAACACATAAAATATTTCATAAATTTTGAATCAGTAAAATTGTAATTAGCACTAAGTAAGTTTTCTAATCATGTACTTTACATGTTATTACTAAATAAATAAATCTGCCGGTTTCAAACGATGAATACATTTCATTCCTTTGAAGTTGCCGCTTTTATATACAAGCAAATGTTGTGAACAAAGATAGAGCATGTCAAACTATATTATATATATGGTCATGTGTCCATACAGACCGTTATGAAGGTATATCGCAGTTACAAAAGGACTCTACCAAGTCCCACACACTTTTATATTTATCTGGTTGTTGTGTGTGTTAGATAATTGCAAATGCTATTTTGCAACTAGTTTTAAGGCCGTGAATTGTTGGATTTATCATTGTATGTTTCGAAATCAATATTTTAACAGTAAAGAATAAAAAAATAAAAACAGACCACATAAATAGTCCAATATATCGGTATTCACATTCATATCGCGAGACTTTTGGCAGAATCAAATATTGCAATATACCAATATACCGCGACAACTCTAGAAGGATGATGGTAGAGATAGGGAGATGATGGTTGGGCTAGGGAGGATGATGGTGGAGAAAGGGAGGATGATGGCTTTACAAACCGGTATTCAATCAGAATATCTCACTTGGTACACTATTTTCTGTTCATAACATTAGTCTGTTTTTGCACATGCCATGTCATAGTTTTGTCTCACAGTGTCTGTGCTAGATCAATAGTTGATTTACTTTCCATTTTCTTTCCGAAACTATAAATGAGGGGAAAAACTCTAGCTAGAAGTGTCTCACAACCATTATGCACTCTATCCCCACCAACATCCTCCAAATATCCACCATCAACCGAAGTAAGAAAGTCCTAGCTAGAAGTGTCTCACAAACATTATCCCCTCTATCCCCGCCATCATTCTCCCTATCCCCACGATTATCCTCCCTTTCACACCATCATCATCCTCCCTATCCCCACCATCATCCCCGCTATCACCCCTATCATCCCCGCAATTCCCACCATCATGCCCTCTATCCCCACCACCATCCTCCCTATCTCGACCATCATCACCTAAATCCCATCCAACATCCGCCTTATCACCACCATCATCCTACCTATTTCCACCATCATCATCTGTATGCCCACCATCATCCTCTGTATGCCCACCATCATCCTACCTATTTCCACCATCATCATCTGTATGCCCACCATCCTCCTACCTATTTCCACCATCATCATCTGTATGCCCACCATCATCATCTGTATGCCCACCATCATCCTACCTATTTCCACCATCATCATCTGTATGCCCACCATCATCATCTGTATGCCTACCATCATCCTACCTATTTCCACCATCATCATCTGTATGCCCACCATCATCCTACCTATTTCCACCACCATCATCCTACCTATTTCCACCATCATCATCTGTATGCCCACCATCATCCTGACCTGACCACGTGCACAAAGATAGACCCGCGCACGAGGATTGCATTGTTATCGCAGGTCGTTCAGTAAAATATAGACCCGAATGAAACAAAGAGATAGGTACGTAACTTTGATTTAAGACGAAATAAGTGACGTAATATATATATATATATATATATATATATATATATATATATACAAGACTTTTGTCGGTCGGTGCTTACTCTGGATATTAAGTTGAAACAGCGTGCATACATTTATATGTATGTAGACATGAAGGCCCGATTAACTTGTATGTGGCTGACTATACGGCATGATTAAAGAGGGCAGGGCGGGATCAATGGCGGTAGGGCGGGGGTCGGTGGCGGCAGGGCGCTGCGGTCTGCCAGTTAGACAAATAATGAATTGTTTCTTAGGCATTTTTTCCAAAAAATCAGGAGGGAGGGGGAGTTTTTTTTATTGAAGAATTAATTTTTCTCCTACTCTTTTCTATTGGCACTATGTAACGACCAAGTAAAACAAATTATTAAGTACAGATTAAAGACAATTTGAAGTTTTAACAACTACATCAGCATTATTTTTTTTTTTTTAAATCCTAAATATAGATTTATTAATCACAAACCGTCATTTATACAAGCTGATGTAAAAATGCAATCAAATCGAATGTTCAATATAAACATAAGTGCCTTCAAATTGATACACAATCAGCATTAAAATACTTCCATTTCTAGAATTTAACTTTTAGTAGTTCATATTTTTTATAACTGTCAAAAATAGGAATTCTTTTTGTAGTAAATCACCAAAAATTTTTGAAAAGGAAAATCAACACTTGCCAATGCAGCTGGCATTTTCGATTGTTTCTATACGACTTATATTGACACAGATTTTTTTCAAAAAATATGGAATGAGATATTAAATATTATACAAGCAAAAGCATATACGAAACAAAGTTCAAATCAACAAAGAGATGATATTTATAAAGGTTCCCAATCGAATATGACATTTTTTTTTAAATTTAGACAGTATTTCGGAAAGGAAGAAAGTTACTAGAAATACCGAAATATCTACCGGGTTACTCTTCTTCCGCTATGTTAAAATGCGGATTCGTTTAATTTTAAGCCGCTGTCCATGGGATCTTATTCAATACATCGTAATTTTAGTAATAGTTCTTATGAACGTTTATGGTGTTTATTCGCTTGAAATATGTTCCTTATTTACGAAAGGCATTGTTCAAAAGCGCTTGGTACGAACGAAATACTATAATGTACATACTGCTTTATTCCTGAGTCATCACCAGGTATCGCATACAGAAAATTGGGCGACAGCAAGTTACCAAAATGTTGATAATTCAAGGATTTTAAATGCGTAGTTTTTGTATTTTGTTCGGTAACATGCCCATTTGAAACACTTTCACAAAGTTTTATTTTTATTAAAATATTTCTTGACTGCTTCTTTAAAATCCGGGCGCAATCGTCAAAAAAGTGTCAATTAATATTTTTTGACATTAATTCAAATTCGTGGCGGGCCATAAAAAGACGTTGCTGCGCTGTTTTTGTTTTACGTTTTCAAAGTTGAAAAAAATATAAATTTAAACCAGGTGAAACTCCAGCTGCATCAGCAGAAAAACCTCTTATTAGCAGCATTAGGTCCTTTATTTATGGCATGTGACAAACTGTCAAAAACCAACGCAAAACAACACAAACACACATAACAAACACAAAACACATATGAATAAAACAGGGGTCACAACCTTGCAGTGGTAGTGCAAAGCACCGCATACCTATGAGTAGTTTTCCGATCACATGTGTTTTAGAAGTTTTCTTCAATTGAACCTAATTAAATAATTTAAATACTCAAGAAACAAATAGAGTTAGATACAATAAGCGGTCTTCAACTCCAAATCGTCACGGCCTGATGTAAACTTGTTGCCTAATGCGGACATGTAATTATAATAATTGTGTTCAGTTATTTATTTGTAATTAGAACTTATTCTTCATTAGAAAGGTGTACTAATTACTACACTAATTATAGCTGAATCTATTTAATATTTTAAGCAAGCCTTATAAAATATGAACTTAAATGCTTTAAAAGGAACACGGAGAAACCTTCAAATCAAGGTCTTTTATGACTGCAAAAGATGGAATGGGGCAACATGGGTAAAAAATAAGAGACCTTTGAATAGCTTAAGCTAAATTTAAGTATTAAATTCATTTGAAAAAAAGATCTGGAAGCTGTGAACTATTGTTATGGTTAGATACCAGTAAATAATTGTGTATCCCTCCGTAGTCCACTCGAAAGTAGTGCCTATTACTAAAGAGTTACTCTTCTCTTCTGGCATAAAATACATTTAGGAATCGCATACATGCCTTTTGTGGTTATTTCTAATGTCCTATGCGTATCTGCAACATTTTGTTGCATATCATTGGAGGCTAACTTGAAAGGTGAACTTTTTCTTTTTTTTGGGGGGGGGGGGGGGGGGTGGGTGGGTGGTGGTTACTGTGGTATGGGGCTTTTGTCGAAATATGACTGCCGAAACCCTGTTTTCTACCGGTGCCTGCATTCAAGTGAAATGCATTTTATTAGAAGTAGCATGACGTATCTTTTTCATTGCAAATTTTGAAAGAGGACAGATTGATCTTTAAATTGATACCAGGCTTGCATAATCTAAAATAAAGGAAATGCTAGAAAAATGCTTGGAAAGTTTGCCATTTTATTATGGGACCCTATGGGAATTGGAATTACTGGTATCTAACCTTTAAGAAAACCAGGGTCCACTTATACATACAATCCACGTATAACTGTGTTATAATATTGTGTTTATTACTTTTCACGGGAATACATGTGAAAAATATCATACCTGGCACGTTATCTACGATTTTTCAAGTGAAACCTGTTTTTTTCGGGTAAAAAATGAAAAACAAGTACGAACACTCGCCTTGTGCAGCTCACAGCACATCGAATCATGTTTTACGCAAATATTACACGTTTTATACCTTATTACTATCCATTGCATTCAAATAAGTCTAAATGAACTGGTATTTTGACTGGCTTAAGTGATTTAGGTGCGAATTTTAGTTCACGCTCCCCATACAATCTAAATACTGAAACGCAAGCCATGTGGCTTATCATGTGTCATACTCAAATGCGTTATTGGAGCAGTTTTACTTAGCGGATCGACCTGAAGTTGTGCATGTGTGATACAAGTAGGTTAATTATGATGTGGAAGATTTTTTTTTTCATGATATCAAACGTTTGAGTTTTCTTTAATGTTAGATACCAGTAAATAATTGTGTATCCCTCCGTGGTCCATTCGAAAGTCGTGCCAATTACTAAAGAGTTACTCTTCTCTTCTGGCATAAAAGCCATTTAGGAATCTCAGACATGCTTTTTGTGGTTATTTCCTATGCGTGTCTGCAACATTTTGAAGCATATCGTTGGAGGCTAACTTGAAAGGTGAACTTTTGGAGTGCGTTTACTTTGGTAAGGGGCTTTTGTCGAAATATGACTGCCAAAACCCTGTTTTCTACCGGTGCCTGCATTCAAGTGAGATGCATTTTCTTAGAAGTACCATGACATACCTTTTTCATTGCAAATTTTAGGAGAGGACAGATTGATTTTTTAATTGATACCAGACTTGCACAATCTGAAATAAAGAAAATGCTAGAAAAATGCTCAAACAGTTTGCCGTATTATAATGGGACCCTATGGGAATTGGAATTACTGGTATCCATCTGTGTGTACCCTGGAAGATGAAAGGCTCACATCATTTGATACAGGTTTGAATTTTCAAGATAAACTGTATGATAATATATCATTAAAATGGTTGTATATTCACAAGCACACTCAATTAAAAACAATTTAGATTTTTTACTAATATTGAAGAGACTTAAAGGCAAATTGAAATTAAAATAAGATTATTTTTTAACGAGGAACAGACTCGTTCCTCTGATAGCCTTTTGGAAAAATGGTTGATTTTAAAGTCCCATAGCTGTAATCTTATTTAGTATCAAAAGGAGATAAGTTCAGATTACTATTCCTTTATGACCAGACGCGTCTTGCATATTTCACACGTGTTTGTTTGTCAAAGGCCAAGGTCATTGTTTTAGTTCAAAGTTCAAATACTTGCCTGGAGCTAAATACTTTCTGGCATGAAGGGATTTTCAAAGCGCGCAAGAACCAGTTCTGTCACTTAAAACCTTGAGGTAAAAGTCAAATTAAGAAAACATGGAACAAAGCGCTCACCATCGAGATTCAGTGGTATAATGGCTATAGTAACCGCCTTACAATCGAGTGGTTGTGAGTTCGATCTCAACTCGGGGAGCAACCAGTCTGTAGCTAAGAGTCACTTTTAAAGTGAACATTTCAAACTATTTGTCCAGGGAATATAATGTACTCCCCTTTTTGCATTTCAAGCCATTTTTACGCAGATCGTTTTGCAGTCAAAACATTGTTGTGTTACAAAGCACCACAACTGCAAGCATTTTCATCAGTGTCAAAGCTGGAGTTTGGGGCATTAATCACCTTAAGTGATAGCTCTAGTGAGTGAAGAAATATTTAGTCACAACAGTGCTTCCCCGATTTGGTTAAATTATAATAATATAACTTTCAGTTAAACAAGTATAAATGAATTAATTTTGTGCAGTGTCTAGAAATCGCCAGAATATAACACAATGCAATTTGGTTGTTTAAACGCCTAAATGAAAATAAATGACAACGATTGTAGTATTCATGGATTTATTAGTTGTGATTGTAATTCCAGAATTGGACAAATGTCAATAAACAAAATGTAATGTATTATAATACTAACTGTAAACCAATGATCTATTACAATTGAAAGACATGCTTAAAATGAGAAAAAAGTGTTAAAATAGTTGCCAAACTAGGAACATTGCTTAATACAACTCTCCACGTGTGGAGATAAAGTTAGTGCTAAACTAAGGATAGGAAACTTCTTCAACATAACTGAAAATTTTAGTCAACAGTTTGAGACAATTGTACACACTTTAGATGAGTAATAGTAAAATATTAATAAATTAATAAATGTACTCGCATATCGAAGATGGAGATAAAATGAATGTTCATCACTAGAAATAATATTACTGTGACGGAGCGAGGCAAATGCCATATACTTATCTTTTGGAATTGGTGTGAAGTCGATTCTTAAAATGGTTACACTAAAATATTTCGGATTGCTAGTCTGCTTGTAAAACTTTCATAATTACACACTGTTGTGTCAACTTGCCGATTTCAAAGCCGAATGTGTTAGGTCCCCTTCTTTGTGAAAGTACTCCTTTTTCATATACTTATTCGTAATTAATTGCGGATTATATTCAGGCAGAAAGCAGTATTTAAAGCATAACACGGATTTTGTTTTGCAGTACACAATTGTCACAGAAAAAAAGTGTTTTGTACTTTTTTCTAGATGCACGGCCAATATCGCTTATTAAACATGATGTCATTTCACACACCACTTTTGCAATGGACGCGTTCCACAAATAACAAGTACCTTCTAATTACAAAAACAATACACTGCACGGATACATTTAGTTAATCTTCTGTTGAAAAAGAAATCATTTAAAAGAATGTGGTTTAAAACAAATCGGCCCAAATCGGAGCTAACTTGAAAGTTCAGTTTGCAACTTTGGTGCTTTTCCAGCTTTTTAACTGTGCAACTGTGGTAATTTTACCTACTCTTTCTTCACGTGATATATGTTTTAAAAACACCCGTTCGTATTTCTTAGGGTGTCAAGATGACAAAGTAAATTCATTTCTCAATACTGATCTGTCAATACGCACTCATTTGGATATATGTTTGTGTACAACTGTACATTTGACGTTATCAAGCCAGACGTCAGATATAGTTTTTTGAGTTATGTCTGCAATAAAGGCTTTTATCTGTTTGGAATGATTTAATATAAGCACTTATCTGAAGCAGGTTCTTAGTGAATGGTCGATTACCACGTTCATTACCTTGGCCAACTGCCGATGTGGTACATGTTCATGAGCTGTGCGAACTATTTTGTCAGATATTCCAAGTGTATGCCAACATGTTTGACAAACCATGACTTTATCAGTGGTATTTTTGGTAGTAGGCAAACTGTGTCTGTTTCGATTCCAAACGAAACTCGCTGCTTTACATGAAGTGAGGTTGCTAGATGTCGAATAAAGTTACACACTATAAAGACATTCATGTGTTCAGGAAGACAAGTCGCACCATCGCCTTCAAACACAGCAACTTTGTTAATGTTAAGAGAATCAAACACAAATAACTTCCATCATTTTTGGAATCACGGTATTTATGGAAATTACATTTGATTGGGTAGTTCCGGGTCACTAACGATAAAACCACTATCTTCATTTTACATACACTTCAACGCACGTAAACATATACATACTTTAAACGACAGTGATTTGGTAGCATTAAATCGTTTTGCGAAATATTGTGCTGAACTGTAGGCACTGATTGCGGGAGTTCCTAATCGAGCACGTGTATACCGGGTCACGTTACACTGTTAGTATAGTTTCATTTAGGGTTTGTTTTAAAAGCATGCTTAAGCTAATTTTGGGTTGTCAAACAACACCACGATGTTTTTTTTTTTATTTATTTCTGGAACCGAACAACAAATGATCACAACATACTAGTAAGGCATATGCAAGATGTTCCACCTTTGTCATCTTATTTGTATTTCATTTAGGATGTGGGTTAATATATGAAACGATACAAAGCCCTGTAACCTTCATGGCTCATCAGATGTTGAAATGCAACAAGAAATCATTTTATAATTAGTCAACGCTGGCCAATGCCTTAAACTAGTTAATTAAACGGTAAAAATAACAAATAAAATTAAAAAAAATTCTGCAATGATATGAACATTCAATTAGTATTTGGATAAATAAAATACGGCACGCATTTATTTTATCTTGGCAACATTATAACCTATGCAATGCAAACCTATAATATCCATTTATTTATATAACAAAATTTGAGTTTTATCTAGAAGGGCAGAGAAGCATGGTGCTTGTCTTAGAAAAAGAGCTTTTTGTGCGCGATGACAGTAAAAAAAAAAGGCATATTAGGCTTTTTTTTCTATAATATTGTTTTTATAACAAATAATGAAATAATTTTATTTTCATCACTATGGTTTATATGTTGTTGTGTTGATGAGATTGCTACTAATATTTTTATTAATGATTAAAAACTATAGTCAAGATTGACAATTTAGGAAAAAAACATTAAAATACGGTTTAAAATAATGTATCCGAATATGTGTGTCCCAAATAAAAGCTAATTCTGCAATACATTTTTTTTCAGGGATTTTTTTTTTTATAATTGGAAGAAATATTGTTTGCACATGTTTTTTTCTATAATTAGTGATAAAAGAACACACAGAGACCACGTTTATATGCATTCTGCTCTTTGTTATCTAGTTTATCATATTATTGACGAAACAAAAACATGTCATACATTGCATATGAAAACGAGGCTGTAAAAGGCAGACAGTTAAAGCTCTTTTTTAAAACACAATCGGCATGTTTTATTGTATCTGGACTCAAACTCGTAAGCTGACTGCCCCTACAACTGATCTTATCAGTAAGTCACAGATTAATATACCATAACATGCCATCACAAAGGGCCCTCGTTGAAGACAATACAGTCGTAGATAAGGGGACACGAGGCGCTAATTGCATTTGAAAAGGGCAGGGTGGCGGATCAGTCAAGGAGCGTGGCGCGGCGCCGCGCCGCGCTGATTAGGTCTGGATAAAACACTATTAAATCTTTCAAATTGAAATAATACCTATTAATCAATTAATATTTGTCATACGTTATCAACTATCCCAGCCAACCCACGAAGAAATTCCATAAAGCATGCATTAGAAAAGTCTGGATATATTTCCCCTGAGGACCATTCAAGTGACCCGGAATACCCCAGTACACATGTGTTGGTATTTCCTGCAGTAGTTTGGCACACCAGGCTTTCCTATGTATACTGAAAAGAATAAATATGTATGTACCAATTGATACCAGAAATGTGTCAATTTACCTCATATTGTCCATGTTTTATGGCATGAATAAACCGTAGCCTAGTTTCTGGAACCGATGTTCAGGTAGATTTTTCAACATGTATCACTCATTCCGGTTAATTGATTAGCATACAACGTTGAAACTTATGATGATTAAGTGCAAATGTATTGCTGTTTAAACACCAGTTAATTAAAATCTAAATAGGAGGGTTAAAGTTATTTTCAGAACCATTATTCTTGAAGTGACACGGAACTACTAGTGATTCAGAATTCCTTTAAAAAATGTACTCATTGTATTGTAAACATATAATGTTGTGTAAGGGGGAGAAAACAAGGCTATATCGAATTATTTTTTCTGATTGTTGAAAACAAAAAATAAACCAAAACCAAATAATAAACCCAAAGGTACATGGCAACATTCAAAGAATAAACATACTGGTAATGAACAAGTTATTCTGAATAATGATTGGGCATTTGCCACAACCCTACTCAAATTACTGATCACTATAATACTTTTTTAATACCGTTGTATTTAATCTAGTCGAAAGACTGCATTTTCCATAAAAAGAATATTTGATCCCAAGTCAAAAGCTATGTTGTTTTTTTTTACAAAGAAATAATTATCAAACTAACAATAGTTACTTAAATGTAAGGCGTGTAGCTTAATCTTTTGTACCCAAGGTACTGAATAATCTAAATTCATCTTATAATACTGCTTTAGATGCAGCTTTTTAAAAAGATAGCCTATTATACATATTGTACATTTGTCGAAAATGTAGTACTAGACAAAATGCCATGTGCTAGAGTTAAACCTTTGTTAAGGCTAATTGTAATCTAGATTGAAAACTATAGACCAGTCAGTATATTAAGTGTAGTGTCAAAGCATTTTATATTAAAAAAATCAATATATTAACAGTTGGAGCAGTTTGACAGTCAATTATTTACTTTACGAATTCCAGTCGGGTTTCATAAATTCTTCTTCCACTGACACTTACCTTATGCCTTTGCTAGACCATATCAGAGCAAATGATTCTTCTAGTCTGTACTAAAATATAAACAAAGCGAAACTCCAGTTGCTACAGCAGGAGAAACTCTTATTAGCAGCCCGAGGTTCTTTATTTATGACAATGACCGCTTGCCAATTAAACTACACAGCACATAACAAAAACACATAACAAACACAAAACACACATGAATAAAACTGGAGTCACCGCCTTGGAACGGTCAATGCAAAGCTTTGGGAGTTTAACCGGTTTACGGGCGCCCGAACTTCACACTTGGCCCAAAATTATTCACAAAACATGTAAGTGCAAATAAAAATTAACTTCATAGCAAAGCAATTCAAATTAAACAGCAATAAAAGACAATACGTTTAAATGTAATCACCATTTAATTACTCAATGGCTAGATGCAAATCAGTAAAGCAAAATTGCAACCTTCTGAGGCACGATGAAATGAAACAAATAACAAGTTTCATTAAAAGGCTTTAAAGACATGGCATCATATAGCTCAATTTTCAGATCATCGTGATGCAAATTCAGGAAGAAGCCGTAATCTTGGGTGTAAACAGCCAGATAACATAGCTTTGTTGCATATATTTTATTTTAAACTGAATAAAACTTAATACTTTTCTACATCTTCCTGCCAGCCCAAATTGAAAAAAAAAATTAACTTAATGAACGTGGGTGTTAAAACCAGTGTCTTAATTTGAAATGCTGTATACTCTTAAATGAAAGGGCACGATATATTATAGATGATCTTACGATTAGTCACTGAGACAGTTAAAAGATTTAAATAATGACGTAATCCAGAAACGCGCAATGCATCCCATGACGTCATAATTTTAAAACGCAAAGAAGCCTGCTCAGGCATGATTATGGTAGATCTTCAAAAAGCATACAATAACTAATCTGACATACTATAAGGGAAACTTACTCTTATGGGAATCCAAAATACTGACTGGTCAATGTTTACTTAATTAGTAAAAACTGACACTTAGTTTCAACAATCCTTTTCTGACTTTAAACCCCGGGCAGTATTTTGGGACCAACCCTGTTTGTATGTAATATACATGATATGATTATTAGTATTGATCTTGACTGTAAATTAGTTTTGTATGCAGATGCTAATGTTATTTTATTTGCCCATATACATCCAGATGTTATTTCCACGAAACTTGGTAATGTTCTATAATATTGTACATAATGATTGGTGGAAAATTGATTGTCTTTACAAATGGAAAAACAAAATCTGTATTGTCTGGCTCAAAACGTAAATTTAAAGCAGGATGCGAACTTTAATATTGTGTGTAATGATCACACTATTGAATCCGCGCAATTTATAAAATAGCTAGGTCTTAACATTCATGCAGTCATTGAAGGAATTCCGAACCACTGGTAGTTCAGGGTCACTTTATGATTAATGGTTTTGAAAATAGTTGCAACCTTCCTATTTACATTTGTATTTACTGGTGTTTGAACAGTATTACATTTGCAGTACATCACCAAAGTTTCAACTCTGTATGCTGATCACTGAACCGAAATGGGGTATTATGAGTAATACATGTTGAAATATCTTCCCAAACACCGGTTGCATAAACTAGGGTATGGTTTATTCATCGCGAAAAAAAAATGAAAATGTCTGGTAAATGGGCACATTAATGGTATCAATTGGTAAATAAATGTATATTCTGTGTAATTTATACATAAGAAAACAGAAAAATTCCAAATTACTGCTAAATACAACGTTTATATCAACACATGTGTATTGGGTCTCCCGGGTCGCTTGAACGGACATCATTGTTTAAGGGGGATATGTCAAGCAATTTCTTGTGTATATGCTTTATATCTCCATGGGTTGGTTAGGTCAGTAGTCTCATGCACCATGTAAGACAATTATTTATTGACCAACATGACTTATTTGTTACATAAATAAGGGTATATTATAGGTACGCTTCTCATAGATCTGATTTACCCTTCTATTAGTAAAAATTAACAAAACAGCTTTTCGTGGCATTTCAAACTGAAGACTAGTGCTAGCCATTGGGCGAAGAAAGAATACTCTTCAATGTTTTAATGTTTGCAGATAGTTTATCTCATTGATATCATTATTTAAGTCGATTGATGTAAGCAAGTATAGTATACGTGTATCTTATACGTAGTGTATGCATTTAAAAGCTGTCAGAATGTTACTGACTGTCTTTAACAGAAGCAGGGACTGTGAGGTCCATATTTATCATGTGTTTTATACTTTTACATAAATGATCTATAGCGTCCTCCACATAATAGTCTGGAGTACCATTCAGCTTTATGTTCACAAATGACATATCATCATTTTGCTATTGTATGTCTGTGTTTCAGAGTGTTGAAATTACCATTGGAAAGGTGCTACCGGTACATTTTATGCTATGTTTATGTGTTGTGTTACTATACTATGCTTATGTTGTTAATTTTATCAATAAGCTTATGGTTATTATCGATTTGATCTGGTTGTTACTGGTGATACATGTATGTTTGGAAACTATGTATAATTAACACCTTGCGTAAATGAATAAATTTTGGATTGTGTATTGCATTCCGCTTAATGTACAGATTTCATTTATTTCGCGGATTATTTTAATTGTTTTAGCTGGTATAATTTTACCAGTCAAAGGCATTGACAAACGTTAGAAAATTATAGGGTGAGTTTTTGTTGAAGTCTTACATACCTGAATTACCATGTAACCTAAATGACTTTGTACCTGTTCATATTGACCCACATCCGACATGAAATATAATTTAGATGACAGACGTGGGAAAATCGTCAATATGCTTTAACTATTATGTTGTGATTATTTGTTGTCCGGTTTCTAGAAATGAAAATATCTTCCTATTGGTGTTGTTGGACAACTACTTAGTCAGAATGACAGTTAAACATGTTTTTAAAACAAATCTTAAAGGCAACTATAGCAGAAGTGTCAAGTGATTCGAAACACACGTAATTGATTTGGAAACCCGCAATCAGTGCATACAGTTAAACAAACTATTTTACAACAATACTTAGTGTTACCAAATGTTTCAAACACGCATGTTGAAGCTGCGATATCTGTTTATTACATTTAAAGTGTTCTGTCAGGCGAATCTTTTACAAACTATATTGTTTCAAAAGTGAATTCGCGTCTTTAATTTTTGTATCGACAAGCAAATATGCTTCGATGTTAATACTAGAAAATACACGTGTTCTGCACTTATTTAGTGTCATATGGATTATGCTAGTTCTTCCTGGTACCCGTTTTTGAATAAATAATCGAAAAAACAAACTTGTACAATGCAAAAGAAAAAAATGCCAGATGTGTTAATAATATGCAGCCCAGAGAGACTGTCAATAAAAATGTTCTGGTCAATTTGCAACTGTTAAACATATCCTTGGCAAAACAAGGTATAGATTACAGTAACAAACAATTATAACTTAATTATGTGTTTACATTATTTCATATCAAATGTCATTATAACAATTACTATGAATATTTATTCAAAGACAAGACAAACACGACTGTGTACGCATGTTCTATTTCCTTATATCTTTTATTATTGTATTGCTTGACAATGAGCATTGTAAGTTCATAGAATGCCTGCAAACAATAATTTATTATACCTGGGAGCTTAAATTTGCAAAGCTTTGAAAATCTATTATGTTGAGCTACTTTATTGAAACATGAAGGTCAATGTTAATTTTCATGTTGGCAAGAGAGGTTTTACTTTAAATTGTTTTTGTAAAAGCATATTTTCTCTCCGCACATTTGGACAATATAAAAATGTCGTAGTTGGGGACAAAAATATTAGTTCATTAATCAAATCGTATCTATAAAACATGAGCACAAACTTCACCTGATTATATTTCTTTTAACAAGTGTCATTTAATGTTCAAATTCTAAACCTAACCGGTAGAGCGTGACATGCCCTGTCAAAATATTTATTCAAGTAATACATTTGACATCATAACAATTGCTTTCAACCTTGCTCTTTCAATACAGTTGACATTTGATTCATACGCAATCATGCAATAACTTTGAGATCAACGATTTTAGTCTTAAATGAAATAACATTTTATAGCCAAGTATTATTATCTTCTTAATTCGTCTGGTGTTTAGTATTTTAATACTGGGATACGAATTTTTAGAGGTATTATTTATTTTTATTATTGTTTTATATTATATCAAACAAGACTAGATTGACTAATTATTCAGGTGATTAACGCAACCGTAACATGTGTGAGCTGTATGGATAATGTTGATTGTTATAGAATATCTGTTGATTTCAGTGAATGATCAAATTTTGTTCACGAGCGGTTAAAGAAGAAATAACAATTTTATATGACCATGAGAGAAATAAATTCGAATATTCACAAATGAATACATTTTTTGTATTGTATGTTTTTGGACAATAAATTAACAAAATTGCGCAAGATACGCTTAAACGTTACAAGTTCGTGTATAAATAACGTCATAAATGATTAAAATATTGTCGCTCATTAATATTGCGGGAAAATATTGCAATATTTTCATTCTCGTTGTCATTTATTTATTTTTTTGTTGAATTTTATAACGTGTTTTCTGGTGTGCATGTATGTGTATACTGTACATTTATATATAATTACCAAGGTAGGTAAACCACTAGTGTTATGTTATTTATAGACAAATTGTCCGTTTTATCTTATATTTGCACTGCAGTGAAAATATAAACATTTATATTTTCACTGTTTTAACAGTATAAATATATAAGCAACATCAAATATTATTTCACCAATAAACTTCACTTGACAACCTATTTTGGTGCACAGCCTATTTCGAACACAGAAGGGTACAATGTGCATTTATTTACAAGCGAAATTTCCTGAAATTCACGTGCATATTATAAGGGTTACAAAAATGATTATGAGGAGCTATTACATATATATCCCCAAAAGAATGGTTATACACGTAATTATGAAATTGTTAATCAATTATCACCATTTACAGTTGTAAGCTCCAATGGCCGGAAGCCAGCGTGCTTAAGCACCTATCAATACCTATCAATATTTTTCCCCAAGGGGTGGGGGGCGGGGGGGGGGGGGGCCGGAGGGCGGCGGGCTGACCCATGGAAATTTTATTTATTGAATTTTGTGGGGTCTTTTTCCCCAACCAAGCATTTTGTCTAAATCCCCTCAGTGGATGCTTTAATTGTATCAAATACCCCGGGGGCCAATATTACCGGGATCTAAAATCCGACCAAAATCTATTTCCCAGGTACCCGGAATGATTTGTCGTGTCAATATCCTGCCTGCCAGGAATCACTTTCAGTCTAAAGTTCTGTACATTCTCGCCGCTCCCCCCATATGGCAGAAAAATTATTGGTACATTGATACGTGCATAAGCCATGGCCTTTTTTCCGATATGGCTATATTGAAAACTTTTTAGCACATTAAAACGAACGTTCTCACGCGACAAATCAGATGAGAACCATATACATGTAGTTTCATTTGGAAAAGTTAGACCCATTATTGTTGTTTATAAAAATAGGCCATATCGTAAAAATTTTGGACCGCACAATGTTGTATTAAATTCATAATAGGCACTGTTAAAATATACGGTTAATACATTATTTATTAAAAGGATCATTTTAATGATTGAACTCACACTTAAAATTCAGCAATGTTTGCCTTGCATCTTTATTTTTACAAACCTTTACAGACATAAATGAATGGTCAATGGCTCAAACAAACTTACAGCCCCTATCTACGAAATATATAAACTAAGATTTGGCGCATTTCAGGTTTATATACTAATTTTTTTATGGTTTCATGAATTAAGACTTAATTTGTATAACTAATTGAAGAAAAATTAGCCATAGGGTTTAGCGGCTGCATTTTTGGAGTTTGGTTATTAATGGTAAATTTAAACATATATATGAAGAATGCAACAATCGAAGCAACTATTAATGCCTTGGAGTTTGACAGAAGGAAATTGTTGGCCGATTTTATTTGATTTTTTTAATTATTCGTAGAGGTGTGGTGCCAATCAAATGGAAATGTGACCAGTTATAAGGCTACTGGGACTAGATAAATATCGCCAAACCCTTGCAAAATTCACTGTTTGAATAAGAACTTCTATTTACATAATGTAATATATACATTGTAACGCTTTTAAGCAACGTATTACAAAACATGGATACTGCATATCGCTTTATAAAACATCGTGAATCAAAATACAGCGTAATGCTCAAATGGATAGTAATTACATTAAATAGGAGGACTTCTCAGAAAATAAAGACGACATCATCTTATATTGTGTTTGTATGGGCAGACGCTTAACACCTAACTCATATTCCATTCAATATCTGGTTTTGCGGTTATTGTTTTTGGTTTGAACTACATTTCACTTTTAAAGTATTTTCTGTATGATTTTGACATCCCATTATGTTAATGTTGTAAAGTATGTTTCCGTCATTTTATTACATATAGATATCTTATATTTAATAGCTGTCATTGCTTTAAGATCGAATTTATTCTTAACTGTATCCCGTTCGTAAATTGTACCACTATTTTTAGCGGATAAGCATATGTAACAATTATGTATACATTCACGTGTACATATTAATAGTGTAAATATCACTAATCTGTATTTTATTATCACTGTTACATCGTTGTAGTAGTTTCATGTTTTCTAAAATCCGACGTCGAAATCTTAATGATTCGACAACCCACTCATTTTAATAGTCAGCTGAATACTGATTAAACACGGTTTTCTGTTCGTAGTTCATTTTAATTTTGTTGTAAGTAATTGTATATATTTTATCCATAATTTAAACACCAATTGTATTTAGCTGGAGCTTATGGAAATATTATATTCGATTCCACCAATATAGCCGCTCAACCCCGTCACTTACTCAGGATACGGATACAACTACATGTATTGTTGCATATTTCCAGTTAATCAAATTTATATCAGCATATCCGGTCGTTTTATAAAATCACTTGCGTGGTTGGTTCTATAGAAACAGGATACAGAAAACGTTCAGAATCTTAATTATTTCATAAAATAACACAGTTTCTCATTATCTGGTTGACTTACATTAGGGTACGATATGATAAAGATGCGAAGGCATAAAGTTAAACTGTGTAAGTGATAACATTCATATATTACCAAAGACCTATTATTTTATTGTGTTGATTAACACATATTTTAAACATCCATTCATGTATGTATATATTATAATAAATACTGTTATTAAACGACAGTAACACGCATAATAAAGGACTAGACAAACTTGCAATAATTATGTTATTCATGTTTACCAATCCAGTCGGAAACAATAATACGGCGTTTTTAATACAACCATAGTATGGATGCAATATGCGCAAACCTTGGCTGAGTCTAAGAAAATTTTAATTTAAATATGTTTAAAGTTAATATCAAATGTGTTAAGGCAAGAAAAAGAACTTTGCTGGCAGCTTTAAAAAATGGTTATGGATTTCGTACATTGCAAATAGTCATGCATTGTCAAACGCAGTAGAGTACATAATATTTGTTAGTTTACCAAATGCATAGTATCCGTTGTCATCTGTCATATACGCCGTCAAACGTGTTCTTGTAGAACATACAATCTTTATCCTAAAGTTATCCGATGATATTGTACATTCCCTTTGACTACCAAAAATGAATATATCGATATCCCTTCCACTTAGACACTACTGAGAAATCATGAATAAATCGATAATGAGATTGATGTTTCTTTATTTTATCTTGGACACACAAGTGTCATCGACAGGTTGAGGTTTTTTTTTTTTCTGCTCGGCTGCTGACATATTCTAAGGCCAAAATAAATAAGGTAACGTATTAGAAAATCGTCTCGATATGTGAATCCAGCTCTTACCAATAAACCGTCTTTTCAATTAAAATATCCAAAATACGAAATCATAGAACGTTTGTATATTTCCTTCATTCACGAACGCTGGTGAGACGTGGCAAAAATTTGGTCTCAAAATGAAATGGTAAAAAAGTTTGGACTAGAAACAGCTTTTTTTTTACCAAGAACTTTTGAAATATGGCGGGAATACAACACTTTCACACAAATTCTATTTATAGCTCTAGCGGTCGTTTGTGCAGTGAAGTGGAACCATTTGAATTATTTTGGTAGTGGACCACCTAACAAACATTTGTGTGAAATTATTTTAAACATAAATTAGCGTTTAGACATATTTTTATTTTGAGCTATGGGGCCATCTTGTGCAGTGAAGCGGAACCATTTTCACAGGTTTGATAGAGGACCATCCAAGGAACATTTGTGTAAAGTTTCATTAAGATTGATTAAGAACTTTTGAAAATGTGACAGGAATACAAAACTTTAACGCAAATTCTATTTTTAGCTCTAGAGGCCATTTAGTGCAGTGAGGCGAAACCATTTGAATATGTTTCGTAAAAAAACACTTAACAAACATTTTTTAAAATTATTTAAAAATCCAGCCATAGGTCTAGAAGAAATTGGCATTTAGACATATTTTTATTATTAGCTCTGGTGGCCATCTTTTGCAGTGAAGCGGAACTATTTTCACAGGTTTGGTAGAGGACTATCCAAGGAACACTTCTCTACAGTTTCATGAAGATTGACCAAGAACTTTTAAACATATGACAGGAATACACAACCATAATGCAAATTGTATTTTTAGCTTTAGTGGCCATTTTGTGCAGTGAGGTCGAACCATTTGAATAAGTTTGGTAGAAGACTACTAAACGAACATTGGTGTGAAATTATTTGAAAATCTAGCCATAGGTCTAGAAGAAATTAACATTTAGACATATTTTTGTTTTTAGCTCTGGCAGCCATCTTGTGCAGTGAAGCGGAACTATTTTCACAGGTTTGGTAGAGAACCATCCAAGGAAAACTTCTGTACAGTTTCATGAAGATTGACCAAGAACTTTTAAAAATATGACAGGAAAACAAAACTTTAGCGCATATTTTATTCTTAGCTCTAGTGGCCATTTTGTGCAGTGAGGAGGAAACATTGGAATAAGTTTGGTAGAGTGTAAAGTTTCATCAAGATTGATCAAGAACTTTAGAAAATATGACAGAATTACACAACTTTAACTCAAATTCCTTTTTTTACTCTAGTGGTCATTGTATGCAGTGAGGCGGAATCATTTTAATAAGATTGGTAGAGGAACACGTTAGAAATGTTTGTGTAAAAGTATTTGAAAATCCAGCCATATGTTTAGAAGAAAATGGCGTTTATACATAATTCTATTATTAGCTCTGGCGGCCTTCCTGTGGAGTGAAGCGGAACCATTTTCACAAGTCTGGTACAGGACTATCCAAAAATTATTTCTGTAAAGTTTAATGAAGATTGACGAAAAACTTTTGAAAATATGACAGGAATACGAAACTTTAAAGCACATTATATTTTTAGCTCCAGCGGCCATTTTGTGCAGTGAGGCGGAACCATTTGAAAAGGTTTGGTAGAGGAACACTAAAGGAACATTTGTGTAATCTTATTTGAAAATGTAGCCATAGGTTTAGAAGAAAATGGCATTGAAGAGGAACAATTTTCACGGGTTTGGTAGAGGACTATCAATTTCCGTAAAGTCATGAAGATTGATCAAGAACTTTTGAAAAATATGACACAATACGAAACTTTCACGCAAATTCTATTTTTAGCTATAGTGGCCATTTTGTGCAGTGAGGCGGAACCATTTGAATAAGTTTGGTAGTGGAACACTAAATAAACATTTTTATAAATTATTTGAAAATCTAGCCATATGTTTAGAAGAAAATGGCGTTTAGACATAATTCTATTTTAAGCTCTGGTGACCATCTTGTGCAGTGAAGCGAAACTATTTTCACACATTTGGTAGAGGACCATCCAGGAAACATTTCTGTAAAGTTTCATGAGATTGACCAAGAACTTTTGAAAATATGACACGAATACGAATCTTTAATGCAAATTGTTAACGACATCGCAACGCCCGCCCGCCCGTCCAACCGAACGCCCGACCGACCGGTTTTTGCTTATCTATATGCCGCGAAGTGTTGATTATTCTATAAACAACTGTTGCTATTTAATATTAGGAATGGTGTAAGTAAATAATACTTAAATTATATGTTCACAATAAATTATTTGTATCCTTGTTGATCGCGAGTGCAACAAATTCGTAATTGACTGAGAAAGTTCGTATTTCATATTTCGTTTTAAGAACATAAAAAGATATACACACCTGCTGGTCCTGATAAAAATTAATCAGGAAGTTTGGTGAAATAAAAATTTATCAAAAAAAACATAGCTTTTAAGTGTGTGTATGTTTCCGATTTCACCAAAATGTTCCTTGTTCTGTGTCATAGTAAACTTACAATCTCCGTCTTTCAGAATAAATAATCTGAATAATCTGCATTTCAGTTAAATATCTATAACTCATTCGAATAGTATTTTACTCGTAATAATTACAATATGTATGTAGTTAACGTACAGTCCAAAATTAACTGTAATCTTTTAAGCAAATGTTTTTGCTATATTTTTAAATAATAGGCTATTATGTACATACATGAGTGGCAATGAAAAAATAAACATCGACTGTTGTAATGTGAGCATGACATAATTTATTCAAAGCGCATAGGTAGAGAGACACATTCACATAATAGCGAATTTCTTGAAAGTTAAACTACTAATATTTTTTGAATAGATAGATGAAATAAGAGACATACAATTATTCATGCATTTTAAAGTTAATACTTAAACGTTGCATTTGTAATTATCTGTGTGCTTTTAAAATGTAATGTATTCATCCTACGAGCATATGATATTAATTGCTTTTAAGAGACAGATACATAGAGGATATTTGTTGATTTCGGTGAATGATCGAATTTTATTTCACGAGTGGTCATTAAAAAAATATTTTCATGAAAATATAGTTTTCTGCTACGCCACTCGTGAAAAATATAGAAATAATATTCGATCATTCACTGAAATCAACAATTTTATTTTTATTGTATGCTTTTGGACAATACAATTCCGCCAGATAAGCTTAAACGTCACACGGTTGTGTGTTCTGACGTCATAAAAATGATTCATAAATGATTCCAAAATCACAAGTATGGTGGGAAAAAAGTGCCATAATTTGTGCGTCGTTGTCGCTAAATTATATTTTTGTTGAATTGTATCATGGGTTTTCTGTAAACAAATGTATGTGAATACTGTACATGTATACACATTTGCCAAGGGAGGTTAACGTATACTTGATCGATGCTTTGATAAAAAATAGTGCGTTTTATGTTATATTTTCACTGCAGTGAAAATACAAAATCTTATATGTTCACTGCTCCAAGAGTGAAAATATAAGCATTTATTTCACCAATAAACATATATATTTCACTGAAAAGCGTATGATCAATACTTATTTAATGACTTTACGTTATTTCCTACTAAATGATAAGTGTTATAACTGCCACGGATCGGAAAACATTGTTTTGGGGCAGCGCAGTGGTAATATTCTTCGTATTGGTTAAAACAAACAAGGATATTAAAAACGGTGAAAAACAGAACAGTTTTGAAATGATTTATTAAACTGTATTGCTCACACTTAACTGTTTGAATGATACATGTGAATCATGAATTGATCAATCTATCAGAAATCAAAATACATTATCAAACTGTTTAGGATACGTTCTGTCTTGCATGCATATAAACGGTTTATTCAACCTTCTGTGCAGTCACCATTCTTGATCGGTATTTGTGTGCAATAGAAGTACACTTGATTGTATTTTTATATTGCATACAGCTATTCTAAAAATGCGTACAGCAATTAAAAATTATAGTGTGCATTCATTGATTGCGAAAAAAGGCATACGATACAGTGAAACATAATGCATTATGTATTACACTTGCTGTGACACAATTACTTTGTCAAATGTTAAAAATGTTAAAAATGCCAAAATTGTTGCTTTAAAATGTTAAGGACTGTATAAATGAAGTTAACTTGTTAACTAATTCTCGGTGCCAAACGTTTATATTGTTAAGTCAAAATTAGTAGTACATCGTATAGATAAAACGGTCACTTTAAATATTAAATTTTATTTTATTTTTCCTTTTAGGATCTGATTTATCCCCCGCAAATGATTTTCTGTTTTTGCCAGTTTTTGTTTGTCTGTTTGTCTGTTTGAGAATTATAAACTTTAAGTTATCAACAGATTTTGCATGAACTTTATTGGGAAAGTTAAAATAGGTCAAGGACAAGTAATTACCTCTTGGCGGTGGTCCGGATATAGACTTCTGGAACAAATAATTTTGTATATGATTCTTTATTATTGATGGAGGGGTGAAACATTATACCGTATATTTGCACAACATGTGGGGGAATGAGGAGCTTTGCGGAGGTCTGCGGTGTTATGGTTCTTCATTTATGTTTTGATTATGTGCTACATTCATAACCGGTAAGTAGATATCTACTTCGAGGGTATACAAACCGTTCATCTTGTCTAAAACGACCAGTTATAGTCCCATACCCATAGACGATGATGTCGTTATCTAGCTTGTAATTTTGTATTTAAGCTTTATGTTTTTAGATAACTCTTGGGAGGAACAGTTTGCCACATACTAGTATGTGCAGTGGTTAGTTCCCTTGGTAAGATATAGAACCTTATCACACGTTACGAAATAAATTTGTACAGTTGTAACTAGTTACATCTATTGAAAAGACAAATATTAATTTTGATTTTATAAATTATAAAACTGATCGAACGTCTTCTAAAATCATTTGTAAAGCGAAATCTTTATCGCATAAAATAAAGAAACGCTTCGCCCGGAATAGTGCAAGCTCGGAATAGTGCAAGCTCGGAATAACCCCAAAACATTCTGGCGACTAGTAAAATGGTCAGGAAGGTTGAAATCAGAGACGAACGTTATAACCGCGAATAGTTCGATGACGCATTTCCGCTCGTTACTGAATGAAGAAGACCAAAATACTATAGATATACTCGACTTAAGTGATATAGACGGTCCTAGCATGGAAAATACATACTATTTAAATAGATCTGTAACAAACGCTGATATACGAAACAGCGATAGCAAATTAAAACTAGGTAAATCGCACGGCATTGATGGCATAGGGGCCGAAGTTTATTTGAACACACACAAGATATTATACCTATTTTGTGTCAGCTTTTTAATCAAGTTCTAGACACAGGTATTTTTCCAGACTCTTGGAGAGAAAGTATTATAGTGCCAATTTTCAAATCGGGTATCAGACATTAGCCAAGTACTTATAGGGAATCTCATAAATCAATGTAATGCACAAAACCTTATTTGAACCTTATTTAATATCAATAGAGCGATCAACGATGTAAGTAAAACGGCCTAATATAAGGGTATGTTGTGATCAGTGATGTACGAAGAACGGTAAATTAAAGGTATTTGTTCACAGATTTTCGCATTTTCGGAAAATGCCAATTGAACTATATGGTGCTAGGTCTTGAAAGCTTTATATAAAAGACGAGATGTAGTTGAAACTTGTTGTTTGTTTAATTTCATCGTGCCTAAGAAAGCTGTAATTCGTCTAATCTGGTTTGCATCTAGCATTGAGTAATTCAATGGTAGTTAAATGGAATAGTATTATCTTTCATTGCTGTTGAGTTTGAATTGCGATGTTATGAGGTTCATTTTTATTTACACTTACATGTTTGGTGAATAATTCTAGGCCAAGTGTGAGATTCGTGCTTACGTAAACAGGTTTAAAAACCCAATGCTTTGCATTGACCGTTCCAAGGCGGTCACCCCAGTTTAATTCATATGTGTTTAGTGTTTGTAATGTGTTTTTGTGATGTGCTGTGTAATTGTTCGGCAATTTAGTCACTTGCCATAAATAAAGGACCTCGGGTTGCTAATAAGAATTCTCTCCTGCTGTCGCAACTGGAGTTTCGCTTTGTGTATATTTGAAATTTTTTGCCGACTGATGTCAAACATTTACCTTTAGGCAAATATGTTCGTTTGCTAGCTTTTTGTACGTTGCGATTATTCCTTTTTTTTGGCTTTGCTAAAGTTTTTACTATTCGTTATGATTAAAATGTTTACTGAACTTTAAAGTTATTATTTGAATTTTATAAATATTAATTACAATTCAATATGATGCACAATTGTGTATAAATACTTCACCTAAATTAATATGCTGTAGTTTTCTGTATTAAAACTTAATTAACCCCGTTTAACTGATTGATTTATTTTAGCAAAAGTATACAGCTACTTAATAAATAATTACTTTGTTATCATTTGAATCTAATATCGTGTAGAAATAAAAGCATGACGCACGTTAGCTATTTGTAGAAACCAGTCTGAATTTACGTAGATTTTGTTAAGTTGGTCTAAACCAATATGCCGCTCCGAAAAAGAGGTAATCATTACGTACACTGCATATAAAGAACAATGCTATATTCATTGGCCGTTTGTTTAAATTACAAGCTGTTGGCACGGCAGGACTGCTTACTATTCAGTGCAAGCCAGTAATAATCGGATAATCGGTAAAACGATATCATTTAACGTCAGTCGTACCGATGGAACTTAATAATTTACTAATTAAAAATACCTCCATGACAAAAAGGCTCTTATTAGTAGATTTTAAGAGAATGCTTCCGCCCTCAAATCCTTATGCGAAGCGTATTTTCCGAACTGATTTTAAAAGGGATAGAATTCAGAATTACGTCATTATTTTATCAATACATTCATCAACGCCGTGTTCTGTTTCAGTTACTGTACGTTTGTGAGGCTGGCAAATGTCTACACAACACTGGCTGTGGCTGACGATTGTCGTTATAATCGCGTTGGGTAATAGCTTTGTACTCTGTACATAATCGTACTTCTTACTGCAAGCATATTGTTTAAGAGGAGTAGCATTTCTAATCTATTCAACAGCTTCGTATTTGTTTATGTATACCGTAACTATTAATTACACAATATTCTACAATATTACTACAGATAATAAAATAGAGCGGCTTTTCTTATGAATATGTCAAATATAAGTAACATTTAAGTAAAGGGTAAATAATAATATCAGGTTAAACCGGTAACAACACATTCTCTTGTACCCTTTATATGCTATACCAGCATTTATTTACACTCAAGGTCTGTCTTATGCAGAAGAGGCTGGTCACTCCCGGCAATGTACGTATGAATTTGAATATGATAACCATTATAAACAAAACTATTATCATTTACAGTAAAGAAAACACTACTTTTATTTCAAGGAATGACATGTAAAAACATTGGTCATCAGGCTAACATTACGGTAAACTTTAATTTAATGTGTGTGCCTTCGTACTGGAAAAACATATCGTGCTCGTTATATCATGTATTTACTTTGTAAAACGACACACATGCATTTGTGCATTTATTCTTTTGTATTAAGACGAGTTCAAGGACAAAAATATCAGATTGGTAGGAGGTAACAGCGAACTAGAAGGGCGTGTTGAAATTCGAATAAATGGCATATGGGGAACTATTTGTGATGACGGCTCGTTCGACTTGCAAGATGGAGATGTTCTTTGTAGGATGCTGAACAAAAATCTAAGGTATGATATTCTGTTGTGAATGGAATGTTATAGACCAGTTAAACTACCAAAGATTTGTACTGACCGTTTCAGGGAGGTGTCCCAAGTAGTAATAAAGTGTATGTTTTGTGTGTGTGTGTTTTGTGTTGTGCATATTGTTGTATTGACACCTTGTTAACTGCCGAAAATAAAAGAAAGTAGGTTGTAAATAAGGGTTTTTCTCGCCCTGATAAATTCAGAGTTTCGTGTATGTTTTATTTAACTGACCACTCATTGCAGTATACTTATGATAACTATAAATGTGTTCACAAATATTTTAATGAAGTCTGATTTAGACAACAGTTGCGATATCATCCAATCACAGTACTTATATATTTTAAAACAATGGGACAGTGCAATGGAGTATTACACAGACGGGCAATATGGGAGAGGTAACGGACCCATATTTTACCGGCAACTGACTTGCAGTGGATCGGAAAACAGCATTCATAATTGCTCAAGTCAAACCGGTGAAACATGCAATCACGATCTGGATGTGGGGTTGATGTGTACAGGTAAGACTTCTTATTATATACATGTCATTTGTATGTGATCAAATCTCTGTATATATAAGAATAATGAAACCCCAGAGACATCATCAGAAGAGAAACCCTTAAAGGCAAGTACCCATTTGCCTATAAAATACAGGACAATACGCAATACGCACAACACAACACAAATCATGTACAGACACATGTAAAAATGTGTCCAAAGACACGTATGCCCCCACATATGCAGCCATTGCTACATGGCGCCGCTTTGTCTGTATGTATACAACAGTTTTAGTCCCGACAAAAAAAATCAATAAAGCTTAGGAATTAAAACTTTTTGGCAATTATGAGTTATGGTTCTTGTATGCTTCGCTTACTCTAGATGTCTTAAATCATTCTGTGCAAAATTAACAAAATGACTTTTATCATATTTGAATTATGATTTGCACACTCATTAATTATGGGAAGTAATTTACTAACTTCACAAGTCAGGTACTTGCATGCCCAACACCATCTGTTGATGGTGATCATTTCTGCCATTTTATCTAAAATCAATGCATGCATGGCAATATTATGCTCTGGAAAATTATTTTACCTTTGACATTGATTAGTGACATTGACCTTTCAGCTACCAGCCTGGTTCTTGAACGCCATATGTCATATCATAATGCTTATCACTTCTGCCAAGTAATTTGAAAATTCCTCCATTCCGGGAAAATTTTACTTTGGTCAATGTCAGTGGCCAGAACTCTTATATTTAACCTTTGACCTATAAGAGTGACCTTGACCTTAGACCAAAGGATCTGGTTGTTGCACGCCACATGCCGTCTCATAATGCTTATCCTTCTGTCAAGTTATATAGAAATTCTTCCATGCAGGACAACATTTTGCTCCTAGTTCTTGCGGGTGACACATCATCTTATAATGGTTATCACATTGAAAATCCTTCAATGCTGGGCAAAGTTATTGCCTGGACAAGAATCTTAACATATATACATATACTTAACCTTTAAGTGTGACCTTGACCTTGGACCAAGGCACCTGGTTCTTGCGCGCGACACACTGCAAATGTTTATTACTTATGCCAAGTTGTTTGAAAATCCTTACCTGCTGAACAACGTTTTGCTCTGGACAGTGTCTATGGCTTAAATTCTTATATTTGATAATTGACCTTTAAGTGTGACCTTGACCGTGGACCATGGAGCAACACACCGATCCGCAATGCTTAGCACTTCTGATAAGTTGTTATAAAATCCTTCCCTGCTAGACAAAATTATGCTCCTGACAGAATCTATGGCTTAAATGTTTATATTTGACTTTCGACATTTAAGTTCGACCTTGATCTTGGACATCGGGACCTAAAGCGCCGTCTTACCACTCTTTGCACTTCTGCCAAGTTATTTAAAAATCCTTTCCCTCTGGACGAAATTATGCTCCAGACAGGATCTATGGCTTAAGCACTTATATTTGACCTATGACCTTTAAGTGCGACCTTGACCTAGAACCTAAGAACCTGGTTTTTGCGTGCAAGGTTATTTTAAACTCCTTCCAGGATGGACAACATAATGCTCCGGACATGATGTATGACTTAACTTATTATATTTGACCTTTGATCTTTAAGTACGACCTTGACCTTGCACCTAGGGTCCTGGTTCTGGTGCGCGTCACACGGTCTCACCATGCTCACAGTGGCCTGTGTTAACGGACTTTTTTATGTCAAAACAAACACTCGGCCGAATTCGGCAGTTAACGGAATGCACATTTACGTCATCTTCACAACTAATTTTACGCTATATAAAATAGTTCGTGATTTGTTTGGTACATCTGCTGAAAAAGGGTTACTAGCATAATAAATGCAATATTACACTAGCATGTTATTCTGAGAACTTGTATAAGTTGTGTCAAGTAGCACAACATTTTTGTGTGATACGACTTTTACACAACCAGCTTGACGGATACAAAATTAATCAATGTATATATTTGGTTATATATGGCCTTGTTTGATATAACCGATTTTCGTGATTTTAACAATGGTACAGCGTACTGCCTCAAAATAAATAATATAATGGACCAAAAATACCCGCGATATAATGGTGATATACATGTTGACAAAATGTGTTTATTGAGAACATATGCACTAGTTGTGTTACTGGGGTATCTTACTTTCTTGAAACTCTTCCGAGTGTATTGCGCATGTTTAGAGAAATGTGTTACTAGAACTTCCAAATTCCAATATGCTGCAACACAATTTAAGCCTCTGACCCTATTGGTTTGCTAATTACGGATAACGTATGCGAATGCAATACAACGTAAAAGGATAATCACAGTCGTATACACAAATTACTATTAACATACTATTTCTGCAAAATGTAATGAATTTAGTTACAAATTGCAGGTTGTCCGCGATCTGAGCAAAGGCATTATGGATTATTGGAGCACGTCAACGTCACTGGCGATGGAGATGTGTATACAGGCAGCTGTAGCAACGGGACAAGTACTTTCCAGTTCCTGTACAGGTGTAGTCTAGACGGCAAATGGGACGATTTTGGGACAAGATGTGGGCCATTAGGTATTTCATTAGTTCTTAGTATACTTACTGGCCGTGAGACAACTTCAGTTTTATGCAATTTGATGTATCGTGCATTTGTGTACAACATGTTCCGATGCATATTCAGTAACACATGACACTTTAATGATTAAGGCACTTACGGCCTTCTTTGTTTCAATTGGGTCAGTATTTGTTGGAAAAGACCTGCCTGCAAAATACAATCATCGTGCTCTGGCCTATCTTGTTTCGCACGTGGACGGGTCTGGTATCTCTTCTAAACACCCGTTTTTATGGACAGAACGATCCTGCCCACGAGAAGTGTTTTGTTCAATTAAGTGTACTCTCATTATGTAGATCTAAAATATGAACACGTGTATGGATATTTTCTGCATATTTTTTGTTATTTGCATTGCCTCTTACAAACTACATAATCACTAATTTATGCCAATGAAAACAAAATCGACGATTCAACTAGAAAAGCGCCTGCCAACATTGTAGAAAAAACCATCAGATCGACATTTTCTGCATTTTAATTCAATAATGAGACACGTGTGTCGTCTTCCGGATAGCTATTCAAAAATGTACCTCGTATGTCGACATTTCTTCGTAGGAAAGACCTGTCCACGGGCTGCGTGAAAAGCCTCGAGCGTCAGCGCTCTCTGTTTCACATGCAGCCGCAGAAAGACCTCGTTCTCGGTCAATATTCTGTACATCGCATATGGATTTTCTGTTTCGAAACTGAACCCGGTATTGTTGCTTTGAACCGGCAATTCTTCATGCTAACGTGGATTACATCAAATTCGCATGAAACAAAGAATTTAAAATGTTTATTGTATGTAATTATATATGTCAATAATATATTCATATATAATATCAAGAAAGTAGTTTCATAACGCTACAGTTTGCATATGATAAGTTTTGTTGACGCTGGCAGTCAACATTTTAAACTTTTTAAAAAATAACAAGTCACAATATGTGCATTGTATGATAGTTTTAAATTAAAATAATGTATCTGTCGAACAAAAACGCGATTTAACAGCAAAGGTATATTATATATTAAAATGTATCAATAAAAGATCTGACATAAAAATTACATTTTCTGTTATGTTGTTAAAGATTGATAAGAATACAAAGTTTCCGTAAGATCTGTCATATTAATGAACTTCTCAAAATTGGGATGTAAAAGAGGTGCATTCGTTTTTACTGCAATGACTATTATTATTAAATACTATTTTTTAATTTATATTCTAGTTCACTGTATCTTCCATTTGTAGATATAAAAGACGTAAGATTTGTTGGCGGTATAAGCCTGTATGATGGAGGTGTGGAGGTGCTGGTTGGTGATAATTGGGGTCCTGTGTGTGGAATGTCCTACACACACAACCGAGATTATTACCAATACCATTACGTCGACTCTTCTTCTGCAAGTGTGTTTTGTCAAATGCAAGGGAAGACGTAAGTGAAAAGGACAATATTATCGCCAATAATAATCCGAAAAAAAAATTTGGATCTATATTCTAAATGACACTTCCTCACACTAGATTGTGAAGTTAGAAGAGTTTTAGTGTCGCCTGAAAAAGCGTCATATAGCTATTACTTTCGGCGGCGTCGGCGGCGGCGTCCCCTTCAGTTTGTGCAGACAATAACTTGAGAAGTTTTTGAGCTATCATTATGAAACTCTAGGGAAGTATTAGTAGGCATAAAGGAAAGTTTAAGTTTAGCTTTCTGCATAATTGCACTTATGGTACTTGAGTTAGGCCCCGTCAGGGCTGCGACACATCCGACTAGCGGTGTCCTAGCTAAGTTGGAATTGATATCTAAATTAGAAACCTAATTTTAACCGCATCATTGACAGTTTTTATTTCAAAGACAATAGGAATTTCACATCGTATAACAAATTTTGACACTAGATAAAACATCTTCTAAGATGTGCCATATTAATAATTATTATAGTTCTTTTTATATGGTTGAAGCGATCATGGTCATACATATCAATAAAGCGTCATAATAATTATGTGTTTTCTTTTTTTGCTCACACAAATTAAAACGTTTTTTAAATCCCAGCTTCATGGATGCATTTTCAGATTAATACATTATAATCCTACATGGCATTACAACCCAATCGGTGGTTACATTGGACGACTCACTTGCCCTGTTGCGACGAAGGATATTAATTTGTGTAACTACACAACGATCTACAACTGTCACTACCAACTATGTGTTGTTTGTGCAGGTTAGGTAACATATTCATTTATTTATACAGGAGTAAACTATACATTTTACACAATGTAACCATTACACTTTCTTGAACAAAGGTAGTGTGAAGACGATTATCATACTTGAAAGTTAAAACCATGCCACGCACTCTATCTTATGGAACATCTACATCATGCATTTAGTGTTTCTGCTCTTAATGCTCTTGAAGTGTCTTACGTCTTACATTTTGCTTGGGTTTTCCTCAGTCGTATTGAATCAAGAGGACTTACAGACAATCTCTTGCGAGTACAAGTTATACCCACAAGGCACTAGAGCTGGTCATCTTGGTCCAAACTTTATTTAAACATCCAAAGTTATACTATCTTTGCACTTTAAGCGATTTATTTCATAAACACGAATTGTCTCCCTTTGTTTATATTTACATTAAATTTCAAGTTGTTAATTTATCCTAATGTAACTGTAGTTGGTCATTAAGAACATTTTAAAATGTTTTTATTTTTTTATTTTTTAAGTGTTAATATCCAGTAATCACACTTCAGAATGTAAGTATTCAATGGGATATTGTCAGAAGTGTTCAGCGTTCTATTCCCCGCCATCTAAAGTCAGTCTTGAATTCAATTTCATACAATGAGCGGTAACATCAGCATGCTCACGAATAATGCAAGCTTCTAATCCAAGTTTGTTGATAAATATGAAAAATAAATAATGAAAACACTTTCACAGTACATTTGCTTGGGTTTTACATTTTAACGCAGATCTACAACAGTGTATTAATCTTGATTTGCTTGCGAAAAGTGGAAAACTCATGTGCGTTTGAATTTTGTGACTGTGTTAACTATGTCTATATCATAACGCGTATTCAAACGCTTGTTTATAATATGTGAATTTCGGATAAATGAACGCACTTTTACTTTCAGTACGTTTGTTTTTTATTATAATGTATTTAAGTCTAACAGCGAATAGAAATAGCTACATGAGTGTTAACTTCTTGATTTAAAAGCTGAACATTATTCAACGTGTAAATTTGATTGCATATATCAAGACCTGAATAAAATCTAGAAACATGGATTCTGCGTTGCCTATGAATATACTGTACAGCAAAGTAGGCTTTTGTAAGGTAAACACGATGCCATGATAATGCATAGAGCTAGAGCCCAACAATATAAAGACATTTGAGACATTAACTGAGTAACTGTGTTTAAAGGTGGATGAAGATTTCAATACACTATTATAGAAGAAAAAATAACAACTATTTTATGGCGTTAGGTATTATTTATTTTGGCTGGCCATCTAATTATGAATAAAATGGCAAATGACATAGAAACTGTTCATTCAAGTTTTTCAAAACAACAGCAAGTTGTATATAAATTTGGTTGTAAAGCATGTTGATTGTTGGACGTTTAATGCATAAAAGGACGTGTATAACTGTAAACCTGTACACTGATATGATTTCAGGATTTCCCTTGAATATCAGCTCCATCCAGTTTGTTGGTGGATCAAATGAACGCGGTGGTCGTGTAGAATTACGCGTTAATAACGCTAATGGGACAATCTGTCCAAATGGATTTGATTTGAACGATTCGAACGTCCTTTGCAAAATGATGGGATTTAAGTTAGTATTTACCAGGGATAGATCGTAAAGTGAACTCTGGCCACCTTTATATGAGAAAACCAAAACAGCTTTTGAAACAAATGCTGGATGTTTTTCTACGGTTCGTACAGCTTTTTCCGCTTTTTATCCCAAGAGTATGCTCATGTTGTGGCCCAATATTCCATGTAATCACGTGTTTCATTTCAAGAGTATAATGTTTCATATAAACAAAGTTATTGAAGCTACAGTGTTTGCATTTGTGTTGTTGAATGGTAGATCTTACAACATTTTTTTCGCATGTTTAATAGTTGGACGACAATTTCATACCATTTTATGACTATCGTTATGCAGTTTAGCCATACTGGTACTCGATAGCCTAGTTTTAAACTTCTATTGCAAATATTTACACTGTAAGGCAGAACAAACGTACTTTAAGCTCAAACATATTTCTGATGACGACTTTAAGTACAAAATAACAACTTGTAATCAGACATTATCGATGCAAAGCCAAGAATTTGATTTGCAGATATGCAACTTATATATATATATTAATCATTTGAATTGTAATGTTCATTCACGTTTTCAGCGAGCGAGTCCCCAATGGCAATGGTCAGATGACTACTTTCTGTCCATTTACGGTTGACCCAGGCAATTGCTCACTAGCTGAAGCATTCAATGTCATAATACACTAAATAAATAAGTTATGCAGGGCTGTACTCTCTAAATAAGTCAACAAGTTAAACTCGAAGACAATGTTTTTAGGTTTTGACACTTGCTTTGATATTCTTTTTTGGAGATGTTGGTAGGGTAAGCATTGCTATGCACAAATAAATCACTGTTTACAATTGGAGACGACAGTATGACACTTGCACTGAGGCGGGTTACATTCAACTAGAAATTAGCCGCTAAAAGGATGGTGATAAAACTGTCAATTTTGTTTAGTGTCGAGTTCTTTCTTACATAATCCATGACATACCATTTTAATTGCTTAAATCAATTCAGCTTAGAATGTTCTTTAAGAAAAAGTATGGTTATGAGGGTGCCTATGTGCAAAATGTTGCATTTAGTTTTGTTTAAAGTTATCGCTTTTACGTTAAATTACATAAGGATTGGAATTAGTATATTGTAACCTCACACAATAATGTGGAACTAACAATGTGCTGCTGGTGTTTAAAATGGTCCCTAGCATCAGTGTATGAAATTAATAAATACGTTCAATATTCGCTATTCAGTATTGAAGTAGTATCATAATATGTGTTTATTGTATAATCCATGTATATGTATTATATTGTTTTAATACATGGTAAAATATAAATGCATAATTAAATTAAATTAGGCTATTTCAAAGTCTTTAGTTGTCATATGCGATACCGGTATAAGTTATTCTTTTATCACCTGACCCATTTACTAGTACATAAGAAAATAATTAATGAGATCAGTATACATGTACAAAGCGATCAAGAACAATGCTTGGCAATGTGCTAAATTAAATGCCAATAGTCGGGATGGCTAACCAGCTATTGGGTCTACTTAATTAAACAATTTAGCATTCTTGACTAATGATCATCAGTCAGGAAATGCATAACAATTATTTACCGGCCGAAAAGGGTATAGTTAATACTCTTTACGTATTATTTATAGCATTAAACTTAATATAGAAAAAGTAACTTCCAGATATTCAAGCAACTTTATTGATCAATTTACAGCACAAGTGTTACAACCCAATTCATATAAAACTGCCTCTTTATAAGGCAAAATGATGTTGCGTGCAGTATAATAAAACTGGAGAACGCGAACTTTGAAAAAGAACGGAAAAATTTATAATTATATTTTAAATAACCGTATACAATTCAATTAATTAATTGGTTTTATCTACATCGTATTTTATAGCTAGGAATACCCATACCAAATGATCTGAGGTTTTAACATCATTAACCCTTAATAAAACAAAAGAAAATGCAGATATATATAGTGTGCAATTATAATTGTTACGGTAATGTCTGATTGCCAGTTGCTATAGAATTGTCAAACTTGGCTATTGGGTTAGAGTAAGGCTAAACTCGATAGTCGTAAAATAGTATGAAATTGTTTACAAATGATAAAAAATTTGAAAAAAATGTTGTAAGATCTACAAGTTAACAACACACCTGCACATATTGTACCTTCAATAACTTTTTAATATGAAAAGTTGTCGTTTTGAAATAAAACACGTAATAACATGGAATATATGGCCACAACATGAGCATATTCTTGAGATGAAATGCGAGAAAATAGCTGTACAACCCATAGAAAAATATCCAGCATTTGTTTCAAAACCGGCCATTTTGAGCACCAGCTGTTTTTGCTTCACTTAAAGGTAGCCAGAGTTTACCTTACGATCTCCCACCTGATTTATTATACACCACTTACAGTTCGAACAACAGTTGGTAAACACTTCTTTGCATGCTCTGTTTTTATAATATGTTATTAGTGTGCTTTATGAAATTGATAGTGTTATTTAATTTGAAGTTACTTATCCGCTTATTATACACAATAACAGCACGTCCTCCTTCTACGTGGACTACTGGTATAACACACCGGGTCTATATCCACTAGTGAGAGACCTAAGCTGCGCAGGCACAGAAGACGACATCAACAACTGCACATACATAGTTCCATACAGCGGTGCTGATTGTGACGGCGGGGCAATTGGTGTTGTCTGTACAGGTATTGTATATGAAAGGATTAACAATATTGGAATTGTTACTCTGGTACTTTTCTACTGAGTGTTTGTATATATTTATTATATGGTAGAAAAGAAGCACAAAGTCTTTAGTTTGTGTAATTCAATTATTATTAATGTCAATAGTGGTATGATTCAGTGAATAATGTTTTATGATATTATAAATAAGAGTTCAGTCTGCAGTTGTCTGGTCCAAGCGTTACCACAACTAATTTATGGAATTAGGCGTTCAACGCTTCATCCAGGTTTTCGTGACAGCAAGTGTTGTTAAACTGCAAATTGTTAAAAGTGCACAATAATATATATATGGAATTGTGAAATTACATAGCAACCAACTTCAACCACACAAGAATTATAAATCTTAAAATTGTAGTTAAAAATCACTTTTATAAACAATCCTGATAGTCAAGCATGTGCAATAATATAAAAACATTACTGAAACAAATACATATAATACATACATATAGTACCATGACTTATAAAATTAAATTAAATTAAAATTACAGTTGACATATTTCTGCTTAGACAGCAAATTTAGTTCTGGCGCGCGAGCTCATGAAACGATTCTCTACATTACGTTAAAATACTATACCCTATTAAATAGGTTACAGACTGCTAATATACAAAAAATGACGGGAAATACACCCTGTTACAGAACGATTTCTGCCTATATACTAGTTAACCGAACGTTTTCAAACCTGTTCTGTACAGCTGAACAGCTTTAGTCAATACAAGAAACATTACGTTGTTTTAATAAAGGCATACATAGTTTTGCGATTATGTTCATGGATAATTATGAGGAAAGCTGTCAGACAGATAGTGATGGGAATCAGTCCTTAAAATATTCGTTGATTAATCATAGCCAAAAGTGACTGATTAATCAAATAATCATAACTTTATATGTAGAGTTATTATTGTTTAACAGAAATGTTTCATCCAATCATTTTTTACCAATTTTTATGTTTGTCAATTTATTTTGTTATCTCTTGGTTTTAGTTTTAAAAAATGGATTGCATTTTCAGATTTGCTATTGTTAAACAAAAATGTAATAATGGAATTTTAACTGCTTGACTTAATTAGACTACGAATGTTTATCATGTATTAATATTTGCATATGTGTACAAAAGTATTTTATAGAAAAAATATGTGGTGTACAACGCCCAGAACCTCTACTCCTGGACATTATTGTGATTTGTCGGTAGTCCATGTAATGTTAAAGACATAACATCTCGACACTAAACTAAGTACAAGCTCTTTATAAGGAAGTACATATACATACGAGTAGAATACATATTATACGATTTTAAAACCATAGGTAGGCATTTACTTGCAAAATTTACATAAATGTTCAATAGTAAAGTATTTACTGATCCGTGCTAAAATTAAGCAAATCTTTTAGTGGACACACTGACAACCTATGAAGGAATGTTTAATATCATTGCATATTGCATTGAGTGTACAATGTATTCTATGTATAATACCGGTTTATTCAACAGTTTACAAAACACTATTATTTTAATACATAATACATGACAAATAGCACCAGTGACATGTACACATTTCGTCGATTATTTGTTCCCATCGTCATCGTCCCATCATGGATCTTTTCGTCAAGATTATTTGACGAAATGATTATTCAGCACATCACTACAGACAGATAATGCTTTTACAACTATGTATGTTACAATACTTTCATCAGGGATACCTCGAACATTGTTATATTCGTGCCGGGCCCGGCTAACTCAGTTGGTGGAGCGCTAAACTGTGACTCCGGGGTTCGTGAGTTCGAACCCCAGCCCGGCCACATAACTTGTGTGGGGATTGGTCATGAAATTATTTATACGGCCATTCTCTCCCTACATCTGATTCAAGTAGGGCAGTTGTCGGTTACTGGCATAAGTATGTGCACGTAGTACTGGTAAACTGCTTAGATCGGCTAAGCTGGCCCAGGAAAAGTGTGAGTAGGTTAAGTGACCGCCGTGAAATGACTGATATACTGTTAAAATGGCGAAAACTCCAAACAAGCAGAAGTTATCTTCATGTATAAAGCAGCTTACTGAGTATGCTTATAATTCAAAAAGAGTATTAATGAGAATATGTTGTCTTGGTAACATATCATATTGGTATAATATTGATATTATAGTATCTGTTTTCTCATTAGATTGTGGTGAACTGAATATTTCGAATGGTCAAATTCAGTCGTACACGAGTGAAACAAATACGCTTGCAGTTAAATGTCACACTGATAACCCAGAGCAAGTCCTTTATACATGCGAAGCCAATGGATATTGGACTCATACTGAAGTGTGTAAGTAGAATGCGTGACAAATGAACAGGAAAAGCAGCTCTGTAACAAGATATAGAATGATATATAGAATTATATTCAATTGTGTATATTCAATGCAAAATCATAACTTGCCTGTCAACATCACTTAGTTTTGCAAGTAGCAACATGTTGCTTCATATAAGTAAAATCATTAATACGTTTTGATAGTAAACGTGAAAATGTCACAAATGCATAACATATTTCATAAACATTTTGATTATGTTTTAGGTAGACCGGTGGTTATCCAAGATATGCGTTTAATTAGATGGGAGACGTGGCATCTATACGTTGGTGCCGTCGTGCTAAAGATAAACGGTGAATGGGGAACCATTTGTGGAAGGTCATTCGGAGTTGAAGAGGCCATGGTGTTATGCAGAATGCTCAATGCAAGGTGGTATTTTTATAATTTATGTTGTTTAACATAAAACATGGTCAATACGTATCTATTGTTCGTTGGATTGGTAAGTCAAATCACATATGTTTAACTAGAAGGAAATTAATAATTAATAAAAATATCCGAGAAGACTTGGAAATTGTCTTGTTTTAATATATGTCAATATGTACGCAAAATACCGTCGATATGACCCTTTAAGACCCTAATGCAAGAAAGTTCTTCATCAAAATGATCGAAATTTGTTAAAACAGTTATCAACATTCAATTGCTAAATGGACCCATAATTTCTAACACATTCCATAAACAACATTTGTTCTTTGAAAGTGTTAATTATTTTAGTTATATCTCGCATTACACCGATGGATACTGGGGACATGGTAAAGTGCACATGTCTGACCTATATTGCGCGGGTTTAGAGACAGACGTGAGTGAATGTTCGTTTCAATCAGTGCACACCTGCACCCACTCTCAAGATGTTGGCATCAAATGCATGGGTACGCATGCACGGTGGATTTTATAATACTCGCCATACTTAATAACTTACTGTACGAGTAGGGTTTAAACATGTTTTACCTAAACTGCGAAAGTATCTGAAATATATTAAATAAAACGAAAACGTGTTGATTGTGTTTTATTTTTATTTCTTTCATGCGCTTATAAAATATGTTTCTATGCTCTATATGAACACAACAATTTCTCTCTAACAACAAAAATAAAGTTTCACACAACTGCTTTTAATCTTCCAGTTTCAAGTCTTAATATCACGGATATTCGCCTTGTTGATGGAGCCAGCAGATATGATGGAATAGTTGAATTGTTGGCAAATGGCGTGTGGGGTACAATATGTCACTATAGCAACTTCGATAAAACCCATGGCGAAATGTTTTGCCGAATGATGAACCTCACGTACGTATTCTGACTACACTTGTACTACATGTCACAATTAAAGCTACAAACTACTACTACTACTACTACTACTACTGTTACTACTACTACTACTACTACTACTACCACTACTACTACTACTACCACTACTACTACTACTACCACTACTACTACTACTACTACTACTACTACTACTACTACTACTACTACTACTACTACTACTACTACCCTACTACTACTACTACTACTACTACGACTATTACTACTACTACGACTACTACTACTAATACTACTATTACTACCACTACTACTACTACTACTACTACTACTACTACTACCACTACTACTACTACTACTACTACTACTACTACATGTACTACTACTACTACAACTACTACTACTACTACTACTACATGTACTTACTACACGTGCATTTAATTATAACAAAGGAAATTACCGACTGTCTGAATGCATTGAAACTGCTTATACCGATATGCGATGTAAACTTTTCATCTTCATCTTCAAAATGCTTAAACATAAAACAAAATGCGGAATGTTCCATACAGCATTTGATTTTTATTAAAACAAAATACTTTCTGACCATTATGCGGTGATTTGTGGAAACAAGCTTATTACTCTGGTTTATATAAACTACCCTTATATATTCTTTTATATTAGTGCGTTGCTAAATATGAAGTTAGTAAACATGGGTGCAGATTTACTATAATAATCTTTCTGTCTGGTGTATATTTCTGTGTTTCTATTTAGATATATAGAATATCGTTGCTGTCAAAGACAGGGTAATGGTGATAGACCTGTACTGTTTGCAATTCAAGACTGTCCAGCAATGGCGAAACACATTGATGAATGCACATATGATCTTCACCCAGACTCTTGCCGCCGTTCTTATGACATGCATTTTTTGGTGTGCTCAGGTAGAGTACTTATTCTACGTTGAGAGGGTCATTTTCTGCAACAATTATAGAAGTTCTTATTTTGAAGTGTGTTTACATTAATAAAATCCATAGATACGAGGTTTGTCCCGAAATAGCGTATGATTGATATCTAGCTAATGCAAGTGTACAATAATACTTAAAATCATGTTTGTTTTAATTACAGCAATGCATCTTACGAATCTTGTCAAAATAGTATGTGAGTACCTTCAAAAACACTGAAGTTATATAATTTGTTTGAACATAATATGCAGCAATGCGGCCCCAACAACGTCTGTATAAATCACGTCTTTACGTCATACGATTATTAATTCTCAACACAATGTCCATGGTACTGGATGCATTTGTTGTTCGGCATAACTCTTGCGTGAGTACATAAACACACGAATAATAAATAAGTGTCCTACAGCAGTTCCTAAAGGATGGCTTGCATAATTGTTTCCACATGTTTCCATCTCAATACGTTACCATCCTATTGACTTGATTGTTCAATATAATAAGTATTTCTTTTGTCACTTCGCTGTCCGTGTATCCAGTTGAAAACCCCCTCGTTTCGCTTGTAAATAAATGCCAATCTTATTTTTATATGTTTCTGGTGACTTTACATCCTTAATAGATTGTCTAGGTGTGCTCAACACAGTACTGTATTACCAATCTACGTTCCGGTGCAATCGTTTGACGTCAATATTTCATACCAATTCTGAACCACATGTTACACAAATTCCGCTATCGATACTGTTATAGTGACATCATTGCAATGAAACGTCGCTTATTGACACCCCAAATTGAGGTTACGGTAATTTATTTTTCAAAACAGAATGGTCTGTATACAGGATCCAAACTGCATTTTAGGTACGCTGCCATTATATATATTACGAAATTGAACAGCGGTGGCCGCAAAGCTTTATATAACATTTGAAATTGACATATTTTTAATAGAAATATATAACTAAAAAGACTCAAATTCATTCTGCAGATGTAAAAGATACAGGTATTACATGTGCACATGCTCAAACAAATAATACCATGTTATGAATAGTTTTTAAAAATTATTCGCTATATTGGGACAACCCTCGTACACATTTAAATATAACTTACAGATTATATTTCTCACAAAAAGCGGAGTGAAAAGACCCATACTGAAGGGTAATGTTAGCAAAACGTTTACCCGACCTTCATCTTATCCATTACACCACTGCGATTCACTGTTATGTTATCTCTTTCATCAAATAAACAAATAATAGTATAATGGCGTGTTTTCAACTTCGGTTCCAACATTCGGTTTATTGAAATACATGTAACACACTTGTACGATCGAAAATGACGAAGCACATGAAATCGTCAAAACCTAAATTGAGTGTTGTTGCTATTCTTAATAACATTACGCTATTTTTTGTTTTTCTGCAAACTGTCATTGCTGATTGTTACAACCCTACCTTTAGAGTGCCCCTTGCTGACTGTGTCAGGTGGCGTATTGACATACAATGACAATGGAACCATAGCAACACTGCATTGCTATCTCGAAATGGCTGCTAACGTCACCGTATTCTATTGTAAGGACGGGAACTGGTCAAGTCCGAGTGCCGTTTGCATACCCAGTAAGTGGACATTGTAAGATTATGTTGCTGTTTTGGACATAAATATTGTAATGTAAAAACTGTACTGTAAAGAGTACAAGTCGTACCCAGTTAAGTCTCCCCCAAAATGTGGGGATATATATTGTTTTTGCCTTAAATGTATGTCCGTAGAAACCCATTTGATATGACTTAGCATACAAACTTGCCACAAACTGTATGTTTTCTGAATCAGGAAGGATTGCCATGCACTAACCGCATGTCCGCCCATTTGTCCGTTTTACCAAATCACTGTTCATCACTAAATCTTGAGTGACTGTTTAACTTTTGAAAGTATTTATGTAAATTTCTTGTATGTCCTGTTAATCAGGGCAAGTAATAGCAGATTATTTAACCACGTGTCAAGATATCTGTATATTACAAAACATGGCCGCTATTTTCATTTGTAAATATACACAAAGTGAAACTCGGCAAACTGTATTCGTAGAGTGTGTTGCACTTAACCGCATGTCCGTCTTAATGTTTATCTGTCACAAAATGTTTTTTTATTAATTTTGAACCGATTGAAATACATTTAGGTATCTATTTATTAGTCACTGTATCGACGCAGTGTGTTTGCATTGCACGTATTACCATATGTCTGTCTGTCACCTAACTTGTACGCTATATAACTGTTTGAAGAAACTCTGAAAGGAATTTGGTATATATGTTATTTGTATCAATGGCCAACTGTCAAAATACAGAAGTAACTTGTCTGGACTAATTTGTAAATTGCTTGTTGTGTATGAGGACCCGAGGTGTCGCGCCACACACACGTCTTAACTCTGAAGGTCAATGCCACAACAAATTATCAAATCTGAAAATAGAGGAATTGCTTTTCTGGGTTATAACATTACAATTTCGTTTTACTTTGCACTCAATTTTAACATCAATGAATATAAATGCACAACTAAAACATTTTTTAGTGTAAATTCCGTGTACATTATTCTGATTTAATATTACTTTGCACACAACTGAATTGCAAGGTCCTGGGTGTGGTCACTTGTCCATTCCTTCGTATTTTAATCACTTGCACAAGGTAACACAAGTATAAATGTGAAATGTTGTTGCAATGTAATGTTTAACTTGAATACATGTAAATCCTTACCATGGACAATGAGTCATTGTTCCGACTATATTCTTCTGAACGAGACTCATGTGTTGTTTTTTTGTAAACGATTTACTTCCACTTTCGAATAATACAAATTAGTACAAAGTCTTCACTTATGTACACGTATGTCAGCTATGGAATAATTTTCTGTTCTTTTATTTGACATGCTTCTGTGTAATTTGATTATGACATGTATTTAAAAGTGTGTGGCAATTACAGTTACCTTTACATGGTTGCACATACAAACAATGTCGACTCCACTGGTGTAATATTGGCATGCGACGTAGAATATCAATGTAGGGAAAATACTTTTTTTCGATTATTTAGGTGTGATTTATTTTTCACAGCTTGTTGCCCGCCTCCTGTTTTGGTCCGTCTTGTTGATGGAACCAGCAAATTTGATGGAAGAGTGGAGTTGTTAGAAAATGGCGTGTGGAGTACAGTCTGTTACTACGGTCCATATTTCAACTTCGATAAATCAATTGGAAAAATGCTTTGCAAAATGATGAATTTTACGTACGTACTTTTTAGACCTAGCACATAAGTGTGCACACGAATTGATACATTAAATGACATCAGGTGACCAACCAAAAACAGATACTAAAACGTCTGAGCATAATTTAAGGACTTTACTCAACTCAGCTTGAAGAGTTCAAACATACTCACATATTTAGGACTATTCAATCACATGTTCAATCTTTCATTATATATGTATGTATATGGTTAATAATTGTTAGTAACTGTTTATTTGGACGTAATATAATGTTTCATTATGTAATATAAGGTCAAAATACACCTTTAACACACATTGTGATACTACATGTACATAAAAATAAATAGACCTGAGAAAAACGGGTAGTTCTGTAAAACTTGGCATAGAAAGTCGTATTCTGGATTACTTGCCCCTGTAACTACGTTAATGGGTCAGGCACAAACGACAAATCGACGGATAACAACAACCTTTCGCGGTGATATACATTTGTGAGTAAAAGTTTATAAATCAGGAGTTCATTTGAAGGCCACAAAGAATTTTATTGGAAAGAGGTAAATAAACTTTAATACAATCTTATGTTTTGTGCTTCCAACAGTGTATATCAAGTTTACTGACACTAAATTAAGTGAATAGTGTTTCGGATAACTCCATTCTCTGAAATTGCGGATGAAATTTTCTGACAATAATTTATGTGGGTATATTAAATTTTCATAAATAGTATTTTAGTTTTCAGATGTGATTACACACCTTTGAAAAGAAAACATTACATTGACATTAAAGCTTAGTACTAAAATATTATTTTGTTGTTATGTTTGTTTTTCATATGGACTATTCATCTTTCAACACATAACGGAACAGGAAACATTGGAAACTGACCAATCATATGCTGCTAATATTCTGGATAACCCGCCTCTATCACTCCATTAATTGGTCAAGTGGGTGTGATAAAAGACTGTTAACTATCCATACCATACATATAGCGTTATTTACCGCATTGTTTATTTTCATATCGGATTTGGCTGTTTGTTTTTAACTGAACAGATTTATCTGACAAGGACCTTTCTAATTCTTTTCGGTTCTGTGATATCAATATGTGCAGCCAAAAAATATGTTATATTACTGAAGTGTTGTATACAGTTTAGGGGAGGGTGGCTTGATTGAACATAATTATTTGAAAATGTTTAGAATAGGCAATTATCCCAAATTATAGTTACAAAACTGGAAATGGTCAATAGTCAATGGTTTATAACAATTATTTCAACACTTAACATATTGTAGAGACATTATAATACAATACTGTATAAGGATAAGTGTTACCTTTATTTTATTGGTTTGAATACGGTTCATTTATATGTATCGACATAATTACAAGCATTGTACATTATATTGTTGTAAATATATGTATTGTCGATGGAAATAAAGCATGATTTTTGTGTTGTATCAGTCTTAACTGTATGTCATGTTTTCATATACTTTGTCTAACATTTCAAGTTCAAGTGAGTTATCGCATATCTCACAAGTATAAACATTTTTTTTTCACATTTGTTAAAATGAGCTGTTAACAAAGTCACTACGGTATGTGTTCAGGATATACTTCTTAATTTTATATTTGGGAATATTTTAGTAATATACTTTGAAAATAAGATCAAATATCGACATTAATATTATTTCAAAAAAAAAAAATAACAAATTAAGTTCAATAAAAAGTACATAGTTGTTATACCAATTATTTAATTTGATTATTTAAACCAAAGTGGACTATAATTTAAGTGTCAACATTGTTTTGTTAAACTTGAAGTTAGGTCCTTATTCAATAAAACAACCTAAATAAAGTAAATAATTGTATGGTACTGACATTTTTATTATTGATATGCATATCTATTGTAATTTAATATAGATATAACTTAAGGCAATGCAAGAAAATGCAAGAACGATCGTGTTCTCTACAAATGTCTGTCTTCTGTAGCACTAACATCTGTTGTACACATATGTTGTGGTGCTGCTTTTAGATTGAGTTAAATACGTACTATTAAGAACTGAGTACATAAAAGGAAATACAGATATTAAGGATTGTCATTTCTATTTTAAAACAATAAATTATTTACAATATGTATTTCGTTTGTTGCACAAATAAATAACTGTGACGAAAAATATATCTGTGTAACCTGATTGAATTCTGCACCCATTTCAAGAGTTACAATAGAACAAACATGCATCAAAGAAATTGAGGATTCACTTTAGCATAGAATCTCTATCCAGTAACACACAATAATTGCGAGCCCAATTACGTTTAGTATATTAAAGTGTATTCAAGCTACACAACAATTATTGGGATAGTAAGCATAACATATTTTATGTGAAAGTGATCTCTAGCGGAACTGCATAATAAAACATGATGTTTCTATTTAGATTTATAGAACAGTTTTGCTGTTCAAAACATGGAAATGGTGATGGACCTGTCCTTCTTGAAATACAATACTGTCCACATTTGGCGAACCACATTAACGAGTGTACATACGAACGTAACCCGTATCGTTGTTATAGTGAGGGAAGGATGTCTTTGTTGTGCTCAGGTACTTATTTAGCATTCTTAGGTCAACTTACTGATACAATTTACTGCGAGGTACCTGAATACATTATTTTTCAGCAATGTAGGCCTAAGCTAGGCTAAACTACCACATTGAATGTCTCCACTCCCGCGAACCGTTAGGTAGGTTGGTGGGTATGAACATATTTATGTTTAAACCACCGACGATGTATCACATTCACAATGTTCATCTTTGAATGTATTAGTAGGTTTGTCTGCCTCGCCTCTTGTGACAAGCATAATTCTTGTGAGATAGCAATGATCCTCACAAAACTTCATTTACATGTGAAAGACGGCAAATACAGGAAACATTACATTTTTGCGTAATTAACCTTCATTAAATGTTCTTGTGCGTTTCACAACTCCTTTACTGTTATAATTATTTAGATGACAGTATATATTATGAATCAGTAATTTATCAATGTAGCTATCATCAATTGAACTGTTGGGGAGTCTTCATCAATTAAATTCACAACACAGAGATTAACGCTGCACATTTGTTTTTGAATCAACATAATTGCAACATAGTTGCCATGTAATACATACAGTTTTTTTCCAAATGTGTTCAAATGCAAAATGTAACTGGATATCGTTTAATAACCTTGAGAACACTATGTTTTGACTGTGAATAATCTAATTGTTAATCAGCTTTTTCTTTTACATTTAGAGTGTCCCGTGTTGACTGCGTCAGGTGGTCGACTGACATACAATGAAAATGGAACCATAGCAACACTGACATGTGATATTGGATTTAGTTCCAACGTCACCATATTCAATTGCATAGACAGCCAGTGGTCAAGTCCGACTGCCATGTGCTTACCAAGTAAAAGATTTTTTGTATGAAGCTCTTATGTATTCAAGGTTCAACATATAAACGTTTTGCTGAAATATTGAAAGATATTTCCACAATTTAAACCTTTATATTATTTGGCATTATTTATGACGCCTGTTAAACGTTTCCATATCGTTTACATTCACCTTGATGTACAACTTAATGTTGTGGGCTTCCATTTTAGACCCACATCTCAATATAACAGACGTTCGCCTTGCTGACGGACCTAGTCCCAACGTTGGACGCCTGGAATTCGCCGTTGATGGGATATACGGCACTGTGTGTGATAGTTATTTTGACTACGATGATGCAGAAGTCATATGCAAAACTCTCAGTTCAAGGTACATTGCAAACATTTTGTTATTTGATGGATTTATAAACTGTACATCGTACATGTACATTTGTGTTAGCTAGGGTAATTGCGACAGGCATAGGGCAATCTGGAGATAAACTATATCACAGAAGTAGAGCTCGAAGATTCTGACATACAAAATGTTATTACATGTTTTTCAGTTCCTTTTTGCTTGTACAATACAATAACTGAGCAAATTTCCTCTTCGATTTAGCACCTTGAGAAGAAAAGCAAACTTTTATAGTGATTTATGCAAATAAGGAATGAATACATAGGAGACATACTTCTTCATGTAATAATGGTTACAAACATTTTACAAAACGAAATTTTTAAATTTCAGTTTTGCTTGTACAGTTTAATTACTGAACATATTTCCGATTCCGATTTATCATCTTGAGAACAAACAGCAAACTTTAACAGCGATTTGAACAAATGCTGACTACCTAACGGTAGCTACAAGGATTTACAAAAGGAAGCTTAACAAGATAACTTTTGTTTGTACAATTCAATAGCTGGAAATATTTCAAGCAATTAGGATGTGAAATATAATATCTCTTAATATATTTTCTTTTTTTTCTGTTGAAAATTCATCACATCAAGTGGATAATGGAATTCATTTAATGCTAAGTAGTGAATTATAGAAAAATATCAGTGAGATATATCCCTTTATCACTCACAATGAGGAACTACTTTTTTGGGTCCCGATTTGATGCCAGGCTCAAAACTGTGAAAATACGTCATTATTTTGTCGCCATGATTATGATTCCTGCGATACTTTCCAATAAAATGTAAAAAAAGGTTAATAAAGCATAAAATAAACAGAAAATATGTTTATTTTCGGTGTGATAACGCTTAATATCATCACCAAAAAGGGAGACAATTAACAAACGCTCGTGAAAATATTAATTGTCTCCTTTTCCTGTGATGATATAACGCGTCACCACACCGAAAACAAACAAATATCCTCTGTATATCCCCTAATCTATCGCTGCAACCCAGATTACAGGCTCTACTAAATCTTTCAATATATATTTTAATCTTTTTGAAAGCTTTCAGCTTCTATGGGAAACCTATGATCCATAATTTTACATCTTAGTGGATAAACAGAATATTCAATCTAATTATGACTAGAGGTTTGAACATATTTACACTATTGACACTCTATCAAAAATAACTCTTAAGCCAAGGTCATTTAACATATTTTAACACAGGTAATCCATGGGAACATAATAATATTTTCCCTATGGAGACAGTATGTAGTCTTATACAGTATATAGCATATTTTACTATTATTAACACGATTGAGATTGTTTACAATCTTACCCCAGTAGGTAACAAGTCTACATTTTGATGTACTTAAATAAGCTTAATATCTAATTCTCCTAAGGTCATGTACATGTAATTTGGGGTTGATAGCTTCAGATTTAGTATACGTTTACACAATTTCATTTGGAATCAATCTAAGATCATACGATCCTCAAATGCCCACACTTCTGAGCCGTATAACATTTTTGGTACACTTGTTGAATTAAATAAATGAAATTAAACAGTATGGACAAATCAAGGAAGTGAATCTTTTTCAAAAAGTGCAAATATAGATTTTCGAGCCTGTTGAGCAACCTTCTTCTAGGTTTGGGCAAATTTACAGTTAAAGCTAAAGAGCACCAAGAAATACAAAATCTTCAATGACATCTACTTTCACAACGTCAAAGTTAAATCAATGTCTTTAACAAAGTCTTTTTTATTTCCCAGAATACATTAACTTTATGCTTATCGGGATTAACTTTTAGATCCTACAAATTGCAATATTCTAACATAGCATCTATAATGCACGTTGTAAGTCAGCATTGGACTTTGCTAAAATTACAGCATCATCTGCGTACAATATATATATATAAACGTAGATAAACTTCTAAAGCGTAATCACTTTGACAGTCAAAGGTACAACGAGAAGGTTTCGAGGGCTTCAAACTTAATGGTCATAAATTCGGTTAATTCATTTAAAAAAATAGAGAAAACATGATTGGTGATAGATTTTAACCATTCCGAACCCCAGCTTGACTACTAAAGTAATCAGATTAAGAATGCAATATTGACTGGATAATATGTTTCATACGAGTTTGTCCGGTGATATATATACATACCTTATTCCGAAAGAACTCGTGCTTATACATGCGTTCTATACAACTAAAAGTGACAGTCAACAGTAAGAATTAAGAATTCCCTCCATTTTAATATATATAAACATAAAAAAGGAATATACATACATTTAAATACAAAAATAAATACGAATAGTGTTAATGTTGTAAAATTGACATATTAAAATGTGTATACTTACGATATTTTCCAGGTGGATTTTCCTTGGTAATTATAAATTATAAATCTGTTACTAATATTTAGCTTGCAGGCGTCGATGTATTTCACTGGGTCCAGGTTTGGGAAAGGATCCGGTCCTATTCACATTGATGAACTTCACTGTGGGCGTCACGACACTGCTATTGGTCAATGCAAATACACGAAACATGGGAAATGTTCACACAGTCAAGATGTATCAATACTTTGCAACGGTAAGTTCTCCTAGTTGATATTCATCCAATGTGAAAATATGTATTTGGTTTAAGAATCCCAGTATTGAATTCAATAAAATCCACATAGTCGAGCACTTAATATCTAAATACGTGCGTTGATACTTGATATGTGTAATGTACAGTTTTGTTTTAAAACAACAACTGTAATCCTCGTATAACATTTATAGTCATACAAGACTCCAATATATTATTAATTACACGTTTCTTTTAGAATGCGGACAACCAGATATGGCATATTGGGGTGTTGGATATTTCAATTACAACGATTCGAATTTATACGCTAACTGTGAATATTATAAATCTTATGTCGGTTATCTGCACATGACTTGCACTGAAAGTGGATGGAAAACTATTGGAGAGTGCCAAGAATACCGTATGTATTTGCGTCTTATGTCCACTGTGTGGCATTTTATGCCATAATATTGATGCAAATTTTCTATCTAATGTTAAGTTGTTACGTTTCTTTTATGAATACCTTACGCAATCCAGGATATTTGAATCGTAGGTGCACGATTATGATTTGACGATATACCCTTGCTATAAAAAGTTACGTTGTTACTTTGCAGAAAGACCGCTTCCTATTCAAGACATAAGACTTACAGGTGGAACGAACGCCTCAGACGGCAGGATTGGGATAAAAGTGTATGACACATGGGGTACAATTTGCCTTGACAGCTTCGGACTCGACGAAGCCAATGTTATCTGCCATATGATTGGAAAGTAGTAGGTGTCATTGTTTGATTTCAATGCATATGGTATTTTTTCTTAAGCATTTTTATTTTATGGTGACCCATATTTATAATGTTCGTCACGTCTGCTCTTGCAGCCCAGCAAAACGATTTTATACAGCAGTTAGTGAAGGGACTGGGCCTATCTTTGTTGATAATATGGTGTGCGGTTCGAACAAGACTCACATCAATGAGTGTCAGTACGATACGTATGACGATTGCAATCACAATAGAGACGTGGCAGTAACATGTACAGGTAAATATATATATAGTACCTGGAGAACAAGTTGTCACTTATGCTTTTTTAGGGTGCGCTTTCGCCAATCTATTAAAATATATTGATGTGTTCAAGTATGTACCCAAACATAAATTAGAAAACATTGTAAAAAAATGTATATTCAAAATAAAATTAACGTCATTTAAAACTTTCTAATTTTCTGAAAAGATGTGTATACAATCGTACTAAGTTATCTTTATTGTACAAATCTCTTATATGTTGTGATTCATTTGTATGCCCCCCACAAAGTGGGAGGCATTGAGCATTGCACTTGTCCGTCCTTACGTACGTACGTACGTCCTTATGTCCCGAAATTGTGTGGACTCAACTCCTATTTAACGGGTCGGCGGATTTTGCTCAAACCTTCACAGCTAAACAACCTTAATGTGTAGATGATCGTAAAGGAAAGAATTTTGGCTGCGACCAATCTGGCAGAATTATGGCCCTATGACATTTTTCCACTTTATATACTTCATAAAATTTTGTGGACTCAACTCCTCTTTAACGGCTATGCGGATTTCACTCAAATGTTCACAGCTAGACAGCCTTAATGTGTAGGTGATCGAAGAGGAAGGAATTTTGGCTGCGACCAATTTTGGCTGAATTATAGCCCTTTGACATTTTTTCCACTGTATCACAAACATGCGTCGTGGGGGCATCCGTATCTATGACACATTTAGTTAATTGTGGAATGATAATATTACAAGAGTTCATAAATGGTTGTGGTTTAAAACAAGAAAGCGGCTTTATGATTTAGGAATATTATTTGTACATGTTTGTGTTGCATAATAATTTCCCGCACATATATATCAAATTGAAACATTAAATAAGTCTTTATTGAGCACATAACTATTAGGCTAAACTATGCAGATGAAAACTTGCGATGTTTAATATAACGAAACATTGGATTTTGTTTTCTGCAGTAGAAACATATTTACAAAAACGTGTATTAAAATGCTTAGTACTAGTATATGGATAATAAAAGTGATTTGTTGTATGCAGATTGTGGTGACCCGATACCTTCTAATGGACAAGTCAACGATACGAAGTCTAATATAGGAGCTGTGGTAAGCGTATCATGTGACAAAGGACGCTACCTGAACGGTGACTCAGTGATTACCTGTCTTGACAGCGAAAAGTGGTCTGGTACTCCATCGTGTATCCTAATAGGTAGTAGGAAAAAATATTTGAATTTTAATCTGGGATTTACAGTTGTTATTATATACAATTTCTTGTAAGTAATAATGCTGTCAGAATTTTAACTGTACTTGGAGTCAGATATGGGTCATTTCTCTTACAACATTGCAGATTGTGGCAATCCAACGCCATCCAATGGAAACAGTAATGGAACATCGTATTTCCTTGATGACGTACTGGCAGTGACATGTAATATTGGATACACTTTATTTGGGCAATCGGAAATTCGCTGCCAGAGCAACAGTTCATGGACCGACTATCCAACATGCAGTATTGTTGGTAAGTTCAATGACTTTTGTTTACAACTATGAATTCATAAAACAAGTTTCGTATAATCGTTATTAATGGCAATGCAAACAAGAACCTTTTTCATATTTTTTATTAAGTAATACAACTAACAAAAAACATCACGTTACAGATTGTAACAACCTTGCAATCGACAATATGAGTGTAGATATTGGTAATGAAACAACGTACGGGACAGTGGCAGTCGTCCGATGTAGTTTAGGATTTAATCCACGCGGATCATGGATTGTAAAATGCGACGCGAGCGGTATATGGAACCACACGCATGTCCCTACGTGTCAACTTATTGGTAAGTGATATAAACGGTTGATGCGACATCATGACTTGTAATATTTCAAATACTAACATTGAAATCCTTATAGGATGAATGTATGAAAGCACACAATCACTTTGAATCCATCAAGCCATGTACATATAGAACTTACATAAACCTTGATTACTTTTTGCACAAGGCAATACAATAATCCAGATTTCCATTTAACATTAATCAACATTGATTTAATAAATCGGTGCGATTGCACGACACAAAAACGTGCACATTAGTTTACTTTTTTGCGACAAGCAGTACCATAATCTAGATTTCCATATTTTGATGTATGCGTATTTGTCTCATTAATAGATGCTTTATTAATTATGATACAAGTAAGTCTTTCTGGTTTATATTATAGACTGCGGGGATCCTACCCCGTCTAGAGGTCAAGCTAATACTTATGTCACAGTGTTTAACACAGTGGTAAACATTTCATGTGACGAAGGTAATGAAATGTCCGGCAATCCCGTCATTGTGTGCCAGGAAAACGGCACTTGGTCCGGTAGTCCCATCTGCGACCCGTCAGGTTAGTATAATACGTGTATTTATCCTGCTTAAATCTTAATTTCCGTTTCTTTTGAAAACATACATGTTCATCAAGCGCTTACTCGGTATTTGTTTTCATAGATTGTGGAAAGCCTCAGATATCGAACGCAGAAGTTGTCACAGAAAATGGAACTTCTCTGGGTGCAATCGCGACAATCAAGTGCAATACTGGCTTTGCAATACAAGGACCAAGCGAGGTTGCATGTATGGAATATGGATGGAACGCTACTGTTTCATGTGAATTAATCGGTAACAATTTCGTATAGCGTAAAGCGATTTAACGTTTTGCTTATTATTAAACATAAATGTTATCTTATAAATGCATTTATGTAATACTGACACATTTAAAAAAAAATATATTTTTAATTTGTATTTTATTGATCTAAAAGTACTCTCATATCTTCAATTTTTATTACAGAAATTATAAGAAACAACATATTTAACATGTACGTATGTACAAAAATTTCAAACAATACTTACTGCACATAATAATGTTTACCACTTTAGATTGCTTTATATTCGATATGGAAAACGGTACTGTAACCGGAAGCGATACAACGTACGGCACTTCTGTTGAAGTGGAGTGCGATATCGGATATACTCTATATGGCAACAACAGACTAACGTGTCAAGATAATGGACTATGGAGCGACAGGCCAACGTGCATTATTAAAGGTATATTACATGTATACTGATGTGTTCAATTATCCTTTGAACGTTTTTATTCGTATTTCGTTGCTAATAACTTTCTCAATAGAAATACTTTTGTTTTATCATATTTTATCATCATACATCATATTGTTGTATCACATAATATCGATATTGAATTTAGATTGTGGTAGGGTCGCAGAACCATCAAACGGGAGTATCTTGAACAAACCTGTTGGAACAACATTTAACTCTTTGTTGCGTTTTGAATGCGACGATGGATATCTTCTGCAAGGAAACCATTCAATACTGTGTGACAGTACAGGTCATTGGACAAGTTCACCACCGACATGCTTCAAGAAAGGTACTAATAAATACTACTACTAATTAGTAAAAACATTACTAAATAAACGTAAATGAACGCTCAAAATTCTATCACAAAAGGGTTGACCAGTTACAAAAATTAGTTAAAATTGTCACTTATTTATTTTTTTGTAGATAAAACGTATTCACCGAACAAGTAACCGTAATTATTTTTTTCATACAATTACATTTTTTTTCAATTTGTATAATTTTTGTATTAATTTCACATTATATTTTTTTCATTGTTTTTAGCTGACATAGGCGAGACATGCACTGAGAAATTTCAATGTCTGACAGACAATGCAATATGTAAAGATAGTAAATGTGCGTGTTTGTCTGGTATGATAGACCGTCGAACACAAAAATGTGACATAAGTAAGTTCGTAAGTTGTTAACGTTCTACCACATTTGTTTTCCTTGAGAACCATAAGTATATGTGTATTATGCATGATATTATTACAATGAATATTAAAGCATTAATAAAAGAGAGGCAAAAACGAATACATCTGGTGATAGTCATGCACGTAATTGCATACGCTTAAACAAGTTTGTGTCCATAGCATAGAATTTTTTTTTTTACTTTTCAAAGCAAATATTTAATTTTAATTAAATTTTAATATGTCCAAAATAATTTGTCGATAGTGATGGAGTTATATGTGGAAACTACATTTTGTATATGACTATTAAAATTTCAATGCTTTTCTAATTGAATGCTTTTGCTCATTAAAGTGCCATTACTGCCCTTTGGACCCGAGATCGGTGATGTCATTCTTGACCAGCTGGACTGTAGCAAACCGATTAGTTTTATACCCTCTATTCCAGTATTCTATAAAATGAGAGATACGATGCATGTGAGTGTATATTTTTTACATAACTAGACAATGAAGTGTGTATATATATTTAAAAAGACCTGTTCACAGATTGACGAATTAAATATTTTCCATCTCTCTATCACAGATTTTCCAAATAAAAGAATAGTGTATATAAAGGAGAAAAATAACACAATGGAGATGGAAAAATTTGGAGTGTTTCTGTTGTTTTCGTTAACATTGCTGACAGCCCGTGGATCGTTTACATAAAGCAAAAATACATATACATATACAAGTCGTAATGGCCGATGGTTAAGGAGTTAGCCTTTTAATTAAGACGCCCGAGGATCGAATCCCAGTTGGAGTAACTTTTTTTTCCTTTATATTTTTGTTTATCCTTTTTTTCTCGTCATTATACTTAAGCTTTTAAGTTCCGATGCTTAAATCTGTCAAGTTAATACACAGACCGGCATACTTCCAAAATGAAATTACAAATATCTGTGAATAAGTCCCATTCATAAATCAATTTATATATATTATATTTTAATATTTTTAGCTCACCTGGGCACGAAGTGATCAAGGGTGAGTTATTGTGGTCAGTCTGTGTCCGTCGTCCGTCGTCAACATTTTACTTCAAACATCTTCTTCTCTGAGACCACAAAGCGGATTTTAACCAAACTTGGCAGGAATTTTTATTGGATGGTCCTTTACAAAATTCCTTTAATTTATTAAAGTATATTGAAAACTCTCGTTTCATGGCAAACAAAAGCTTAAAAACTGGAAAACTTAAAAATCTCTTGTCAGAAACCACTGGCTCGATTTAAAAATAGTTTTCACAGAAATGCTCCTTGGGTGACCCTCTACCAAAATCCTTCAAGTCATTAATTATTTGTTAAAAAACATGGCCGCCAGGGGGCGGGGAAGTTTTCCTTATATGGCTATATTGAAAACGTTAAAAATCTTCTTGTCTGAAACCACTAGGTGGATTTAAAAAAAATTCCACCCAAATGTTCCTTAGGTGACCGACTATCAAATTCCTTGAAATTATTTTGATTCGTTAAAAAAACATGGCCTCCAGGAGGACTGGCCAGTTTTCCTTATATAACTATATTGAAAACTTTAATAATCTTCTTGTCTGAAACCACTGGTTGGATTTCAAAATAATTTCACAGAATTGGTCCTTGGGTGACTCTCTGCCAAATTCCTTGCAATCATTTTGCTTTGTTAAAAACCATGGCTGCCAGGGGGCGGGGCAGTTACCGTTATATAGCTATTTTGAACACGTTAAAAATTTTCTAGTCTGAACCCACTGGCTGGATTTCAAAATAATTTCGCACAAAATGCTCCTTGGGTGCCCTCTACCAAATTGCTTCAAATAATTTTGATACGTTTAAAAACATGGCCGCCAGGGGGCGGGGCAATTTTCCGTATATGGCTATATTGAAAACTGTTAAAATCTTATAGTCTGAAACCACTGGCTGGATTTCAAAAACATTTCACAGTAATGTTCCTTGGGTAACCCGCTACCAAACTCCATGAAATCATTTTGATTTGTTAAAAAAAACATGGCAGCCAGGGGGCGGGGCAGTTACCCTTTTATGGCTTTATTGAAAACTTTTAAAAATCTTCTTGTCTGAAACCACTAGCTGGATTTCAAAATAATTTCACATATATGTTCATTGGGTAACTCTCTATGAAATTCCTTGAAATCGTTTTTATTTGTTAAAAAACATGGCCGCCAGGGGGCGGGGCAGTTTTCCTTATATGGCTATATTGAAAACTTTAAACATCTTCTTGTCTGAAACCACTGGATACATTTTAAAATAATTTCACATGCATATTCCTTGGGTGACCGTTAACCAAATTTCTGGAAATCATTTTGATTCGTTAACAATAATGGCCGCCGGGGGACGGGACAGTTTTCCTTATATGGCTATATTGAAATCTTAAACAATCTTTTTGTCAAAAGCTATTATGATGCTTTGCACTCAGGTGAGCGACCTAGGGCCATCTTGGCCCTTCTTTTGTAATTCCAAGCACATATAAAGTGCAATTAATTATTTAAGAAATAGTACAGACCACTTATGGCATCATCGCATTGCAGTGACCGACTTGTCAGCACAGAAACTTTGAACGGACCGAAGCAGTAAACTGAGGTCCATTCAACGTTTGCACTGTTTTGAAAGCCAAACGACAGTTTGTAAAAACAATTGCGTTGTGAACTTAAAACGGTTAATAACGTGAATCTTTCTCTTAAATTATATTTTAGTTGTAGTAATTGTCATCCATTTTAAGAATTGTATGTACCCGTCCTTGTTTTTAACCCATTTCATCGACTTGTTTATTTCGAATAGCGCGCGAAAATGACGTTATTTCAAAAATTTAGATTGCGTCACGATATTTTCAGTATACATCCGAAATTATTTATGTAGCTAGTCATTCTATACATAGAGTGTGACGTCACTGCTTTCGTCTAACCTCTATACTGGGAACGGATAACTATCCATATTTGGCTAAATGTGCATTCACAAAGACATAGTCCGCGGAGGAATGAAACAATTTCCAAACAAGCACAATTTTTCCGCCTATTTTTATTCAATATAAACAAAGCGAAACTCCAGTTGCGACAGCAGGAGAGAACTCTTATTAGCAGCCCAAGGTCCTCTATTTATGGCAAGTGACCAATTGCCCCCCCCCCAAAAAAAATACACAGCACATCACAAAAACACAGAACGAACACAAAACACACACGAATAAAACTGGGGTCACCGCCTTGGAACGGTCAATGCAAATCATTGGGGGTTTTAACCGGTTTATGTGCGCACTTACCTCACATTTGGCCCATAAGTATTCACAAAACATGTAAGTGTAAATAAAAATTAACCTCATAGCATCGCAATTCAAATTAATCAGCAATAAAAGATAATATTGTTCAATTTAATTCTCATTTAATTACTCAATGGCTAGATGCAAACCAGAGTAGCAGAATTGCAACTTTCGGAGGCACGTTAAACCCATGTTTAAACATGATAACTCTATCATTATTATTAACTTAAAAAACACTCAGAGCATCGTGTTAATACCCGTTCCTGCAATTAAATGCGTTTGACTTGCGTTGTCATGCAGTTTCTACTTTCACTTTCGAACACTATTTACAAGTGAACAAATTGAGATAAAAAACTGTTCTATTATTGAAAAAACCGGCGGATTATATTTTGAAATTGAATTAACTGATGCACATATTTAGTACTTGAACCCAGTTATGTCCTACAAGACTGTATGATGATTTTTGCTAATATTTAAGGGAAGCGTCTCATGCATCAGTTGGCGCTATATAAATAAGAGTGCTTACCCATCATGCACAGCGCCAAATCACACAGGTTAGTCGAGAAGCGACACCTGGTGGACACAATGGTAGCTAGTTGCATATTAATATATTTAGTGCATTTACGAAATTTTCGTTGACGACACGGACCTTATGTACAATCGTAAACAACTACATGAATCTCGATACGTTACTTACGATCGTAGTAGAATCGTATTATATTGATAAAACTCCTCCCAGAATTGCGGTTACACACAACAAGAACTGAGTGGGCACCCACACAAAACACTGCCTACTGGCCCCGGGCACTATACTATTTAGTCGGCCCGCTAAAATGGCATTTCGAAATTAACCTAAACAACGGACCGTCGACATTTACATACGCAAAGAAGAAACATATTTATGTAAGGTATTCTATTAATGTTTTTCCTTAAACACATCAGAATAGAGAAACGGCATTAGGCCTATATGCAAGACATTGTCATTTATTTAAGACAACCGATCGATTATCTACAAATCGCAAACACGCAAATGTATTTCCTTTAAGCTAATGTTTTGTCAATAGGTTTGTAGAAGTGGGCTGATCAGTTTTGATAAGAAGTACCTCAACCCTAAGCCAACCATGATCAATGAGGACAGTTTGAGCATTGCCGAACCGACCATTCTTGTTAATGACCCAGTGGTAGCAGCATATTTTGCGCATATCTACTTGGATAAGACGTCAGCTATTTATTATAGAACTTATGATGTTCTAAATGATTATCCGTTCACGACGAAAGCATTGGAAGACATAAGATTTCTGGAGAATCTTATCAAACAGATAGAAATGATTTCTTCCTTTGATGCAAGATTTGTTTTGATTGCCACGTGGAATCGTGTGAAGCCGAGAAACGTCTTATTAGATGCTCAACTAGTAAGTACACTATTTTTTTATTTGCAGTACGTAGACTGTGCAACTATACATCGATTAATATTCAAGAAGCAAGCATTATTAGCAATTACCCAGTAGCAAAAACATAGATAGCTCCGCCGTTCGGTTTGTCTAAGTTTGTTTGTCCAAGGATTTGAAGTAAATTGATTGGATAATGTGACCGTGTGCTTTATTTACCACTGAAATATAAACCCATATTAGGTCAACTCAATCCTTGATTGACACGTATCTGGTCAATTCCTCCGTAAAATGTACAACGTATATGTGTGCAACTAAATTATGTGTACATGCACATGTTTGTTTCTTTTCAGTCAGCAACATTCCAGTTAGTCATTATGTCCAGTGGAGAGCTGACATTTGCATTGCATATCTACGGACATGAACTTATGAACTGGAGGATTAGTAATACTTATCCCTATGTCAAGCCCATGTCAATCCCACTGTGGATAGGACATGCTGATGCTGATGGTCTACACTTCAGTCATCTGTTCTCATTTAAAACACCGGCGCTTCGAATGGATTTGGGTACTAAATCAGGAGGTACATGTATATACAAACATATGCTTTCACAACTCATCAGGTTTGATATTAGGACTAAAGATTATCAAATATATCCAGTTGTCCTATCATAATTGAAATATATACTTCCATTAGTAGAATACAAATATGTATAGTCGTTGTTCAAAAAAACATTAGTAGATTACTGTATTTACAGTACATTAAATTGCAGTATTAAACAACTAATGGGGCATTATTAAAGGTGCGAAAAAGTTATTTCTAAAAACTAAACACAGGGATAGTTGTATGAAATCATGTATTGGAATATTACAGGGATAAGCGGCCTTTTACTCAAAAACATAAGCTCATACGACGTCTCGCTGTCTAACCACGCCGTTGACTGTATAATGTGGTACAACAGAAATGTCAAACATAAGGATGACTTCCACATATATTCACAACGGCTTCCCTCCTGCCCATGTGACGTCAGTTTAGCTCAATGGGATCCGTGGTTTTGGGCCATTCGGCGCTTGATAGGACGACACACAGGGAATGACATTTTGTGTGTTGATATGCAACTGGGAGAAACATATAAGCCCTATGGAAAGGTAGGTCTGATTAGTTCGACTCTTAGGGAGAATAATTCAGTGTGATTTTGTAGAACAGAATGGACCTTGAAACGTTCCTATATGCATGTACATGCATCTTTTTGACTTGTTTGGAGATTTATGTTACAGTTTAACCACGTCAATTCTATCTGACCAATTAGATGCAGCAGCACACATGATTTGATCATTTCCATGGTCATTTGCATCAGGTTTTAAACTAGTATAATAACAATTGTTGAGGATTAGGTTTGGTGCCAAATATTATCTTCTGATTTCAGTCCTGCTGTTACTATCGAAGAACTTTAAAGTTTATCGACGAGCGACCTTTAGCAGGAGGATTTTTTATCAGACATCCTTCAGTCTCAGCACGTGATCACGAAATAGAGGATATTATTGCAAAGGACAAATGCTGCATTAAATCTGATTACTGTGATCTTTATTATGAGCTGCATCCGACAGGAACATGCTACCAAATATCGCCTTATAATTTAGGTAATTTATTTCTGGTGTTTCAGAAAAAGCAAATTTAAAATGTGTGCATGTTGTAAATGAATTAATAAGCTATATAGTACTACAGCAGCTTATGTACGGATGGTTGATTCGTTTGCGTGCCCAATCCGTCGCATAACGAAGTTAAGACATCATTATTATTTATTATGTAGGTTCATTCTGGGGCGATCCGCATATCCGGACATTAGATGGTATGAATTATACTTTCAATGGCCTCGGAGAATACGTGCTGCTCAGTATTGAAACATCAAATGTCACATTTTCGCTCCAAGCAAGAACGGAGAGAGCGGTCAAAAAGGACGGTAACCTATCAGATGCAACGATCTTCACAGCATTTGCCGCAAAAGATCATTTAAACACTTCAATACATATTGAGCTGAATACTGCAAAAGATGGTAGGTTTAATACTTTACTCTGATATCCATATTTAGCATCATTTGTATGTTACAGCTTGTAAAGAAAGACAGCGTAGTTTCCTTCTTACGTGCTTTTAATTGTAAACACGTTCCTCCAGCAATGTAAGATATATAATTTGTCAACATTTTGTTGCAAAACTTGTGTTTGAATCTAGTAGTTAGTACGAAATCTGCTGTTGCTGAATACGCACCATTACTACGACAAGACACTATTTCATAATGTGGTTTGTTTGTGTGTAGATTTTGCTCTCTAATGCAACGGAATCGATCTGACACCTGAACTTCGGAAATCTGGAGACAACCTCTTTGCCTTCAATACATCTACACTTACCATCCACGGTGACGCGGGTATTTTACGAGTATCATTTCTTGCATTGGGTAAGTAAAACTAACGAACACACATTAATCATACTAGAAGCATCTTTTGTAATTGTATTTCTGGACATTCCTTTCTGTTTATGCAATTAAGATGAATGTAGCAAGTAAACGCTATTTATATTCACAGAAATAACGCTCAATATTGGAGTTGGGACAGAAATGCTTTCTTTAGATACAATAATACCGAAGACATTTCAAAATAAAACAAGTGGTCTTCTTGGCAACTTCGATGAAAATGCAGACAACGATTTGATGTACCGAAATGGCAGCGTACTTTATTCGAAGGCCAAGGACGCAGACATATTTCTGTTCGGTCAAACATGTAAGTGCTTTCTCAGTTTCTAATTTTGAAATGGTTATCAAATACTATGTATTATGTAAGACAAATGTGTAATCAGATAATTCAAATCATAATAATAAATCATGCAACGCTTTTTGGGAATGCAGGAACAATGAAAACTGAATTTAGGTGTACTTAGTGTATTGTTTTATTATGGACTGTTGGCGACGATACGTCCGTTTTTATCTACGAAGATGGTAAGAGCCATGCTGATTACCACAACGCGTCCTATGTGCCACGTTTCCTTGACACGGTGGACAATGAAACACTTGCAGCAGCTATCAAGGCATGCAATGGATCTGAGAATGTGGAATGCGTCTTTGACTACGCATTTACGTTAAACATTGAAGTAGCTGAGAATACGAACAACAAACGCCAAAACGTAGATTTGACAAAGAAAGAAATAGGTAGTTAAATATAGAACACATATCACTATACGTTTATGACAGTGGACTTTTCCAGCACCAGGTTTTACTTGGAAGAAATTGTGTTGTTGTTTCTTTAAGCACACATCCCAGATTTATTTAAACTTTGACTTTTAATAGTTTGTTTGAAAAACTATATAATTAATTGTACAAGATGTGATTAAATTGTGAATATATCTACGCTAAACGAAATAAGGACATTACAATTTTCTACAAAAAAATCAAAATGCTCTTTGGTTTGCATTTTAGTGATGGTAATGCCGACATTAAATACATGCAACTTCGTGAATGTCACTGTTGGCGGAAATGTTTCCTGTACATTGAATCTGGAAGAAGGGTTAGATATACAGATCATTGGCAGCAACATATCAGAAGCTTACTACGACAAAAATTCCACAACGGTGCACTTTAGACAACCAGATGACAAGCCACAAAATGTATGGTACGTTTGATTGTTTGGCGTACTAAATTGTATCTAAGCAAACCACATTGTTTGCTTGTTTGAAACACGATTCAGGCAAAAATAATTGAAAAAAAGTTTGTTATGTTATTAGTTTCTATATATAGTTAATTTAATTTGATAATTAATCGTAGCTACATATAGCGTACATAGGATTGTTTTCAGTATAACAGGGATATTTATTGACGATTAATGGAAATGGAACTAAATATGTGTATTTAGCAAATTGGTTGATAAATAGTTGTTTTCGCATTTTTAAGGTTTGTTGCTGTCAACTCTGACGGCCGACAATCTCTTCAGTGCACAGTTCCCGTCACCGTGTGTACTGGATGCAGCGATCATGGCTATTGCACCGGAAGAACAAGAACTGACCCCCGGGAGAGAGATTATTTCAAATATTCTGAGTGTATTTGTTACCGTGGATACGATGGTATGTAAACGTTGAACTGAATTGTCCATAGTAATAGAGTAACATATTAATCTTTTTTTTCGCGGTATATTTAAGAATGAATTAATGTGCATTTTAGGAATTGATTGCGAACACGTATATGACGGATGTGCTGACAGTCCCTGCTCACTGGGAAGAACCTGCACTAGACTATCTGTTGCTGAACAGAAAGATCAAAATAGAACTTACATCTGTTCGCCTTGTCCTGTTGGTTTTAAAGAGGACACAGTTGCGGATGACTGCAAAGGCATGCCATGACTCAAAGCAAAGTTAATTTTTGTTGTTTCGTAGTTCAATATTTTAGTTGAATAATTCAATTTTCTAAAAAGGTAAATGAACGACTTATATATCATTTGGGACAAATATCTAACTTAACAAATGCCCAAATAGAGCTTCGTTGCTCTTTAATAGTTAAGTATATTCAGGTTTTACCAAAACCAAATATATTTGAAGGTTAAACAGTTTTCATGTTTATGCATTGATGTTTTAGATGTTAACGAATGCAACACAAGCAGACCATGTGATCAAATATGCTTTAACATTGACGGAAGTTACTTGTGTGGGTGCAATGAAGGTTTTCGAGTCGGTGCAACAAATACAGGCAAATGCTTTGGTATGGAAAACAAATCATGATAAACACGAAAAACATTCATGGCATAGCTGAAGGAATTGTTTAGACAAGTCTAAATACTATATGCACGCTTTTCTGTATTTGAAACAGACAACGTAATTACAAAAATACGAAAACGAGCCAACTTTGTAAATACTTTATGGTAGCTACTCTACGTTATCATAAGCTAACAATTAATGGCGTACTTTATAATAACATATATTTTTTACATATATAATTGAGGCGTGTCGTGGGAAAACCATGCATGTGCGTAAAGTGTCGTTTCGGCAGTCCGCACTGGCTAGTCCAGGACGACACTTTACGCACTTACATTAAGCCAGATTTTCCCACGACATATATATTTTTAAAATATAAACAAGATATCAACGAGTGCAACGAGGCTACACACAATTGTACACAGCTCTGCGAAAACACCATTGGCGGCTTTAAATGTAAATGCCAGGCTGGTTATGTCTTCAACGAGTCGGCATGGACATGTTTGAGAGGTACTTATCAAATGTGTTTTATCTGTCGATTTAATCCGATGAGTGATTTTACACATTTATCGTTACCGATTAAATTCTTTTATATCGCACACAATAATAATAACGTTCATCCTAACAGACGATGTCGATCCATGTGCTAGTTCCCCCATCGACTGCAGCAATACTTCTGGGTGCATATTGGATGCAAACAATCTGACGACGTGCTTTTGTAATTCAGGTTACAGTTTTAATGAAACAACCCTTCAATGTCAGGGTAAGTGAATAAAAAAAAACACACTATAAATCAAACAAAACACGAACGTGTAAGAAATAATGTAATTTGATAATATTACCGTTGTAGTAGTTATAATGGACAAAAATTCCTTTTTACACTTCAGATAAGAACGAATGCGAGCAAAATATTTGCCCTCAAGTATGCACAAACACGATAGGCAATTTTCAGTGCAGTTGTGTTCCTGGATTTCAACTTGTTGACCAAGTCTCATGTGAACGTAAGATCGTGTAAACAATTATCTGCTGAATAATTAATGACAGTGCATATGGTTATGTATTGGTTTTAAAATGCATATATATTTTAATCGAATTCATATGTATTGAAATAGACAAATGAAGACACTGATTATTTTCATTTATTTTCCTTTCAATTGTATTAACACATAGAAATAACTGAGATCCGTTTTTACGCCATTGAAACGGGTTTGGATATATATAGTCTAGAAATTGACGCTGTTAATGTTTAGCATGCGTGGTGCCGAACTGGGGAAGGAATTGTGATCAAACGTGCAACTGTGTCGGGCGAGGGGCCGAGAAATGTGATCCAGTTCGAGGCTGTGTTTGTCTGAGCGGCTGGACCGGAAGTACGTGCGAAGATGACGTTAACGAATGCGAGGAAAATCCAGGAATCTGTTCTGATGGGCGAAAAACATGCAACAATAACATCGGATCCTACTCATGTGATTGCATCACTGGATACCGTGAAGGGTCTGATGGATTTTGTCGAGGTTTGAAACCGCTTTTATGTGTAAATCTGTGACATAAGAAGGTGTGCTAAGTAGTATACGGTTGGTTCAATGTTCTTTCCTTAAAAGAAAGTATAAAATACTTATGGTTATGATGTCTTCATTAAAAGAGCTTTAACGTTTTACGTCGCCATATTTCGATGCATTAATTATGCAATGTATGACTACAGATATTAACGAATGCTCGGACCCACTGATAAATGAATGTACCCAGACATGTTTGAACACAGAAGGAAGCTACACGTGCGGATGTGAATCTGGATATACTCAGCTCAACTCGACCCATTGCAAAGGTAATTATATACATTATGCTGCATACTAGATTGGTGAATGCACGTTTATGCACGTATACATTGTTACTTAAACATAAATCGATTTGTGTTCCAGACATCGACGAATGCAAGTTGGGAATCGCGGGTTGTGAACAGATGTGTGAAAACAACCGAGGATATTACAACTGTTACTGCTATTTTGGTTATCGACTCAAGGACGACAGAAGAACATGTACACAAGGTATTTTGGTACAAAACTAAATACGTAATAGCAATCAAAGAACAATCGTGTAATTGGCGACATTAAGCATATAAGCTCAACTGCACTGTGGACTGATAGGAATGTTTTCGATTTCGATTAATAGTCCGCTTGTGAATAAGGCGTGATAACAACATGTCGGGTAAACCTTTTTACAAAAACAACAAATACATTTTAAAAATCAAACAGTTTGCACACTAGTGTGTTATTATGTGGAATAGTACATCCGGCAATTTTATTTGTCAGTTTTATTTAATTTCAGTGAAAGACATTTGTAAAGAAATCAGTAATTTGACATGTGCCGGCTACTGCTTAATGAAGAATGATAAAGCCTCTTGCCAGTGTAATCCGGGCTTTGCTCTGGAAGGCGACCTGCAAAATTGCAAAGGTTTGGATGTTAATAGCATGTCACATTCTTGTTGTTAGCATAGCAATGTTGTTAATTTAATACAAACCATAGTTTAAACATGAAATTGTATTGTAAATGTAAGTATTACAAGTCAGTAAACAGTTCATTAACATAATAATTACCAAGTGTTACATCTGAACGTTATATCAAGGTGCTTTTGTGTTGTTTTTATTAGAGAAAGCATTAAGTTGGTAAGATTTTAGACGTGTAGTCAAAACAGATGGATCCTTACGTTATGATATGGAAAGCCGATACTTCTACAAACGAATAAGAAAATGCTCGATATAAAAATCTGTGCCAGTTTTTTTTAACGGTTAATATAGGACAGGTCCAATGTACGACTGTCTATGACGGTTCCAAGTTTGAAGCTAAAAACATGTTATTTCCATGGCATTATAACTGATGCAGCATGAGCCCCCTGTCAGTTTAAAGGTAATCAATACGTTTCACAAATATTCAATATATATCATTCATTGCACGTAAGTATATTTCAGTAGTAGTGTCATCTGCAGACGATCAGACAATTCATGTAAATCAGTATGTAGTTTTTCACATACACTTTCAGACATCGATGAGTGTTTGGACAGCTTACTGAACACATGTTCTGGAGGGGCAACATGTACAAACACACGAGGCTCATTCCTTTGTGAATGCCCAGTTGGAATGAAACTTCAAAATGACAAACGGACTTGTGCAGGTGTGATGTGAAGGTTTCACATTCGTGACTTTCGTTTTTTTTTAATAAACACATCTCTCTCTCTCTCTCGTTGAAATGAAATTTTCAGATACAGATGGTCAACTGTGTATAAAACGTTTGATGGACATAATCATTAAGTTGAAGTCGAAGACAAAAATAATATCTGCGTCGTGCTATACATATGTTGTTTTAAAAATGTCATCACGATGTAAATATATCAAAATTAAAAATGCTGCATAACCGAATAAGACCATTTTTTAATTATATTATTTACTGTTTAATTTAGTTTAACCATTAAATGTCAGATCGATGTACTTTCAGTTTGTGACAAGTACCACTATGGAAAGGACTGTTCACAGACATGCTCTTGTATTAATGGCGTGTGTAACACCGCAGTTGGTGAGTCACATGTAACGCGTACACATTGTAACTTGATCAATATTATACAAACAGATCCTGTATTAAAGATTTAAATAATAGATTTACACGAACGCCAATACATATTTGATTAAAAATATGCAGCATCTGAATAAACACAGTCGTCGTTAATTCTTATTAACATTAGAGGTTGCATCTTTGACATGATGAATATTTCCATCAGGTTGTGTTTGCGACCCCGGTTGGACTGGTGTCAGTTGTGACGTTGACATCGATGAATGTAGCAAAAACAAGCTGACTTGTAAGGAACCGCATACACGCTGTTTGAATACCCCAGGCAACGCGACCTGCGCCTGTATGGTGGGATATGTGATAAACGTGAGGTCCGGAGTGTGTGATGGTATGTGAATGTTGTATTCAATCAAATATTTGCAGCACTTTAATAAACCTTAACGCGTATTACACAGTTACACGGGTTGCAATATTAAAGACAACTATTGCTATTTTTATTTATACATGCAATACTAACACATACGCTTAAAAGATATATTGTACATCGTTAATAACATATAATACATATAATGCAATTATCTTTTTCCAAACGTTGACTGGAGCTACGTTTTGTTGAATTAATTGTAGTCGTATGTACAATTATCCTCAAATTTACAAATTTGCAAAACCCACCACTCAACGTAAAACATAAACGTAAACATATGATAAAAGATTCAATCTATATTCAGATTTGAATGAATGCGAAACTGTAGAACATAACACCTGCGATCAAATTTGTTTCAACACCCAAGGCAGTTATACGTGTGCTTGTAGAGATGGGTTTTTACAACAGGACGGAAAGTGTTCAGGTATAATAAGTAAATCTGGTATTAAGAAAAAACACAACTGCAAAACAAGCATACGCTATATTAGCATGTAGTATGAGTAATCGTTAAGGAACGTTAAGGAAAACGCCGTACGGAGAGCGTAACAATTTAAGAAATCACGTAAAACATGTCATTAGTAAAATATGTTTGACAATATACCGGGTATACTGTTTACCTGAATATACTATATTGTACTTAGTACATATACAACAAAACCCTGATTCGAAATATTTCAGTAAACAACACTTAGGACTAGTACATGCAATAACATACCAAAATTAATTATGTGCATTTATAATGTATTGCATTACCTTCCAGATATCAACGAATGCAATGGAGTCCATGGGTGTGAACAACAATGTGACAACACTATCGGTAGCTACAGATGTTCATGTTGGACGGGTTTTGTCCTGGACCTTACCGACCGGAAGTCATGCATCCGTATGTACATAAAGCATATCATACTTGTAGCGATATGCCTAATAAAGTAGTTCTGCTAGAATATAATAATAGCTAGCTCTTGAATCCGCAATAAGGTGCAGTACCAACGCTGTTTATAGAAACATAAAAGGTACACATTTGCATATTACAAATCTGATACTATTGACTGGCTGATAACGAGGATTTAATATTTCAGCGGAAGAACGCTGTAACAGTAAACAGCTGTCAAAATGCTCTGCAAATGCAACGTGTTCCATTTCTGATGGAGACGTAGTGTGTGTTTGCCCGAATGGATACAGTGGTCCTAACTGTACAGGTACATTTCAAACATGATTCTATATTTTAACACAGCAATATTTAAATATAAATATGAGAATAAAACAACTGACGGTGTTCTATTTTCTATATACTCGTCAAACCTAGTAAAACAGGTTCGCATTCTCATACATAGAAAGCACTCACAAACCTTCGCCAAGACAGCTAATTATCTCGTGTGTTACGTTACTAAAATGCAATAAAGAATAATGTGGCAAAAATAAATAATTCTGTAAAAAACAAACTCCTGTATCACCACCAAAATATTAAAAAATTGATTTTTTTTGGCCCATGTTCTACATGCCCAGAAAATGTCATGCAAATGCATTTTTAACATTTTAACATTTCGCTTAAAGATGCTGACTAACAAATATGCAAGCAAACCAACGCCGGTAAAACATACCTCTTTGGTGTAGGTTACAAGCTTCATGTCCAGCAATAAATGTATAATACACTTTGTATGCGAATCCTATTCATGAGTGAGTTTTATAAAATACATATATGCTAAAACTGTGGAATAAACTTGTTTATGAAAACATGTTGTAGTATTAACATACAGTAAATAGTTAAAGCTTAACTTTATATGGACATTTGTTTAAGACATCGATGAATGCAAAACGAACAGACATCGATGCAACCAGATCTGCAGCAACACTGTTGGAAGCTATCTTTGCCAGTGCAGAACTGGATACTTTTTGCAGAACGACAATGCAACTTGCAAGGGTAAACTTTTTATAAATAATGTACTACTCATAGTTCTGATATTTCAATTTTGACCTGTTTCGTATAACTTATCTGGACAATATTTTCAGTTTTTAAATCGATGTATACAGTCTCTTGTTATGTTCACAGAATGCAACGTAGGGACATATGGTGAGAACTGTTCTACTAAGTGTATCTGCAATGTTACTAACACTAACATGTGCAATCGAACAACAGGAGTTTGCACGTGTAAGAATGGTTGGAAAGGCTTGGACTGCTCGGAAGATATCGATGAATGCAGCACAACTTCATTCACATGCCCAAATCATTCAACGTGTTTCAACAAGCCTGGTGGATATACGTGCGAGTGTGATGAAGGGTTTCTGAAGAACGGATTCGGACAATGTCAAGGTGCCTTTATGATGTTTACGTAATACAAGGGTTGTTGGACAAGTGCAATACATAATTTATGTTTTAATATTTTTCAGTGACATTTTCCGGATGAATACTACTTGTTTCAGTCGACTGAACAAAGTTTTAGCGTTTGTCATAATCAGTACTATTCAGGGCGTATTCTGTTCAATTAATGTGTATTGTTTTTTGTACATTATAATTATTGAGTTTAAGTTTAACAAATTAAAAACAACTTCATTAACTTCTCTTTCCTTATTAACTGCATTAGAAGATGTCTTTCCATTTTATGTGTTTCACCTTACTGTTTATCATGTACCACTGTCTTTTCCTAGAGTGTCAACAAGGTCGCTTTGGGGCCGGCTGTAAAGAGACATGCTCCTGCAATATGGCGCACACCAGTGAGTGTAAAACGGAAAGCGGAATGTGCATTTGTGACCAGGGGTGGATGGGCGACACGTGCAATGAAGATGTCAAAGAGTGCGATTACAGTGACACGTGTCCTGCTAACTCAACGTGCATCGAAGCTCCAGGAAGCTACGAATGTAAATGTAACAGTGGCTTCCGAAAAAGCCCTGAAGAAGACGAGTGTATAGGTGCGATAGTTCAAATCAAATTTAACATGTTCTGTTTTAAGTAGCATGTCTATACACAAACAGTAATTAAATGAATCTCTATTTGAGTTGATTTTTTTTTTATACTACCTACGCATTTGACATGTTTTCAGCATGTACAGATAACACATTTGGCGACAAATGTTCTGTAAAGTGCCCATGCAAAACAGACAATACGGTGACGCCGACCCAGTCATGTGACCATGTCACCGGGAAATGCTTATGTACCAAAACCTGGAAAGGACAAACGTGTAAGGAAGACGTCGACGAATGCCAAACGGATATCTGCTCGGATTTCAATGCGTTTTGTCATAATACCGTAGGTGGACATATGTGCTATTGTAAGAGAGGCTTCATACATGATGTACATACCGGGCAGTGTGTACATATTTTTAAAGGTAACTTGATTTGCATAAGCGGAATAGTAAATAGTAGAATATGTATAAAGTAAGCTCAAACTGTCATTACCTTTGATAAAGACATATTCTAATTTACATTGATAGCGACATTAAAGCATTTGTAAGTGTATTTGTGTTTGAAAACGAAATTAAATGTACACATGTTTGGTTAGTTCCAGATGGGCATGAACAGTTACAACTCGAGATAACACTGGACGTTTCTCTTGCAAACGACATCAATTTAACCATGGAAAGCACATTTGCCGCATTTGCCGAAAAAGTAACATCGTCGGTATGTAAAAAGGTGTTAAAAAGTAGTCAAATATCTAAAATGACCGTTAAACATCACTCCATTGGTTGAAAAATGACGCAACGTTAGATGTAAATGTACCCCTGGCATATATAAAAATGAGTGAGTTTGAAAGCTAAATTTTAAACAGCAACAAACACATTGTCTGTTGTTGTGTATATTATTAATCGTAATAATGCATTGTTTTAACTAATACCTATCATAAATGTATATACTAAACAAGACACTGATATATATTTATATAATGTGGTGAATTAAAAGTACCATTATTTGTTGCAGCTGATACAGTATTGGTCGCGTTTCCTCGAGGAGTTCAAGATTGTAATAAATAATCTCAGGTTAGTCGCTGTAACTTGCATTTCGTTCATGTGTTGTTTAATCTTATATGTTTGAACACGTATTCATTCGATTGCTTACTTCTTTGCATAGAGCTCGATAGTATGTCAACCTCAGCCATTATATGAGTTAAAATGTTTAATTTCAGGAAGGGAAGCTTATATGTTGACTATACGTTATTATATAAGAATACTGACAACGCACCTGAAAAAGTTACCAAAGCATTGGATGAAATGGTGGATGGAACGGTGCTTGAGTTTGATGGGCGAACGGTGTCTGCGGTGTCAGGTACAATACAATTGATAATCACAAAACGGTTTAAATTGTTTAAGCTACTGATATGATGCCCTTAAAGGGACCTGTTCACATATTGACGTATTGAACATTTTCAAACTCTTAGTCAGAGATTTGCAAAATAAAATAATAGTGTGTATAAAGGAGTGAAATAAGACCACTGGCCTAAAACCATACCGTATACGTTCGGTAAGGAGTAATTATAAGTTGAAATGGATAACATTTAGCGCTTGTAACGCGAAACGATGGTAAAATTCGGAGTGTTTCTGTTGTTTTCGGTGAAGTTGTTGAAAACGTGAATTACTTAGATAGAAGTCAACAATACACCATCAAGTATATAAATTGTAATGAAAGAGAGGTCACGATTTTGATTTTTGATCCTGTGGTCTGAGGTTCAGACCCCGGTGAGGGTAACATTTTTCTTTCTTGTTTTCTTTTCTTGTTAAACTACTTGATCTTTTTTTTTTTTTTTATTTCTTAATTTGTTAAGACGCTTAATGACATATTTCAAAAAACAAAATCTGTAAACAACCCTTTAATACAAACAAGGTTATATAAAGTTCCCGGATATTATTTTAATAACCATGATATCATTTAAACATTCAGATGACCAATCGTACTGCTGTTTTCTGAAAACCGTGCACGTTGCGACCAATTGAAAACATTGAATTTTGGATTTTGCATGTAAACCTTGATACTTAGTCTCTCAGAAAGTGCTTAAGTACAATGTATAGAAATCCACAAACGTTAAACTAAACCAATGTGATAACGATGTAAATAAGAAGCACAATTCCTTGAACGTTTTATACTACTATAATCTATATGCAATCAGAATATAAGACAAAAACAAACACATAGTAGGACGCATAATAAAGAAGAGAGAGCTATTAAAGGGACCTATTCACAAATTTTCTATTTAAATATGTCATAAAACGTCTTTACTTAATATCTGGCTTAAACAATTCTAACTATTATCTGTAAAAAAGTAAATAAAAAAAGAAACACAAAACTTCCACCGTGGATAGAGCCCATTAGAACAAAGAGGCTTGCGTGCACAAACGTGAACTTCAATAACGCAATGTAAGTGAGACACGTTTTTCCATGGATGTTTATTTTTAAACGACAAATTATTTCGAATAGATCTATATTCCTGTTAGAAAAGTGTCAGTTTACTCCTTTATACAATAATGTATTTTTCTCTTTTGGAATGTGAAATTGCCTGTGCGCCAATCTGTGAATAGGTCCTTTTAAATCCCGAATAGTTTAGGACTCTGATTTCGGAAACTCTAAAATATTTATTCAATATATGTAATCGTATAAATACGAGATGACGACTGTTTAAGAAATACACTGTTGGGAAGGAATGTGTTGTTATGATTATCTCAATAACTTAATACAGTTTAATAATTATTAAGAACCTTATGAAAATATTCCAGTCAGAATATGCATTCCGTGATTTATGTTATATTAAAAAATAACACGCCTCTGTCCAGAAAATGCAATCAATTATAAATAAACATACGATTCATTTAGGGATTATGTTCTTTACCATGGTCACAATAATACTGGTAATGTATAGTTCTTATATGGTCATGTTACAGAACGCCTTGCTAATGCCACAGTGCTGTGCAACCTTTATGAAAAGATCATAGGTGGCTGCGCATTCGGGATGGTCTGCGTTGTTCAAGAAAAGGCACCCTTGTGTGTTGCAAATGTTGCATCAACAGGTAGGATACATGATTTTATTCTATTCCGTTATTACGCCTACATTGACGAAATAACACCCCGTCGAAGAAACTTAGCTGTACTCCACCTAGTTGAATACCACAAACACGCGCATTATAATGACGTAATTTTGTTTATGTTCGTATTTATATTTGTGGGTTCAATTATCTTAATTGAAATATCGTCTTTAAAAGCGAGACATAGTTTAATTTATTGTTAATTGAAAGGGCCCGTGTGTTTCAGAATTATGATTCAAATCGTTGAGGTATATGCCATATGTTTAAATGCTTTGAAATATTTGCAGATTCAGTGAAACTTATTGTGGGTGTGACGGTGTCAGGAGTTTTGTTATTAATATGACATACATCCGTCGATAGGTGAGCCTCATGCTCCATGGCGCTGGGATTTAGTCGCAATTCCGAAGAGGTATATGTGCATGTGGAGTTTCTGAATTATTAGTTATCAATACAACATGTATAAATATTTGCTGTTTAACGATTTTGAATTAAGACTTATTGTGCCTGTAGGTTGAGTCTATGAATTTCGAACTTTAGAACAAGCAGTTAAAACACAACTTATAATTGAACGTTAAAACGAATTGTAAGTTTATTAGTACGTGCATAGCATACCGTTTTTGTTTCAGTCGACGACCTCGTTTAAGATTCCGAGAATAGTTCCTACATACAAACGAAGCAACTATTAATGCCTTGGAGTGTTTTGACAGAAGGAAATTGTTGGCCGATTTTATTTGACTTTTTTATTATTTGTAGAAGAGTGGTGCCAATCAAATAGAAATATGACTAATTATAAGGCTACTGGGATTTAAAAACTACGTCAAACCCTTGTACAATTCACTGCTTAAATGAGAACTTTTTATTTACATAATGTAATGTATACATTGTAACGTATTACAAAACATGGATACTGTATATCGCTTAATAAAACACTTGCACAGTGAATCAAAATACAACGTGATGCTATAGTGAATAGTAATTACATTAAATCTGAGGACTCAGAAAATAAAGACAACATTATCTTATATTGTATTTGTATAGACACATGCTTAACTCCTAACTCATACACCATAAACTGTGTGGTTTTGCTGTTATCTTTATTGTTTAGTTTTGAACGACAGATCATTTTTACTGTAAATATCTTACTTGTAATAAATGTTATAGACTTTAAGATCAAGTGTATTCGGAACTTCTGCATCCCGCTCGAAAATTGTACCACTATTTTTCATGGATATGCATATGTATATATTCAGGTGTACATGCGTACTTGCGTATTAAAATCGTATTAATCAGTTATTTGTGTTTTATTATTACTGATATATCGTTGTAGTATACTCACGTTTTGCGTAATCAGACGTAAAAATCCAATTTGCTTTGACACCCCACATTTTAACAGCTAGCTGAATACTGTTTTCTTTTCGTAGTTTAATTTGTTTGATTAATGACTGTATACCTTTTACCCATAATGTAAACACTCCCTTTGTCTTTGAGTGGAACTAACGCTAATATTATATTTTTTTCCACCAATATAACTGCTCAGACCCGTCACTGACTCAAGATACTGATAAAGTGTAATAGCATATTTCCAGTTATTCGAATTTATATCAGCATACCTGGTATATTTCTTTTTGTTGTTTCAAAATCGCAATCGTGGTTTTATGTGCACAGGATGTACACAATATTCATAGTCTTAAAAAATTATTATGATATATATTATGTCAAATCCAATCTGAAACACAATAGTATGCGTTTAATTACCTACTAAAGAATGGATGCAATATGTGCAAAGATTGGCCAAGTCTAACGTATTTTTAAATCAAATATGTTTAAGCCAATATACAAGTCGTTAACACAAAACAATTGTTGGCTGCTTATAAACATAGGTATGGAATTCGTACATTGCAAAAAGTCATGCATTGTCAAATGCAGTAGATTACTACATACAATATGCATATTTTGCATTTCTCAGAACCCTAAAAGGAAAGTATCATCTGTCGTATACGCCGTGAAACATGTTATTGTAGAAGATATAATCTTTATCCGTAAGTTTTCCGATGATGTTGTTGTCCCTTCCTTCAGACTATCGAATACAAACATATCAATATCGTTTTCATTAAGACACTGCTGCGCAGCCATTAATAACTCGATAGTAAGATGGGTATTTCTTCTTAACTTTATTTTATCTTTAAAACACAAGTTTCGTCGACAAATTGAGATATTTGTTCGTCTTTGTCTGCTGACATATTCTAATGCCAAAATAAATAAGGTAAAATATTGAAAACAGTCTCGATTAGTGAGTTCAACTCTTACCAATCAACATTACAATGAATCAGTAATACGAAATGATAAAAAATACATCTTTCCTCCATTCACAAACGCTGTGTTTTTAAGTGCCGGGAGCGTCGCTTCCTATAGGCCGTGTAGGCCGCGGCCTACACTTTTCCCCAGAAAATCGAAAACAATAAAAATGCCAAAAAAAAGCAATACAATCAGAAGCGGGGTGGGGGGCAGTGGAAATTCAAAACAAAAGGTATGGCTGGTTTTCTCGGAATCTACACGTAGTCTATAATCTATAACGGAAGATTGTGAACGGCGAGAGCCCGAATATTGGTAAAGTTAGATGACGCATTCTTTTAGAAATGGAAACTCGCATCTTGGGTTATATAGATCGGTACTGTGCGCACCATTTATTGCGTTCAAAACTGCTTGGGACGATACTCTGCGGACAGTATACGCTGCCTTTGCCCAGGATCTTCCTGAGGCATTTAAGTCAGAAATTGCAAGATGGAGAGTCAGATGGAGCATGACAGACAGGAAATAATGAATGTTGATGCAGTCGAAAACAAAACAATCATCTTGCACAAAATGCACGATAGGCATTCCTGTTTATACAGTGCGGGTTTTTATGATAATAACCATCAATTTCTTGTTACATTTCCAATAAATTGTAATGATTTATTCTTGCTCATTATATTTATGTTTCCTTCCGCTCCAACCGTTCTTTATTCTATCCCCCTATTACTGGACAGGCACACGGTATATACTCCTCACCTTCTCACTGTTTCCATCCAGGCCTTATGTTCTCGGTTATAGGTTTGTATCGGCTGAGCATAGGTCTGTTATATTCACTTACTATGAAAAGGTCTTAAGCAACTTAAGATGTTTGAATTGGTACCTTGGCTGGCAATTATTCTTCTTAGGGGAGGAGATGAACACAAAAATCCTGGTCCAGATACCTCTTTTTGTACATCCTCTACAATTTCAACAACTGATGCATTTAAAAACCATCTGAAAATTGTCCACTATAACGTTCAGAGCTTTCTCGACAAAAAAGATGTCTTATATGCTGATCCTTATGGCTTCGATATATTAGCTTTTACTGAAACTTGTCTCAGTGTAACAGTTGACACCAATGATTTACTATTCCCATCATACCATTCGCCGTTTTGAAGGGAAAGACCAACTGATCCCCATGGGGGTATTTTCATATATGTTCAATCTGGTTTTTGTTATCGAGCGTCCAGACCTTTGAACTGACGATTTCGAATGTATTTGGGTTGAACTACGTATCAAGGGTAGGCGTATTTTATTCGGTTCTTTCTATAGACCAACTTACTCTACATTTAACATTTTGGAATGCATAAGCGGATCTATTTCGCTCGCTGTTGACACTGGCATCAAAGATATTGTTATCACTGGTGATTTCAACCTTGACTCGAATAAACATCTATGTAAGAGCAAATAAGATTCCCTTCTGTTACAGTTTGGCCTTTCTCAGTTGATCAATGAACCAACTCATTTCACATAAACTTCTGAATCTATTCTAGACCTATTTAAAAGGTCGCGGTGACGTAGTGGATATGGTGTCCGCCTAGCGATCGGGAGGTCCCGATATCGATCCCCAGTGTGGGAGCGTTCTCAAGATCTTCCTCAAAGACACCAAGTACTGGTTCTACCCAGGAAACGGACTTGAGAGTGTCTCTATAAGCCTTTTGATGCAATCGAGATAAAATAAACAGGTTTAAACTAAACTAATGAGAGTGTTGAACAGTGGAGTTGGAGAACCTATTCTCGAGCAACAAGTTCGCTTACTGTGTTCTTAACTTCAACAGAGGATCTGGGGTCAAATTTTAAGTTTAAAGTTTGGAAATAAAAATATGGCAAATTTAATAAATTAAGAGACCTTGTTAAAAACTATGATTGGAATAATTGCTTTGACGACAATATTGATACATATACTACACAATTCATACATCAGCTTATTTCCTTCTGTGAAATTACTATTCCATCTAAAAATTATACTATTCGAGCAGCTGATCCTCCTAGGCTTCATAACAATATACTTAAGGACACACGTCATCGCAAACGAGCAAACAACAAAGCAAAAGCTACAAATTTAGACAAACATTGGCTCTTTAATCGACAGCAACGTAACTATGTTAATTATCTGGTCAAATGAGCGAAGAAAGTCCACTTTAACACCCTTGCTAAGACAATATCATAAACATAATCACTCCTCGACCGACTTCTGGAAACTCTTAAAGAAATTCACAACACATAACTCATAAGTTAAGTTAACGAGCTACCTCCTTTAATTTATAGTGGCATCATATACAAGTCACCGATTGATGAAGCAATATACTAAATTCTTTTTTCCAATCTCAATCTACTCTAACTGTACCCAATACACACATATATATATATATATATTTTTTTTTTTTTTCAAATCCCTGACTGTCCTATTTTAGAAGATTTCATTCATTGCTCCCAGATTCCATAAAAGTGTTAAAAACTGGATGGGCTTCTGGACCGGACTAAATAAGCAATCGAGTCTTGAAAGAAATTACAGTTGATATAGATGGTCAAAAATTCTTTTCAATTTATCTCTTCGCATTGGGAAGGTAACGTTGAGCTGGAAAGCAGCAAATGTATGTGCAATTCATACAAAGTCAGATCCTCAGGATGTGGGTAACTATCGACCAATTTGTGTTTTAAGTGTTGTGAGCAATTTACATTTCAAATGATGAGCGCATACATGCGACCTTAGCTTAACCAAATGAATATATACGTTAGTGCGCTTTTAATTTATATCTAGGCAAATAAAAAATATTATATATTTTTCATAAAATCTGTATAATCATTATTGTTAGGTTTTGATTCTCAGTAATATTAAATATCATTACTGGTTCGCCGTAAATGACTGCAGATATTCCGGTGTATAGTTCTCGATCATTTGTTTTGTACGATTATTCCACAATTGTATGTGTTATTTATAGTTGACATTTATATTCAACAGTCCCAAACTCTGCTGTAGGCTAGGTTCAGACATAGTGTGTATTGTTTTGTGTATTAATTCAAGTTGTTATCTTTCCAGCAAATTGTTGTTTGTCTTTTTGAAAGGGATTTATTCAGAGATTTTCTTGTTTTTGAAAATATGTCAATATGTTTTAACTTCAACAACTTAAGCATCAGAGCGAATCAACCCAAATGAATAGCAATTTAAAGACAAAAGAGCCTCGACCCACATCCTCAGAAGAAAAAGCCATTATGCCACACCAACTGATGTACTCAAAACAACATATCGTTTCGTGTACGGTTCTGTGTTTGAAGTATTATTTTTGTTTCTTAACTTATAATTTACTTTTCTTTCTCAAGCTTATATTAGAATTATCATTATCTAAAAAAAAAATATTCACCACACTTGAATGCAGGTTGCGCTGTTTTCTAAGCAGCTGTACTTATTCAGATTTCTGAGGTCTCCTGTTTGCTATTTGTTTCTACCGTATATTTAATTAAAATTGCTTAAATTGCATTTTTGGTCAGGAGTGTGACGATGACTATCAAATTGAGAATTTATATGAAGCAAGATATTATGTTAACTGCCTTACTTTGTGGAAAGTATCTATGTAGCTATTTTAACATTGATAATAAAAATAAACATATCATTTATAACATTGGTTTTATATTTTACCTTTATTCATATATTGAATTTCGTAATGTATGAATTTAAAATCACGAAAAAAAAGAATGGCGTGAACGGAGACTAACAAATACTCAATATAAGACTTATTCATATTATATTTTCATTTCAAATTAAAATCTCCCAAACACAAACTGCAATATATGCGAAGAGGATGGTTTAGGAAGTACAAAGTAGCGTCACAGTCCTGACAAACACTATCATGTAATTATATAAGAAACCAATCATTAATGCTGCTCATGAGTGTTACTTATCATCAGTTCATGTCACAAAGTCTGAAGTGCATATGCATTAGTTTAGATTGACATACTTTTGCAGTTTATGCATGATGTCAAACTCCTAACAAATTAGGGTGAAAATTTCTGGAGGCTTCTAAGAAATGAACACGTTCCACTCATAGACCCTTAAATCTGGTATGAAGACGAAGACACATTAAAATACATAATGTGTTTATAAAACGTAAATGATGAATAACTAATTAAAGACAGTTCAACTTTTAAAGAAAATTTAATTACTTTTTGGTGTAGAAACTTTATCATTCTAGACAGGAAGGACAGCCAGTTATATTGTTTTTGTATAGATTTATTCACTTCACTAACACCTTAAATGATACTCAGGAAATGTATATTTCACTAAAAAAACCCCATCTATTTGCCTTTTTTCCAACCTTTTTCAATAATACACTTTGTACAGACAGGTTTTTGAAAATTGTCACACTTTTTTGTTACACACCTGACATTTTTGGTTCATTATGTTTTAGTATTTTCCCTCCCAATGTAGCAATTTTGATACACTTTTCAAAATCATTGGCCAAGGTCAGTTTTGAATTCGAAATCATTTTAAAAGGCTTGAAAACCTTGCTATTCGTGTGATAAATTATGTCAGTTTGTTGAAATGCGATTTTTTTCAATGTGTGTTTGTTTTGCTGATTATGTGTTCTTACGATACATACCGTACACGAGAGTAAATAAAGAAAATGATCATACAAAATATGTTATTCATGCACGTTAAGCTAAATCATCTCTTTTGTGCTTTTTTGTGTTTCCAATTGTTCTTCCTACAGCTGTGTCCTAGCATTTAGACAGAGCTAAATATAACAAATCCTAATACACCAACAATACTTATAAGGTTCGTACATACAGTATTTACTTGTATGCAGTTCATCAAACACGGATATTATGATGATATTATGATAAAGTTCTAAAAGAAGACATGATCATGGACGTGAATGACAAAAACTAGTATAGGCACTTGTATGTTAAAATGAGAAGTGTGTCCTGTACTTGATAAATTGAAGCACGGTGTATAAACATCTAAATATGTCATACGTTTAATTTGGGGAAACAAGGATGCAAAACGATATATAATTAACTATGGAATGGCTTTACACTTCCTAGCAGTAGTGTCTGCTGGCATCATGTGGCGCGGCGTAGGTTACGAATAGTAATTTATCCGTACATTATATATGTAAAGTAACATATGTAAAGTATTTTCTGGATTGCCTTAACAACAAAGAGTGCCACGTGTTTGTTCTGCAATGGTATAGTTTCAAACGCTGCCTTCAAAACGAGGGTTCAACGCGTAAACTCCCACAACACCCTATCCAATCACAAACTAATACGTAATTTGCACTAGGTTTCAAAATCATGGTGCATATGCTAATGACATGCGTCGTTTCTTGTCTGCTTCCACTATAGATGACGGTTATTCAACATTATGTACTCGACATAAGTTGTATTTTGTATCACTTTTTTTCCTTCAGATCAAAACTGCACACCATTGCGTATACGACAGTGCTGGTTATGAAGTCTAATTATGACCTCGGTTTTGAATGTGCTTTCGTACAGTTTATCATGTTTTATTGTTATGAATGCGTTTCAATTGATACACACATACGTATAGGAGTTCCTGCATGCGTTATGTAAAAACACCTTTTCGTTCCTCAGTATGTTACAATATCGGCTTTAGATTAGTTGAAAATTGAGATTACAATTGGGACTATATTGCAATTAAAAACACAAAATTATGCTAAATTTATGCATGTATTTAATGTTAATAAACACAGGTATTGATGAAAAAACCCGACATTGTGAAAGGTAAAAAAAGGTTTTGAACATGTTAATAACCAGACATTTGTCATGAATTTGACGAAGTTAAAAGAAAGGCAGCCACATTTTCATGACAATATACACAATTTTTACTTGCACAAGAATAAATTTTAAATTTCGCCCATGTGTATTGATCTATACGATCATTGCTCTCGTATCTCAGAACAAGTTTAAGATCCAAGCATGTTTCGTGAAAATTTTTACATTTTATCAAACTTTTGGATATTTTCATGAAAAAAAAATATTTGGGGTAAATTAACATTCAATGAAAACAGGTTTATACGAAATGGTTAAAAGGTTTCAATTATCTTAAATCGGCTGCGTGTTGTTCTTTTCATAAAATTCCAGTTGTTTCAGGGAATGTTTCTTTCGGAATAAATATTATAAATGGTATTGTGTATTCCAATCACATTTTAAAGGATCCACTCCATTACCTTTCTTAATACAAGTTTGTAAACTTTCCAAATTCCAATCAGAACATTTTAACAACCTTATAAATAATAAATAAATGCAACCCGTAAAATGTTTAATTGACAATCAAACAGATTTCTGGGATGATCCAGCAGGAAATGCTATATTTATCACCATCTTATTTGTCTCTCTTTCAGCGAATGTTACCAATTCTACAACATGTCAAATTGATAATTCAAACATGTTGTATGGCTGATTATCTCACATGGGATTATTTGTCTAGAGAGTGATTATGCTGATTTTCTTAGATGAGATATTGCTGATTCCCTAACAGGTTATATTGCTTAATTTCAACAACGGATCTTGCCGACACTAACATGGTCACGTTTTGACTAGAGCAAAGCTTCTCTATCTCTGGATATTGCAAACTCTCTTACAGGGACTATTGCTGGCGACTTTCTTGCAACGCATTTTGCTGCATTTTAGAAACATATACAGCTGACAATCTATAACTGGGAATGGTGTTGACAATTAGCGTGGATTTTGCTGCCCTCGCCAATTATAAGGGTTTTACATTCTAAACTGGGACCTTATAAGACTATAGATAAACAGTGCGCATTGAGACGTGACCATGTACTAGATTAATAGTATTTCCCGAAAATAGGTAAATCATAAAAACGCGAGGTAACAGCAATGAACTGATAACTCACTGCACTGGTACCGTGAATGTTTGTAATCGTATATATTACTAGTATCTACTATCGATATGAATACATGGCTCAGGTGGTAAAAGCGCGGTGCGGTATTTTTGAACCAATGGTCATGAGCTCGAGTTATGCTGATGAAACTTTTTTCAATTTTATAAAAATTTTATAGTATATAATATAGTTGATGACATTTGATGACTCTTATACGGACAGAGCAAACAAAAGGGATACTGCTGACACTGAGACCTACATAGAAGTTAATAACGTGATTATTTTCAATTTTTTCATTGTTATGAGTGTTAAGCTATTGAAATTTGAAAAAATGCACAAGAAACTTACAGAACACAGAAATTAAAAAGCCAACAGATATCACTTCATAAATTTCAATTAGAAATAATATTTTACAAAAAAAATTCAGACAAGATTCGAACCCAGTTCTCCGTCACCAAAATATTCTCCGTCTTCTTTTGCTTTTAGTTGTCTGTTCATCAACATGAATACTTTATTTGAAACTAATGGCAAATTAAACGGACACTAAAAATAGCAATATACAATGATACCCCTATCAAATGGACTGTGCTAACCTTTGGTGTCTCAGTGGTCGCTGTCTGACTATAACTGGGACCAGTTGACGATGTCTCTACCTTCGATTTTTGATAATAGTAAGTCGTAGAAATAAATAAGATTTTTTTTTCAATTATAATCAGTGTCTGTCGTTTTCTGGACTTCGTTTTCGGAGGGTTATTGTGCATGTAACAAACAGAAAACAGACGATGTACTACATACTTTCCATGCTTTCTTTTAACTAAACACTTTGTGAGAACATAGTAGACATAAAAACAGATCAATTCCATTACTGTTAATTGTACCGAAAGCAAAACGTGAAATAACCTTACATTATTTCTTACCATTCACGTAACATAGATCGTCCCTTGAAAGTCGGAAGCTTTCATGAGCATAATGTGCAAAGATGGCCAAAATCTCCCTCTGGCTTTCAAAGGACGTGTATTTGTGTGTATTGTTTTTGTTATTAATCATACTACTAAGGTGTCATAATCAAGATAAATTGGTACGACAATGGCATTATATTCAACGGTATACGATCAACTTACAAGAGCTGTCGGAGGACAGCAAGCTCGACATTTCTTGTACTAGTCAATCTTATTGTAATTTTTTCAAAAACAAACTGTTTGGATTGTAGGGGCCACGTAAACAAAGTTAAATTCGACCCCCACCCTGTTTTTTGTCCGGAACATACTCAATATGAATTCGAGTTATTGAGCAGAAACTATGTTCGGTAGCAGTTACCTTGACCGTGACCCCACCCATCACAAATGCAATCCCGAGTGAAGTATTTATTTAAGATATCTATGTTTGAAGATTTGTTATTTGGTAAGAGAGTGGAAACAAAAAGTTGACGTCGCTGCCCAACCCGCTTTGAATGTTAAATTGTCTTCATGACAAATGTAAACCGAGAGTTGCCAAACCTGTTTTATGCGTCCATTTTAATATCGGAAATATATGTTTGAAGTCCCTTAACCCTTTTTCTGAGAAATATACTTACCGAAAAAATGTTATTCATTTAAATAACTCTCTATGTAAAATTTCTATGTGTGAACAGGGCCCCAGTTTAAAAAATTGTCGAATTGGTATTAGCAAACTTGGCTTATAGGTTAAATTGAATATGGGGAATACACATTTTCAGTTTGAATGAAATCCCTGAAGCCATTCCTGAGAATAGCTTACCGAAACACTTCAACCTTGTGCGGAAACCGATGCAGACGCAGACACCAACGCTGGGGCGAGGAGAATAGCTTGCATTTTCGTCGACAAGTGGAGCTAAAATCTAGTTAGTGTGTTTTCAAAAGGCTGTTTACGAGTTTGATTCAAAATAAATATGCTCAGATAGAAAATAACCAAAACAGCAAATATATATATAATATTACACTAGTATGGTGTGCTGAAAACTTGTATAAGCCGAGCTGGTTGTGTAAAGTGGTATCGCACGAGAAGCTCAGCCTCTCGTGCGATGCTACTTGACACAACCAACGAGACTGATGCAAGTTATCAAACACCATACTAGTGTAATATTTCATTTATTATATACCTTATTCAGCATAATATACTTTAAAATATCAAAACAAATCACTAACTAGTGTATTCACGTAGACTATGTTAATCTCGGAAATGAGTTGTGAAATGATGACGTCATTATATGCCGCTTAACGACTATTTCAAAACATTAGCCCCAAGTGGTATACATGTGATGCTGTGTTCAGTGGATATTAGAGTCATATTTAATTGCGTTTGATAAAATACACAATAAATCGCAATCACTGGTTGTTATTCTCGTTTGCCTATTGTCTAACGAGGGTGCATTTGAATAATAATGGTTGATATTCTATATTTTAGTGTTGAATACAGCATCAGTTGATTACAGAAAAACGATTGGTATATAATAAGATATATTTATTATATTAGTCCGTTATACATATAAACAGTATTGGCAGATTATATTTGACTACATTTAGTAATAGTTTAATATAAGCTCCATACAGTTCGTAAATTTTACTTCTTTAAAAAATATAACACCTTCTCACGATACCCCTTTACGCAAATAAACACTAAACTTGTCAGTTGCTACGTCAATAAATGTATTTGATCGTAACCGTTAGGCAACATTTGTGATAAAAGTGTGTCAGCACACTTGATTATTTTGCAGATGTTTTATATGTGCTAGTTTTTATTAGGAAAAACTGTTGACATTGTCTTAGCATTCCAGACCAATTTACAATGCATTTCGTACATGAAAGACAATTTTGAGTAACTCGATACAACATAAGATACCTCCGGAGTCCGTTGTTTTACTAGTTAAATTTAACACGAAGATGTGACAGAAACCGAATTATATGTTATACTTTTAAATTCGTTTCTCTGCGTTTTATGAAGGTTATGGTCGGATAGTTTTACATTGCTCACGCTATATCCCGATAATACAGATTCCCACCGAAATAATGTGTTCGAAACTTTCTATAACATTAATGCCAATATCAGCATAACCGTTTGCGTAAATATGTTAACAGACAGGCAAAGAGAAAACAATCCAACGGTAACAAAAACTAAACTCCGTATATACATAAACGATAGATTGATGGATGGATGGATTGATGGACGGACGGACGGCCGGATATATAGATCTTCAAACAAACAAAACAATCTTATTACATTCATATTTGTAAACAACACAAAAATCATTAACAGACACACATTTAGGAAGATGCATGCGTATTGAATAACATAGAGTATTCGATTGCAACCTTGTGCAAAAAGTTTAGTAAATACGCTTAAACATGATGCAAGTGAAATCATACTGTTGTCATATAACGGAAAGCATGTAAAACATACAGAAACGTATTTAAAATACAGCACAAATACATCAAGATCCACAATAGACTGAAGCACGGACTAAAAGAATATTTACAAAAATATTGTATAAAGCTTTACCAACGTTATGTATTAAACATGTAAATAAGGCAAAGTAAAGAGCGTTAGTATAATCACACCATATGGAATTTGTATCGGCTAACACAGTGTCGAATAAGTTGTGTAAATGCGTATCGCACGACAAATGTGTCACACGACCAAGGAGAGCAATGCAAGCTCTGAGAGCAGTATGCTTTTCAAATATTCCATTTATTACAATGTATACAATCTTCAACAAATTAAAAATACAAAATTCTTACCTACGATTTTCATCACAAAAACTCTTAATCAATATGCAAGAAAAAATATTTTTTCAATTGTTTATCGGCTAATATTAAACAACGATTTGGAGCACTTTCTACCAATCTGGAATAGCGTCATGTACACATTTCCCATCAATGAAAAGGCTGACAGGATATCTTATTTGGACTTCTATGCCTGCACTGTCTCTTGGGATTTGTATAGAGCTGACCTTGGTGTAGATATCTCACGCGGGTACTGCCTATCTAGTGCATGCATGCACTGTCTCTTGGGATTTGTATAGAGCTGACCTTGGAGTAGATATCTCACGCGGGTACTGCCTATCTAGTCCATGCATGCACTGTCTCTTGGGATTTGTATAGAGCTGACCTTGCTGTTAATATCTCACGCGGGTACTGCCTATCTAGTCCGTGCATGCACTGTCTCGTGGGATTTGTATAGAGCTGACCTTGCTGTAGATATCTCACGCAGGTACTGCCTATCTAGTCCATGCATGCACTGTCTCTTGGGATTTGTATAGAGCTGACCTTGCTGTAGGTACCTCACGCGGGTACTGCTATCTAGTCCATGCATGCACTGTCTCTTGGGATTTGTATAGAGCTAAACTTGCTGTAGATATCTCACGCGGGTACTGCCTATCTAGTCCATGCATGCACTGTCTCTTGGGATTTTTATAGAGCTGACCTTGCTGTAGATACCTCACGCGGGTACTGCCTATCTAGTCCATGCATGCACTGTCTCTTGGGATTTGTATAGAGCTGACGTTGTGTAGATATCTCACGCGGGTACTGCCTATCTAGTCCAAGCATGCACTGTCTTTTGGGATTTGTATAGAGATGATCTTGCTGTAGATATCTCACGCGGGTACTGCCTATCTAGTCCATGCATGCACTGTCTCTTGGGATTTGTATAGAGCTGACCTTGCTGTAGATATCTCACGCGGGTACTGCCTATCTAGTCCAAAACGAGTGTTTTGAAGGAGGTAAGCCTTTTTCATAATCAACTCCGTATTGCAATAGTCACTAAATCGCACCACTATAGGCCTCTTTTGATCAACTACCTCTCTGATCCTTTCCAGTGACGGTTTGCCCAGTGTATGTGCTCTTTCTATGTAAATAATTTCTCTTTCAATCCCTAGTTTATTTTCTAGAAAACGAGAAATGAGGCTTTTCTCATCATAATTACCACTAATGTTCTCTGTGATGCCATAAAAAATGAGATTGTTCCGCATACTGCTTGATTCTATGTCAATAGATCGATAATTCAATACCTTTGAAGAGTCCATCTTCTTTCACCATCCTCTCAAGCTGCTCTACTCTCGACTCTCGCTCCTTACAGTATTTGTTTATGTCCTTCACCTCACTCATACAAGCTCGCTGCTCGTCTTTCACGTCCTGGATCTTATTGAAATTCCTGTTGACTTCATCGAAAATACTGTCCAGCTTTTCATCAGCAGATAGATTGGCAAACGAATCACTGCTACTGCTACTAACTTTCTTTCTTGTATTTGTCTTCAATGTGAATCGCTCATGTCCGCCATTACAGGCATGTCCGGCATTTTCAGGTAAAACAAATATGTTTCTCATGGAAACATCATTAGATATTTCCACATTTTCATTCTCCTCGCCACTTCCACTAACACTCGTACTATCATCGCTATCCATTCCACTCACAAATATTCTCCAAACAACAGTACGCAATTATACTGATACTGAAACAGGAAACGGTAGTGTTTGATATGGAATGTTCAATCCGACCAATTGCATAACATCGTTTAAAAACACCGTTACATGTTAAAGTAAATAGGTGCGTACGTTTTTTTAATAACATGTATGCACTTTAATCTCGACAAAACACTATGGTTAGTAATATCAAATTAAAATATTAAAAATCAAGCTTAAGCATTTCTAATAGTCAAGATTATGTGGCGTCTTTCTTTGCATTGCTGTACTTTATAAAAATCAGTGCATACACTTCTCATTTATTTCATGCCCATTACACTACCATGTTTGTTGGAAACACACAGCGGGCTTAACTTAGTCTGGCTCTATGTTTGACCATATAGCTATGTTTTTCTGAAGGCTGTTATTTTCATTGACGCATTTTCTTAACATGCTTTTCAGTACAGAGCTGCATTGTTTCTGGTAATCTCTTAATTTCGCCCACTTGCCAACCAATGGCAAATCATGCCATGTAGATGAAACGACTTTGTCATGTTTTGCATAGTGTTGATCGAAATTCCGCACAATCAGGTGTGTTTCGGAATTCAGTGCAACATATACTTGCTCACGATCAAGCTTAAACCTTTGCGCAACTATGTCCAAAGATTCAATGTCAATTCCAAGCTGGTGCTTATAGAACATCGTTTCCTTTTTTAGAATTTCCACCTCTAAACGTTTCCCTTCTTGTCGTGTTGAATTCACCGCTGCGACAGCTGCCTGCTTGCTAACTATTGCAATTCTTTTCAAACATGTGTTCATTGTTGTAGATACAACCTCTTTGGTTAAACTCGTTATTGACAGAACAAGAGCATCTTTCTTCAAAACGGAGACTTTCTGAACTAGCATATTGATCAGATTACCAAATTCAAAACTCTATGGATCGTGGTTATTAACCATGAAAATATGAGGATTCCGTATGTTTGCCTTTAGTAGGTTTTCATGACAGTTTTGTTTGATTTTCATGAATGTTAAATTTCTTTCTTCATATGTCATCGTGACTCTTCTTCCTTTCTGTTTATTTTCCAGATCACCGTCAATTTTTGTTCTGATGAAAATCAGATTTGAGTCTGGAAATTGCGCTGTTATTTTATTTGCTAACCAAGTATCGTTAATCGTGTATCGCGAGGAAGACACGAGTATAATAAAATCATACTCCTTGAATCGTGCCTTCTCTAGATAACTCTCTTTTGGGAAATTAGGAGTTCCAACTCCAGGCAAATCCCAAAGCACGACATTCTCGTTGTCAGGGTGTGGATAAGGTGTTGGTTCCGTAGTAGCTTCAACGCAGTCAGTCTCCGCAGCACCTTCGTCATCGTCTTTAAGCCCCCTCAAAGCGTTAATCAGACTCGATTTTCCACTTCCTGATTCACCGGTTATAGCAAGACTTATTTTTGTGTTCCTCCATTCATTGTTGTTTTGTTCGAGGATTTTCAATAACTCTGAATAACCGCATCGGTCAAGCACCTTCTGAAACTCAGTCGTTTCTGACTCAGTCACCTGAATAAACACACACATGTTAACTGTATATGGAATATTATATAAACTGTTTGAACCGCCAGCTACATCAGCATGAGAGAAACCCATATTAAAATCAAAATCAAAATGTATTTCAGGCAAGTCATCATGTGTCGAAGTGATCAAATCGAAAAAAAAACAATTGTGCAGATCTTACTAAAATGAGGTCGTCAAGCTCGTCACTTACTAAATCGTATTCCTCTTGTCCTAAAATAGATAAAGTCCAATTTGTTCATTTTGTATCTTTTCTGAATATTTAAAAAAAAAAACACTCACCAGCATCAAAATCTTCAATGTAAATCGCTCATGTCCGCCATTACAGGCATGTCCGGCATTTTCAGGTAAAACAAATCTGTTTCTCATGGAAACATCATCAGATATTTCCACATTTTCATTCTCCTCGCCACTTCCACTAACACTCGTACTATCATCGCTATCCATTCCACTCACAAATATTCTCCAAACTAAAGTACGCAATTATACTGATACTGAAACAGGAAACGGTAGTGTTTGATATGGAATGTTCAATCCGACCAATTGCATAACATCGTTTAAAAACACCGTTACATGTTAAAGTAAATAGGTGCGTACATTTTTTTAATAACATGTATGCACTTTAATCTCGACAAAACACTATGGTTAGTAATATCAAATTAAAATATTAAAAATCAAGCTAGCATTTCTAGTAGTCAAGATTATGTGGCGTCTTTCTTTGCATTGCTGTACTTTATAAAAATCAGTGCATACACTTCTCATTTATTTCATGCCCATTACACTACCATGTTTGTTGGAAACACACAGCGGGCTTAACTTAGTCTGGCTCTATGTCTGACCATATAGCTATGTTTTTCTGAAGGCTGTTATTTTCATTGACGCATTTTCTTAACATGCTTTTCAGTACAGAGCTGCATTGTTTCTGGTAATCTCTTAATTTCGCCCACTTGCCAACCAATGGCAAATCATGCCATGTAGATGAAACGACTTTGTCATGTTTTGCATAGTGTTGATCGAAATTCCGCACAATCAGGTGTGTTTCGGAATTCAGTGCAACATATACTTGCTCACGATCAAGCTTAAACCTTTGCGCAACTATGTCCAAAGATTCAATGTCAATTCCAAGCTGGTGCTTATAGAACATCGTTTCCTCTTTGAGAATTTCCACCTCTAAACGTTTCCCTTCTTGTCGTGTTGAATTCACCGCTGCGACAGCTGCCTGCTTGCTAACTATTGCAATTCTTTTCAAACATGTGTTCATTGTTGTAGATACAACCTCTTTGGTTAAACTCGTTATTGACAGAACAAGAGCATCTTTCTTCAAAACGGAGACTTTCTGAACTAGCATATTGATCAGATTACCAAATTCAAAACTCTATGGATCGTGGTTATTAACCATGAAAATATGAGGATTCCGTATGTTTGCCTTTAGTAGGTTTTCATGACAGTTTTGTTTGATTTTCATGAATGTTAAATTTCTTTCTTCATAATTATGTCATCGTGACTCTTATTCCTTTCTGTTTATTTTCCAGATCACCGTCAATTTTTGTTCTGATGAAAATCAGATTTGAGTCTGGAAATTGCGCTGTTATTTTATTTGCTAACCAAGTATCGTTAATCGTGTATCGCGAGGAAGACTCGAGTATAATAAAACCATACTCCTTGAATCGTGCCTTCTCTAGATAACTCTCTTTTGGGAAATTAGGAGTTCCAACTCCAGGCAAATCCCAAAGCACGACATTCTCGTTGTCAGGGTGTGGATAAGGTGTTGGTTCCGTAGTAGCTTCAACGCAGTCAGTCTCCGCAGCACCTTCGTCATCGTCTTTAAGCCCCCTCAAAGCGTTAATCAGACTCGATTTTCCACTTCCTGATTCACCGGTTATAGCAAGACTTATTTTTGTGTTCCTCCATTCATTGTTGTTTTGTTCGAGGATTTTCAATAACTCTGAATAACCGCATCGGTCAAGCACCTTCTGAAACTCAGTCGTTTCTGACTCAGTCACCTGAATAAACACACACATGTTAACTGTATATGGAATATTATATAAACTGTTTGAACCGCCAGCTACATCAGCATGAGAGAAACCCATATTAAAATCAAAATCAAAATGTATTTCAGGCAAGTCATCATGTGTCGAAGTGATCAAATCGAAAAAAAAACAATTGTGCAGATCTTACTAAAATGAGGTCGTCAAGCTCGTCACTTACTAAATCGTATTCCTCTTGTCCTAAAATAGATAAAGTCCAATTTGTTCATTTTGTATCTTTTCTGAATATTTAAAAAAAAAAAAACTCACCAGCATCAAAATCTTCAATGTAAATCGCTCATGTCCGCCATTACAGGCATGTCCGGCATTTTCAGGTAAAACAAATCTGTTTCTCATGGAAACATCATCAGATATTTCCACATTTTCATTCTCCTCGCCACTTCCACTAACACTCGTACTATCATCGCTATCCATTCCACTCACAAATATTCACCAAACTAAAGTACGCAATTATACTAATACTGATACTGAAAAATGAAACGGTAGTGTTTGATATGGAATGTTCAATATGACCAATTGCATAACATCGTTTAAAAACACCGTTACATGTTAAAATAAATAGGTGCGTACATTTTTTTAATAACATGTATGCACTTTAATCTCGACAAAACACTATGGTTAATAATATCCAATTACAATATTAAAAATCACACTTAAGCATTTCTAGTAGTCAAGATTATTGGCGTCTTTCTTTGCATCGCTGTACTTTATAAAAATCAGTGCATACACTTCTCATTTATTTCATGCCCATTACACTACCATGTTTGTTAGAAACACACAGCGGGCTTAACTTAGTCTGGCTCTATGTTTGACCATATAGCTATGTTTTTCTGAAGGCTGTTATTTTCATTGACGCATTTTCTTAACATGCTTTTCACTACAGAGCTGCATTGTTTCTGGTAGTCTCTTAATTTCGCCCACTTGCCAACCAATGGCAAATCATGCCATTTAGATGAAACGACTTTGTCATGTTTTGCATAGTGTTGATCGAAATTCCGCACAATCAGGTGTGTTTCGGAATTCAGTGCAGCTAATACTTGATCACAATCAAGCTGAAACCGTTGCGCAACTATGTGCAAAGATTCAATGTCAATTCCAAGCTGGTGCTTATAGAACATCGTTTCCTTTCTTAAAATGTCCTCCACTAAACATTCTGAATTCACCGCTGCGACAGCTGCCTGCTTGCTAACTATTGCAATTCTTTTCAAACAGGTGTTGATTTTTGCAGCTACAACCTCTTTGGTTAAACTCGTTATTGACAGAACAAGAGCATCTTTCTTCAAAACGGAGTCTTTCTGAACTAGCATATTGACCAGATTACCAAATTCAAAACTCTATGGATCGTGGTTATTAACCATGAAAATATGAGGATTCCGTATGTTTGCCTTTAGTAGGTTTTCATGACAGTTTTGTTTGATTTTCATGAATGTTAAATTTCTTTCTTCATATGTCATCGTGACTCTTCTTCCTTTCTGTTTATTTTCCAGATCACCGTCAATTTTTGTTCTGATGAAAATCAGATTTGAGTCTGGAAATTGCGCTGTTATTTTATTTGCTAACCAAGTATCATTAATCGTGTATCGCGAGGAAGACACGAGTATAATAAAATCATACTCCTTGAATCGTGCCTTCTCTAGATAACTCTCTTTTGGGAAATTAGGAGTTCCAACTCCAGGCAAATCCCAAAGCACGAGATTCTCGTTGTCAGAGTGTGGATAAGGTGTTGGTTCCGTAGTAGTTTCAACGCAGTCAGTCTCCGCAGCAGCTTCGTCATCGTCTTTAAGGCCCCTCAAAGCGTTAATCAGACTCGATTTTCCACTTCCTGATTCACCGGTTATAGCGATACTTATTTTTGTGTTCCTCCATTCATTGTTGTTTTGTTCGAGGATTTTCAATAACTCTGAATAACCGCATCGGTCAAGCACCTTCTGAAACTCAGTCGTTTCTGACTCAGTCACCTGAATAAACACACACATGTTAACTGTATATGGAATATTATATAAACTGTTTGAACCGCCAGCTACATCAGCATGAGAGAAACCCATATTAAAATCAAAATCAAAATGTATTTCAGGCAAGTCATCATGTGTCGAAGTGATCAAATCGAAAAAAAAAACAATTGTGCAGATCTTACTAAACTGAGGTCGTCAAGCTCGTCACTTCCTAAATCGTATTCCTCTTGTCCTAAAATAGATAAAATCCAATTTGTTCATTTAGTATCTTTTCTGAATATTTTTTTTAAAAACTCACCAGCATCAAAATCAATCACTTCTCTATCAATCGGATCCTGATCGTCTTTATGCAAAATACCACAGCATATGATAGTTTCGACTGACGATTAATGGATTGTTGGATGGACTGATAATTGGTGACATTTAATGTTATATTTATACTGCCACGAATTAATGTTTGTTCCGTTTATTTGTTTTTATAAGTATTTTAGTCATATCACGGCGGTAAGTTAACCTACTCACACTTTTTCTGGTCAAGCTTAGCCGATCTAAGCGGTTTTGCCAGTACTAAGTGCACACATATTTATGCCAGTAACTGACAACTGCCCTATTTGAATCAGAGGTAGTGGGGGAATGACCGTATAAATGATTGCATGACCAATGCCCACACAAGTTATGTGGCAAGTTCGGGTTCCAAATCACGATCCCCAGATAGACAGTTCAGCTCAGCTCTCCGAGCCCGGCGAACCACGAATTAATACAACTTGATTGTAAATTTAAATCCACAGATTGATTTGTATTTACCAAACAATAAACAACTGTTTTAATAAACTGATTCAATCTTAATATAATGTCCAAGCATCTAGTAGTATTAACAACATGTGCATCCTTACGTTCGCAATAATACAATTATAAATTAAATTGCGTTACAATATGGTAAAAGTCTTTATTTAATGCTAAGTAGTGAAATATATCAGTTAGATATATCCCTATATCACTAACAGTGATGGACTACTTTTTTGTAAATGTTATTTGATTTGAAAATTAATTGTAGTTGTTGACACCGTTTATCATACAGAATTACAAAAAAAGAAAAGTAGTGAAGATTAGTAACATCCAATCTAAGAATACCTCTCTGATATATTCAAGTGTCTTTCTTCTTATTTTCTCTTGGATGTTCCTCAGTCGTATTGAGCCAAGGAGACTAGAACAGACACTGCCTTGCGGGTACAAGTTTTACCCACAAGGCATTGGAGCTGGTAATCTTGGTCTAAATTTAATTTTAGCATCCAAAGTATTTATTTTACCCTTTGCACTTTATTCATCCCAGCATATTACACTCGCACATGTTGTTTACTGTTGCTATGAACAGTAGTCTACCTTTGTTTACATAATTGTTGTATTGCCAAAATATAACAAGAATCCAGTGTATCCTTAAGTAATAACTTGTGTTCATTAAGCACATAATTATATTGTTTTGTGTGTATTTAGTTTTTATATCCAGTTACCACTATTTACGTATCCAATGCGTGTTCTTGTAAGCAGTGTTAAGCGTTTAATTCTCCGCCATCGTGGTTTCTTCAAATTATTGACCGACTTTTAATCCAATTGTGTTGTTAAGTCCGAATAATTAATATAGAAAACACTTTATGCGTATAAGTATTCAATTTCAGAACACTCCAAACAGTACATCTTTTGTTGTTTAACGCGCATCTACGAGTTTAATCAGCTTAAATTGCTTGCGAAAATACATCTGCGTTTGAATATCGTGACTGTGTTAACTATTGTTTACATCATAACACCAATGCACACGCTATTTTTAGAAAACTAATTTAGGAGAACTGAACGCACTTTTACTTTCAATATGTACTCTTATCATAAATATATTTAAAGCTAGCAGTGTGTGTTAACTTCTTGATTTAAAAGCTGACCATTACGATAATTCAACGACTACGTGTATCCAACTGTATTTAAACCTAAATAAATATAGAAACACGGATTCTGCTTTGTCTATGAATATACTGAGTAGAATAGTAGATTGTCGTACTGTAAACACGCCGCCATGATAATGCCTCGAGTCAAAATGCCTCAAGGGCAAGCGCTCGTGAAATTATTAATTGACTCCCTTTCCGGTGACGCAATCACGCGTTTTTACACCGAAAACAAACAATTATCCTCTATTCATTATTGTTTACCGTGCCTAAATGTTTAAAATCTGCTTCGTCACAGATTGGAAAAGTGACAAAATATGTAATATTCAAATCTAGTAAAATAATATATGATGTATATAAAACTGACTGCAATAACATTGTTCACACATAACCAGCATAACCACGCTGGTATAATCATAACGACGCATTGTTTCAACACGATTTCAATAGCGTCTCTAGACACCTATCAACTATTTATAACTATTGGTTGTTGTGAAATTTCCGTTGAATACAAAGCATACGCCGAAAACGATAAGTAGCGCATAGAAATGTTCCCGTGAATTTACAAAAGTATTTAGCGATGCGGTTAATGTATCCGCCTCTCACGCTGAGGACTCGCGTTCAATCCCCTGATGGAGTTCGTCATTTTTTTTCATGATAAAATGTCTGTTACTACGTGCCAAAGAAAGAGCATCGCATCAGCAATATCACACACCGAACAGTGGTTCTCTATAAGGCATTCTCAAACGAGTTGTTATGTCCGCTATTGATTTTAGTGTTATTATACTATTAAGTGATTTTTAATTAACTGCATTGATGAGTATCGTGACTTTTACATTGCAAACAACAATTTTGACATCAGTTATGCATGTCTAAGTATTTGTAATGTAGCAGCTTTAATGTTAGTTCTTTCGATTCTATGGTTTGTAGCATATATGCACGGTGGTTAATGTATAACATTCGCTATCTAAACCGATTGGATATTATATCTAGTCATTTCTAAACGAATATGCCTCAGAATGGCTTATCATCTTAGACGCTTTAAATAAATGACAATGTTATGATCATGTGATCAATGTATATACAATTATTGGCCTCTTTTATCCTCAAGTTAGATACCAGTACGCATTTTTGTAAACTCATCCCAATAATTGATAGTAATATCAAATTTTGTTTGTGAACGGTGTGTTGAAAATTATTTCCCTTAGCACATGATTACTTGAATAATAGTTTATAAGCGCAGTTTGGATATTGGCCATACACATTTGATTCTATGTTTAGCGTCCCCATGATTTTTCGGAACCTACAAACCAGGAAAAAAAACAAAACGAAGAGTTGGTAAAGCAAATATTTATTTGCAAAACACTCAGATATCATCTTCATATCGGGAACCAAGTTTTACACAGTATTTCAACTGTGTAAATTAACTATTTATTTTACAAATATTGGTAAAAACACATAAAAGTCTTTTTCTTTCTTTTTTGTTTTCAAATGTTTTACGATCCGATTTTTCACGTTGTCAAAATTATTTTGTTTCGTTCAGGCAGGTTAGTTCATTGCTCAATAGCGTGTACATTACATGTTAGCTGATTTTAAAAGTACCTCTTGTATTTGTGTAAGTGTAATACCAATATTCAAATTGCCATCAGTATTTCAAACTTTAGTTGTCATTTCTCCATAATTGTATTTGTCGCACGCCTTCCGTTGTGGGCAGTGTAGCACGTTATAATCAATTTCAATTAACAACCTATAATGTGGTTGATTCATAAAGATTGCTGACCTAGTTGTCTGACCAAGTATGACAGATTTTTAGAAGCTTTAAATAGGCTTAGACCGCTGCGCCGAAATAAAACGTTACCTTGTGACACTTCATTGGAGAAAATACCCTGTTGAGTTATAAAATTCTTTACTATGTTTGTGTCAGCCATTTTGAGATTTGTAAAAATTAAAATATTAACTTGTCTCTTTTTAATTTCACCGGAGTATGTTTAAATACTTACCTTGCCTATCGTAACATGCTTCAGCGATCTGTAGTTGGTCCATGTTGAATGTCGATGGTGTTTCTTCTACGCCTCCGGAAGCTACCTCATCTTAATTTAAGAAAACGCACCAATGCAATTGTTTTGGTGATTAATATTTAAACTATGCATGCATATTTCTATTACTGTAATTGATTGCGTAAATCAACACTAGCCAAATGTACAACCTTGCTGTCTTGCTAATACGACCTACCTGCCGCTTTGTCAAACACAAATTTTATACATCGACTTTTAAAACCATGTAAACAAACAAGGCCCTTATTGGTTTTCTGACAGAACAACAGAACATGGCATTATATTTACCACCCTCAGATCCGATCTGTATCTGATTTTATAACATTTACCTTGTGCATCATAAAACTCATCATTATCGTCATCGTCCATGCTTAATTTCGATGGTGTTTCTTTTACATCTCCAGTAGCTTCCTCATCTGAATTATAAAAAAACCCAACTCAACATCGATAATAAATATAATGACAAGTTTTTCTTAAAGAAAAAAACCCCATGTCAGCCAGCAACTTTATTGTAAGATCTGTTTTTTTGCATACCGTACTGATATATGAAATAAACAAGTCATTTGTATCAGTACCGTGTATACATACAGAATAATTCAAATTCATAACTAATCTGAGAATTTGCTCAATATTTTAATATAAATATCATATGGCAGCGTGTGTGACATTGGTATTGTCAACTCGAGGGCAGAATGTCAGCCGAGGGTTGACAATATCAATGTTACACACGCTGCCATTTGATATTTATTTTATTATACCGAACAAAATTAAGTTAATTAAAAGGTAAAAACATGTTTTATTTCATTTAAATCTGCCCATCAAGATTCAAGTGTGTTTTACTATTCTTCCTCCTTCAGAAATACTTGCACATCTTCACTTTTCTCCTGACAGTTACTTTTGAAGAGTATCGCTTGTTTACACATTGAATATTGACGTGACGACAAGGGAGGCAAACAATCCGTAATTTGGTTTAAAAAAATTAAAGCAGTTAATTGCCCTTATATGACATTCTAAATGACAACGCGGTCACATGACCTGACAGTTACTTTCGCTTTGTCAAGAATCAAAAATGTTGAAAATGTTTTTGATAGTCAAAACATCTCTTTCTCGAGGAAGGGGATTTTATAATTGTAGACAAAAGTGAGGTATAATAAACACTCATATTAAACTGCAGCGTTGCATGACATTTAAAGAGAACCATAATATAGCACGTTATTCTAGATTAAGCTACGCGTTTTAATTGTATTGTCATTTCTTTGCCAAAACAGGGTTTAAGATCTACTTATTAGCAAACTAAGTCCTGTTTTCAGAATTTGTTATTAATGTGTTTACATAGCTCCGAACTATTAAAGTTATGTTTCTGAAATAAATTTTATATCAACATTCAAGTCCCTTTATCTATTTTAGCAGTTGTCGTTTAATTAAGGTCGTGAATGAATTATATACAAGTCGTTGTTATGAAACAATCACTATTAATTAACCAGATATGTTTATTTATCAACCAAATAAACAATACATTAATAAACCTTCTATGGGAACGTTGTATATTACGACCTTTTCTATATTTAGGGTTATTATCGATATCAACAACCAGATATTTAACTTTCTTATTATGAACAAATACATAAATTAAAATATGATTAAAAATAGTTTTAGAGTCATAAAAATGGCTAATTCGTAAGTTATAAACATTTATCTTTAAAATAAGTACATATTATAATGCCATAAAAGGAGTGCAAACAAAGAAATTTTTACCTTGAAGTTTGTTAAGATGTTTTGCACCACAGTGTAGACAGTAAGTCCAGTGGCTCGATTGGTTCTTTCCACATCGTTCACAAAACATTATGACACAGGTGAAAATTAACCTGAAAGGAATGCTCAAACAAATACAAGGTGGTAATCGATGCGCGCATTCCAACATTGCAAGCGTAAACACATGTCGATTTTTTATGATTTCCATGTAAGGGCAAGTGGGGCAGTATACTATTTAAATATCGATATTTGTGCTTGAAACGTGGCATATCAAGCTATCACATGTTAACAATTTAAGCATGATTTGTAACGCTTTTAAGAATAAACAACGATCAAATCGCCTTTGTTTCAACAGACTTAGAACAGAGTGTAAAAACATTCGTTTTTCATTAACAACCACAATTAATCGACATGTGTTTATACCTCGCAATATGCCGATTTAAAACTGTGTCGGCATTACCATCCTTGTAATATATTCGTAACAATAACTATATAGATAGAACAACTACATGCATACTAGTTTGCAATACATCGTCACATCGTGTATTAAAAGAAGCGTGTCTAGTGGCTCGATGTTTGTTGAAACACTGTAAACGAATGTATAGGCAAACCCATCGTATACTTAACACGCACAGCTATACATGCTAAAGTGGTTTGGCTGTAAAACCAATTGTGAAAACAGTTAGTTGCAACTGCTGATACAAAAATATTCATTAGATTTTCTTGGACTATTGTATAGAAAAGAGTATTTATTGTCATTCTCTTTTGTACAGAACAGAACAAATCCAACATGCACATGTATACACATGTCGTACCCCCCTCACAAAACATATTTGATGTGAGCATATTTTCAAAGTAAATAAAGATCCATAATTCAATCAAAATCTTTAATCCATATTATGTTGTTTGTCCTATTTACTCATGCTTCAAATTGGCAAGAAAAGAGTAAAAAAAACATTAGGTCAGTTAAGGGTTTTGTCCTACATACTCATCTCACCAAATTCAATAAGTATACCAAATCCTAAGTCAATAGATTCAAGTGTGTTCAATAAAAGTGGACCTAAACAAAACTTAAGCAAATAATGGTTATTTTCCTGTAGACTCATCTCATCATGTTGAACAAGAATACCAAGTTAGATTCTTGTAGGATATATAGTTTTCAAGACAAGTGGACCTATATGAAAAACAAATCTAAGTCGAAAAAGGGATATAATTCAATGAATATGTTGACGGAGTTAGGGCTTGCTTCTGTGAAACAGACTTTTCTCATCATGCTGAATATGTATATACTATGTTTGAAACCTGTCAAATAGGTCAAATATTTTTCAGGACGGAAGGGAAACAAGTGTTTATTATATAAATCCTGCCAAACTTGTTTTGTGAAGATATGATAATTGTATAAGAGTTAAAGCATAATATGCTACAATATCCCGAAACAACGGATGATGTTAACTTATTAATACATGTGGCGTTTACTTGGAAAATCTAACAATGTAAGTCGCTTTTAATTTACAAAGCAAGCCGTTAAATTATTGACAGTTTACTCCAATAGTTTTAAATGAGTGCCAAGCTTAAGCTTTGTTTTTACAACAGGTACCAACGATTTTGATTGTTTGTTATGAACGTGAAGTTAAGAGTTTTGAAATGATATAATATGGAGTTAAAGGCTATTAATTGATGTTTCTTAAGAATTGTAAATTATTTAAAATGTGTGTTGATCTATATAACAGCTGTTAGAGGACAAATACTCGGGAAAAAGTCAAAGGAATATTTATATAAGCGGTCTCCGTTATACAAATGATACGAATAGCCTTCCATTCATTTCTTATAAACTGGTTCATATTTGATATACTTAACAAGTAAATTCTGGTTGCGTTTCACTTTAAAAAATTTGAAAAGAAGTTCATGTCACAATTTACAGACTGTGTTTGTAACATGTTTTCAATAAATAAGTGATGTGTTTGCTTGTTACGCTTAATTTACTTGTTTGATTTCAATAAAATTTCAGGAAATACTTGGAATAAACTGTAAAAGATGTACTATACTACTTTGTAGACATGGCACATTTTTCAAAACATCAAGTGGATGTTTAGAAATTCTGTTCAGTGTATATCGTGCCTAGTTATGGTTGAAATAGCAAATGTATGTTTTTCAGAATACTAGTACACATGATGCATATAAACAAACTAGAAAATTAACATATATTTTTAATAAGTCAATGAAATTGACCAGATATATATTAACATCAACAGTGGCTATAAAATAAAATGTTTTAGGTGCCACAATATGATGAAGTATTATTTACGGATGCAGATTGCATATTAAGTAGGGATAGCAAAGAATAGCATATCAGTGATCGGTTTGGCGGTTGTAGTATTCCAGCAGTTCACTGCTTAACCAGATATCACTTATATCACTAGCAGTTCACTGGTAAACTTGATATCACTTATATCAGTGATCGCTGAAGCGGTTGTGGTATTCTAGCAGATCACTTGTAAACCAGATATCACTTATATCAATGACCGCATAAGCTTTTGTGGTATTCTAGCGGTTGTGGTATATATGTAATACCATACTAAGGTCGCCTGAGTAGTTTAACTGGTTTACTAATGTAAGTAAATGAGAAACAAGCAGTGTAAATTGACGAAAAAAACAAACACTAACACAGTATGTGCTTATTTCAATATAAGACTGTTTGCTCCGTTGTTGCTTTTGTCGCTGATTATAAATGCAATAATATTACTGAAATGCTCCACTATCGCACATCATGTGCCTGCGGATCGTTAAAGGCCAAGGGTCCGCTTTAGGCATAACATATTTTTAATTGTACAGAGTAAACAGTATAATAAAACAGTGTTACTCATTGTAAAAATGCCAGTGAGAATCGTTATAAACATGGACTTATCGATAGAGGTATATCAGTCAACTTGTAAATACAGACGATATTGCAGTGTGTTTATAAAAAGAAAATCACGAATCCCCTTATTTTCAGTAAATGGTTTATCCCCTCATTATCAACAAAATTTAAACCGGCCGTTCACCAATAAACCCTACAATACATTTAACAACGTTTCGTCAGTTCGAAAAAACATTTTATCAACCCTGTAGACTGTTAACCAACATAGAGACTGTTTACATGCTAGTATTTGATTCGTGTTAACACATTCTTAACTGTCCTATTCGGAAAACACGTGTACTACGTGTTGTATTTAATAGCATGTATAGCTCGCAAACATTAACCTGGCACTCGTCATAAATTACACGCTCGAATTGTTTCCTTTCCTTAATACTAGGTCTAGTCAATGCACGTGTTTCACATGTTTAACGATACCATAACCGTATTTCTGTTACACTGAGTTGTAAGACTTTAAAGTCGCAGGTCTTTTGCGATTGTTGACGTCTTTGCCCAAGTCGCAGGACTCCGCAAGACAAACACAAATCATTAAAACGTCTTGCGTTGGTCTGCGCTAGTCTTGCGTCCACGCAAGTTGTTTTTAAAACAACTTTTGTCAATGTTGTCGTAAGTAGTTAAGAACGCAAGACCACGCACGCCAACGAAAGCCAACTTACGTGGACGTAAACTATGTAGTTGTTTGCTGCTCAAGTACGACTACGTACGACAACGTACTACAACCTGCGTCGAATTAAATTGTCTTGTATGCAGACATAAGGTTTCCTAAAAAAATATTCGTGTTCTTTGTTTGTTTCTGTCTTTTGTTGCTCAATTTAGTGTAGCAGCGTTCCCTGATTGCCACAATAAAGCAATGACCTTCACCCTAACCCAGCGATACGATGTCACAAAATATATTTGGGCTTGTCAGTGCGGCAATAATGCATTACGAGGAGTCAAACAGAGAAGATTGTGAACAAGATGTTGCCATGTCCTCGTCAATTGCTTTGTGCAACAATATTTAAACGGAGTTTATGACAAGTATTGTATCTACTTCAAAAGGCCCATTCCCACAATGCTGCGACATAGTTTACTGAGGTACATAGGACATTGCATTGAAAACTATACATAATCGTCATACAAACATACTTAGAAAACGTTGCTGGTTATAATTACTTTCATTACTGAATAATATGTAAAGCAATTTATCATTTTGATAACAATTTACGTACCATGTTAGTATGCCAAACGAAAGAGCATTATTGTCTTCTAAGCTGGGATAGAATAAGGCTCCGCTAAAGATGTAAATGATATCCATATTACATTATTTGAAACTGTAGACAGTAATATGCGATCAAATGTATGATTATTTATTGATCTGTACGCTTATCAGTCCATAGCGCGGATAACAATTTACGTACCCATGTTAGTATGCCAAACGAAAGAGCATTATTGTCTTCTAAGCTGGGATAGAATAAGGCTCCGCTAAATATGCAAATGATATCCATATTACGTTATTTGAAACTGTAGACAGTAATATGCGATCAAATGTATGATTATTTATTGATCTGTACGCTTATCAGTCCATAGCGCGGAAGCGAAAGGTTTAATATTAAATTCCAAGCAACGTGTTTTCAGACGTAGTAAGAATATTTTTCAGCAATGAAGTATATAACGTTGGTATCCTACGTAGTCGTAAGTCAGTCATACATGACCTAGACATTCTTGAGTCGACAACAAAATGTATCTTACGTCGACGCAGGAGCTCTGTCTTGCACTGTCGTACAACCGCACACGTTCACGCAGGTCTACGTAGTACCTATATCACGTCGACGTACGACTTCGCTGATGTCAGATTTATCCAGGTACGACGCATGATATTACATACGACGTCGTACATTCAGAAACCAGCTACGACTGATGTTTAGACTTAATACAACGCACGACATTCCAAAACTACTTAGGAACACGCAGAATTCGGTCAGGAATTTAATCGTAGACCTGCCTTATACCTGTCTTAGCTGCAGTATGACTGCGGCTTAAGACAGGTATGAACAGGTCTCGTCTAAAATGCGTCACCAGTTAACCGTCTTCATCATCGGATAACTGGTTATTCGTTGCCATCCCTAACATATTGTACTATGATATGGAACTTAATTGTATTCGCATTAACTATTCGTCTTTTGTCACATAATTTACAAATGTTTACCATTTTCTAAGTTATAATTAACAACCACACCCAATGATGCATTGCACAAATCATAATATTTACATGAATCAGCGTGATTTTAATCACTTATACAAAAAGTCGGAATTGAATTATAAATTATTCTTATAAAATGATACTATTTACCTTACATTCCCTCAATGTATTGTGTTCACCGATAATAAACGAACAGAAAATAAACAGCTACGGAATGCACTGTTCCTCCGTGTCTTAAAAACACACCATACCACTGGTCGATAAAATAGGAGTACGAGGGTTGTCCCAAAATAGCGTACTATTGACATAGCTGATGACATTATGCAAGCACATGTCAATAGTTGAAAACAAGAACGTACCAGCTGCTTGTGACAATGCATCTTAAAACGCTTGTTGAATATTATGCGTGTAGCTTCAAAAACAGTTATTTGTAATATTATTTATTACAAAATAATATTCATGTATGTGTCCCATAGCATGTCAATATAAATCATGTCTTTACTTTATTAACTTTTTGTTGCTGAATATAATGTCCATGGTACTGGATACATGTGTAGTTCAGCTGGATCTATTGTAAGTACACAAACAAACAATCTGGGTACACTACAGTAGATCCTAAACCATGGCTTGTGTATTTAATAATTCACTCTCCTCTATAGCTTGGCCAGGCGTAATTCCGCGCTAAAAGCAGTATTTTATTACCAGTCTGTTTTCCGGTTCTCCATTTGACGTCAGTTCATTCTAATGTGGAACCAATGTACCAAATACTCCGCCATAAAAACGATTGACGTGATGTCAGTATGATGGACAATTGCTTATTAATATACCAATCGTGGTTACGTGGTTTTGTTTTAAGATAATGTTTTAGAAACATAATTGCCTTTCATACCTATAGAAATTGCACTTTATGAATGCAGACATTATAATACCTATTACAATATATAAATATCATATGCCAGCCTGTGTGACATTGATATTGTCAACCCGAGGGCAGAATGTCACCCGAGGCAAATGCCGAGTGGTGACATTCTATTTCGAGTGTTGACAATATCAATGTCACACACGCTGCCATTTGATATTTATTTTATTATACCGAACAAAATTGAGTAAAAAATGTTACATGCTTAATTTTGCCCATCAAGAGTAAAGAATGCCTAAATCTACTTTAATCTTTAGAAATATGTGCAAACTATTTTTCTGACAATTAATTTTGAAGAGAATCACTTGTTTACAAATTGAATTGTGATGTCGCGACAAGGGAGACAATCTTTTCATGATGTGGCTAAAAACTGACGCAGTTACTTGCCCTTATATGACATTCAAAATGTTAGCGCGGTCACATGACCTGACAATCACTTTCGCTTGGCCACGTGTCAAAAAGGTTGAAATGTTTTTGACAGTCAAAATATCTCTTTCTCGGGTAAAGGGAATTTATCATTATAGAAAAAAGTGCGGTATAATAACATTCATTATCACGGGCCTCAAAACTTTACATTTCATTTCAAATTCATAAATTTGGCATAGAAGTATACATTTTGTATGGGGATTAAATTCGGTCTGCTGATGATAAACTGTTTTTACATGTGCGCATGTTCCTTCAAAAATTATCTCAAATGTATTCGTACTTGTACAAAGTATGCGCTGTTTTGGGACAACCCTTGTATTTATTCAACATTTATTTTCCTTCTAAACGAACCTAAATCCTTGAGAGTTCAGCTTTATCTGCTTTACCTGCTTTACCGGCTTTACCGGCTTTACGCATAGCATAACATAATTATCTGCTTGATACCTAATCCGATTTCGGTAGTTTGTATTTTGCGGATAACTGCGCAATAGTTGAGTTGATTTAAAGCTTCAAAATTAAACGTGACTTGACAGATCTAATAAAAATAGTGTTTTATCAACTAGTGTTACTTAATAATAGTATAGTAGTTGTGTGTTTTGTGACTTGCTGTTCTGCGAAGTTTATTTATGTACTAAAAACGAAAGCATTCAAACCCAGCTTGAATATTAAACTTGCTAAGTTATGATGGTTATGAATGTTGAAGTAATTTGACTGTAAGAGTTAGTGTGTACACAATCATTATTAACTGCTTTTACTAATGAAACCAAATATAAATAAAATATATTCATTAACATTTGTTGGGCTAGTGTATTATTATAAATATTAATTGTAAAATCACCATATTTTTACAGATACAAGTTTAATACGCACGTGACTATCTAGTTTTCTCGTCAACAAAAACTGTGACCTCATGCTTTCTGTTTTCATTATATTAAGCATATATGTATGCATCAAACTTAGAAATTAAGTACTTTGTAGGAAACAACCTGATTGTAAAAAGTGTTTGTGTACAATTAAAACACGAATTTTTGTTTGCATAGTGCTCAGTTAGATAGCTATTTGGCAAAGAATATATTAATTTGTTTAACATGTTACGTACTGTTAACCTACAATAAGCTATTATAACCATTGAAACGCAGTCAATTTTCAGGTCATTTAAGCACAAAATCTAACTGCGTGACGCCATTATTATCATTTCATTGAATTAGACCTCGAAGGATCTGCAAAATGTGTGAAAACAAAAAACTCTGAAAGGAACAAAAATGAAAAAAATTATATAAACCATTGTCTTTCATATTATGATATAATGTTATTGCAATTATATCATTTCATTTAAGTTCTATTGGCCAAAGGTCTGACAGCATATGAGATGGCGTTTCGCCCGTCTTGTGTCTGTGCGTCAGTAAGTCTGTTATCTCTTTAAACATCTCTTCATAAACAACTAATTCAAACAAATATAACAGAAGTTATCTTAGGTTATGTTTCATTTGAATTTATTAATATTTTTTTATCCATTGAATAATTAAGTCAAAGAAGCAAGAATAGTTTTTGTTAACACGTAAATATTTTTATTAACTTTTATTGTCCGATATCTGAGGCCCTTGATATTTGGTATGCGGCATCGTCATATGGTCATTTTCAAAACTGCTAAAATGATGCCCTTGGCTAGAAAATTTCCCTGCCCCGGGGTTCAATATTGTATTGACTATGTTATATTTTGTTTAAAAAATCCTCTTGGTCAAACTACCCTGTCTAGGTCAATGATATTTTGTTTGTAGCATTATCTCATATTCTTTTAGGAAAATTGTTAAAATAGTGCCCCTAGGCTAAAATAGCGCTTATATTTTATATCGACTTAATTTCGAAAAAACGGCATCAAAACCATCTTTTCTGACAATATATACTAAAACTAGAAAAACCTAAGCCTTGTATTGTTGGTATGTATCCTCGCCATAGGGACCTGTTCAAAAATTGATACTTAATGAAAACAAAGTCATCAAATATATTATATAAAATAACTATTTAAAGCATCTTAAATATCCAAACTAAATTAATGGCATTAGTTTATCAAGAAAACAGTACAAAAGGTAATGCGCCCTACAATGCTTTATTATTCGTCAACATGTATTTTCTGTGACAAAATTTTTGGAAATGGTAAAATTTTGTGAATTTGTCTCTTAAAGGTAATTGGCCATATGCATCCGTTTTAGGACAACAAAAGGAGTTTCTCTGCTGTAGGGCAGTTGCATCTTTATATTTGAGTTCATTTTTAACTGTTATCTCAAATTCCGATGTATAAATTTGTCCGCTTGGTGAATTTTTTATTCGTTGTGTTCGATCTTTTGTTTGATTTCAAAGTGTAACCAATGTTTCCCGAATATGACATTAATTGGTATCCATAACAACATAAAGTAAATACAAATGTTCGAGCGATGTACGGTTATTCATGTCCTTTTATCTAAAATTGTATACGTTTTGATATTGTACGATGAACCTTCCCAGCGTACACAATATTTTTGAAAACAGCAAATGTTTGCATGTTATCATTTGGTGAATATTTTTACATGTAATTATTGTTTGGTAATTTACCACAAACATGCATACACAGTAGGTTATTATACTATCCAGATATTATACACGTATAATTCGTTGTAAATTTATGTGAGTAATTGATTTCGTTATTATTTTCACTAATCTCTTCAACTCAAGTAATACAATAACAAATTTCTGCTGTACAACGCAATATTTGTATCCTCTGCAGTTACTTTTCACTAAAGTCAGCCTATAAATGAGGAGCATACACATCATTTCCTGCGATGTGTTAAACAGCAAATAAATTGTCAGTAGGTTGACTGTTAGTACACAAAATTACATTTCTATACAACAATTGTATAACATTCTTATATTTTTACTTCTGATACGGTATTGTAATCGTTATGGACACTTTACGAGTAAAATATCAAATATTTAGAAAACCCAACAACAATACATTCATTTCTGTTACTATTTCTGGACAACATGTCCAACTTTCATTCCGGTTTCTACGGATAATAACTATCGCAACCGGTTTGCTGAACTTGCAGCCCCTTATCATTTATATGAACACATTAAGCGCCAAACCCCTGCTGAGTGGCAATCTATTGCTTTGTAGTCAATAGTCTGTATTTGTAAGAGAGGTTTGTGATTCTGATAGCCTAGAAAGTCTAGATGTTATCCATATTATTAATATTTACATTGCATAGGCATTTTAATAAGGAAGGGGTATGCATTCATAATCGTATGAGCGCAATGCTTCATCACCGGCGTAGTAATATATCTTTGTGTCTTATTTTTATGCAAATTATAATTTATTTCGACAGGTTATTCTTATTTTCATGAACTAAGATGACTTATACTGTTGAATGCTAGTATTTTTTGCATTTATTGTTAACGTTTGATTAAAGGTTTTTATAGTAAATATAAATAAATTAATGTTTCGTTCAAGTTTTACTTCTACAATAATCAAATCGACTTGTTTTCAGTTAAAAATATCAATTTTGCCGACATGTGCATGCGATGGTATTTTAAGTAGACATTATATTTCTTAGAAGCGACCACATACAATCTTCATGACATAACATCGGATCACAAACGTAGCTTTAAAATGGATTTCATTTCACCTTAATGCAGATCTGTCTATTTGCTCTGCATGTAGATCATCGAATGTAGTGTGCATTTATATCTCAGTTTATAATGATGAATTGTTTTACATGTACACTAACAAAAAATGCATTTTTAGATTTCTATAAAAAATTTATCCTTTCTAAGACAAGTTATGCCCAGGCAAAGAAAATAGCTATCAATAGTGAATGCTGTCAATGACATAGCTTACACGTCATCACTTGTTTAGTGATGTCATTTGTGGATTGTTATGCATTATTCTCGCCGAGTTAAAATTTGGTAGATGCTACTGTATGGTGTTGATTTATAGAAAAAATATGCAGTTGTGTGAAATTTTTAGAGTCGGATTAAAAGCATTAAAGGTAGTACAACTCTAATTGGCAATACTTCAAATTTAATTTTAAGTATTATTTCCAAACTCTGCATTACACCACTGATCTAATTACACATTTTAAGTGTGGCTTTCCATGCAACAATGTTTTTGGTTGAATATGTTCAGGACAACCCCTTTTTCCATTTTTTATCAAAAGTCATTACCCCTATGTATGAAAAATAAAATAACTCAATTATAGTTGCAAATATATCCAAAATGTTGGTGTCTTTTTATACATGTAATAATTGAATATTATTAATAAAGACAACATAAGGCGTTAAAAAATATATAAAAATATTGATATTTGTCAATTTTCTAAGGTAGCTCAGCATAAACTTGAAGCTGACAGAACAGATAAAATAATATGTTGTCAAAAGATTTTGGTTTTCCTGGACTGTTTTTTTTTTTCTCACTTAAACCTCTTTGTTTTTTTTTCATCTTTGACATAAAATTGACTAAAATAAAACGTTAAAAACAAATTTACCGTGTACTTTTTGAAAAACTGAAGAAAAAAACTTTCTTGTCTTACTTATATGTGTTTCATCTCCTTATTATCAGGATTCAAGCTGGTTCAACAAATGTACGATCTGGTGACGGTTATTTATTTTATTTGGCTCCGACTTTCTTCCAGTAAGCATTCCCTTGTTGCTCGTATTTATAATTTTCCTTTGACAGCATTTCTTGTTTATACATCGAAAAATATGTGACTTCTAATTACTTTCGGTTTCGATTTCTATCCATGTTCCATTATGCCAATATATTTATTTTTTTGCATTTCGTCAGAAGTAGTAATATAATACAAACTTGTATAAAAAAGTGTTTACATTAAAAACATAATGTGTTCGACAAGAATCGGAACGAACGGGCATAGTACGAACTCTGTAACGTATTTTCCCGACATTTACCGATATCGGCCGATCTTAGAAAAAAAGCGGGAAATGATTAGAGTTGTACTACCTTAAATCTTCATCTGTTGAGTTAATAATTAAACAGGATTATCCAGGATCTGTTAAATAGCCTAGGAATTGTTTTATTTTAAAGTAACAGAACTATAAGTATTCACGGTGTGGATTTACTGTAGACTTACTAGCAAAGCACTTCTTATATTATACTAAAGCATTAATAATGTTTGGTGCTTGTTGGCTAAATCGGCAGAAATAGCAGTTCTTCTTGATGTCACAAGTATGTTTGCATCTGTTTAGTTACTGTTTTTAGTTTTCTACCGATATAATTTATTCAGTAAAAAACAGTTTCCTCCATTTTAAGCTTGATAAGATTGAGACTTTATTTTTGTGTAGATACTCACTCCTAATTCGGAGATGTTAAGTCCTATTTAGGAGATACTAAGTCCTAATTACGATATACTTAGTCCTAATTAGGAGATAATAAGTTCTTATTACGAGATACTAAGTCCTAATTAGGAGATAGTAAGTCCTAAATAGGACATATTAAGTCCGAATTAGGAGATACTTACTCCCAATTAGGAGATAGTAAGTACTTATTACGAGATACTAAGTCCTAATTAGGAGATAGTATCTCATAATTATGAGATACGAAGTTCTAATTAGGACATACTAAGTCTTACTTGATTTCTCATAATCTTATAATTAGGAGATAGTAAGTCGTTATTGGGAGATACTTAGCCCAAAAAACGTGAAACTAAGTCCTAATTAGGACTTAGTATCTCCTAATTATAACATAGTATCTCCTAATTTAGAGATACTTTTATAGAACTTGGTATCTCGTAATAAGGACTTTGTATCTCTTGATTTGGACTAACGTTCTCTAAATTAGAACTTACTATCTCCTAATTAGGAGATATTATCACCTAATTAGGACTTAGTATCTCCTAATACTGAGTTAATATAAAGAAGTAAAGGTCATACCAAAACCACTAATAAATGTATCTGAAAACAAGAAACCAGATTAAGTTTAATTAGTTTCTTATCATATACAAACGTAGAAATACGTAAATAAATACATTTTTTTTTTAATATAAAAATCTGTTTTAGTTATTTGTATTTTTATATATTTTTCTTTCTTGCTTTAAATATCTATCATACAAACTGAACACTACTGGGCGATAAAAATACAATACAAAAGTAATATTGGCAATGCGATAAAATTATAAAAATAATAACATTAAAATTCAGTATTAAAACAATATAGTAGAACCCCGCTAATATGACCATTTTTGGATGTCTTAATAACGGGGTGGTCTTATTATCGAAGTAAGGCAGATAACAGAGTCAGTAAATGCATATGGCATTATGTTATTTAAAATTTTCATGAAAATAATGAATTAGGAATAGATAACCAAAATTTCAATTGTTTTATATATAATGATTTATTATATACAGATTATGTATAACTTCTATTTATGCATGATATAAACTTTACATTAAGTCAGAAATTAATTAAAAAATCTATTAAATAAGCTCTCAGTGTTCTCCCTAACTGTCAGATAGCGTCAATTAACGAGATCTAATACAAAGTCGATGTGCTACTCCCTTATCAAAACATCTGTAACATTGTTTCTCACACACGCAAAGCACTATGTTATCGCCACGGCATATGTTGTTGATTGATGACGTGAAGTGTGAACGACCAAATGACATTGGTCGCAATAACGGGGTAATTTTGATCGGTTTTTTGGTACTTTCGGTCTGGGATTAGTGGTCGTAATACGGAATAGCGTTGTGCCCGTATAATCGGGGTTTGCGACCATTGAAGTAAATAGGAAACATATCGGGTCTTAAAAAGTGTCCGCTTTAGCGGGGTGCTCGTAAAATCGAGGTGATCGTTAATCGGGGTTTTAGTATAGTTACACCAAGCAACCGTACCCAGAGTAGATATTGTGAACACGGATGTTATTATGAAGCGCTCCAATAGTATTAATGTATGATACGCAAATATCAGAGTTGCATCATTATTTACCAGGTGGAAAGTTAGAAAGATGTTTTTATACATTTCGTACAGTAATAATAATCATATGATAAGTCACAATATAAATATACTAACTATTTGAATGATTTGTTGATTTTCCCAAAGGTTTGAGAGGTCATAGTGTCTTTAACGTTAACAACATCAACGGTGAAAGGATGAGCACAATACGAACTTGTGTACATAAACGTAGTTTTAAGTCTTAAGCATCAACATTCTTTACGTTTCAGTTGTGTGCTTTTTAGGAAAACCACAAGGTGAGTTTTTGTCGTTTTTTTTCTCTATACCCAGTCACTATCAACATACAAAAACAAGTAACATAGAAACAGTAGTTGAATAATTATGTTATGTGGTCAAAATATGACAAACAACACGGAGAAGGAGTAGAACTGAACCGGCCCCGGAGCAACAGATAAGGATTCTGTCAGAAGTGGGTATTACCCCAGCATATTTTTAATAATAGAGTACTGAAACATGTACTTGAGTACTTGACATTATGTTACCCCATTATAATAAAAATAATTGAGTATTAGACAAAGATGATCTCCAAATTGAGTAAAACAACCACAAAACGCAAATATTGTGAGTTTTACGTTCATTTAACACAGTCATTACCATTTTTCTTTTCGCAACACTAAATCTACATTATTGTTCTCAACACATAAGAAACTAAACTCGAGATAAATTCCACAAATACTTTACACTTCGATTGGTAAATAATGCAGTTTTCAAGGCAAAGTCTGGTTAGTAGACCCGATTTCAAACACAGTATAAAACAATTGCCACAACACTTTTACAATGATAGTTTAATTCTTCTCATTGTTTCCTCGGTGTATTTTGGCCTTTGAACTTGTTGAGAGTTTTCATAAACAGCGGTCTAAATGAGTTCAGAGTTCGATGTAACCTTAATTCGGCGATGTTTTGATGCTATTTATAAGATATAATGTCACTTGTACACAAACAACTTAACACTAAAGAGTTCAATGGTTTCTCAACTATTTTTAACTGAAAATCTCACCTAATTTGACGTGTTGAAATCATATAATATATGCTATCGTCGAATTTAGAGTCTATATCGAATTCGTGGTGTTGCACTAGGATAACTTTGGGTCAAGAGGAAGAAATAACCGCGCCAATAATGTAATGAAAAATAGGCTTGACAATGGAAATCGATGATGACGATGAATGCGCGGCAAAATATTCGGTACTGTTACCCTTGTTTGTGTGTACAATTTCAAATCGTTTTGCTTACCTAATCACAAAGCATTCCGATGTGATTTCAACAGAAACAAGAAAACGAAATTTGTATAATGACGTCATAAAACACTGACCATTACGGAGATACTCGATGATTCTCAATTGGACAGTTGTGGTTTACGTTGAAGACAAAATCCACTCAAACTGATTCTTATTATACGGGTGTCTGTCATTTCGTAACATATAACAATTTCGTAACCATTCATTTTCGGCTGTTTCGTCCTCTGTACGCACTGAGTTTGCCGTTTATTGCGTACTGGGTATTTTAATTGAGTTTTGTTACGCATCAAAGAAAAAAATTCATGCGTAAAAGGTGTTTCAGAATTGCGTATTTACGCAAATACGCGCCTTATCTGTTGCTCTGTCAGACTCGAGCATTAGTAACAGAAAAAATAAACTAATTATATTATTAAGAAGCTGTAATGCCATCTGAACGAACCCATATCCAACGGTTTTACCAAATCAAAGTTAATCTATATGGAATTATTTCGGACACAAACAATCAGTTCATCAAAACTTCATAAAGTAACTTCTATAGAAGTAAAAAAGTGCTGTTCCTTTACAATCCTTTTTACATGCTTTATTCAAAGAAGAGAAAGCATATCGTCAAAATGATCACAAACGTCCCATTTCTATTTTTGAATTTCTCATTTTACTTCGACACTGTGAAAATTAAAATAGACCGAATCGCATTTTGTCTTTTACGTGTTTCATTATAAACTCCTCGCAGTGATCTCCCTTGATGTGGAATAATACGACCAAATTAACTATGAATTGGCCATAATAAAAGTCACAATACGAAATTGTATATTATCAACGAGTTAATAATAAACACATCTAAAATTTTATTTCATAAAGGCTCAACATTACATTGTATATAAACGGTTTCAGTTTTGGGCATAGCGCACTCTGAGAAATTTAATGACAGTCAAGTCAACACGACAATTCAGATATTAATATAACGTTAAACAAACGGTATACAAACTTGTATTATATAATTACACTGCAGCTACGAATAAGGCTTAAAGACGTTCGCAACAAAAAGAAAATACTTGGGTCAAGTTCTCCTTTTGCTTCATTTTTTTATTGTATATAGGTTACGATATACTAATTTCATCTCTAATGTCCATTCAAAAAATAAATATTTTTAATAGTAACAGTTTATAAAGCATATATAATAATCAAAAACACACTTATGCAATGTATTCCCAAACAAATTAGTTCAGAAATGATCCTTTAAATATATCCATTATATTGATACATTGTTTATGTATGTTAAAACGAAACAGGAAAAAGGCTACACAGGTACCCTTCATGAAATCCAATATTTCCCAAACAAGTTCGGTGAGCCATTATTTTTATTAATGTTTAGATGCAAGTATACACTGATGCAAAATTGTAAGAAAATCTGTCGTTTGGAACAAAATATGCATTTGATAAAATGAAGTTTCAGAAAGCATTATAGGTTCCCATTCGACACACTTAAACGTCCAGTCAAATTCATTATTTTAGCAGTAAATGTAGGTAAAACTTTTAATTATCAACATACACTTGTATATTGCAAAACAAAGCATGTACAAACATATCAGTTGAAAGAACCATAACCTTGTTTGAAAAAACAAACCATCCTATATATTTAAAACATTGATAAAAATCCAAACTGAAAAAGGGGCTTCGACAGGTACCGAATTCAAAACCCAATATTTCCGGAACAAGGCCGGTGACCCCTATTTTTTAATACCATTTTAGTTTCAGTATACACTGACGCATGTATTTGGGATCCTTTAACAACATCTGTCGTTTAGAACAAAAGATATTCGTATATTTGATAAATTATTGATGTTTTTACAGTCATATTTAATGCATAATTAGCCTCGTTCAGTGTCCATTACAAGTCATTTGCTAAATGAAAACTGTAGATAAAGCGCATTTTATCTTAAACTGCTCTTGTACATTACCAAACGAAACATTAAAAAAAAGATGCATTTAAAAATCTCCATCTTTGTTTGAATATAAACGCTTAATTTTATTCAACATTCTAAGTTACACAAACTGAAAAAAGGCTTCGACAGGTACCGTATTCAAAATTCAGTATTTCCGGAAAAAGGCCTGTGACCCCTATTTTTAAGACTGTTGTAGTTTTAGGATACATTGATGCATGTTTGTGCCAATTTTTAAGAAAATCTGCCGTTGGAAAGAAATTGAAGGAAATTGTTGCGAACGTCTTTAATGCGCGGGTCGTATACCTGAGCATGCTCAATATGCATAAACCTAGCCAATACGAAACTTAAATAAATAACAGAAATAAACGTTTATGTTGTAATATTAATTGTTCAGAAAATTAGCTAAGTTTCCCCAAACTGCCTGCGACATGTTTGTAGAATATCAAGTGCTGTTGACGGCCAACGGACGCCGGAGGGACTCTGTGGAACCTAATGCATGTAATTCTTCATACCAACATATTAAACATGTTTTCGATTTAAAAGTCATGTTACCTCAAGACAATTCACTGAGATCGAGGATGTCTGTAAAGTAATCTAGTTCTGGTAGTAAATCTTCCCATCAAGTATCAGAAGCTTCATACAGAAGCTCCACAGAAATAACTCAGACACGAACGATACATCAAACACTGTCAATACAGTCAATTATATATTTGACTATAATGAAAGACCAATAACTCTGAAAAATCATAAACATGGAACATCCAATAAAAATAGTTATTTATAAATATGTGGTGATATAAAAAATGGCCTAACAGTAAACTGCAAAAGAAAGATTAATGATTTGATAGATCACAAAAAGAACAATGATACGATACGAATTTGTATTTTCCCTGTTATCTATTTCTCTACCAGGGAGCATACAAGTACTATTTTTGTCGAACTAAAATTAAACTATGAACATCACTACGTGGTCAACTCAAAATTGTACATGGGACGTGTAATATAGATTATCGTCTACAGAAGCAATTTTTGAAACTACAGTGAAACCTGTCCAAACCGAACCATGTGAAAACCGAATCCCTGTCAAAACCGAACGGCTCTGTCGGTCCAGAATGCTTACCTTCTTATTTTATGTATCAAAAAACCTCAGTAAACCGAACCCTGTCCAAACCGAATACCAAACGATGTTTTAACAAATTTGATCTCATTCAACCTTAAAAAACCTGAATAAACCGAACGGTGTATCCTGTTAGGTGTCACTTCGCGATACCGCGGAAGCGTGAACCCGATAATTGGTGACACAAGTACACACAAAGGGCATGCTCGCCGTGGTTATAACGGGGCAGTGGTGCAATTAGCGATCAGCAAGTTGGTGCATACGGCAATAGTCAACTTGTGAAAAACAGATTATTCGGTCGTGTTTTATGTTGAAATTTACGTTCACTGTAAAAAAAATTATGCTTCACAATAATGTAGTTAATTAATATATAGAGTAAATTCTGGCACGGATCTCTTTAAGCCTAAGGCTTGCGATATAATCGAGCTAAAATAAATATGTTCAAACTGATTAAAGCAGTCAACAATTGGTGATTTCTTAAACAAATTTAAATTAAGTTGTACGTTAAATACATTCATGAACTTGTTTGATTGATAATTTGAGTCGTTTTATGTACACATACAAATTTTACTTTGCAAATAACACAAATAATAAACAATTAAGAGTAAACATTAACAGGTTGTGTTCTTTTATTATACACTCGAATACACATGTATAATATAACGTACATTTTTAAAGGAAAAGGACATATACAAAAAAACCTGGGTAAACCGAACACCTCTGAAAACCGAACGATCGGCCCGGTCCCGACGCCTTTCGGTTTAGACAGGTTCTACTGTGTAACTAAATTTAAAATAATATAATACAGAAATAAAACAAATTTATTGTATTCTATTATACCTTTACATGATATGGTTACTCATGTTCGAACACAAATTGTTGATTAAGAAATGAATACGGTATAAACAGTTCTACCAATACGCATTGGATTTTAACAATCAGTTAGTTTTAAATGCAAGGATGTTGTCATTACCCAACATTCCCACAATGAGTGAGCCAGTGTGCTTACTGTAGTAGAGAGATATTGGTCTAAACACACCATGCTTCTCTGTGACCACCTCTGCCAGTCTCTGTCTCCCATCTTTGTCTACCTGGATGATTGAGTTTGTCCAGATTTCACATACCAAAACTTGTCCCGATTCTGTTACATGCAGGCCAGGTAGGACAGGTACGCCATGTGTCCCAGATTTGTATCGAAATGCTATGTGATACACATTAGGTAGGGGTCTTCCCAACAGTATAGCCAGCGTGGAGATAACTGTGCCATCACTAGACAGTGTAACAAGCTTGTTGCTGGAATAGTTGGCCACATATATCCTAACTTCATCTGCACTGACTGCACAGGATGTGACTGTATCAGAAATGAACCAATGCATATAAATTATGAATATATAATAATACATAATGACAATATGATATAATTTCAATTCATCACATTGTTTGGTTGTATAGACATATTTTCCAAGTGATTAATTGTGTTTAAAAAGTGTTTAAACGCTTAAATTAAAATATGATCTTATCTACAGTTTTTGCATTTGTCTTTGAAATATTGCTTAAATATCTATCATACAACGGACATGGTATTCATCTGAAGCATAAAATCAGTTTCATAACAGTAAGGTTGTTTTTTCCATAATAATAAAATTCCCTCTGATATTTTTCTATTGAAAATTCACGGTTATCGAAATTAAGAAAAGCACCACTCAATCAACGTAACTGATAAGTAGACATAAAACCATCAATAAAGCCTTTTATCCATAATTTATTTTCAAGTCTTCATTAATAGCAAACAGTAAGGATTCCTTTGGTTATTACCTGTCCATGTTTCTGATGTATCCTCATATATCTTGCTTACCAGTCTCCCATCCGCAGTGTATTTGTACAGTGCTGTACCAGATGTGAGGTACAGGTTGCCCTGTTGGTGAGCAATACAAATGCAACTGTGTTCCAGTTTCAGTTTTTTTCCTTGCACCAGCTGACCGTTGGTCACTTTGACGAAATGGACCTCACTGCTTCCCACAACAACAGCCACAAGATTAAAATCAACGATGCACATATACGATGGTTCACCGGCCAAATCGCTGTGAGATACAACCTTGAAGGTCTGATCCAGTAGCTTCAATTTTTTGTTATCCAAATCCGTGTTAAGGAGTTCTCCGGCAGCCGTCTCACAGAAACCTGAGATGATGCATGTTTCAGTATCACTTTTCAGTCTAACTTTATACTCCTTACTACTCTTCACACTGATGATCTGATTAAGACTGGACACCATGCATGCCTTGTCCTCATCATTTGTTTGCTTGCCAATTTGGGACTGGCTAGATGAACTTGGTTCTAGCCGGGACACCAGACCTGGCATATTCTCGTCACTTGTTTGCCTGCCAGTTTTGGACTGGCTAGACGAGCTTGATCTTGGCCTGCATACCAGGCTTGCCTTGTTTCCGGCCCCTGTTTCCTTGCCAAGTTTGGACTGGCTAGATGAATTTGATTCTGGATTGGATGCATGGCCTGTCTTGTTTTCAGCACTTGTTTGCTTGTCAGGTTTAGACTGGCTAGACGAGCTTGATCTTGGCCTGCATACCAGGCTTGCCTTGTTTCCGGCCCCTGTTTCCTTGCCAATATTGGACTGGCTAGATGAACTTGATTCTGGACTGGATGCATGGCCTGTCTTGTTTTCAGCACTTGTTTGCTTGTCAGGTTTAGACTGGCTAGATGAACTTGATTCCGACCTGGACACCAGGCCTGCTTTGATCTCAGCAATTGTTTGCTTTCCAAGTTTGGACCGGCTTGATTGATTTGATTCTGGCCGGGATAGTAGGCCTGGTTTGTCCTCAGCTTTTGTTTGCATGTCAGGTTTGGACTGGCTAGATAAACTTGATTCTTGACTGGACGCAAGGCCTGCCTTTTTCTCAGAATGTGTTTGCTTGCCAGTTTTGGACTGGCTAGATGAGCTTGATCTTGGCGTGGGTACCAGGCCTGCGTTTTTCTCAGAACTGGTTTGTTTGCCAGGTTTGGACAGGCTAGATGAAATTAATTCTGGACTTGACACCAGGTTTGTTTGGTTTTCAGGGTTTGGCTGTCTGGATGAAATGTTTTCAGTACTTGACACTAGGCGTTGTTTGTTCACATCACTTGTTTGCTTTACACTGGATACTATATCATATGGTTTAGCTTTTACATGACTGGCCATACAGTCTACTTTATCTAGTTTTGGGTTGGATTTAGGGCTGGACTTTTTAACCTGTCTAACTTGGTTCTCTTGTCCAGATCTTGTTAATGGACTTGATTGTATCCGATGTTTTAATTCATTCTGGTTTTTATTAATTGTTCCCAAAGCAGACAATGCAGACAGAGTGTTTGTAATGCTTGTATCGGCCTTAAAGGTTATTGTGACCTTGCTTTTGGAATCCATTTTTTGCAGCAGATATTGTGCAAGAATGGACTGTTCAAGTTTTTTTCTCCACACGATAAACTGTTGGTTTTCATTTATGCCTTCTAAGTGATGTGTCTCGTCTTTGAGACGTTTAAGCGTGTTAACAACTTCCGTACACTTTCCAATGTCATCTTGAAAGGGTTCTCTTAAGATAGCCCAAAATTTTCGCAACTTCTTGATAGTTTTCTTCTTCAGCTGATCAACAGCGTCATTGATATTTTTGCTGAACTCATTTATTTCTTCCAAATTGTCTTTATAAGATTTATCAAGAGATTTCTTAATTTCCTCGAGCTCTTTTGTCTTCTGAATTAATTCCCCTTGTATTGTATCAATGCTAGCTGACACACTTGTGAGGCCAACGTTTTGGCGAAGAGCTTGGTCAGCTAAAAGCATCTCTTTTCTACATTGTCTGTTGAAAAAAAAAACACAATAAAATTGACATTACATCAAAGGCGTTGTAAAAACAATTGATTAAAAGCAAACATATTACGTTGAACATAACTAAATACTGAAATATTACGCTTAACTATCGAACGCCGTGACTGTCTTATGTCGTCATGGCTCGTGTTGTCTTATTCAGGATTGTCTTATTATGTCAAAAACACGTGTCATTATGTTAAGACCTAGTTTCATCATGTGCTATGATTAGGCGAACTTGTAAAAAAACTATGTTATTATGTCAAGAAAACGTGTCATTATGTGAAAATAGCGTTTCATCATGCACTACGATCAGATGAACTTGTCAAAGGTATATGTTATTATGTCCAACAGACATGTCATTATGTTAAAATGTTGTTTCATCTACGATGAGTTGAACTTATCAAAATAGTGTTTCATCATGTGCTAAGAGTATGTGAACTTGTCACAAGAATATGTTATTATGTACAAAAGACATGTCATTATGTTAAAATGTTGTTTCATCTACGATGAGTTGAACTTGTCAAAAGTATATGTTTTTATGTCCGAAAGACGTGTCATTTTGTTAAAATGTTGTTTCATCATGTGCTACGATCAGGTGAGTTAGTCAAACGTGTATAAAATACACGTACATAATAAAATTATGTCGAAAAGACCTGTCATTATGTTAAAATATTGTTTCATCATGTGCTATGGTCAGGTGAACTTGTCAAAAACCTTGTTATTAAGTCAACAACATTTTAACATAATGACACGTAATTTTGATATAATAACATAGTCTTTTGACAAGTTAACCTGATCATAGCACATGATGAAACAATATTTTAACATAATGACACGTATTTTGGACATAATAACATATACTTTTGACAAACTCACCTGTCCATAGCACATAATGAAACAATATTTTAACATAATGATACGTCTTTTGGACATAATAACATATTTTTGGACAAGTTTACCTGATCATAGCACATGATGAAACAATATTTTAACATAATGAAACGCCTTTTTGACATAATAAGACATTCCTGAACAAGACAACACGAATCATGACGACATAAGACAGTCATGGCATTCCAAACTTAACCGGCTTATAAAATATGTCTATACTTGCTTCACATTCAAATATAGCTAAACACAGTTTTTAACAGGCCTAAATGTTTGTAAAAATATCCATGTCGGATTATAGGGTATTTATATCGCAAGGTGAAAGTCACTAGCAAATGTTTCGATCGAGCACTTTCAAATCATTGCTGGTAAAGTTGTAGCGACTCTTTGTTGGGCGCATTTTTATTGCATTTAAGGCAGACAACAACGAAGTCTACTTATTCTTACTTGTGATCGTCGACACCGCAGATATGACACATCAGAACTCTGTGGTCCTCACAAAATGCTGTCAATGTCTCATCATTGGGTTTTTGACATTTCTTCATTGTATCCACTTTTGTCTGGGCAACTGATGACTGTTTCAGTTGAGTTTTATCGAGAACGTCGTACTGGTTATGAAGTCCTGCACGTGTTTCACAGTAACACTTATTACAGGTCTTACAAAAGAAATCCGGCTGTTTATTCCCATTCTCCTCACATTTGGAGCAACGGGCATGGTATTCATCTGAGGAGTACTGGATGGAGCCCTCAAAATCGGAAGCCATTTTGATGACTTCTATACCGATACACACAACTATTTGTTCGGTTTTATCTTATTTCCAGCTGCATCTCAAGTTAACTATTTTGCACATTTTTCGGTTTGTTTCATTTGAAACTTTACTTTTTGTTTCACATACTATACAACATCAATGTCTAATTTTTAATCGAATATCAATACCATATAATGTCACATGTCTGTGTATTTTTAGAAAATAGATCCCAACATGTTTGAACAAATATTAAGGCCTTATCTCGGTATATCGAGAAGAAGGACGTTTAAAACCGAATACTCGCTAGGAACATAACATCTTGTTTACACGCTTTTGAACCATATGCTGGTGTAGAGAGGGAAGGAAGCGGCGTACACCCCGTAAAATTGATTAGACATTTTCCTCAGCGATTAAAGACATATATGTTTATCAGCTTCCTTATCATAATACGTTGCACATAATTATGACATATCGCAATATTTAACTGACATGGTTGTGCAAAATATTTACGTTATACATGCAGATGTTGGTACCTACTAAATATTCCGCCACTACTCTAAACCTGTACCGCGCCTGTAAACTCTCTCTATCTTAAAGCACTCCACCAATGTAAACACGGTAGCATAAAAGATGTATAGTAGAACACATTTAAATGCCTGTTACATTTAAAGATTGTTCAACGTTGAAATAGTATGCATGACCTCAATTTACATGAACACGTGCGGTCACGTTTGTAAACAATTTTAATATGATTTGAAACGAATCAAAATAATTTGTAGGTATTTGGTAGTAGGTTGACAAAGAGTGTTGCCAATGAAATATTTGAAAACAAAGAGCTGTTCCGAATTATGAATAACATATATTTGTCAAAAACTGAAATTGATCCAGAGTTTCGTTAAGGCCGCTTTTCCATGTGCGCGCGATCCGTCATCCATGTCCGTGATCCACGTCCGTGTCCGTAAAACAAAATGTCGCTCCTGTTGAAATACGCAAGGTCGTTTCCATTTGTCCGTATCCGTGTCTGTATACGTCCGTGTCTGTGTCCGCATCCGTGACGAATCGCGCAGTGAGCGATTTTTACGGACACGGACTCATTCCCGGACGAGTTATCGAGTATCCATGGCCAATATTTATAAAGAATATTATATAGTTGCATAGAATACTAGTATATTATTAATGGTCTTAGTATATATCAGATATTGTCTTGATATTTAAAAGATATTGTCTACATTAGGATAAAATTACATAAATGCACACATAATATCTACTTTTCATCCAAAATATTTACATCTAGTTTATTGGCATTAAAGGGACTGAACTCCAGATGGTCAAATTGTAAAAACGAAAGAAAATTGTCAAAAATACACGGTTCCTTACATAATCGTGTAGATTACATTAAACAATTAGACACGTTTGCTTTTATTTACCTGAAAAACTATGATTTGATATAGCTTTCATCCTTTTAATCGTCTTAAAATATATAGCGCTATTACCCTTCGAGAAATTTAAAAATCGCGCCGTTTATATTTAGGATATTCACGTGACAGTTTAGTTTTGTCGACTTGCGCATGCGCATACTTGAATCAGATGCTTGTATTGGGGAAAGCCGCGGTATTTTTAAATTGGGAATACCGGTTTCAAGGAAAGTGCGATCTTATTCAACTTCTATTTTTCAATGAAATATACAGTTTATGACAGTATTTGATCTTGTTATATACAAACAGTGATGGTTTTACGCGTGTTTCGCCGTTTATGCATATCTTCAAAAAATTTAATGCCCACCTGGACTTCAGTATCTTTAACAAATGGACAATGATCCACTGTAATTGCAATTATCGAACTGAACAACCTTTAAAACCATGTACTACCACATCACACTACAAACCTGTTTATTTGTTTTATTTAGCACATTTCAAATGACTAACAGGTATAATGGTGTGTTTAACCACTAACCACATCAACTAGAATGTATACATGTACATACACATACTACTTAGAATCAGTTACATACAATTATAAACAATTCTTAATATATTAATGCATGAACAGATTTAAGCACGTACCTTTTAGAACGATTATTATAGTACGGTTTTAAAGTCTATAAATCCTAATATTATACTGAAATTGCATGATTTAGTATGTGAATTTTTTTATATATCTTTATGACAAAAAAATACATAGAGAAACGATTAAATAAGAACCAATAATAAGAAAATATAGTATGAAAAAAAGAAAACATAACCAATAATAAGAAAATATAGTATAAAAAAGAACACATAATATGAAAAAAGAAAATATCAAATATAGCTCACAAGATCTGCTGTTTATTTAGTCAGGCGATTTGCTGATAAGAAATGATTTAGAGAACTCGCTTTGGGTCCATTATATCAGTAAAAGAAGACAACTATGTACTTAAGAGATGCTGATATATAGCAGAATAATTCTCTGTTGCACTTCAACATTAATGATAAAAAAAGCCTGTAAATAACTTATTTGAAGAAGCCGATAAGGGTCTACAAAAGTATACGAAAATAACATTCAAACTCGTATACAATCATGAAGTCTATTTGAAACGAATGCTAGTTTAAACCTGTGATGTATATCTATTTTAATAGATCAATATCGACGTATGAAACATACTTTATACATAGATTTCGCGTATGTGATATTGCATTAAAATATTGTCAAATATGGCAAAAATGCACCTCAGGGACCATTTCACCTTGAAAAACAAAACGTGTACATATATTAATCTTAAAGACTATGTCACCTTCAAAACCAAACATTGTCACCATCAAAACCAAATATCAGTCTTAAGGACAATTGCACTTTGAAGCAAAATGGTGTCAATATAAACCACAAGGACAAAGTCACGTTTAAACACAAACAGTATCAATATTGACAATTGAGTGTGTACAGCTATACATACTCAGTAGACGTGTCAATTTTAAGGACGGCGTGATCGCTATGAAGTTTCTACAGCGCGTTAGATTAAATCGGTTATGAACATGGCGAAATACGAGCGAACGTTACCGTGTGATTCAAAAAGGAATAATATACAGTTGCTGGAAAGTGCTTAATGGATATTCAGATCACATCACTGATAAAAATGTGGCATACTCTGTAAACAAATTGTGCAGTGACGACACAAACCAGTTTTTAATGGACTGATATTATTACATAGGGTTGTGTTGTGTCGTGTTTAAACGCATAATTAAAGAAACCATGCATCGGTGATGTGCACATTATTTTGGACACCAATATTGATGATCGGGTACAGGTTTGGAGGCACAATACTAATTTAAAGATACCTTCTGACCAGTCACGGCGATTTCGAAGACACATCGCGTTTTTGTTATCACGGTTCACGTGAAAAAAAAGTGAAAAATTGAAAAAAAAGGTCAAGCTTTGTGGATACAAAAAGGAATTGCGAATGCTTATAGCTGGATATTACTTAAAAAAAGCCATGGATCGACTCCAACACTTTGGAGGTAAAAGTTGCATAGTCGTTCAATTTTGTTTTGTTTTGAAAACAAAAATCGCTGTTTTATTTTTAGCTCCACGCGAGGGTGATATGAAAAGATATTACCATATGATATAACTTTTGGTCAATGGACAAAACACACAGAGTGGTCAAGTGAGGTGTAATAAATAAGAAGATCAAATGTTTATACGCGAAATAACATTCCTGACACAACACTATATTGGAAATATTGTTTTTTAAGGATACTCGTAGAGATTCATAAATTATGTTAGAATATTGAATGTATTACTCGTTTAAAAAAAATTATTATTTTTGCGCTTTATAACAACCGGAACCGGACCGAACTAGTGTATAACACATATGGCGACAGGACTGTTTATTTGCACTTATGACTCCTTCGTCGTGTGTTCGATACCAGCTTGAGGTTTCCATTTTGCCATGCAGTTTGGTAAAGTTTCGTGTTTAGGATATATATTAATGTAACTTTTTATTATATTGTTTTATTGATATTGCTAACTTTTGTATCACATATTTTTATATTTTGTTACATAGAGAATAACAGGCTACTGCCTGGTCTTGTGTAATGTATCAGGTGAGGCTTAGAATAATATAACGTCGAGGCTTGCTATTGTTCTATGTATCATACCACATGTTTCGTAAAATATCACCAAACGAGCTGATTTTTATATATTTAAAAACTAAAGACGGCGCTGATTTCACTGAGCCGACTTTTACACGTTCACGTACATGTAGTTATGGATTTCTAAAAGCTGACTGAATAATACCTTATTATTATCACTTCGTAATGATAAGTTAACTGTTTTCACTACGAATACATAGATTACACGCATGCTAATTCATAAAATACTGAAAATGCTACCTGACATGGATTGCAACGATACATTTTATCGGAGAACAGACAACGCCGAATTGTTTGGAGACGCTATTTTGGAGCTGTGTATTGAAATTGACATTTCCAAGATCGTTTCAATATTGACAGTATTTGACTACAGTGTGATCAATTTGTGGTAATAATGTTTTTGGTTCAACATAAACAGATGCTGTGTAGTGACTTTTAGTGCATTTATTATGAATGTATTGAAATACATTTTGAATGGATGATTTATTGTGTTCCATAGACGTCATATCACTACCAAAGTGCGGGTTTATGTGAATATTTAAAAAATGACGTTTATGTGATTTTTGACGATTAAAAATAATGCACTATATACGTTTTTGGTATCAAATTGTTTGTTTTGTTGAATCTGATTTATGTTTACTGAAACTGTTGACTTTATAGTTGTTTCCGAATAATATGACGTACCTCCATACGTTGTTAAATTTCCAATACGTCTAGGCCATTCGTTCATTTTTTATCAATGAATGTGAAGTCAAAGTAACGGCGGGGACGCTCGTGCGTACGTTCGGATGGGAAGATGGGCGGAGCATAGCAAATGTAGCTACAAGTGTGTTTGTAAAATTAATATGTCATGTCATGTCAGAATCGAACATATGATCGCATTTTGGTTGAACAAAGCTGCTTAATCGAACAATATTCAATACTATTAAAACCACTTGTATTAACGACCTACTGATTTATGTTGCTTATCTTTAGCAAACATCATAAACTGACATTTACATAACATATCCTGCGTTGTAGTGGGTGTAAGACATTGTCGGCAATACTGTAACTGACAAGGAGCAGTTGATTGTAGGAAAGTTACCTCAAACATCAAGTGAATTATAGGGTTTTAATTTGTAGTGGATATCATAGAAAATAATATTTCAAACAATTTTAATTTGAAAATAAATTTCATAAGTAACGCGATCCGACTGTTTTGTTCATATATTTATAAAAAAAAGTCTTTATCATGTTTTTTAGGAAGATCATTTATTGTATTTATTATTTGTTAATAAACTGTCTTTCAGGTTTTCAACCCGTAAGAAGCTCGTTAGTGTCCGTGTAATTTCGACGAAAGCTGTAGCCGTCCGTACTTTACCGTTCGCATTCGGAATACACACAAAACTTCGTTAACAATTATATATTTCTTTAGATACACCGTAGTATTTGTTTCAGATTTTAAAATCGTCGCTTTTAAAAGCAAATTATATATAAAATAACTTTTAAAATGTAACGAGTATAATTAAAACAAAAGCGAAATCGGAGTTTGTTCCCTTTGGAAATCATGATCATTTGAACGCTTATTGAATTTTATCTGCATATGACAGCGTTTACTTACCTTGATATAAATCATTATGGCGAAAAGGTAATAAAAGAGGTAGATTTTCAAGAGAAAAAGACACAGTAACACTGCAAATTTTGTCGGCTATGCTCAGGTGCCATGATCTGTGACAGTGTGATTGGAAAATTACCGAGAAGCATATAATTTTGACTGTTTTTATCTACGTGAAATGTTGTAACATGGACTAATGAGATGTCAATAAGTTTCTCTATTGGAAAACTGACAAAGAAACCAAGTCAAACGGCAAGCCTAATACCAAGCTGTGTACGGGTTAGTATCTGTTCGTTATCTAATTGTAAAGGCATTTGTTTGTATGGTAATAGTTACAAAGATAATGACAACTCGTGAATGGTCGTGTAAATATGCTTAATAAAAATGTTTGATTTTCATTTATACACGGAACATAAAGTTTGGAAATATAATAAGATAAAGTACTAGTATTAGTTTCCAAGCTTAATTTAACAAAGTTCTATGTTTACAAATAATCATATAATTATGTTACAATTTCCATATTAAAAATGCTATCAATTTTGCTTCGTCATTCTGTTTAAGTATTATAACATAACCTTATAAGTCGGTTATAAAAGCATCTGTAAAAATTCAACATTAAGCATTAAATTTTGCTCAACTGACATCGGTGCCATATCAGACAATCATTTAAGCAATGATTTTTGTGTAAATTAAAATCAGTCTGTAAGTAGAATCTACTGTTTAACTGTGTACGAAAGTTTCTTTTACGTGATGCTGCTGTTCAGAAAAGCAAACACACATCCAGTACGATGGGCGACATGTTAGATGGCGACAAGGCTGTTAGTGTTCAACCAGAGGCATCGCTAGTAGCAATCGCATTCCCATATTCATCAACAGCTGGGCTTAACCAGCTGATGTTCAAAAATGAGAAGGCCAGAAACATTGATTCCTTGGGTCTCCTTGCCTATACTGACGTGATAAAAATATTACAGCAGAGGACATCGCTGGCTCCGAGTTATGTACAATCGAAACATTCAAATGTGAAGGCGCGGACAGTTTATTTAGTATTTAACATGTAAATATAATGGATGGGAAACCATATAATACAATTGCAAAAAGGACGTTAGAAACCTTTGTAACACAAATAAGGGGATTTTTAAAAAAAACACTCATTTTTGTAACACAGTAAAGTTCATGATTGACATGGCCTGGAACGTTAATTTTTTTTTAGATGAACATGTGTTAATGCAGCACAGATTGGTTCTGTCTGTTATGTTTGTATTTATTTCATTTATAAAATGTAGTAATTGTAAATTTAGTTAATTCAACTCTTTTGCTTTTATTCTAGATTATGTGTTTTAGATGTAGAATAAATATTGTTTATAACAGAACATACAATGATGAAACAAAGTTTAATTTTAATGTTTTATCTTCAAAATTTATGGAACTAATGCTATATATTGCTTGTATTTTGTATATAAGAACTTTTTAAAGTTTATGGCAGTACCTTTCTTAGGTTCTTAATAATTATTTTAAAATATTTAAAAAAAGGTATCTCTAAAAAAGGTTCAGCTTAATTTGTTATGGGGGTAGTGTTAAAAAATGTTTTAATTTTTCAAATTTGCATGGTAAAGTTTATTTGTTTTGCCTTTATTGTATGGCTTATTGTCCAAGAATAAAATATATTATGGTTTAGATTCAGAACATGCATAAAATAAGGAAGTTTATCACATTTTGTTTATGGCTTTCAAAAAATAGAACAGGAAAATTCTCACTGATCATAAATATAATTAGCAATATGAGTACATATTACTTCCATATTAATTGATTCAAGAATAATTGTTGAATATTTTCATAATATGTGTTCAATATACCATTCATAAATGTTTATTTATATGAAGTTTATGAAATATTAATAAAGTATTTCACTTGTAAAGATGCCTATAGCTTTTCAGTTGTTGATGTGTTTAGCAAAAGAGGGGGTATGGTAATTAAACTATATCTGACAAACCAAACGGTAAAATCTCCCAACATTTTGCAGAATAGTCCAGATAAGAATGTCCTTCAAGAAAATACTATGATTACTGGTGTTCTAGACATTGAGTATTATGGGTTGAATGCCTAAAAGACGTTCGCAACAAAAAGGAAATAATTGGGTTAATCTCTCCTTGTGCTTCATTTTTTCTTTATTGTATATAGGTTACAATATACTAATTTCCTCTCTAATGACCATTCAAAATACATATTGTTAATAGTAATGATCATAAAGCATGTACAATAATCAAAACCACACTATGCAATGTTCCAAACACATTTAGTTCAGAAATGATCCATTAAATATCTTCATTATATTGATACGTTGTTTATGTATATTAAAACGAAACAGGAAAAAGGCTACTCTTTTTATTAATGTTTTGGTGTTAATATACATTGGTGCATATCAGAGCGAAATTTTAAGAAAATCTGTCGTTTGGAATTAAATATGCATTTAATAAAAATCAAGTTTCATACAGCATTATTAGTTCCCATTTGACACACTTAAATGTCTAGTCAAATTCATTATTAAAGCAGTAAGTGTAGGTAAAACGTTTTTATTATCAACATACACATGTATATTGCCAAACAAAGCATGTACACAAATATCAGTTGAAAGAACCATAACCTTGTGTGAAAAATAACTATCCTATATATTTAAAACATTGATACAAATGCAAACTAAAACGGGGCTTCGACAGGTACAGTTTTCAAAACCCAATATTTCCGGAACAAGGCCGGTGACCCCTATTTTTTAAGACTGTTTTAGTTTCAGTATACAATGACGCATGTATGTGAGATCTTTGAACACAATCTGTTGTTTGGAACAAAAGATATTCGTATATTTGATAAATGATTGATGTTTTCACAGGCAAATTTAATGCAAGATTCACTTCGTTAAGCGTCCATTACAAGTCATTTGGTAAATGATAACTGTAGATAAGCGCGTTTTATCATTAAACTGCACTTGTATATTACCAAACGAAACATTTAAAAAATATGCATTTAAACATCCATCTTTGTTTGAATATAAACGCTATATATCCTTCAACAATTCTAAGTAACGCAAACTGAAAAGAGGCTTCGACAGGTACCGTATTCAAAATTCAATATTTCCGGGAAAAGGCCGTGACCCCTTTTTTTTAAGACTGTTTTATTTTTAGGATACATTGATGCATGTCTGTGCCTAGTTTTAAGAAAATCTGTCGTTGGAAAAAAAATGAAGGAAATTGTTGCGAACGTCTTTAAGTACACATATAAGAATTTTCAATAATATTGTTTATTATAATGTTGCTTTGTAAAACAATAAAAAAAATTGACATACATGCAAATGTTTGAAAAATTGGAACAATAAGTCGCCTTCTTTTGAGGAACATAATGTCCTGTACCAATTGTAGACAACAACAGCAAAGTCATTGGCTGTACTGTGGTGTCTGTGGGACTAAAACACACTTATATAGAAGGTCCAGGAATGTTTGTGGTAAACTAAACTTTAAAGCTCTTAAATCAAAATATTGGCAAGAAAGTGCATTAACGTGTGTGTGTGTTGCTGTCATAATGTTTTTAATAATCTTCAAATATGTACAGGGTGGTAACACATGATGTTTTATATATTCTCAGCTGCATATCAACGTGTGTCATATATAACACACGGACATATTTCATAGTATTACAAAGAAATTATTTGTGTACGTTAAAATGCATATTTTATGACCTCAAATATACTTAAGAAGGTCGCTTGTATGTCAATGCTTCACCGATGCGCTCTGAATTATTGCTATAATTATTGATTGTCTATTCGAGGTCTTATAAGGTAAGTGAATGTTGGAGTCTAAATTCAACATAACGTGATGATAGTAAACGGACATGTTTATTTCATCACCGGCACATTTTAGCAAGGAAACAATAAATAAGTGTATGCCCAATTAAAGTAATACAATTAATAACACTATTTAAGATAAAAGAGCTACCTCTACTTATGCAGAAGAAAATACAGATGCAGTGGCTAGATCTATCTTGGTGTTGGATTTTACTATTTTTGTAAGTGTAAAGAAACATTCCAACATATAAGTATGGACCTAAAGGGGCGCATCCACTTTCAATAAGATGGTCAAAACTTTGGTCAGTGTATGCAACTGACAATTATACTGACGTGTGGGGGCTATATTGAAGGTTGGTGCAATACAGTGAGAAAAATCAGAAAACGCGGCAATTTATTGAGAGTCTGTCATTAATATGGCCAAGTGGTCGTAGATATAAAGTGGTCGTAGATATAAATAAATAGATATAAATAATAACAGGTTATTGCCTGATTTCTGTAATACATCAGGTGAAGCTTAAACAGTAAGGCTTGCCATTATTTTATTCGTGCCAAGTCTGATTTATTACATACGATCAGGAAGTAACCTGTTTTTTCTTTTGTATCATACTACGGTTTTCAAAAAATCACACTAAACGAACTGACATTTATATTTAAAAACCTGAGTCGGTTTTACACTTTCACGTACATGTAGTTATCGATTTCTAAAAATTGACTAGATAATAGCTTATTGTCAACAGTTCGTAATGATGATTGAGCTGTTTTTCACTACGAATACATAACACACACGTTCATTCATATAATATTGAAAATGCACACCGAAATGGATTGCCACGATCAGTATTATCAGAGAACAGAAGTCACTGAATTGTTTGGAGTCGCCATTTAGAAGTTTCGTATTGAAATTAAAATGTGCAAGATCCTGTCAATATTGACTATAGCGTGCTTAATTTTTGGTAAAAATGTTTTAGCCTCAAACATTAACTGATCATGTTTAATCAAGTTTAGTGCATTTATTTTCAATTTATTGAACACATTGTGAATGGATGATTTATTGTTCCGTTGCTTTCGTCATAACACTACTAAAGTGCGCGTTTATGTAAATATGTTAAAAATAACGTTTTGTTATTTATGACGATTAAAAATCATAACCGTTCTTGGTATCAAATTGTTTGTGTTGTTCAAACTGATTCATTTGTACCGAAAACTAAATTGTAATACATGTTCTCTATATTAATGGCAACATAATTATCATTATGGCAAATAATTTCCTTATTTCAAATGCCAATTATTTTTGGTTTATGCCATTTAATACCAAGCACAGAAACGTAAACTACAACAGGCTCAATCCTTGCTAGACGCCATACCAGCGTTTAAAGAGACTATGTCGATGAAAAAATGCTTCCTATTGCACTATAAATGATAATATATGACAGAAAAATGACCTATACCAAGTCATTTGCATTAAATAATAAAACACTAATTTAATACACTATGAGATACTTAATATAAAGAAATGAGCAAAGAAAAGTTTGAAAAATAAAACAAAACAACCCGAGTGCACATCGATCTCACAACATAGGAGCGCTTTATCCAACTGCGCTTGGTAATGAATCGTGTGTTAATTATGGTTAAACAAAATACGCACAATTCTGACGTCAAATTGTAAACAGGCAAAGGGCCAAATCAACCTGACCCTAATTATAAATCGATTTTTATCGCAGAATAGGTACACTCTTTTTTATTATATATACATAGTTTTAACCGTTATTATATGCCAGTATTTATATCTTAATTTCAGATTTGATTAAGAAATTGCCCCCTTGATGCCCTTTTCGCTGACATAGTCCCTTTAAACACACAAAATGAAACAAATGAGTAAAAGTTTTGCACAATTTGTGGTACAAAATAATTGTCAATTGTATTCAATCCAAATAATTTACCATACAATTAGAATGTATGGGCCGCTATTTAACATTGCTCTGATTTATATGCGTGACACGCCCCCATAATCGTTCCTACCTAAGCAAAATTATTTTAGTGTTGATGTATGTATAATTAAACTAATTGAATAACGTAATATAAGGGAAAGGACCCATCGGTGGTGATACAGAATAAACAAACGACACAGTGGCTAGTTTAAGACATTTAGATATTGGTGATGCAGATGGAGGTGCTAGCGAATAATTAAACGTTCTTTAAATCCCACACCCTTTTCAGAAGGCTGTTTGAACAAGGTAAACTTTCGAGAGTATGATTTCATTATCCTAGTTTCTTCAAGTCGCTTTACCAGATACAATACCTGGTTTGCAAAGCAGATACAAGCACAATGTAACGATGCTAATCTAATGCTCATTCGGACAAAAATTGACAGCGATTTGGAAAGCGAACAGAAAGGAGGACGGAAAGCTATGACAACCTGGGACAAACTCAACACATTAGCAAATATCAAGGAAAACTCAGCCTAGACCAGATAGTTATTTCACGTATTTTTTTGGTAAATAACCATGACACAAAAGCTTACGAGTTTGACTAGCTTGCGAAAACGCTTCTACACAAAACTTACGTACTGAAGAGAGATGCGCTAGTTCTCTCATCAACCACTTTTACTAAAGATATTGTGGCTGCTAAGACTACGAAGCGACGAGTCAAATATGTAGCCAAGTGCGCTGCAGTTTCAAAACGACAATGCGGAGAACGTTTAGAAGTGGACATACTGAGGGAATAAACGCTGATGTACAAGCGACAGCTAGGGATTGATACACAGGCCCTAGAAATAGTTGCACAACGGTTTAAAATTCATATTGAAGAGGTTTACATTGCACGATATTCTGATATACATGCAATATTACGAAAGTTTGACGAATATTGTGCAAGTCAAGACAAAGTCTGTCCATCGGTTTGGTATTTTGTACCATGTGTTGGTGAAGCGATCGATAATTGGGTGAAATCAATAAAGTATCAAAAACAATACTATTCTGTACTTGTACAGTTGTTAGAGAAACGCGTGAAAGAGAATGCAACACTTCAAAGAAACATAGCGATTTGGTCAAACGCTTAACCAGCAATCGGACTCAAAGCCAAATTCAGATATACACGACTGAGGCGTTGAATACATAAGTACTTATTTACACTTCAGGTAACGGTAAACAACAGGACAATATTTGTCAAATGAAACTTTTTTTAGAGCTCTATGGGATCTTTTCTTTCACAATTCATACTTTTCACACACCTGGGAAGAATAGGAGAGCGCGAGGATAACAGAAGATTATAATTTTATTGCATGTAAAAAACTGGACGCAACCACAATCTTCACAGATAATGTGAATAATACGATTGTGATGTGTAAAGAATAAGTTCTCAATTTTCACACCTGCGAATAATGAGATCTCATTTTTTACAGATGTGAAAAATATGATTTGAAAAAAATACGATCCTACAGAGCTCATGTTTGGTTAACATTGTAAGCCTTCTCTTGAGGTTAATATAATATTCATAATTTTCGGAATATTGTAAACCGTTAATTAAAGAAACAACTATTGTAATCATACATGTCTTCTGTTAATGTATATCATAATTTCTCTGAATTATTTGTAAGTTACGCAGGTGTAAAGCAATTTCTATCTGACAAATATGAAGGTTTACCTTACTCTTTTTCTTACAATTTACTAATATGTTAAATGTTACAGTGAAATAATATGGTGACCAGATCGCAACAGAGCACACAACATCGTATCACATCGTATCCAAGTCTGAAATTTCAGACAAATACCATGATCAGCTACGAGTTGCAAATCGTAGCGTTCGTAACGGATCGCACGATAGTGGGAACCTAGCATTAACGTTTATTCCCATTAAAAGGCACTCAAAAGAGCATTTATTCAGCAACTTTCAATATAACATCTCGCTGCGCCTCTTGTGCGATACAACTTAACACAACCAACTCGACTTGAATCAATTATAATTTCTCGCAAAATAAATAAGCCACATCATCCAACTCTTACTTTGCAGGGTATCAATATTCAAAATGTAAATGTACACAAACATGTCCAACTATCAAACGATTGTACATGAGACGAGAATATTTCATACATAAAAGATACAACATGGTAACGAATCAATGTGTTGCGAAGATTAAAATGTATGCTTGATGGAACATCTCTTGAAATGATGTACTTCTAATAAAATTAGACCGATTCTTGAATATCCTAATGCTACTTTTGATAAATGCACGCAATATGAACGAGATGATCTTGATAGAGAAATTGGTTGGGAAACATTAGGTCAAAGACGTCGCAAACATAAATTAATCCTTTTGTACAATATGATGTCAGATAATGCTCCGCAATATTTAACATCGCTCGTTCCTAACGGTAGGCGCCTCTAGTCAATATTCGTTAAACAATGCTTCCAACCTTCAAACTATTCAAACGCGAACTGCAAATTATTCGAATTCCTTTGTACCGTTTGCTGTTAATGAGTGGAACAATCTACCCAATGAAAAAAAAATGTAGAAACATTTAGCTCATCCCAAAAGAAATTAAATTTTGATACACCGTTATCTAACCCCGTATTTGCATATGGAGAAAGAGGCCCCAAGTTATTACACACACAAATTAAGACTAACTGCAGTGCACTTAGTGAACATGTTTTCCTTCGCAACATTGTTATGTCCCCATTGTGTCAATGTATAGCAGTGGATTCATCGTCCCACTTTTTCTTCGAATGTATACACCATCCAAGCTCTGAGTACATGTGATATGGTAAAAGTCATCAACAAACATCGAATTTTGGTCATACCTCTAAAAATGATTTTGTTTTTTATGGCAGTGACAAATGACATAACACAACATTAGTAGCATAACCTAACACTCATGAACAATCCTGTTAATCTTATTCACATAGGTCAAGCGCTGGAGACGTGGTATGAATTAAAGCGTTGACATATACAAGGCGCCATAAATTTGAAATCAACATGTTCTAAGAAGATGCGGTATTACTTTTAATGTGTAAAATTTGGACACTTATTTACCATCATAGTTGTCTTTTTTTAATTTATGTAGTTGCTTAACGTTTTACCAAATTATTATTTGAACATGACTTCGGTAACCCCGCCATGGTAGTGAAATGGTCTATGATTACAAGTTATATGAGCGTTCTATACTAAGTTTATATTTTACATGCATTTTTATTTATTAAGCAGAGGATCTAGACGGGATCTTATCGTAGTTTTAGTTAGCTTTCGTTTTCCGGAAGTTAGGTCTTTCTAAAGCTATGAACTTGCCAGCAACTGGAAACACTTTCGTTTAACTTCGACCATCTTTTTTTGGCCTTGGTAGAGTAAGCCTTGTCTTGGTTGTTCTGTGTTCTAAAAAGTGTCATGTTCTGAAATGGACAAAGCTATGAAGTAACTTTATAAACACTAGAAGGGTAGTTTGTTTGTGTGAGCGTGATGTATAAATATTGTAGACCATTTTCGGTTTTTAGGTAATAGAAATATACACAATTATTCACAGACCTACACAGCTGTTTAACAATAATGTCGGATTTCAAAAAGTTAATATTACGTGAAACTTATCTTCTCAAAAACTCACTCTTGGTCTGACAATAATAACAAACACACTTTTATATATCAAACAGTTAAACTGTTATTTGTATTTAGCAATTGGGCGAATTTGCTGAGTACATGTACCCACCGTAATACCTAACATATTCGTCAATGACTTTCAATTTATACAATTGAATTTTATTTTAAAACAAATAAATGCATGTAACAAGTTACGTATATATATATTCAAACTAAAAAGTCAAACATTTTTAAAATCCATGATTCTTTTCCAAACCAGTCTTGTCAATGCTGAATGACTACGATCAATCAATTTAACCTAGCTAGGTAAAGGGACTACGCCACCTAGCGGACTATTCGTTATATAAATGGAAAATCATTTCTTGTAATTCGTTAACTCAAACTAAGAAAATTATATATATTTTTAAAACATTTTCTCCGTGAATCTTATCGTGTCTTGTCCTGGTTGATATTTTGTGAAATCTCAAACTTGAGGACATCCAAACTATATAAGTAAATATATATATATATATCCATCAAATCTATATGGTTTTCAAATACATGAATAAACACAAATTGACCTTACACTAAGTCAATTTTTGTTTAATTGCATTCGTTTAAACAAAAACGTAAATACAATAAGGTCAACGTTAACGTTTGTTTATACATAACATATAAAATATATGAATAAACACGTGTTTTGATATTGTAAATAGAAATCAATAGTTGTTTGTAAAACAGGTATACCCTCCTCTAGGTGTAATGCAATCTTTTAAATGCCCATGTTGGTGTGAACTATTACACACTAACGAGTAGCAACTGCTAATAAAGGCAAATTTTAGATATATTAATAGCCTTAACTAGGCAGTTCCTGTGGTGAATTGGTTGATTATCGAACTTTGTTGTGATATTGAGCCCACACACATTTTCATTAAGGTTGGTTAAGATCGCATGACAAGTGTTGGACTTAGAGTGCTGTAAACGGCTAAATAGTAATTTTTAGATAATTCAATGGCCAAAATTCCGCACTTCCTGGGCGATTTGGTTAATTAAAGAACTTGACCGATATAGTATATCAACACATATTTTCATGAATCATCGTCATGATGGAATGAAAATAATGCGGAAACGAAAGTGGTCTACCGACCGACCGACAGGGACATACTGACATTAGCAGACCAATATACCTCGACTCTTCGATGGGGGGATACAGTTAGGTTTTCACATGGTCATAAGTAATTCACCAGGCCTGGCAGAAGCAAAGTTTCATCTGGTATATTATATATGACCAGGCAGTAATATTAACTGCACTTTATTAGTATATCTGTGCGGTTGGCTAAAAATGTTTTGTAACACTTAAGTAACCATTATGTTACATGTATTTTTGTATTGAAGTCCTTGATTTCGCATGTAATGTAAAATAAAGAATTACATAATCGTAAATAATCTCGAGGTTGCATGTTTTTTAAATTTAAATACAGGAGCCATTGGCGGCGTTGATAACCAAACATCGATATTAAAAATAAACGATGGTGTTGGTGAGTATCATGATGCGCAATGCCAGTCCGCTGACAATTATTCAGCTTTGGGGCCATGGTAATAAATTTATGTTTAAAGTCGTCAATGTGAATATTTACTATTAAGTCCATTTCTTGAAGAAATGTCACATGCCATCTTTTCGTTTCGGAGCAGTGTAAAAACTTAATTTCATCATTCCACATATCCAATGTGGTCATCTAGGTCCGTAGACCGAATGAACAAAACCTGTCATAGATGTTCAAACGTGTTATCGTTCAAAAAAGAAGGCGTGCAACATATCGTTCAAGCAATGTAGATAGTGTATAAATTTTCCTACAAGGCATTAGGAAGGTGTCGTAATGAAAATATATGTCATATAATGAGTAAAATTCACACAATTATGTTCAGTTCTAGAGTGTATGTTGATGACATGTTTATAATTTTATTTTAACCTCTTTATGTAAACAATTATGTAAATTTTAATCCCCCAAAATATGCAACAGGATTTTTGATAGACACAAAACCAATGTTGTAAGTTTGCATTCGCTAAAATTAGAAAATTTGCCCAATTATATTGGCATTCAGTTTTCCCGTTGCATAAAATTATCGCAAGAAATCTAGGTAAAAAGTGATATTAGACAGCTACGCCAAAATATGGTATGCAACATATATAATTTTTAAGGTAGGTTTTGTATGCAATTTGAAATATTGGTGGCAATTATAGACCGATATAACTCACATGTCAGTTAACATGTGATTTGCATATTAATAGGTAACGAATCCAACTTTTGGCAAAGATGCTTATGGATAGAAATTACTACTATTGAATAAACACACCTTTATTAGTTCTCGGTGTGGTTTCGGTAATATGTATGGCAATGCAAATCAACAGTTTGCAGATCAATAAAAAACAAAGAACGCGATGAATATGTTCATCGATATAACACATTGTTCTTTCATGTCTTTTCTTTCCAAATAAATCAAGTCCACTCGCTTTCGTTTGTCACATTCTATTCGATAGAGTATTAAGTTATTGTTTACAATTATGTTGCGGTTTATTTCGTGTGATAGAAGTATAAATTGGACGATATGCCCCCTTTCTTGTGGAGGAGGGAGGAGTGTATGGAATATTTATGCTTATTGCGTTTAATTGCGTTAATTGCTTGCAATTATGATTTTACCAATTGTTTTGGATTCTTATGTTCACAATAGGTTTTATTGCATTTTTAACTGAAGTTTCTGAAGAAAAATTTCGGTTATTAGATTGGCGTATGTCGTTCGGCGGGCGGGCGGATGGACGGGCGGACGGGCAGACGGGCGAAGCACTTTTCGTTTCCGCTCTCTGACTCGAGAACGGATTTAGATATTTCAATGAAACTTCACACATACATACATACCGTATAGCGACACCTCGCTTGGGATTGCATATAGGGTTGGTGGGTCAAGGTCAAGGTCGCTGTTACTTAAAATAGAAAAACGGTTTCCGCTTAATAACTTAAGAATACATAGAGATATTTTAACAAAACTTAATGCATAGATACCTTATATTGAGACCTCGCTTGGGATTGCATATGTAGTGGGTGGGGTCAAAGTCAAGGTCGCTGTTACTAAAAATAAAACAAAATAGATTTTGGCTCAATAATTCGAGAACGGATTGAGCTATTGTAATGAAACTTCATATGAGTAGGGAGGGGTCAATGTCAAGGTCGCTGTTACTAAAAAATGAAAAACAGTTTTAGCTCAATAACTTGAGAAGGCATTGAGCTATTGTAATGCAACGCAATACATAGATACCTTATATCGAGACCTCGCTTGGGCTTGCAGATGAGGATGGTGGGGTCAAGGACAGCCTTACTAAAATTAGAAAAATATGGTTTCCGCTCAATAACTTGAGAACACATTTAGATATTTATTGAAACTTAATACATAAATACGTTATATCAAGACCTAGCTTGGGTGGGGTCAAGGTCACTATTACTAAAAATAGAAAAACGGTTTTCGCTCAATATCTTGAGAACGCATTGAGATATTTTAATGAAACCTACTACATAAATACATTATATCGAGACCTCGCTTGGGATTGCATATGTCGTGGTGGGGTCAATGTCAAGGTCACCGTGACTAAAAATAGAAAAACTATTTCCGCTCAAAAACTTGAGAACACATTGAGATATTTAAATGAAACTTCATACATAGATACCTTATATCGAGACCTCGCTTGGGATTGCATATAGGGTTGTAGTGGTTGGTGGAGTCAAGGTCGAAGTCACCGTTACTAAAAATAGACAAACAGTTTCCGTTAATCGTTTGAGAAGACATTGAGATATTTTAATGAAACTTCATATGTAGCTCATCCAATCGGCGTAGGAAACAAGTGACAGGGGTCACTTCACGTTCGGAGTGGTCATTGTATCTTACTGGGCAGCTACCGCCCGCCTCAAGCTGAGCAGCCTTCAGCCAATAAGGTGCTGTCCCGCCGTTGCCTGCCTGCTCCACTGGTTGCGTGGAGCTTAAAGATTCATCTCGACAAGTGGGCCACAAACTTTGCACCAGGCAAGACTTAAACAAGAAAGAAGACTCCAGCTATTCAATTTTGTATCTGGAACGTCAGGACCATGTACCCCGGACTTACTGCTGACCTGCAGCAAATTGATGACGCACGTAGAACTGCCATCATCGACAGGGAACTCTGCAGGCTGAACGTAGATTGCCTGCCTACAGGCGATTCATCTAGCTGACAGTGGCACTATCAGAGAAGCCAACTACACCTTGTTTTGGCATGGTAAGTCATCGGACGAACCAAGGCAGCACGGCGTTGGCTTTGCTGCAAAGAATACGATAGTAACTTTCATTGAGCCCCCGTCGTCAGGCACAAAGAGGATCCTTGCTCTCCGCCTCTCAGCGTATACGCGCTAACCCTAGGCTGCATCCCCGAGGGGAAGGACCTGTTCTGCGAGGCCATAGATAAAGCAATATTCAGAATCTCCAGCACTGATGCAATCTAAATGCTTGCAGACTTCAACGCTAGGGTGGGAGCTGACCACGAGGCCTGGCCCACCTGTCTTAGTCCTCACTTAAAGGGGCAAGATCAACGAAAACGGACAGCGTCTGCTGCTGGGTTATGCGTGACCAACACAGTCCTCCTCACAAGTAGTTACCACAGTGCTGACTGCCACCCGGACCCTCTCGTGGCTAGCAACTGAGAGGACGCAACAGCTCTTCAGTACCCTCAACAGCAGAATAAAGGCACCGTGGATGCTCGAGGCCTGTACAGTAAATCAAGAACACGACCGGTCCCAAAAGCTTCAAGACAGCCCCTTTAAGGTCTAAGACGGTCGAAGTGTCATCACCAATCAGGGAAGGCAGCTGCAGCGCTTGGTCGAGCACTACCTTAAGCTGTACGCAATCCGCAATATCGTCACAGACACTGCACTATACTCTATCCCAGACCTGCCTGTTATGGAGAAACTAGATACCCCACTTATATTGGAAGAGCTCAGAAAAGCCATCGCTTGCGGGAAGGCCCCTGAGAGTGACGGCATGCCTTCAAAAGCCTTGAAGAACTGGAAACCTGCGCTGCTTCAGCCTCTGTATGAACGCCTCTGCCTCTGCTTGGGACAGAGCCACATTCCCCAAGACATGCGTGACGCGAACATCGTCACTATGTATAAGAACAAAGGAGACCGTAGCGGTTGCCACAACTACAGGGGCATATCTCTCCTCAGTATCGTAGTCAAGGCCTACGTCCGCGACGCCCTGCCGCGACTGTAGATCCTAGCCTCCCGCGTATATCCAGAGTCTTAGTGTTGCTTCAGAGCCGGCCGGTCAACTGTAGATATGATCTTCTCACTACAACAGCTGCAAGAGAAGTGTCGAGCGCAGCAGATGACCCTCTACATCGCCTTTATCGATCTGACAAATCGGGCTCTTCAGGCTGCTTCAGAAGATCGGCAGCCCCCACGACTGCTTGCCATCATCACGTCTTTCCACTAGAACATGCACAGCATAGTCGTCTTCAACGGCGCAACATTAGAGGCCTTCCCAGTCAGCAGTGGTATTAAACAAAGCTTTCATGCGCCGACGCTCTTCGGCATCTTCCGCTCCATGCTCTTCCAGTACGCCTTCAGGAACTGCATGGAGGGAGTCTACATCAACACCAGTGCTGACGGCAAGATGTTCAACCTCGCTCGTCTCCGCACCAAGACTAAAGTCACAGAGGTATTCATCCGTGAGATGCTCTTGGCCGACGACCCAGACTTGACGTCCCACACGGCAGACGGCCTGCAAGGAGTTTGGATTGACCATCAGTCTGAAGAAGACCAACACCATGGACACAGACTGCCCTCCAGCCATCACCATTGATGGGTACAACCTGGAGATTTTCACCTACCTCGGTCCACCATCACCAGTTCGCTCTCCAACGACACACAGATCAACAGCAGCATCGCCATGGCAGCAGTAGTTCTGGTCAAACTGAACCAGAGGGTCTGCCAAAACCCAAATCTTACTGAGAAGACCAAGCTGCGCGTCTACCAGGCCTTCTTGCTGAGCACACCCCTCTATAGTAGCGAGGTATGGACCCTTTATGCGAGCCACGAGAAGAAGCTCAACAGCGTCCAGCTGAGGTGCCTGCGATGCATTCTGCATATCAAATGGCAGGACAAGATATCCGATACAGAGGTCCTTAAACGCGATGGTATGACCAGCGTGTGGGCAATCCTCAGCGACGTCATTTTTGTTTAGTAAGTAAAATCTACGTGCTTTCAAGACATTTTTTTTATTTGTGTTTCGGTAATTACAACTTAATTATTGAATACGGTAATCCATAAATATGAAATTGCATTTTAAGTTAAGAGTTGTCAGTGACTGCATGTGTAGTTTTAATGCAAACAACATCCGATTTGAATTTAATATGAAATAATCGTCCATTTTAATATTTATCCGGATCTTTTTATTAGATCGTTTTTTTAGTTAAAACTCTCTAGGTCCTATAAGTATGAACGTTTAATGTAATTGCGATAACTTTACATATGCAAGTGCTTAAACTTTATAACAGTGAATTTATGCTGTAAAATCAATTAACATATGTATTTCACGATATGCAAAGATTTATTAAATACTATATAACGCGCGTTAAGAAATCAACTCTGGAAATCTTGATATTTTCCTATAAAATGGATAATACCTAATCTCTATAGGGTATCAGAATCAGAAACCTCTCTTTCAAATCGGCTATTTACACATATTTACACATTATCGACCACAAAGCAATAAATTGTGCTAGCCACTCAGCAGGAGTTATGCGACCAACTGTGATTAGATATATAATAACGGGCTACGAGTTCAGTCAGCCGTGTCATATTCGCTAAAGGGGATCAGATTGTGCGAGTTATTACCTTAGAGACCGTTATGAAAGTTCGACATGCGGCTTTGGCCTCGGCTAACGCAGCAATCATTGCCGAAAAAACGAGGCCAATATGAATTCATCCATTAATAAAATTGTATTTTGGATATTGTTAATTATAAGTATGCGTTACATGTATATATATTGAAGTATGTAATATATTTTGTAGATGTTGTGAAGTTATTAAACATAGGATCTGGCACGAGTTGTTACTTAATACAACATTTTATTAAACGGGTTCAGGAAATGTGCTACTAAACGAGCCTTTGGCAAGCTTTCTAACAAATTTCCTGGACTAGTTTTATTAGACCTTATATTAAATGACAACGAGTGTCAGATGTGTTTTATTACATGCTAAAACAGCGTAAAATTCCATGTTTACTAACTTCGTTACAGGTTCTGTCTCAAATATTTTGCCAGCCAAACTGTCTACATCGGGAATGTCCACGTTGCGCTTAAAAATGGTTTCGAATAAAATCGACAAAAATGTTAACATTTTCTCATACACAATGCATTTAATTTCGCAAATGTCCTTAACAACATACATTGATAAAACCGATGCAATCAAATATAAGAAAAACACGAAAAAGTAACGAATTAAACCGAAATACCAACTGCATACATTTTTATGAAGTCATACGGAAAAGTACTTGCAATCACGATCTATGTAAATAAGTGATGAGTCTAGCCAATATGTAAGATAAAAATATTCGTAATGGGTGTATTACATTGAAAACAAGGTAAAGCATGTGGTAAAAAGAATTTGCAGACATTTACTTGCTCTGCTTATGAACAAAGTTATAATCCGATATGGTGGCATAGAACTGCCATACGAAAAACACTTAAGGTTCGAGAAAACATTCGTGTTAACAACTAAGCGTTCGCGAACAGATTCCTGTTACCACTGATTATGATATTTATAAGTTTTAAGTTTAAGTTTAAGTTTTTATTTTGGTACACATAGGCAACCGGCCCATAATACATGGCATACAATAAGAAAGCATACATAGAGTTGTGTAACAAAACATCTATAATTTTGTACTGTTATAAATTGAAAGATACTAACATAAACAGATATTAATTGAGTATTTTATGATGAGAAAGTGATAGCAATCAATTTATACTATTCATGTCAGCACATTAATTTACGTTGTTAATAGCATTCAACAGGTGAAAAACGTATACAGCTATTCGTATTATGATTGTGTCGTTGTTTGAGCGCATTAACTGATAAAAAGCATTTGCTGTTGTACCAGAAGAGTACCAAGAAAACAAATAATTATTTCGTATATCTTGAAATTTGGTGCAATGGAAAATTGCGTGGAGTTCACAATCTAAGATCTGGATATTAAGATAGCGTTTGCAAATATTTGTCTGCAAGATATTTTATTATTATAGTAATTATCATGATAATTATCTGAAAAAGCGAATATTATCTAGATAATATTCGTGCTACCACTTAATTCGGCGCGAGGTCTTCATTATATTACTAACACGGATATTATCATGATAATTATCTGACATCGCGAATCATAACAAGATAATATTTGTGTTACCACTTAATTATCCGTATTATCTTACTAACACGAATATTATCATGATAATTATCTGACAACGCGAATCTTAACTAGATAATATACGTGTTGCCACTTAATGTGTGCTCGAGGTCTTCCGCATTATCTTACTAACATGAATATTATCATGATAATTATCTGACAAGGCGAATCTTAACTATATAATATTCGTGTTACCCCTTAATTCGGCGCGAGGTCTTCATTATCGTAAGATAGTAATATTGCGAATATTATCATGATAATTATATTTCAACGCAAATCTTAACAAGTTAATATTCGTGATACCATTTTATTTTCATGTACCGCAAATGTATTCGCGAAACAATAGACGAGTTTCACATTCCCACTTTTAGCGAGTATCACGACACAATAATTTATCGGCGAATCGAAAACGAGGCTCGTGATGTATTAATAGTTGTTAATACTGGTTGCATGGCGGTAATTTACAGTTTATTACTTTCAAAATGTTATAAATATTCACTTAGTTTACTTCTTAATAAACAGAAATGGCATGGTACATAATATAATTATGATATATGATAAGAGAGTGTCAGTTTAATTAGTATATCTCTCTAAAATGAAAAAAATACAGTTTAGACTTAGGTACTTTCTGTAAGACTGATAGACTTCGTATTGTTCAAACCTGATCTAATCAAGTATGAGATCATAATCTTGTATAAACACATGACCATTATTATGTAACCAGAATGTGTATATGTAGGTCCTAATTTTAAAATAACATGTGGCAAATTACGTAATCAAAGTGCATACCAATTAGTGAAGTAATACACGGGTCATTGTCTCGGCAGCTATGCCACTGACTTCATAAATCTACTTGATAACAAGTGAAATAACATTATCGTTTTAAAAAAAAGTGTATTTAAGACAAAAATATAATTTTATTGGCAATTATCCTGAATGTTTGCTTGAACTCATGAAAGTTTATAAATGGAATGTACATGTGTTTGTACACAACGTTTGAAGACATAATTAACATTGCTTTTTAACGTTTTGGTATAAAATAATGATGTTTATTTCTCAGTCATATCAGTTTAGTTTTGGTTCTCTATAATTAGAGAGTACAAGAGAGTACAAAGAAAAAACGTATTTGATCAATTCTGGTTAACTCGGTAGAATTCTGAAGTTGTTTCACTCAAATGAACAAAAAAGCATATTCCACTATGTTGCTCATACTGCATGATATTTATAATAATAATAATAATAATAATAATAATAATAATAATAATAATAAATAATAATAATAATAATAATAATGATAAGGTTATTTGTAATTGTCAAGCTGTTATATAATGACCCCAGTTAATTATGTAAACTGCAATAAATTCGGCAATTATAGTATTATTTCAATAATTAAAAATTCCGATCTGCTTATGAAGTATCATAATCATGATGTCAAACATAGTTTCGTTAGCAGATTTGGCTATGTTGTGATCGTTACATTATTTGCATTATAATTTAAGTATTTGAAACATATACACGTATACATAAGTTAGTGAATAAAACAGAGACGAGTTTAATGAGAAAACAAACAACATTTTATAAGTTTATTAGACATTTCTCCACTGAATCTTATTTTCCTTTATGGACAATTACTGCCAATACATAGTCAGCCTCGTTCGAGATACGCTTTATCAAGGGAGACAACTCCTACAGTACTCGATAACGGGAAAGTGAAAAGGGTCTATTCGCGTTGAAAGTTATCTAACGCGAATATTATCTTACAATGCAAATTTTAACTAGTCAATATTCGTGATACCACATAGGTTTATATTAACGGAAATTCTGATGTCAGTTCTGGGTAGTTTCAGGCCTGTTTTTCATTAAGCAAATAAATATCTTACGTCTAAAGATTCGCAAACGATATTAAGATATAAGATAAATAACACGAAACTTATATGGTAACGACATTTTTGCGAACTTTAAGTAGTTATCATAAGGCAGTTCTATGCCACCATAAGTATACACAGCAGATTAAATTCTAAAAGATTACACGTTGTTTTGTTGTTGTTTTTTTTTGTTTTGTTTTAGATATGGAAGATTACGATTTAGGAAGTGATGAGATTGATGGCTGCATTTTGGTAAGATTGCATATTAATTGTGTGTGTTTTTTTTTAATTAAAATTTGATCTTTAACTTACAACATTTCTCACACACTTAACATGTGTGTGTTTGTATTCAGATCACTCAGGCAGAGGCGGCTGTGATTCAGATGGTTCTTGATCCTTATCAGAGGTCTAAGGCAGCGGCGTCTGTGATTCGGAAGGTTTTTTTTATCGTAATCAGCCGACTAAGGCAGAGGCGACTGCGATTCAGAAGGTTTTCGATCCTAATCAGTCGACTAAGGCAAAGGCGGCTGCGATTCAGAAGGTTATCGATCCTAATCAGTCCATTAAGGCAAAGGCGGCTGCGATAGAGAATGTTCTTGATCCTAATCAGTCGACTAAGGCAGAGGCGACTGCGATTCAGAAGGTTCTCGATCCTAATCAGTCGACTAAGGCAGAGGCGACTGCGATTCAGAAGGTTCTCGATCCTAATCAGTCGACTAAGGCAGAGGCGACTGCGATTCAGAAGGTTCTCGATCCTAATCAGTCGACTAAGGCAGAGGCGACTGCGATTCAGAAGGTTCTCAATCCTAATCAGTCGACTACGGCAAAGGCGGCTGCGATTCAGAAGGTTCTCGATCATAATAAGCTGACTAAAGCAGAATCGACTGCGATTCAGAAGGTTCTCGATCCTAATCAGTCCACTAAGGCAAAGGCGGCGGCGATTGAGAATGTTCTTGATCCTAATCAGTCCACTAAGGCAAAGGCGGCGGCGATTGAGAATGTTCTCAATCCTAATCAGTCGACTAAGGCAAAGGCGGCTGCGATTCAGAAGGTTCTCGATCATAATAAACTGACTAAAGCAGAATCGACTGCGATTCAGAAGGTTCTCAATCCTAATCAGTCGACTAAGGCAAAGGCGGCTGCGATTCAGAAGGTTCTCGATCATAATAAGCTGACTAAAGCAGAATCGACTGCGATTCAGAAGGTTCTTGATCCTAATCAGTCGACTAAGGCAAAGGCGGCTGCGATTCAGAAGGTTCTCGATCATAATAAGCTGACTAAAGCAAAATCGACTGCGATTCAGAAGGTTCTCGATCATAATAAGCTGACTAAAGCAAAATCGACTGCGATTCAGAAGGTTCTCGATCCTAATCAGTCGACTAAGGCCAAGGCGGCTGCGATTCAGAAGGTTCTCGATCTTAATCAATCGACTAAGACAGAGGACACTGAGTTTCAGAAGGTTCTTGATCAATGTGGCTATCCAGAGTTTATGAAACTTCTTGAAGAAAACAACAATGAATGGAGGAATACAAACATAAAATGTGCCATAACAGGTGTATCAGGAAGTGGAAAATCAAGTTTAATTAACGCTTTAAGAGGCCTTAAAGACGATGACCCAGGCGCCGCGGAGACTGACTGCGTTGAAGCAACGACGGAACCAACACCTTATCCATACCCTGACAACGAGAACCTTGTACTGTGGGATTTACCTGGGGTTGGAACACCTAATTTCCCACAAGATAGTTATATCGAGAAGGCACGTTTTACAGAGTATGATTTCATTTTGCTTGTGTCTTCTACGCGATATACCATGAATGATGTGTGGCTAGCACAACAAATAACAAGTCAATTTCCAGACGCAAATCTGTTTTTCATTCGAACAAAACTTGACAGTGATCTGGCAAATAAACAGCAAGGAAGAAGAGTCCAAATTGACACAGGAAGAAAAATATAAAACAGTCATGAAAATCAAACAAAACTGTGAAGAAAACCTATTAAAGACAAAAATACGGAATCCTCGTGTTTTCACGGTAAATAATAATGATCCAACTGAGTTTGATTTCGGCATGCTTGTCAATATGCTAGTTACGAAAGTCTCAGTTTTGAAGAAAAATGCTCTAATCATGACAATAAAGAGTTTTACCAAAGAGATTGTAGCTGCAAAATTCGACCTTTGCATGAAACGAATCGGGACAATTAGCAAGCAGGCAGCTGTCGCAGCAGTGAATTCAAATCGACAAAACGGAGAACGCTTAGAGGTGCACATTTTGAAACGGGAAGTGTCCCAGTATAAGCGTCAGCTTGGGATTGACACAGAATCGTTGGACATAGTTGCGCGAAGGTTTGGGCTTGACCGTGAACATGTTTATGCTACATTGAATTCCGAGACGCACGTTAGTTTGCAAAATTTTGATAAATACTATGCAAAGCACGACAAAGTTGTTCCGTCTAAATGGTATGATTTACCATTTATTGGAAAGTGGACCAAATTACAAAACTATCAAAAACAATTCTTCTCCGTACTGAATCCTTTGTTTAAAAAATGCATAGATGAACAAAACACCCATCAGAAAAACATAGCTGTGTGGTCACTAATACAGACAAGTTAAGCCAGCTATTGCCATGCTTATACAAGTATATTGGGCCTCCGACAAACAATACATGACTTATACATTATTTTCTTCTGTAGATATGTAACTACCTAAGAGTGGACCAAGAACATGTATGAATTCATATGTGTGCATTTATTTACTTGGTTAGTTATACATATCATATAAAGCTAAGCTAAGCATCTTCTTAAGTAAACAGAGCACTAATGATATAAAATGAATTACTTAACTCGTCTCACGAGTGGTTCTTTCAGCGTATAATTGCCAATATTAAGTCATAATTTAGTTGCCATCAATAGCTTTGTTAAGAATTGTGCTATGTTAAAATGGTATGATTAAAATATGTACATAATAAATGAAATATTAGTCTAGCGCGGTATTTGCACAGGTTGTGTCAATTTGCATCGTGCCCGGGGCTTCGTTATTCGTGCCATACAACCATGCTAGCATAAAACCCTATATAACTTGATTTGGTGGATGCTGTTTAATGCCAATTCAACTTATATACGAGTTTAATGCATATTGCTGATAACGTTTTATACATTATTTTTGTTTTTAATTTGTGTATTCCATTTTTAATTTTGTGTTTGATTATAGTATCATTTATTATATTTTTTAAAGTTCGCACAATTTTAATCAAGATAATTAGATGCAAACGAATTATTGTTTACCTAGCTTTTTTTTGCTAAACGAAGTAATTAATCGTTTCAGTATACTTTATAACTCCAGCAAGTAACTAAATGTAAAAGTATTCATGACTGATAAATATATGTTTAACTATTTAACCATTTACATGATGCAAATCACATTAACTACATTTGTGTGAATTCAGACTTTTGAACATATGTTCATTTTAACATTGTATAAGAATGTACTGACAATTTTAATAAGAAGTTATGTGAAGTATGTTTATGTAATTGTGTATGCTCTTAACACCCCACATCAGTTTATAGAGTTAATCAGTTTACACATATGCATATTTTTGTCATATTACCAACGTACTCCGGCACACACTTCTACTCAATACAGCAACTGTTTATGTACCTCACAATTGTATTATTTTATTGAAACAAGTGTATTGGTCACCCTGTAATAAATAATTGTTCAGTTGTGTATCACCGGTAAACATGTATATTTTAACGAGTTTACTATGTTTTAAAAAGAATTGTTAATTCAAGTTACTTTTTACTTTTGTTTGTATCGGTATACTTAGACTATGTAATCAGGTTTATTTCATCTTTATTTTTGTAAAATTTCAATTACAGTTGTAAATATAAATCGTTTGCAAAACAATGTAACGCACTAACATCCATGTCTCACAGCAACTTGCTAAATGATCACAATCATATATATGTTGGTAAAACATTCATGCAAAAGGTGTATTACCTAGAAACTTTTTTTCGAAAACAGGTTATGCATTTATACATCTTAAGCACTCGATCGATTTTAGATTGTCGTAGAGCATTGAATTATACACAAATGCAGAATGGACACAGTAAGAGTTATAATGCAAGAGGGCCATGATAGACCAAAGCGCTGACCTGAGAATTGGTAAAGATAAAGACCATACTGTTGTGACAGGTTTGAAAATTAAGGTATCTGAACGATACGCAAATGGGGATAGGATCGATTTGATTTACAAGATCGGTTAGTGCAATGGGCTAACTAAAGTAAGAACGAGTTGGGTAGTGGATGTTCGAGGTTTTTGCTAATGGTTCTAAAATCATTTTTTCTCGATTTTCTTACCTGACCCCTTTTCATTAAGTCAGTGAAAATTCTAGAAAATGCAGAAACAGGAGAATTTGACGTCTTTTTTGCAGACAGTTTTGGAGAACTGGTTGCAATGCGATAATTGAGATGGCTGTGCTAGAAGTTCAAGTTTTGCCTTTTCATTGGTAAATTTTCTGTTCAGTTATGATAAATGATATTAATGCAGGCTCTGAAGTCATCAATGTTGCATTTACAAATAACTGCATGCAAGGTTTGCAACTGTTGGCAATCACATATTTATGGTCATACGCAAACTGGGTATGTTTGGTCAACATTGAATAAAATAAATCGTAGCCAATCATTGATAACTTGTTGATATTTTTTCCACACACAAGGGACAATAACTCTGGTGTTTCTTGCCCGAACATGCTTATATATTCGACTTCACCTGTAATCTTACGTTCATAGACAAACTGTGCATAATTGATGAATATTGGATGAAAAATGAAGACTCTATCCTGAATAATGACCATTTTTTGTATATTTTTTCACAAACAAAGGGCTACAAATCCGGTATGTCTGGCCCGATTTTGCTGATATTTGATTTCTCCTTTAATTTTATGGTCATAGGCAAACTGTGCAAGATTAGTGAAGATTGGATGAAATATGAAGTTCTATCCTGAATAATGTACATTATGTGAATATTTTTTTTCACAAACGAAGGGCAATAACTCGGGTGTTTCTGGTCCGCTTTTGCTTATATTCAACTTGACTTGTAATGTTGAAGTCATAAACAACCTGTGCAAGATTGATGAAGATTGGATTAAAAAATAAAGTTTCTATCGTGAATAATGTCCATTTTTTTACATATTTATTTCACAAACAAAGGGCAATAACTGCGGTGTTTCTGGTTCGATCTTGCTTATAATCGACCTCAACTATAATCTCGTGGGCATAGACAAACTGTGCAAGATGTGTGAAGATGTGATGAAAAATGAAGTCTCCATACTGAATAATGTCCATATTTGTATTTTATTTTCTTAAACAAAGGGAAATAACTCCGGTGTTTGAAACACGACCTGGCCAATTTTTTGGCTTCTTCTGAGATCTGATGGTCATACACAAACTATGAAAGTTTGGTTAAGATTTAATGTAAAAAAAGTATATATGTTGGAAACAGGCATCTTTGCACGTTTTTGCATGAAAAAGAGGCATTAACCATAGTGATACTGATGCGATTTGGTCCACTAACAAACCCGTCCGAAGTTTTATGGTCATACACTAACTGTGCAAGTTTGATTAAGATTTGATAAAAAGTGAAGTCTCCAGCTTGAGAAAGAAACAAATTGTTGACGGCACACGGACGACGGACGACGCAGGAGTGGTCCCATATACCAATAGCTCACCGAGCACTTCAAAAGAACGGTTACGGGTACAACGTGTTTACTTCGATTTGGTTCACCTTACTATTTTCTGTAGGGTTTAACATATTGATTATATATATATATATATATATATATATATATATATATATATATATATATATATATATATATATATATATATATATATATATATATATATATATATATATATATATATATATATATATATATATATATATATATATATATATATATATATATATATATATATATATATATACATATATATATATATATATACCAAGTCACAAAATAATGTTAAACTTACCAAATTTACAAAATAATGTTAAACTTACCAAATTTACCTTTTCCCCACATGAAAAAAAGTGTTTAAGTATAACTATATTTTATGATAGGCGATGCAAGCTAGTGCGGCTCCGGCTTCTCTGACAGCATTTAAAGGCACCCCACAAATTATCGATTCTTGGAACATTCTGTCCTGTCCTATTCGTCCAAAGAGTCGTGTCACATTAAGTACACTTAAAGACAGTTTCAATCGGTCTTTTGTCATAATGGTAATGTTATTCGAACAGTGTTATTCTATCTGTAAGAAGTTGACCAATTATTAATTTATATTTCAGTGGTAAATAATATTTTGATACCCGATATATACTTACTTCGTAGTAAAGGTCACCCAAATCTCCCATGGTAACACCGGCTAATTCAAGATGGCACAGTTACATAATGTTCTTTAGGCAATTTTAAACGAGCCCGAAAATCAAGTACTTCTTTTGCTTGTAATTGTAATGGTGTTACGAATTTCCTTAAACCCTTCTTTTGTTTGTTTATTGGTATGGTTGCCATAGCAGTATCATTTGTAATTTTGTAATAAAGCACAGAGGCGACTGCGATTCAGAAGGTTCTCAATCCTAATCAGTCGACTACGGCAAAGGCGGCTGCGATTCAGAAGGTTCTCGATCATAATAAGCTGACTAAAGCAGAATCGACTGCGATTCAGAAGGTTCTCGATCCTAATCAGTCCACTAAGGCAAAGGCGGCGGCGATTGAGAATGTTCTTGATCCTAATCAGTCCACTAAGGCAAAGGCGGCGGCGATTGAGAATGTTCTCAATCCTAATCAGTCGACTAAGGCAAAGGCGGCTGCGATTCAGAAGGTTCTCGATCATAATAAACTGACTAAAGCAGAATCGACTGCGATTCAGAAGGTTCTCAATCCTAATCAGTCGACTAAGGCAAAGGCGGCTGCGATTCAGAAGGTTCTCGATCATAATAAGCTGACTAAAGCAGAATCGACTGCGATTCAGAAGGTTCTTGATCCTAATCAGTCGACTAAGGCAAAGGCGGCTGCGATTCAGAAGGTTCTCGATCATAATAAGCTGACTAAAGCAAAATCGACTGCGATTCAGAAGGTTCTCGATCATAATAAGCTGACTAAAGCAAAATCGACTGCGATTCAGAAGGTTCTCGATCCTAATCAGTCGACTAAGGCCAAGGCGGCTGCGATTCAGAAGGTTCTCGATCTTAATCAATCGACTAAGACAGAGGACACTGAGTTTCAGAAGGTTCTTGATCAATGTGGCTATCCAGAGTTTATGAAACTTCTTGAAGAAAACAACAATGAATGGAGGAATACAAACATAAAATGTGCCATAACAGGTGTATCAGGAAGTGGAAAATCAAGTTTAATTAACGCTTTAAGAGGCCTTAAAGACGATGACCCAGGCGCCGCGGAGACTGACTGCGTTGAAGCAACGACGGAACCAACACCTTATCCATACCCTGACAACGAGAACCTTGTACTGTGGGATTTACCTGGGGTTGGAACACCTAATTTCCCACAAGATAGTTATATCGAGAAGGCACGTTTTACAGAGTATGATTTCATTTTGCTTGTGTCTTCTACGCGATATACCATGAATGATGTGTGGCTAGCACAACAAATAACAAGTCAATTTCCAGACGCAAATCTGTTTTTCATTCGAACAAAACTTGACAGTGATCTGGCAAATAAACAGCAAGGAAGAAGAGTCCAAATTGACACAGGAAGAAAAATATAAAACAGTCATGAAAATCAAACAAAACTGTGAAGAAAACCTATTAAAGACAAAAATACGGAATCCTCGTGTTTTCACGGTAAATAATAATGATCCAACTGAGTTTGATTTCGGCATGCTTGTCAATATGCTAGTTACGAAAGTCTCAGTTTTGAAGAAAAATGCTCTAATCATGACAATAAAGAGTTTTACCAAAGAGATTGTAGCTGCAAAATTCGACCTTTGCATGAAACGAATCGGGACAATTAGCAAGCAGGCAGCTGTCGCAGCAGTGAATTCAAATCGACAAAACGGAGAACGCTTAGAGGTGCACATTTTGAAACGGGAAGTGTCCCAGTATAAGCGTCAGCTTGGGATTGACACAGAATCGTTGGACATAGTTGCGCGAAGGTTTGGGCTTGACCGTGAACATGTTTATGCTACATTGAATTCCGAGACGCACGTTAGTTTGCAAAATTTTGATAAATACTATGCAAAGCACGACAAAGTTGTTCCGTCTAAATGGTATGATTTACCATTTATTGGAAAGTGGACCAAATTACAAAACTATCAAAAACAATTCTTCTCCGTACTGAATCCTTTGTTTAAAAAATGCATAGATGAACAAAACACCCATCAGAAAAACATAGCTGTGTGGTCACTAATACAGACAAGTTAAGCCAGCTATTGCCATGCTTATACAAGTATATTGGGCCTCCGACAAACAATACATGACTTATACATTATTTTCTTCTGTAGATATGTAACTACCTAAGAGTGGACCAAGAACATGTATGAATTCATATGTGTGCATTTATTTACTTGGTTAGTTATACATATCATATAAAGCTAAGCTAAGCATCTTCTTAAGTAAACAGAGCACTATATAAAATGAATTACTTAACTCGTCTCACGAGTGGTTCTTTCAGCGTATAATTGCCAATATTAAGTCATAATTTAGTTGCCATCAATAGCTTTGTTAAGAATTGTGCTATGTTAAAATGGTATGATTAAAATATGTACATAATAAATGAAATATTAGTCTAGCGCGGTATTTGCACAGGTTGTGTCAATTTGCATCGTGCCCGGGGCTTCGTTATTCGTGCCATACAACCATGCTAGCATAAAACCCTATATAACTTGATTTGGTGGATGCTGTTTAATGCCAATTCAACTTATATACGAGTTTAATGCATATTGCTGATAACGTTTTATACATTATTTTTGTTTTTAATTTGTGTATTCCATTTTTAATTTTGTGTTTGATTATAGTATCATTTATTATATTTTTTAAAGTTCGCACAATTTTAATCAAGATAATTAGATGCAAACGAATTATTGTTTACCTAGCTTTTTTTTGCTAAACGAAGTAATTAATCGTTTCAGTATACTTTATAACTCCAGCAAGTAACTAAATGTAAAAGTATTCATGACTGATAAATATATGTTTAACTATTTAACCATTTACATGATGCAAATCACATTAACTACATTTGTGTGAATTCAGACTTTTGAACATATGTTCATTTTAACATTGTATAAGAATGTACTGACAATTTTAATAAGAAGTTATGTGAAGTATGTTTATGTAATTGTGTATGCTCTTAACACCCCACATCAGTTTATAGAGTTAATCAGTTTACACATATGCATATTTTTGTCATATTACCAACGTACTCCGGCACACACTTCTACTCAATACAGCAACTGTTTATGTACCTCACAATTGTATTATTTTATTGAAACAAGTGTATTGGTCACCCTGTAATAAATAATTGTTCAGTTGTGTATCACCGGTAAACATGTATATTTTAACGAGTTTACTATGTTTTAAAAAGAATTGTTAATTCAAGTTACTTTTTACTTTTGTTTGTATCGGTATACTTAGACTATGTAATCAGGTTTATTTCATCTTTATTTTTGTAAAATTTCAATTACAGTTGTAAATATAAATCGTTTGCAAAACAATGTAACGCACTAACATCCATGTCTCACAGCAACTTGCTAAATGATCACAATCATATATATGTTGGTAAAACATTCATGCAAAAGGTGTATTACCTAGAAACTTACTATTTGAAGAAGATGTTATATTTTGAATAGTACAAAATTTAGCTTGCAAAAACATTACTTATTAATACTTGTATTAAATCAAGCTCAATATATAACCAATAATAAACCATATTTATAACGTTTTGTATATATAAATATATGCCATAACAGTTACCTAATAAATATGCTAGTGTTACTGTTATACTGTTATTTTTTCTCCTTATTTGAATCCAACTAACATATTTGTTGTTGTTTTTTTCGAAAACAGGTTATGCATTTATACATCTTAAGCACTCGATCGATTTTAGATTGTCGTAGAGCATTGAATTATACACAAATGCAGAATGGACACAGTAAGAGTTATAATGCAAGAGGGCCATGATAGACCAAAGCGCTGACCTGAGAATTGGTAAAGATAAAGACCATACTGTTGTGACAGGTTTGAAAATTAAGGTATCTGAACGATACGCAAATGGGGATAGGATCGATTTGATTTACAAGATCGGTTAGTGCAATGGGCTAACTAAAGTAAGAACGAGTTGGGTAGTGGATGTTCGAGGTTTTTGCTAATGGTTCTAAAATCATTTTTTCTCGATTTTCTTACCTGACCCCTTTTCATTAAGTCAGTGAAAATTCTAGAAAATGCAGAAACAGGAGAATTTGACGTCTTTTTTGCAGACAGTTTTGGAGAACTGGTTGCAATGCGATAATTGAGATGGCTGTGCTAGAAGTTCAAGTTTTGCCTTTTCATTGGTAAATTTTCTGTTCAGTTATGATAAATGATATTAATGCAGGCTCTGAAGTCATCAATGTTGCATTTACAAATAACTGCATGCAAGGTTTGCAACTGTTGGCAATCACATATTTATGGTCATACGCAAACTGGGTATGTTTGGTCAACATTGAATAAAATAAATCGTAGCCAATCATTGATAACTTGTTGATATTTTTTCCACACACAAGGGACAATAACTCTGGTGTTTCTTGCCCGAACATGCTTATATATTCGACTTCACCTGTAATCTTACGTTCATAGACAAACTGTGCATAATTGATGAATATTGGATGAAAAATGAAGACTCTATCCTGAATAATGACCATTTTTTGTATATTTTTTCACAAACAAAGGGCTACAAATCCGGTATGTCTGGCCCGATTTTGCTGATATTTGATTTCTCCTTTAATTTTATGGTCATAGGCAAACTGTGCAAGATTAGTGAAGATTGGATGAAATATGAAGTTCTATCCTGAATAATGTACATTATGTGAATATTTTTTTTCACAAACGAAGGGCAATAACTCGGGTGTTTCTGGTCCGCTTTTGCTTATATTCAACTTGACTTGTAATGTTGAAGTCATAAACAACCTGTGCAAGATTGATGAAGATTGGATTAAAAAATAAAGTTTCTATCGTGAATAATGTCCATTTTTTTACATATTTATTTCACAAACAAAGGGCAATAACTGCGGTGTTTCTGGTTCGATCTTGCTTATAATCGACCTCAACTATAATCTCGTGGGCATAGACAAACTGTGCAAGATGTGTGAAGATGTGATGAAAAATGAAGTCTCCATACTGAATAATGTCCATATTTGTATTTTATTTTCTTAAACAAAGGGAAATAACTCCGGTGTTTGAAACACGACCTGGCCAATTTTTTGGCTTCTTCTGAGATCTGATGGTCATACACAAACTATGAAAGTTTGGTTAAGATTTAATGTAAAAAAAGTATATATGTTGGAAACAGGCATCTTTGCACGTTTTTGCATGAAAAAGAGGCATTAACCATAGTGATACTGATGCGATTTGGTCCACTAACAAACCCGTCCGAAGTTTTATGGTCATACACTAACTGTGCAAGTTTGATTAAGATTTGATAAAAAGTGAAGTCTCCAGCTTGAGAAAGAAACAAATTGTTGACGGCACACGGACGACGGACGACGCAGGAGTGGTCCCATATACCAATAGCTCACCGAGCACTTCAAAAGAACGGTTACGGGTACAACGTGTTTACTTCGATTTGGTTCACCTTACTATTTTCTGTAGGGTTTAACATATTGATTATATATATATATATATATATATATATATATATATATATATATATATATATATATATATATATATATATATATATATATATATATATATATATATATATATATATATATATATATATATATATATATATATATATATATATATATATATATATATATATATATATATATATATATATATATATATATATATATATATATATATATATATATATATATATATATACATATATATATATATATATACCAAGTCACAAAATAATGTTAAACTTACCAAATTTACAAAATAATGTTAAACTTACCAAATTTACCTTTTCCCCACATGAAAAAAAGTGTTTAAGTATAACTATATTTTATGATAGGCGATGCAAGCTAGTGCGGCTCCGGCTTCTCTGACAGCATTTAAAGGCACCCCACAAATTATCGATTCTTGGAACATTCTGTCCTGTCCTATTCGTCCAAAGAGTCGTGTCACATTAAGTACACTTAAAGACAGTTTCAATCGGTCTTTTGTCATAATGGTAATGTTATTCGAACAGTGTTATTCTATCTGTAAGAAGTTGACCAATTATTAATTTATATTTCAGTGGTAAATAATATTTTGATACCCGATATATACTTACTTCGTAGTAAAGGTCACCCAAATCTCCCATGGTAACACCGGCTAATTCAAGATGGCACAGTTACATAATGTTCTTTAGGCAATTTTAAACGAGCCCGAAAATCAAGTACTTCTTTTGCTTGTAATTGTAATGGTGTTACGAATTTCCTTAAACCCTTCTTTTGTTTGTTTATTGGTATGGTTGCCATAGCAGTATCATTTGTAATTTTGTAATAAAGCACATACAAATTAACTTGATGTGTATTTCGGATATTAGGATCAATGTTAAGCAATTAGTACAGAGCATACGGCTAATGCTTATTGACAGTTATTTGATTAAGAATAATGCTCTAAACTCACTCACATTTTTTAAGAGTTTGCATTAAAAGAAAAGAAAAGTATTGCAGCTAAAGTAATTGTGTATTGCATCACCATAATTATACATGTTTCTGTAGAATTAATAAACAATATAGATACAGTTGTGATAGTGAAAGTAATAAATGCAAGTAATACTTGCTGTATAATTGTCGATACATTTATGTACGTTAATGATTTTTCTCATTTAAAAAAACGCAATATACCCATGATTTCAATGTACACAATACTAAGAAACATGTTAATGTACCTGACAATTTCTTCACTGACAATAGTATGCAGAATAGTCTCAGACTGTGCACAAAATCAAACTAATCAACTTACATGTACTACAAACTAAAAGTCAAACATTTAAAACCAATGGCATGTTTTACCTCTAACATTTAGTTCGATAGCACATGCTTGAGGTATGTTGGAAAGTTTGTAAGATGTCCTTAATTTTAGCTCACCTGAGCACGAAGTACTCGGTGAGCTATTGGTATAGGGGACCTCTCCGGCGTCGTCTGTAGTCCGTCGTCCGTATGCCATCAACAATTGGGACCGTTATCGCGATAAAGACTACATTTTTTATTCAATCTTGACCTAATTACACAGTTTGTGGATAACCATAAAGTATCGGTTGGTATTCTTAACTGGCCAAATTGGACCAAAAACCTTTGAGTTATGGCCCCTTGTTTTGGGGAAAAAATGCAAAAATTGCCCATTTCGTTCATAGAGACTCCATTTTTTTACCAATCTTGACCAAACTTCCACGGTTTGTGTATTATCAAAAGATCACAGTGGAAGTCAACATTAGGCCGGATTGGTCCACAAACACCTGACTTAAGCCCCCTTTTTGTTGAAAAATAGGCAAACATTGTCATGTTACCTGATTAAGACTTCTTTTTTCTAATCTTGACCAAACTTCGACAGTTGTGTGTGACCACAAGATTTTAGCAGGAGCCAGACATGGATAAGGTTAGGCTACAGACACAGGAGTAATGGCCCCTTGTATGTTGAAAAAGCTGATAAAATTGCCTTTTTTGTTCATAGAAACTTTATTTTTCTTTTAATCTTGACCAATTTCCAAAGTTTGCATGTGATCATACGTCTGCAACAGAAGCCAACAATTGGTCAGATTTGGCAACACACATCGGAGTTATGGCCCCTTTGTTAGTGAAAATAATGCAAAAATTGACTTTTCCGTGCATCGATATTCCATTATTCATTCAATCTTGATAAAACTTCCACATGTTTTGTATGGCCATAAGATCTCAACACAAGCACCTAATGATCCAGGCCAAGAACACAGCAGTTTATATATCCCCTTTTTTGGGAAAATTAATGTAAAAATGAATTAGTTGCAAGACGGGGACTTCGACTTCATTTTCAAACAGTCTGGACCAAATTTGCACCGTTTGTCTAGGACCATAAAATCTTAAGCGAATTTCAATATAAAACGGGTAAATGGCAATACACTCTTTGAAAGCAAGCATGAAATGACTTTTGCACAGCGGTCGCCCTTATCGTTCAGAACTGCAGAATTAACACTATTCCTTCTAAATTTCCTGCGAAATGTTGGATACCAGGGTAGAGAAAATACATCCAGGTCCTTACCTGTTCTATGTATGAGAGTAAATCAGCTAGACAAATTATTTAAGGACATTTTGGCGTACATTCCCACAAGCCTTTCACAACAGTAAGGCTTTCATCTTTGCCAGTACTCAGGTGAGCCCGTTGGGCCATCAGGACCCTCTTGTTTAAATAGCAGTCACACACAGATGCACAGGGATATTGTTGGATTTTCTTGCCTTATTAAGTTGGAAGCGAGCCTATCACAAATGTAGTGGCTGCTTTCTGTTCTTCTTTCAATAACATTGCTGTTGTACTTATGCATTGGAAAGGAGACTGCAGGCTATGAAAGATATTTACATTAAAATAATTATTTATAAATTTTCAATTAATTTGACCAATTAATATAATTTTAGTGGCTAATTTTCTTTATTAACACAAGGATACATTGTATTTTGTGTGGTAAATCACTCAATTATTTAAAATAACTGAATATTGTATTTCATTAAATAGTAAACAAAAAGTCCGAAAATTCGAATAATATGCATGTACGTTCAGACAGGTTATTCAGTATGTTTAATCGATGTGCAGTTTTCGAGATTACTATCACGTTATACTTAAATGAAATACAACGTTTAATTTCAATGACAACAAAACGAGCGCATAACAGACTATGCTAAATAATAGCACGTTGATGCATAATCCAATCAATTTACTTCAAATCCTTGGACCAACAGCCTTAGACAAACGGAACTGCGGAGCGATCTATGTTCGTCTACTGGCAAATTGTTACTAGAACAGGTAAAAGCCGTTTGTCCGTTTGCGAAAATCACCTGTTTCACGTTATATATGCCATTCATCGCTTGAACGCAACGCGCACATGACCCTGAGCAGTCTGTAACTTTTGTTGACATTAACTAAGCGTGTCTTTGCTGCAAACATGCCATCCACGTTGATATCATCTTGGAGATGCATGTATTTAGTGTATATATTTTTTGTTTAACTAACAGGATATTTCGGTGGTTATTCTTTTGTGTGTGTGTCAAAGTTTACCCTAGAAATCGTTATCAGGATCCAATCATCGTGTCAATTGTGTTATTCTTAACATGCAGTAAGAGCATAATTTAAACAATATGGAAACTTGTCCCATGTAACAGATATTTGTAACCATTCAACAATTGCGCGTGATATAACCTAGCATAGCCTATTTTTTTAGAGAATGTGTAAATTCGGCTTACCATTGAATCAACATCTACCCAGCCAGCAAGCCTACATTGGTCCGATATCTATCCGACGATGTCGTCAATATCGATCCGTCATCGTGAGCGATATCTAGTCGATATAGTTTTGCCCATCGGCATTTGATCGGCCCGTCATCGGATCATATGCACATCGGATGTGCATCGGGCCAATATTGTTACTCCAAAAGTGTATTTAAATAGCTTTAGTGGTCCCATCCTAGATGAAATTGTGTGTTTGTTCTCCCCACAAAACTTTTACATTTATTATTGCAAATAAAATAAATCTATGGTTCAGTCAAGATTATATATATATTAATTACATGTAATTTGTTAGCACCATATATTAAGGTTAAATCTCATCGTTAAACAGAATCAAAATTCAAAGACGTTTGCATGTCTTTACAAAAACATAAAAAATGTAAAACAATTAAGTAACACTAAACAGTGTGTGTCATTAAATTAATTTTTTTTTAATAAACCTCATAGTACACTTGTTATTAAGAATTGTTGTTATAGTCATTGAAAATAACTTCATAAATTGGAACTTTCCAGTCCCTATCACACATTTAGGAATGTTCACTTTTGATGTCTTCATAATATTAATGATGAGTGGAATGTTTTTGATCCACTGTTCTTTATCTCAGTCGAATCCTTTGGCAAGTGTTTGATGCAGCACTCCACTGACCCGATAATAATGGCACTGTATGGCACTGGCAGCTGGAATGTATGTAAATTACACTTACTCTTACTCTTTGTGTGAGAAGTTTAGATCACTATATATTAATATACTATTGCATGGAGTTTGCCTGGTAAAAAAAGTAGAATAGTTACTAATGTATTATATCAATTGTGGTAATATCATAGTTTTAACAGGCGAAGAGCCTTTTTTGTAATATTTGTGTAAATTTAATAGATAACATCGGTATTTCGCATTGCATCATGCAATCTGGAAATATAACAGACACAAAAATACGTTATTTGGTGGGGGGAAAAAACTGACAATATATGCCTTTATACTTAGTAAATTTCTTGAACACAAACATTTAATTAAACATTAATGAAACACAAGCACATGTCTTCACATAACATTTTCCATGACGTATATGAAGCGTTTACCGTAATAGGCATGCATGACATTACATGGCAGTAAGGTATGCAGAAGTAATATTTATACTCACATACAGTTTAACATTTTGCATACGTATTTCACAAAATAGCACTTCGTTTATGAGTAAATAACTTGTTAAAGACAAAAATAGCTGTTCACAAAAAATTATCACAAATTTTGCAATAAAAATGTACGAGTGAATGTCTTTGTCATTGATTTAATCTCTGTCAAAATGTTATCCAATTCGTCTGACAAATGGCCATTTTATTGCGATTTATGTTAGTTGCGGGTTAGAAGTACTGTTCAGTGTAGTTACAAATACACCATCAGCTTTGATGTTATCGTATCGAGTAAGAATTAATTTTACAAACTTGCATAGATTTTCAAATACCGTGACATTATAAGTGTTCATTAAACTGTTTATTATATATGTGTTAGGTCTTCTAAAATAATAAGATTTTAAATATTGCGGTCTTTCTATTTCGAATAATTTACATTCACACAAATAATGAAACTAGTCGCCTAACCTGTTACAATTTGTACAGAGTCTTTCATTTAGAGGCGTTCTGTTCCAGTTACCGATTTCAATTGGAAGTCTATGGTTTCTGGTTCTAAATTTTATCATTGGTTGTAATATGTGTTTAGAAGTTTTTGATAGGTATGGCTCGTAGCCAAAAGGGTGTTTGAAAATTCTATAGAATGTGCTATTACTTGAGTTATCTTTAAGTGAGTACCATTCATTTAAAAACAAATATGTCAGTTTCTGTTTTATTGCTGCTGTAAGCCATTTGACATTTATCGGTGCGTGTGAATTCCAAATATTTATCATTCCACATTTAGTAAGTATGAGTTTCACATTATGTATCCATTGGAACCGTTTTTTTTAACATGTTGTCTGGAATATTTTGGGCCATGTTAAGAACTGAGAAATAAATTTGTGTTGATAGTTTATTTAGTTTATTTAGAGGTGTGTTATCATTTGTAAATTTTAGACGTGTCCAGAATGTTATTATTCTATGTTCAATTTCAATGTTTAATGGGAGACAACCTGTCTCGCCATAGACAAAATATGATGGCGAAGATGTTTTATTTTAAGGATATACTTTAAAAATTTAAGTTGGACTCTTTCAATAATCTCATTATTTCCAGCACCTATCAATTCCAAGACATCATTGTCATCTAAAGAGACTAAAGAGCCACCAATGCGAAGCAGGTTATTCGTCTGGAAACAAAATTGTTTTCAATATAATTTGTTTTTATTGTGGGTTCATTTGTTTTGAGTATTCATTTATGTAAAGGGACCTGTTCACAGATTGGCCAATTGATAATTTTCCAACTTTTAGTCACAGATTTCCACAATAAAAGAATAGTGTAAATAAAGGAGCGAAATAACACAAAGGACAAACAAATATACTATAAATATCATTTTGTTAATGAGTAATCATAAGTGGTCTGGAAATTGAGAAAATCATTTGTAACGCTAAACGATGGAATAGTTCGGAGTGTTTCTGTTGTTTTCGTTAATTTATTTGACAACACATGGATCGCTTACATCAATTATCAAATCACATATAAATACAGCAACATATACATAAAAGTTGGAATGGCCAATGGTTAAGATGTAAGCCTTTTTATCGAGAGGGCTGAGGTTCGAAACCCCGCGGGAGCAACTGTTTTTTTTCTTTTCTTTTTGCTTTTCTTTTTTTTTTCTCGTCATTAGGCTTGAGATTTTTAATTGTTATGCTTAAATCCGTAAAGTAAAGACAATGAAAGGCATACTACACAAAATACAAAATTCTGTGAACAAGTCCCTTTAAAAATAATATACACAATACTATTAAAATTAAATTTCAACGTTAAGCCTTTAATATTCAGCTATTGAAGTATATTGAACCTGTAAAATGTAAACATAACTAATCTAGCTGTAAATACTAACATTCGTAGATATGACAAAACAGTATCGTAATAATAATAAACAATACTCGCCAAAATACGTTACATTTCAATAACATGGATTTTTGTACGCCAATGACACTGTCGATACGTTGATCAAGCCCAAATTACTCGTTGGCGGGAATTACAAATAGGACAACGATCGTCGAAACAAATTTGTTAAACAGACAAGAAGAATGATTTGAAAGACTATCTAATAACATCAGCAAGTTCTATATTGTTTAAGTCAGTAATAGAATTAGCACAATGAAGGTGGACCTGCTGAAAATGCAAAATCAAAACACTTAGGAGACCGACCATTAAGGGTTTTGTGACGATTTCACGATTCAAATTTTATCTGAATTAATGATGTCGTTGCTTTTATTGACGATTCCTTTGCATCAAGTTCAATATTCATATACATCCGTATATATATGTAACGAGCCATGAGAAAACCTTAATTAATGACATCCACGACGTCATCAATAAAACTGCAAAATAATGACCTCATGTATTTTTGTGTAAATACGCACATGTTTCCAACTCAAAGTCATTCGTGTTTTATTCGATTTAAGAGTGATTTTTCATGACATGGACCAATAATTAGACGTAAGAAGAATCTGCACTATCTTTTTAATAATTTTCTTACATTGAAATTCACGTTCTCGTTTTGTGCGGTAAGTATGTTCAGTGCAGCATTGTCAAAATAAGTAATTTGTCAAAATATTTTCATACCGGTCGTTGAATTGTTAAATTGAACATAATTGAAAATATACGTCACCTAGCGGCAACTATCAAGACTACTCACGAATATACACGACGGACCACGACAACGCGACGATTGGGTCGCGTTGCCTGTACGGTTGATGGTTATGTTACTAAGCACACACTACGTTTGCCTACGTTGGTGCCACGATTATGCACGAGGCATCGTGATGTCCAAATCGCCTTGAAGCGTAGTGAAGCGTGGGAATTATTGGCTGCTCGTAGTTTTATCGTGATTAATCTTCTTTACTCTAACTACAACTTATGAGAAACGTTAACAGTCGTCAGATACCGTAGCGTATACCTGACGCTAGCGTATTACAACCGTAGGTATACGTAGGAAGATACCATGGGGACACCGGGCATCCCGACCAATTACGTTTAACACGTCCACGATTAATCGTGGGCTGTCGTAGCCAAAATCGTGACAGTGTGACCGGGGCTTGACCAACATACAAAAAATACTTAACGAAAAAAATGTCCAGTTTTTTTTCTGTTAGTATAATAAGTATCAGAACCATTAATTTGGCAATCTGGCATTATAAACAGCAGATACTTTATATTAGCACAACATTAACAGTAATAGTATTATAATTGAAATGATAATGACAAATATAAAAATAATATAACATTAGCATATCATATTCTAAATTTAATAATAAAATGGATTTTTTACGACGCGACGTCAAAATAACGTTGTGCCAGAACGTCTCACGGCTCGAGATATATATATATATATTGTAAAGTAAATCTGGATTAAGATTTCAATATAAAACAAAACTGAAAACACGTCGCATGGGTTAACAAAAAAATGCATTTATTTGAAATATGCCCACCGGTTTCGCCAAGCTCATCAGGGCATATCACACATAAATAATAACGTCAAAATTGTCAAAGTAACAACGTCAATTAGCGACGTTATTTCTGTTATGACGTGAAATGGTCACAAATATTCTAAGAAATTTAACAACGGCTTAAATAAATCAAAGAATTGTTGTTCTTTAGCTAACCTAGCTGAAACAGCGTTCGAATATAGCTTATTAAAATGAAATATTTTAAATTTTGGTTCTAATTTTGAATTCATCAAGATGTTTGCCGAAAGTGTAATGATCCGAGATGCTGCCTGTGTAGTTACATTATAGAAGGAAATACCTTTGACTTTAATGGCAAAATATTTAAAATAAAAACAGACATGTCATGTGATGTGACAAAAATGTTATTTATGTTTTAGTGTGTAGTGGTTGTAAAAAATATTACATTGGACAGACAGGTGATAAATTACGTAATCGGCGTACTATTCATGAACAACAAATGCGGGACCCCTCAACAAGACAAATGCCTTTAAGCAAATATCTTCACTAACCCCGTATACGCGACTCCTTCTAGCCGAACTAATTATAATATTTAAATGTTACAATACATGCTTTTAAACAGCAAACATTGAGCGTCATAACGATATTTGAAATATTTATATACGCAGTTTTATTAAAAAGATATTCGAGAAAATGTGAAAAGTGTAACAACTATACCCGATCTCCCCTATCGATAGCTGACAACTGGCCTATATCTATCCGATATGTACAGATGGCTACATGCTCGCTAGCGATAACGGATAGATATCGGGCCGTTTTGTCAATGCGATATCGATATACCGATATCTATCTGATATATGCTTGCTGGCTGGGTAAGCGACACTCCAAAAAACTAGACCTATCTTATTAACATGCACAATGGCAGCATTGCTAAGCCATCCAAGTAAAACTCTACTCGTCTGATTACCGGAATGTTTAATACGTGTAACAGGGCGATAGTATCACCCTTTAAGATAGATTAATTACCTCCCTTTAAATGATTTATTATCTATACAATACATATTGCTTCATTATAATATTGTCTATGAACAATATTATAACTAACATCACTTGTCTCTGTTACACATTGTATTTTGTTGCATTATATATAATTCCATATATAAACGTTGTCAGAGTATACTATTGTAGTTCTGCCTTCCAACCTGACAAGATAATGGGGTTGAGCCATATGAATAATTATTGCAGATGTTAATCTTCTGTTGTTCTTTTATGCAGAATTTGATATTCTGACCAGAACAGTATTTAATATTTGATTGAGTATAGAGTCTAAGTATAATTGAATGAACTATTATATGGGAACGACAATTTGCTGTTGAGTCCTTTATTACAACTTTCTTTAAGGTGAACATTGAACCTTGGGCATTATAAAACGATGCTATTACATTTGGAGCCGCTCCGGAATATGTTCAGTAATAAAAGGTTGTGCCAGAAACTTAAGGGATTTATTCAAAAATAAAAGGAAATTTCAGAGAAAAAAGTAATATCTAAAGCAAATGGTAGTGAATATTTTGTCTCATTGTTTAGTCCCAAGGAAAGATTAGAAAACATTGCTAGTTCAGGTAGGATAAACCCTGTATAGAAGGCACAAGTTGTGCTTAAAATCCAAAGAAAGGATTAGTATACACAATTTGTTATTGCAGGTAACATAACCCTGTATAGGTTACAATATACCAATTCCAATCCTGATGTAATTTAATGTAAAAGCGATAACTTTAACCAAAAATAAATGCAACATTTTGCACATAGGGACCCTCATAACCATACCTTTTCTAAAAGAGCATTCTAAGCTGAATTGATTTAAGCAATAAAAAGGGTATGTCATGCATTATGTAAGAAAGAACACGACACTAAACAAAGGTGACTGTTTTATCACCATATTTTAAGCGACTACTTTCTAGCTGAATGTAACCCTCCTCAGCGCAAGTGTCATACTGTAGTCTCCAATCTAAAACATATCAGTGATTTATTTGTGCATACCAATGCTTACCCTACAAACATCTCCCAAAAAGAATATCAAAGCAAGTGTCTAAACCTAAAAACATGTCTTCGAGTTAAACTTGTTGCTTTAGTTAGAGAGTACATGACTTATTTATTTAGTGTATTGTGACCTAGAAGACAACGTAAAGTTTTGATATCGCGAAAAAAATGTGCATGCAAAATTTCAGACCGATCAACAAAGTAGAAAAGCTTGAAAACGCATTTGAGAATGATGCCTGATAACCAATCTGGCTTGCGTTTTTAGTGCTTTTATTATATGGGGTGCCTGAGTCAAATTGTGTATTTAATTCATAGAAATCAGTCAAAATACTAGCATTTGTTTACATACTTTAATGCTATAGAGATGAATATTGTATAAAACGTGTTCATTTTTGGTTTTAGCATGATTTAGTGTGCTGGAAGATGCACAAGACGGGTTTCCGTACTTTTTTTCTGTTTTTTTTAAATGAAAAAGCGGTTTTCGCAGTACAAATCGTAATGCACATTTTAAAATAATGATATTTATCGCATGTTTTCAATGAAACTTATTGCAGCCAATAAAACCACACAGTAACATGGTGATTTTATGTACACATTGCCCCTTAAGTGCCGCTCCCAGTTTTGTGTTTAGGTTACAATATACTAATTCCAATCCTTATGTAATTTAATGTAAAAGCAATAAATTTAACCAAAAATAAATGCAACATTTTGCACATAGGTACCCTCATAACCATACCTTTTCTTAAAGAGCATTCTAAGCTGAATTTATTTAAGCAACCTGTCCACGGGCGGCATGTGAAAACCGAGAGCGCGGAGCGCTAGAGGTTTTCCTGCCCGTGGATAGTTCTTTCCTACTCAGAATGACCGACTACGAGGTCAATATCTGACTTACGCCCCGCAAGGCTACACAAATGCCACATAGTGAATTACATACAGAATGAGTCTATCTGATAGTGAATTCGTTCTACCATGTAAGAAGGTACCTTTTTTGGCGTAGCTAAGATCACTTTTGACCTGGACTTCTTGCGATAATTATGCAGCGGGAAAATTGAATGCCAATCGAATTAGGCAAATTTTCTAATTTTAAGGAATGCAAACTTACAACAATGGTTTGATGTATACCAATAACTGTTTGTGAATTACAATTTACATAATTGTTTACATAAGCGGTTAAAATAAAGTTATAAACATATCTTCGACATACCCTCTAGACCTGAACATAATTATGAACAATTTTACTCATTGTATGTCTTGATCAGAATGTTATATTTATTCAAATAATAAATTAACTATTTTGTTTAGCTCACATAATCGGCGCGCTCTATCAATAGCAATAACAATGCTACAATTTACGGGGACGACAGTCGGTCACAACGTTGCCTGTTGAGCTCGCGTCACGTCTGCCTGTCAATAGTGTTGAGGTTTTTTGTGTAAAGCACAACATATACATTTCTGGTATTTTTCTGATACATAAGCAAACAAAATATTTGTAAATTTGATGGAGCTTATATTTCCTATTATTTTATCACTGTGTAAAAATATCATTGTACGTTGTAACCGACTTCGGTCCCCGTGAATTAATTCTAACGAGTACAACACACTCCAGCTGCAGAGTGAATCATTCTTAAACTAGCGCGCGGTAAAGCTGTATTAATACACACGCATCAATTAGCGTCAGGAGAATCCTGAACCCGAGAATTTCAATAAATGGGGAATTTATATTTATAAATTTACTGTGCATGTTAATTTATATTTGAATTGTGGTTGCGTTTTATTAAGAATTATTTATAATTGCACCTTTCCATGAACTTCTCCAGTAGATGTTATTCAATCTATAAAAAAGTTAAACATCTTTCTAGAAGTAAAATGTGTTGAAAGAAGTCTCGTTGTACGTCGAAGTGTTATTCATGTTGCTTTAACTTCATTTGCGTAGAATAAATACACTATGTGCAATACTAATGATACATCTAGTATATTATTTAAAATAAGCGTAGCATAAATACACTATGTGCAATACTTATGATACATCTAGTATATTATTTAAAAGAAATATATACACTTGTCCGATATATATTATAATTTTCATTCATTCCCGCTTATTTTCTGAGCATGTTAATTAGTTAAATTTGTCTAATAAATTCATGTATCAATTATGTTTACGTAAATTACTAGCATTTAGGTTATTCATGTATCACTGGTTGAAAACATGGGGCTGTATATGATCGTTTTATTCACAAAACAAATATTATGATTGAGTTGATCTGAAACTAATTTTGGGGCCGATACGTATTCTTAAGGTGTCCGAAAAATCTAGTGTCCGAGAAGTCTTCTTAGTAGGGACCGAACAATCTGGGGTCCGAGAAGTCTCGTTAGGGGGACCTAAAAGTCTAGAATCCGAGAAGTCACGTAACCGACCATCTTGGTCCTCTTGTAATATATTTAGGGCATAAAATGACATATCAATATTAATTTCAACGCCAATTGTCATTTTTAAAGACATTTCTTCTCTCACTGTATCTCCTTAAGATTGGTATGAAATTTATAACATAACACGCACAGTTTTCCAAAAAACAAAATTTTCCGTTGTTAGATTGCTAATGTATATACAACTCGAAAACATTGTTCCATGACTGTAAAGTATGTTTTACATTGAAATGGCAAAATTTGTTTTCAGGAAATAGACTCGAAATAGTTTTTGCATTATCGTTGTTATATGTGAATAAACAACGATTTTCGTGCTGATTCTAACGTACTTGTGGTTAATTCCTTTGCATCGGAACTCTAAATCGTTGATTATTAGCCCATAAGCAACTCTTAATGGATCATAATGTCTTTATTTAATAATGCATGGATTAAAAAACCCATAGTTGTCCATAAACAGAAAGATATTTCTTTATAAATTTACAATTAACGCTGAAATATTCGATGTAGAGTGTATATAAATTATTTGTATATTTTTAAACAAACAATTATTTAAAAACGGTATCAATAAATAAAAGTCACTGTGGCTTTAAACCGTGGTATATTTTAGTGCATGTTTTTCTAAGACTAAATAAATATACAACATTAACAAGTGATATACGTTGCAAAAATGCACGTGTACATGCACAGATATGTATTTTTAAAACTACAAAATGAATGTACACTTTATTGAACCATATACTTCTCGCGGACATGTCGTTCTGTAAACAATACAATCCTCGTGCACGGGTCTATCTTTTTGCACGTTGACGGGTCTGATATCAGTTTGGAAAGACTCGAACACGTTCAAAAACATAGACCGGCGCACGAGGATTGTATGAAGTCATGAACACCTAAAAATGACAAATTAATAGATAACTGATGTAGACAGGACTTGAGATGAGTGTTTCACTAGTAGACATAACAGGTCAGATAGCACTATTTATGATAATTTGCCTACTATTACTCCAATCAAAATTGAGCCCGAAGTAGCACATACAAGACCACCTCTTACTAGATCATACTTTAGACTTCAAGAGCAGTAATTAAGGTGTAATAATCGACCATGTATGCAAATGACTCTAGGAACCAGAATTTCACTGGCATATATCAGAACTCTAGAAATACTGAGGGTGCTACAGATAATCAGTTAGGCAAGTATCTATAAATAATTCCAAATTTTATGGAATTAATATGAATAGGGATTTCATAAAGTTTTTTATCCCTCATATTATCAGAAATAAACAGAAGGTTTGCCAGAAAAATTTGATGGGAAGGTCTGATTACGTTATACATTTTGGCCATGTGGAATAGGTGAACTGAGCAGGAGAAAGCCTGCATTGTGAGTACTAGTTTAAAAGGAGAGGCACACAAATTGTTATATTCATTAAGATCAGACCAGCTTTTCCATTATCAGGAAATCAAATATGTGATAAGTCAGCGTTTTACTCCAGTGGAAAGGGGTTCGGCTTACAGGTGTCAGTTCAGAAAAATAAAGCGTTTGAATCAGGAATCGGTTTCTGATTATGACTATAAGATTCGCATGTTAGGGCACAAAGCTTTACCAAATAAGGATTCACGATCATTAGAGACATGTTTAGTGGATGTTTAGAATATCAATTTATTCATGGATTACAAAACTTTGAGCTTCAAAAACAAAATATTGACATATGTAGCTACCGTTGACTCTAGAGGATCTGCAATTGGGAAGACTGAAATTTGCATGAAAAACTTACAGGAAATATATGAGTCATTTATTGACAAAACGCTCACAGAACATGGGATTGGGGTACAAGTAAATCAAAATTTTCAAAACAGTTTACTAAATGAATCACTTCGAACTCCGTTGTTCAAAAAGAGAGGGGTAATGCTTAAAATTGTAAAGGAAACCCCGATCGGGCAGTACTCTCAGAGTAACTTTAACAATTTCTCTATTGATCAACAAAGACACAAATTTGATCAAAATCACGAGGGGCGTAATAACTATGGGAATTTTAAACAATATTGACTTTATTGGACAAAATTTGGAAATACTGGTCCTAAGATTGCACATGCACATGCAGAGACCTGATGTCCGTTCAAACACAAGATTGAGACATTGGACAATAAAACAGAGTTAAAGCTCCCTGAAAAAACCCTTTATTGTAAATGGTTAAAATGAACTGTTCATGACATCTGTACAATGTCTTTAGAGATTGAGCACATAGCGTTTGAACATGAGTTTATTATTGCAGACTTTTCAGATTATGGAATTTTAGGCATGCATTTTCTAGAGAATATGAATTACATAAACAAAGTTCATGTAACAATCTTTAGAACAATCCTAGTAAAGTTGTGGTTAATGAAGAAAATGCTCAAGATCGTTCTCAAATAGTAAATCCTATGGCAGCCAGTACGGCCTGAGAAATACTATGATAGAGGTGTGAAACCTCGAGAATTTAAACAGAATGATTAAGTATGGAGATGGAATCCTCCGCACACAAACCAGAAATTAGGGTTAGAATGTACAGGCCCATCTTATGTTCCGAAGCCGTGTGAATTTAATCGTGAAGAATCTAATGTACCATGGTCACAAAGGTCACGTGTAGTGAAACGCAGGCAGACATTTGACCCTGGTTAGTTGAGGAATCATGTAGTGAATGATGTGGTACATTAAGCTGTTTATAGTTGGATGCCTTTTGTAACACTTGTGAATTATGTTCTGAATATATAGTACTAGTGGTTTTTTGCTGTGTTGTATATAGGTTATAGAAGTGTTATTGTACAACCCTTTTGAAATGTTTGGTGCATTTAATGTATAAAACATCAGTTTCCTTCAACCTTTTTCGACTGAAGACGGTAGGTAGGGGTCGTACAAACGAGGTAAGGGGAAGCAGGAAGCATCCCACCTCCCGAGAACCAGAACACCTTGGAACAGGAAATAAACATCTCGCAACCGAACAAACAAAAAATATAGGTACCATTTACACAGTGAAAATCCATAACACGTCAAACAATTTAAAGCCGGAAAATCTGCTGATAACATCTATGTGTGGGAGATTATTACGTCCGATAACTGGGTATTAAACACGATACGGGGGTGCGATAAAACACTTGATTCTGTTCCCATACAAAAACCTTTCAAATTTACTCAAGTGGAGTACAGCAAATTAAACAATGAATCTTAAACTGCGGCATCATTGAAAAGGTCGAAAACGATGGCTCAGAAGAATTTATATCAAATATTTGTATTAGGCGAAAGAAAGAATGGCGCGACAGAAATTATTTTAAACTTAAAGTTTTTGAATGAAAATAAGTGAAAAAAAAACACATTTTAAAATAGAAACACTTCAATAGCCAATTAATGCTTTGAGGGAAAACGGCTGTTTAGCTTCATTAGATTTATCGGATGCGTATTATTTCATCAGGATACGTCAGAACAATCGGAATTATTTCAGATTTATTTTACTTGGATAAAATATAAGTTTACAGTATTGGTGACGGGATATTCTGGTAGTCCTATGATATGGACAAAATTAATGAAACAGGTTTTCGCACATCTCAGATCGTTGGACCATATCAGCTTATACTTCATTGATGATTCTTGGTTAATTGGCGAATCATTCGAGGCGTGTATGATGAATGTGCGTGACACGGTTGAAGTAATGGACAGACTAGACTTAACGTTAATCAAAATAAATTAGTATTACTGCCATGTAAACGACTTATATTTCTAGGATTCGTTCGGAAACAATAACCGTGAGAGCAAGAGTTCGCTATTCATGAGACCTCTGGACAAAATAAGAGACAATCATTTAACAATACACCGCGGTAACTTCGATTATTTTATGAATGTGCCTGCTTCTATTAAAAGTGTATTGATGTGGTGAATTCAAAACATAAATAGTAGTTTTTAACAAATCACCACAGAAAACTCGTCAATAATAATTCTTACGGATACTTCACTTGAAAGTATGGAGCTTTTAATGAAACGACCAATATTAGAACGAGTGGCTATTGGATTGTTGAGGAAAAGAAATTTCACATAAACGTGTTGGAAATTAAAGCTTGTGAAATTGGCGTGAAAACATTCTGTCAGAATATCTCAGATACTCACGTTCGACTTTGCACTGATGACACAAAAGCATATTAGTAGATTAATATTAATTAACTGTCTTCATTAGATTTAATTGCGAGACAGCTATGCTTATGGTGTCTACAGAAAAATATATTCATATCTACGCGCCATGTTCCTGGTGTATTAAATGAAAAAAAAAACACACAAATTATGTCGTACAAAATACCCACACTTGGAGGTTAAATTATTTGCATATAGTTTGAATTCAAAATTGGACAAATATGTGACCAAATACCCTGATCCTGATGCCTTTGCTATTGATGCATTTTCAATGAATGTTTTTATATATTCCCTCCTTTCAGCCTTTAACCGCGAATTCTGCAAAAGGTCGAAAAAGACAAAACGCGGGCGTTGTTCTTGCACCGGTGTGGCCAACACAAGCATGGTGGCCAATATTGACAAATCTGGTCTAGGGCCAATGTCATTAGCTTCCAACAACTTAAAATGTCATGAGACTGGCACACAAACCCAGCAAACTACATCTTTTAACAAAAATGAAACTGGCAGCTTTCGATATATCTGGAGAGCAGGGTGTAACGAAAAAATCAAGAGAACTTATCATTGAGTCATGGCGAGTTAGCACGCGAAAACGCTTTGAAACATATCTTAAAACTGGATACATTATTGTGAAGGGAAAGAAGATTAATTTAAAACCGATATCAACAGTATTCTGGTCTTTTTAGAATCACTGTACAAAAACGGGTCCAGTTATACAACAATAGGCATAGCCAGATCGGCACTCAGTTGTTTTGTGCGGTTAACAGGAAGGATGGATATTACACACAATGATTTAATTTGACGCTTTATGAAAGGTGTGTTCCACAAAAAGCCAGCCTTACCTCGCTATTCATCCACCTGGGATGTGGCCACAGTGCTCGATCATCAAGAAAGTATTGACACAATCACTCTGTTGTCGTTATTTATAATGTGCATGCTGTTGTTATTAGAACAGAACAGAACAGAACAGAAATTTATTACGACTTGTACATAGTACATCGTCAGTCTTGACCATATTATATTACACATATCAAAAGGTCATGTGAAAAGGAAGTGATCATACAATAATAAAAATTCTACATACTATCTAACTTAATACATGAAAGTGGTTGGAAACAATCGCATTATTACAAAATATTTATGAGACAGGGTGACAATCGGCTATTATGCTGTTAATATTTATGGAAAATAAACTAAATGTTGAAAATGGATTATTTAACGCATAACATGTGGATTATTATATTATTTTGCTTATAACAATAATAAATAACGCACATTTATTTGCATAGATTAAATATGACAACAAATGTAACAATCGCACATGTCTATTTCTTATCAGTGTAAAAATAAATTTTTGTTGTATAACATAAATGTGGAAAATGGGTTATCTAACAAATAACTTGTGAAAAATGGATTATCTAACAAATAACATGTGGATTATTATGCTATTATTAATAAATTGCATAGCAGTATTTGTGTATATTAAATGTGGTAACACCGGTAACAATCAGACATTTCTATTTCACATCGATGTAATGGCATTATTGGTACAATTAATTGAAGCATAAACTAACAAGTTATTATGCGGTTTGGACTTGCGTAGAAACACACGCTTAAAACACGCTCTCTGATTATAAGAAATTTATACATAAAAAGAAACAAACAATCAAATAAACAAACAAACAACCAAACACTCGGGACATAACAATTCAGCTGGTCGTACTCGTATTATGAACAACATTCAAGACGGACTTCCTATTAGTCACGGCACAGAGGTGCCAAACATTATATGTATTGAAGATGTCTGACATTCATGCTAGTCCTGATCAAATTACAATTGACGTTTCTAGTGTTTTGAAACAAACCAAATCTGAAGTACATATAAACCCGTTTGTATTAATGAATTCCAGATCCAACGCGCGATTTTATATTGTCAAAACAGTTTAGGAAAATATATATCGGACAGAAATAACCTGTGGGACCCTTAAGGAAGTTTATGTGTTGGATAAAATTGAATGATTAATCTAGACTTACCTAGGTTGATCAAAATTTCATCAAACGAAAAACTCCATAAGGGCTCCCACGACCACCCACAACCACCCTTAAAATATGCCATCACTACACAATATATAAACGAGTATTGATAAACTGTTTAAAAAAAATAAAACTACCATGGCCGCTGATAAGCAGCGTCCTAATCTGTATGAGCCCTTAGGGATTTTTGTGTCGGATGAAATTGTGATCAACCTTCGCATTACTTCTACGAAGGTAAGTCTAGCTTAATCATTGAATTAAAGCCGTTTAAACTAAGGAAATATTAACTCCTTTGATTTGCTTACATCGACAACCAATCAAACGCAAACCTCGTTTAATCAAGCATAAGAAATGCAGAAAACTAATCTGTTTTTACACTCTTTTCCGTGATTCATCATCATCCGAAATTAGCACATAGTTGTTAAGACCCAGGCAGATACTGTCAGTGAATTGTTTGACTTCTCTCGAAACACTTAATTGAGAAATTCCGAGGATACCGGCTGTGACAATATGTTGACTTCCTGTCGCCAAAAAGTGTAGCGCGACCTGTGTTGTTATGAGTGGTGGAATAGGACACAAACTATGCGATCTCGATTCGAAATACCATTATATCGAAGGGAATTTTCTAAATTCACGTCTTTTAATGTCGGTCAAATTTTTCTTCTACCATGACATCGATGTTCATTTTGAAGATGCCTAAAATCGATGTCAGTTTGTTGATATCGATTTGTTGTGAAAGCTGACTTCCAAAATGTATGTCAAATATTGAAATCGGTGTCAACTGACATCGAAAATCAATGTCAGAAAGTTTTGTGAACAATAGCACAATATTTCGGAAAAAAATGTCAAGCACGACAAACAGCAAGATATTCGGAAAAATCAGTCCAGAATAACAACAATGTCCTAAAATCACACCAATGTTTGTTTACAGCTTATAACGCCCGTCACGTGTCCTTGGAATAACGTTAGAAACTTCACTCGCGAAGTTACAGTAAAAAGCTCAATTAATTTCTTAAAGTTAAAGCCGCACAAAAGGAGAAAATGGCCAGATTCAGAATCTACGAAAAAGCGGTTATATTATTGTCTGTCTTTGCATGTGTTTACGTTAGTATAAAACCTACGAAAGAAACATTTGGTTTGATGGATACTTTTTATTTCAAAAACACTGATTCTCCGAGTCAAACTGAATACAAACCATAGCTTTATTTACTGCCGAATATCGTGGCGTTGCGGATTAAATCCAACTAATCACCGTTAACATTCCGCGAGCTGCACTTTTATGATCTACATAAAACACGATGAACCCAGGCTAGTTTCGTACTGTTGAAAATGTAAACTCCAAATTGAACTTCAATCTGTTCAACTTTCATTTATTTTATGAAAATGTGTAAACGTTTTTAGCTCATAATGCGTTATTGTATGTGTTTGTTATCTCAACATTGAAAGCGTAATGTTTTGTTTAACGTGTATCACCCTTGTTTTTGCCTTTAACACTTTGCTAAAGTCCAAATATTCTCGTCGCCAAAAAGTATTTCTAAGATTGTTATTTTCACTACTGTTAGAACAAAACGATGAAGTAAGCCGCAAATATCCCTTAAACTACAACTATATCCCAGCAAATCTCTTTAAGCATTAATTTCAGGCCTGTTTGCTACGAATTCCGAGCCGAAAGAGTGCGATTTCCCGCCAAAATTGGGTCGCATGATGTGTGCAATATAATTATTATAACATTGAAATATTGCGTAAAGGTCAAAACCTACAAATCAAGATTACACTTTAGTACATTACGCAATCACAACGGTATCTAGAAATACGATACCGTAAGTATTTGCAACATGCGCAGGGCGTGCTTGTAATGCGAATGTGGTATAGATAAGTCTTCAGTACATCTATATTTTCGTGAATACAAGTTCAAGTAAGTATAATTTTGCTTTTAAACTGTATTTAATTATCTTCATGCAAAACAATACCTTTATTTAACATAAAAACACACGTTGAGCAATCTACTTTCTGTTTATATGTGTCTATTCGGCTGGCATTAAACTGTTCATGTCATTGAATGTACGCATTTTAATTTAATGTAGCTGGAATTTTAAACTCTTCAATAACAGAATATCATGAATGTTTTATAACATAGTTCTAAAGGTTTTCGTTTACGTTTTCCCGATATGTCATAGCTTCTTATACTGTAGACGTACATAACCATTCAGCATTCTTATAATCGTATTACTCATAGTGTAAAGGGACTATGTCATCAAACAGTGCCTTAATGGGTCAATTTCTTTATCAAAATCTGAAATTTAGATATATATACTGGCATATAATAAAGGTTAAAACAGGGTATATATAATGAGAAAATTGTGTACGCATTCTGAGATAAAAATCAATTTATAATATGGGTTGTGTTTGTTTGGCCCTTCTCCTGTTTACATTTTGACGTCAGAATTGTGAGCATTTTGTATAAGGCGTAAAAATAATATGTTTGTTTCAGGTAACCCGACCTACCCTAAAAAAATGCCCCGACCCTAGAACATTTTATTGAGTTCGTCGCATTATTTTTCTTTTCGGTAATTTTTTCTCTCGAAATATATTTTCTTTGTGGTAATAAGCGATTTCTTGCGGTTCATTTCGTCCGCCGGATCGTTTGAACGACTTTTTTGTTAATTGGTTAAAAGCGTTGTACATCTTGGATCTAGTTAGTAATGATGTATAAATTTTAACAAGCACAAAAGTTTGTTTATATTCAGTTCACTGCGTATACATTTTGATACGATATGAGCATTTAATAATACAGATCAGTGCCTTGCAAATTGACTTTAATATAGATGTAAACTGGACAGGTGGCCTGGTTTTCACAGATTGTAATGATTTTCATGTATTTGGAAATTTATATGATAATATAGTAAAATTGCATCATATTTTAAGTGCATAAATGATATACATTTGCAGCAAAAGTTGTTTAATTAAAACATCCACTTCAAAACAATGTTTTAGTATATTAATTTGAATATTCATTCAGTTTTAGAGATTCAAATTCACAAAAAAGTAAAAAAATAAATAAATAAAACAAATTCCTACCAACCTTCCCTATTTTTTGTGGTCATGTTACCTGAAACAAACATATTTATTTAGGCCTAACAACAGGCCTTTCCCAAAACTAGGTTACTTCCCTTGCGTAATCACGAGTGATGTCCCCTGTTCACTTCCGGCGACGTTTATTGATTATAAGGCGGGATAAGCGTATTGATATGTACAGAAAAACATTAAATATATTTGATTTTCAATCTTGAAAATAAATTAACAGATATTTACCGAAAAACATGCAATATGTTTTATGTTCAATCTTAAAAATAAATTTACAAATATCAACATTTGTATATAATATACATCATGTACTTTATTTATCAATTTAATAAAATTATGATTTTGATTTTTAACAATATTGTCTACTCTTTGCAGATTGACAAACAGTTTGTACACAGTATGTTTAAAGGTTATTATGCAACAAGACGCAAAAATAGCGATTTCAGTATCTAAACAACTTATGCCTTCATCATGTTTTAAATTTGCATTATTAAATAAAATAAATAAAAAACTGTTTTTAGTAAAATGATTTAGCTAAGTAACTCTAAGCTAACATTCTTCTGGCGACTAAAATTACGAAAATAAGGTATCATCACAGAAAGTTTGAGCGCAATTCCGATGTTTTTGACAGCAACTTCTTTTTTGAATTCCATACACATTTATGTTTAACTTTAAAGCTTTTTCGTTGCAGATATTCTTGTTGTGTGCTAAATATTTACGGTGCTTGAACAGGCTTCGCTTTAATCTTGAAATATAATGTAACAATACAACTATCTGTTTTATTACTGTTAACACAATATTACAATAACTAAAGATGATGTCACTCCTCATTAAATGTTATAACTGATGTTGTATTAAAGAGATTAAGTAAGTAATTTGTTAATTATTGTGTCATGTGTTCAATAATGTTCATGATAACTTCATATAATCAACAAAACAAATAACACCGGACCCAATGGGTCTATATGTCACCAGTAAATAGATATGTCGTGATAATTATGTACATACTAGGGTGAGTATCTATAATAAAACAGACATAGATTATATACATTTTGAAAAAAATATATCACAATTCAGAGTAAGTAATTAACTTAGCCAACAGAAGAGTCTAATATACGTTTGAATAATTATATTTATACTTGTTGAGTATGTTTGATCAAGTATTTAGTTTTCCTTCAGGTATATAACTCTAACTGAAAGTATTTCTTCATTTCTGTCGGAATCGTGGTAAACAAACATCATTTTATTCTCGCAACAGCTACGGTAAATCCCGTATGTTTTAGAAAAATAAAACACGATGAGCTCTTTAATGTGTACCACCTTTCAATTCTTCAGAATTGAAAATTAAATGCTGTGCTATATTATTTCACATTTCAATTTAAACCAATTTATTAATTCGAAAAAGTGTTAAATGCGTTTAATTATGTTCTGTTCTGTTCAATAAGGTGGCGACCTTTTCATAGGGTGATAGGCAAAGAACAACAACGGAGACAACAACATTTAAAAATGTGAGATAAACTTTAATTTGAGACGCAAACAATGGAGACGAAGTGTGACATGTTAGTTGTCTCTGCATGTAGATCAGTATCATTGATGCATTACGCAATTGCACGGATTAGCGGTATTGTTCTAAGGGCAATTTGATAAGATCCCAGCGGTTTGTGGCTTTGGTATTTTTATGACCTCCTCTTCAGTCAGATAACTAAGTATCCATTGAGAGAACATGTGGTGGTATTTATATATGGAAAACAACCGTTTAAGAAGAGACAAGGAGACTACTTCTTTTTTCCGGATACCTGTCATACGGACATATGGCCTTAGTAATGAGTTTACAACGATACTATATTTAGTTCTAATATTCTAATTATTTTTGTAAGATATATCCTCTATAGATGAGTTTTTTTAAATATAATATTTAATCAAACACATATGGTTTAAAAATTTCCATAACAAGTTTTGAAAGCCGCTTGATCTTAGATCTATAATACTTTATATGGCAAGCTAGGAAAAACGTCGCCGGAAGTCGGGTTTCAAATATGGCGGATGTGAATTCGCAATAACGGGAGGTAATTTCCAAGAGAGATCACCTAGTTTTGGGAAAGGCCTATAGTTATTAAACGACTCCTTACCAAGCACGATAGCGCAGTTGGTTAAAGCGCTGTCTACTGTCATTTCGTGGTATAACTCCGAAGTCTTGAGGTCGACACCCGATGGGGTTTTATTTTTTCAGGCTTTTTTGCTAAATTGTTTTTATCAAATATCTTATTGCATATTATATTATTTTTATTTATTTAATGCACATGTCTAAGTAAAGCGCATTTCCATCAAATATAATTAATAGTGCAATAGGAAGCCAATTTTTCGTAGACACAGTCCCTTTAAATTTAATTGATAATGTGGAGATAATACATTTACTGAAAAATCAACCTTTTCTGTTCAATAACAAGCTGCCATGTTATGTATTTTAAATATTCTGATCATTTACGTATATCGAATCGTCAATATTTAAACAACAATTTTGCATTTAAACGTATTGTAAAATGGCAGTGAATACATGTAAATAAGGAATGTTGCAACGCATCAAAACATTAAACATATACTGCTATATTTAAACATGTAGGTGATGCGATGTAACGTGTTAGTTACGAAACGTGTTAGCATTCTATACTTATCACAATTGTTTTCAGTCAGCTGCTAAAGAAAACGTGTGGCGACATTGTAAGCTCACACATAAAATTTCTTCAACATCTAGTTTACGAGATTTAAACAAAACAAAAATGCATTATACGAATCCATAGATCTTTGGGCTTATCTACACTTTAGAACACATGTATATTGTGTCTGTTTAGTCGTTTGTTTTTTGCCTTGGCTTTTGTACGACAAGATTGTCAATTTATTTTAATAGTCAATTAATTCGTATACACTGTCACGACTATCAATATTTAAATTACATACTATGCATAGTATCATACTTGTGCATGATTATTCTCTGATATGTAATTATGGAACACTATCATGTAAATTATGCTCGTTATTGCCTCGATGTATTAAGAATAAACTGTACGTAAACTGTATATAAAAAGTTGGTAAACTGCTACAGCGCTAGGAAAGTTATTGTTGTTCGAATCTCGACCAGTGATGTTATTTAAGCATGCTAAATATATGTATATTTTTTACTTGTTGTTCTGAAATCATTTTATTATTTATGTTTTATACTAGTATGCGGTTGGCACTAGGAATTTCATTAGTTGAATGGACAATGTTTAACAAATTAAATATGTTGTCATTTGTATAAATGAATGTGATGTTAAAACCCCAGATACTCTTATGCTAAAAAGGTAAACGCAAAAGGTCAATTTTCCTCACTGGTGGCACAATACGATATCTCATCAAACTTTTAAGTCATTCGTTATTGTCTTGGCAAAACTGTTGTCAACAACAGAAACCTTTTGTTAGGCTTTAATATAAATATCTTAAGTCAGTATGTACAAATAATAACATATATGTTTTATTAACTGATAGATGTAGTGTGCATTCGTTGTATAATGAATGTATTCAAACATTAGCTGCTTATTCGTTTTCAAAGACGACTCTATTCAAGCACTAGCCATTTCATTTAGTAATTATTTAATGAAAATGGCAAACATACTGTAGCTTGCAATTTGTTGTTTCTCTGTTTAATAACATGTTACCAGAAGAAGCCTTTTCAGCCGAAACGTTGTGATTAAATAAATTAGCTATGTTTGAAGTATGACTTCTTCATAAAATATATATTGTTTCTCTGTTGCGACTCATGAAATATATTATCAGATATTATAGGATAAAAAGTTTTCATTCCGTTATACGTTATTGGGGTGAGTTTACGAACATAACGCGGTCGGGTATTGTAAAAAGGTGTATTATTCAGCAAAGTCACGAGCCAATTACGACCGGCTTAGTGTTTACTGAACCTGTTCTCCGTGTTACTATTAATATTCCTTTATTAAACGCTTGAAAGTTCGTACTTCAAAAGTACACGATAGAGTAGCCAAAAATCGCGCACCTGTTTGTTTATAATGTTTATTTTGTTATTACCAGGGCCGTTTAGCCGAGCTAGAATCGCACTAGTTTGGCACCATTTTGTTTCAGTGTTTACCTCGAGTCGAATTTTGAAAATTGATTGTACATGGATTTAAGCGTGCATGTATATGTATGTAGTAAATAGTATACATATCATGCTAATAAAAAATACGATTTTATAGTAAATTACCCATTTGTTTTGGTGTGATTACTTTACATGTATGTTTTTATGCTATTATAGCGACAATACACACGTTTTTACGGTCGCTAACGTCCACAGAGGCCCTTAAACTGCGTTAAAGCAGCACTCGGGCTTTAAACCATTTTTCGGTACTCTGCGGACGTTATCGACATCAAAATGGTAAAGCATCCCTATAATGGTTCATAACTGTTAGAATCTTCTGTAAATAATAAATAATATACTACAAACGTTGTACTATGTGTATTTACTACCAAACATTTGTATGTTAACTATGTTTATAAAATATAAGTGCTTGCAATATGTAGTAGAGTGTGTGTACATGTTCTGATTAATTCAAACAGTTTTAATCATATTGTGTGTCTCTTCGAATGTTCATTTTTCTTATCAGTATATGGACATTTGAACACTTACTAAAAGCTTTAATGAAGATGAATCGTTCAGGATAGTATGATTGGTGTCGTTTTGTTTATTGTCAAATAATATAAGAGATGCGTTCTATATTTGTGTATTTGTTTTTACATTCGGCCAATAATGGAATTGTATTGTATATATAAACGCATAAACATATCAACGGAGTTGAATCAACCATCATAAATTACCTGTTAGTAAGATTGTGCAAGTCGGATATGCAAATACAGAGGTAGATAAAATATCACGTTACAGTGTGCATGTATTTTTACACCAATTACATCAATGGTGAGTCATGGCTGTGGAACGTCGAAACTGAATAGGCCTTTCTTAATATTAGCCTCATGAATAGTTTATGATGCAAACCAGACCGAGGCTGAGATGGGTCAGATGTAAACGATGGCTGTACCAGTAAGCTGACATTGCTTCTTACAGTGATTGAGATGCAAGTGTGTACAGTATATACAGTACATGTACAGTTTTAGTCAAACAATTATTTACTCACCTGCGCACGAAATGCTCGATGAGCTATTGGTATAGGGGACCATTTTATATGAAAAATGCTGATTTTTGTTCAACACAGAAACTTCATTTTACATCAAATCTTGACCACACTTGCACAGTTTGTGTATAACTATAAAGTCTTGGCTACAGTCGACTGTGGGCCAGATTGGACTAGAGTTATTGGCCCTTGTTTGTGTTAAAAAGTGTCAAAAATGGACCATGCGCAGAATAGAAACTTAAGTTAACTGAACTTGCAGAGTTTATAAAGGACCATAAGATCTCATACATAGTCAAATGTGGGTCAGTTCAGACTAGAACGACCAGAGTTATTGCCCCTTTCTTATTAAAACAGAGCGAAATTGGAATGCGTTGATAGAAAGTGTTTATTGTGCATGCAGTCTATACAAAACTTGCATGGATTATACATTGACATTATATCTCAGACAAGTTAAATAATAACTAGATCAGAACACACATACTGGAGTTCTTTTCCTAGTTTGATTATAAAATGCAAAACACATACATTCATTTTTTTCCCAAGCAAAATATATATTCCTGAATTAATCTGTGTGGTCTGAGGGAGATAAGTGAATTGGAACAACTGTTGTCTCCCTGGAAAATCTATGTGCACCACCATAAGCAGCAATACACAGAGCAATACATTAATAGCCATAACTAGAAATTTGATAATGGTCAGTGTAAGCACATGGGGTGGTTAGTGACTACACACTCAGATGCTTCAGTGAGGCTGTTTACAGCATACTGGATCTAATTGTCCACTCCTGAGTATTATTTTAATGCACAGTATGTTAAGTCTCTTATTTGAATGTTTAAATACTTCTGGATTGTGAATTCGTGCTAAGTAGAACAGAAAACTGCTGCAGTTAGGTTTGATTATATTGAAAGAGAGCAAGTAGTATTCACTGAAAATAAAGTGGCAAATACAGATTATGTCCATGCTATTCAGTTTGATTATCATAAATACTAAGACAAATTGTCAGCTTTTGATTGTCAAAACGAACATAATGCCAGCTATAGATTCAAATTTGGATTAAATGTATCACTGAAGCATGGGAAACCAGCTCCATTGTCTGGCTATTTGCAAACGTTTGAAGATTACTAGAATGAGGATTGCTATTGCATGGGGCCTTTTCCGATCATGTTCTACTGGTTGGATAATATGCACACTAACAGCATTTTGAGTGTAACCGTTTTTTTTTCATAACTGACGTATCTGGTTAGCAATGCCTTGGGTTATGAGATATAAGACAGTTTCTCACCTCTAGACATGTCTGCAAACAAACAACTTGTACACACGATAAATGCATTTGTCATGACTGATTAACTACTGTACAAATATCAAAATTTGCCAAAGACTGAGTTATTGGTAAAAAAATATCATTTCAAATTAGTATTATTACATTGTAAATGACATATTTAATGTGGATAACCAAACATTTTTTTGAAAAAAAAACAAAAAAAAAACATGTACGGTCATTCTGCTGGCTCCTACCTGGTTTCTCCCCTGAGCAGTAGACATCAAAATGTACCGTTGTTCCATTGGCCATAACTCTGCCATTGACTTACCAGTAATTAAAAGGTTCCAGAACATGAAACATGATCTGAGAACCATAAGCAAATAGAAAGTAGCAGCACCACCGGAAGGAGATAACACATCACACTGCCTAAGCAATAACTCAAGGAGACTCATCATAACCATTCGTGCATTTGTGCATGTATTCTTCAGATTTTTTCATGAAAGTCCAGACCTTACTTTTTATGAGTTTTATTGTTTGTTTTTGATATGCAAGGGTAAGCTGGGGAGTTAAATAATTATGACAGTTAATCAGCTAGTTAAATGTTTTACGACGATTATGACACACATGCTTTAAATAACATTTCTTCAAACCTGTCACAACAGTAAGGTCTTCGTCTTTGCCAGTACTCAGGTGAGCCTTTAGGGGCCATCATGGCCCTCTTGTTTTACTTGCATTCGCGAAGTCGGATTTTTTTTCGCGTAATTCATGACGTATCTACGCGGAGTTTCACGAAGTAGTATCTAATAACCGCCACGAAATAACGCGAGTCACATCGCGTGCGTTCGCTCGGATGCTTGCTACCGAGTGATGCCGAGTAATTACGCGGCGATAAATGTATTTCGCGAAATACATCGGTCGGTTCACTACGAGTCGACTTGCTCTGACGTGATCATCCAAACTCCACGAATCGCAAATTATATGTATTTCGCTTGAGCCATACTGTATTCACGATAGCTGACACAAGACCGTATTCAGAGTTTTTAAGTACTCTGGAGCTTGTTATGTCACGGTTTCAAAGCAAATTAGTAACACCTCTGACCAATGCTCATAATCTAGAATCCCAAGAAATCATTAGAATGCCTTTATATTTATTCAACTTAAACATCGTTGTATAATCAATTTGTGAGATTCTAATATAACACTTCAAAACACTTCCTTCTAAAGGTACTTTATGGGCGACAAAATTATGACATGAAAGACTCGTTTGGGTTTTCAGAACTTTTCCACATCGCGTAGTGGTGTTCAACCCCAAATTAACTACCCACATTTCAGAACTTTTCAACATCGCGTGGTGGTGTTAAACCCCAAATTAACTGCCAACATTTCAGAACTTTTCTACATCGTGTGGTAGTGTTAAACCCCAAATTAACTGCCAATATTTCTGATTTTTTCGACATCGCATAGTGGTTTTTAAACGCCAAATTAACTGCCAACATTTCAGAAATTTCGACATCGCGTGGTGGTGTTAAACCCCAAATTAATTGCCAACATTTCAGAACTTTTCCACATCGCGTGGTGATTTTAAACGCCAAATTAACTGCCAACAGTTCAGAACTTTTCCACATCGCGTGATGGTGATAAACCCCAAATTAACTGCCAACATTTCAGAACTTTTCCACACCTCTTGGTAGTGTTAAATACCAAATTAACTGAAAACTTTTCAGAATGGTTAATAATAATTTCCTGAGATACACACATCGATTTTCGAAAGTCCGTCTCTGGTAAAGAAGCAATTCAACATGTCTGATTAAGACACGTTGCATTAGTATGTTTTACACTTTGTTTCAGGAAATGATTCCAGCAAAGGTGTTCTTGGTCTGCATTGCTTCACTTACAATAAGTAAGATTGTTTTGAATATCTCTTACATGGAAAAAATGTTACTTGACCGGCTCTTAATATGTGTGGCTATAGCTTGATTGGCAAACAAATGTACATACAGATATTTACGCTTATAAAATCTTTATTCCCAGTGTACTTTGACGTTGAATATAACCAATTATTAAAAATAATTGTAAAGAACATTTAAAAATTACCATAAAATCATTGTAAATCCAAACATGAATTTACAACGCTGAGCAATGATCTGCCATCCTTGCATTGAATATTAAAATATAGTTACTACTGACTGGTTTGGTAATTGTTCTTATATACGATATTGTTCTGTCTAGCACTAAACCTGTCAGGTATGGAACCTCAATGATAAAACAGTTAACGACCCGGGAAACACCAGACTCCAACCCTGCAGTAATGGGATGAACAAGCAGCAGCAATCACGAGAGTCCGAAACGTTCATTAAAAATTTAACATTTCATTGTATAGTGATGTACCTTTTATTTCTCTACAATGTTAACCGCTCGGCGGCTGGCAGGCTGACTGACTAATCTCAGTCAAGTGTTCACTCATGTGGAATATTTGACCATAAAAACTAAAAGTAACAGCATGTTATAACGGAAACATACAATATTAAAAAGGCAAAGACACAGGGCCGATGTCGTCACAACTGTACAAGCATTTCTGTTCAGTTTGTATATCGTAATTGATATAGGATTAGTAGATTTGTTTGTATTGATAAATTCCCAGTACTCTTAAGGATGCTTATTATATGCTTTGTTTTATTAAAACAGCCGTGGGAGTCTCGTATGCAATTCGTCTTCATTGCGCTATAACCTTGTTGCAAGAGACGGATATCGAATTACGTATCGAAACCAACTCCACATTTACATGCAAGATTATTAGTCGGACATCAAATGCTTCCATTGGAGTCATACAATGCATAGATGGCGTTAAAAACTGCAACGATGGGAATGGATATTAAAACGGTTATTATTATCATTATTATTTATTATTATTATTATTATTATTATTATATGCCCGTTTGAAAAACGGAACATATTATGGGAACGCCCCTGGCGGGCGGGCAGGCGTTCGGGTGAGGGCGAAAAAAATTTGTCCGGAGCATATCTTTGTCCAGCTTTAATGGATTTTCAAGTAACTTGGCAGAAGTGACAAGCATGATGAGACGGATTGTCGCGCCTCAGAACCAGGTCCCTAGGTCCAAGGTCAAGGTCACAATTTAAGGTCAAAGGTCAAATTTAAGAAATCAATCCTTAACACTTTGTCCCCAGCATAACTGTGTTCAGCATGAATTTTCAAATCACTTGGCAGGAGTGACAAGCATGGTGGGACGGAGTGTCGCGCGGAGGAACCAGGTCCGTAGGTCCTAGGTCAAGATCACATTTCAAGGTCAAAGTTCAAATTTACGAAATCAATCTTTAACACTGTCCGGAGCATATGTTTGCCCAGCATGGATGGATTTTGAAATAAATTGACAGAAGCGAACACAAGAACCAGGTTCCAGGTCAAGGTGACAATTCCAGATCAAGGTCCAATCTAGGAAATCAATCCTAAACATTTTGTCGGGAGCATATTTTTCTCCAGAATGGATGGATTCCAATTAACCAGACAGAAGTGACAAGCATAATATGACGAAGTGTCGCTTGCAAGAATCAGGTCCCTAGGTCCAAGGTCAAGGTCACAATTCAAGGTCAAAGTTAAATTGAGAATCAATCATCAACACTTTGTCCGGAACATTTTCAAATAACTTGGCAGATGTGACAATCATAGTGAGACGAAATAGCACGGGAAGAACCACGTCCCTAGTCCAAGGTCAAGGTCACAATTCAAAGTCAAATGTCAAATTAAGAAATCAATCCTTAACACATTGTCCGGAGCATATCTGTGTCCAGCATTGCTTCGGATTTTCAAATAACTTGGCATAAGTGACAAGCATGGTGAGACAGAGTGTCGTGCGCAAGAAACAGGTCCCTGCTTCCAAGGTCATGGACACAATTCAAAGTCAAAGGTCAAATATAAGAAATCAATCCTTAACAATTAGTCCAGTATGGATGGATTTTCAAATAACTTAGCAGAAGTGACAAGCATGTTGAGACGGAGTGTCGCGCGTCAGAACCTGGTCTCTAGGTCCAATGTCAATGTCACAATTGAAGGTCAAATGTCTAAGTTAAGAAGTCAATCCTAAACACTTTGTCCAGAGCATATTTTTGTCCAGCATGGATGGATTTTCAAATAACCTGGCAGAAGTGACAAGCATGGTGAGACGGAATGTCGCAGGTAAGACCCAGGTTCCTAGGTCCAAGGTCAAGGTCACAATTCAAGGTCAAATTTAAGAAATTAATCCTAAACACTTTGTCCGGAGCATACCTTTGTCCAGCATGAATGGATTTTCAAAAAACAAGCATGGTGAGGCAGGGTGTCGTGAGCATGAACCAGGTCCCTGTGTCCTAGGTCAAGGTCACAATTCAAGGTCAGAGGCGTTGTGGCGGCGTCAACTTTTTGTTTCCGCTTTCTAACTCGAGAAAGAATCGAGCTATTGTAATGAAACTTAATACATAGATATCTTATTGCGAGACCTCGCTTGAATTGCATATGGGTTGGGTGGGGTAAATGTCAACGTTAACTTAATACATACATACCTTATATCGAGATCTCGCTTGGGATTGCATATGGGGTGGGTGGGGTCAAGGTCAATGTAACTATTACTGAAAATAGAAAAACAGTTTCTACTCAATAACTTTAGCATGCATTGAGATAATTTAATGAAACATAATACATGAATACCTTATATCACGACTTTGCTTGGGATTGCATATATGATTGATGAGGTCAAGGTAAAAGTCACTGTTACTAAAAATAGAAAAACGGTTTCCGCCCAGTAACTTGCGAATGCATTGAGATATTTTAATGAAACTTAATACATAGTTATCTCATAGCGAAATCTCGCTTATGATTGCATAGGGGATGTGCGGGGTTACAAATGTAAGGTAAATGTCATTGTTACTAAAAATGGAAAAACATTTTCTGCTCAATAACTTGAGCATACATTGAGATATTTTATTAAAAATTAATATATAGAAACCTTATATCACGACCTCGCTAGGGATTGCATATAGGATCGGTGGGGTCAAGGTCAAGGTCACTGTTACTAAAAATAGAAAAACGGTTTCCCCTAAAAAACTTGAGAAAGCATTGAGATATTTGAATTACACTTAATACATAGATACCTAATATCGAGACCTCACTTAGGATTGCATATGGGGTAGTTGGGATCAAGGTCACGGTCAATGTTACTAAAAATAGAAAAACAGTTTCTGCTCAATAACTTGACCATACATTGAGATAGTTTAATGAAACTTAATACATAAATACTTTGTATTGAGACCTCGCTTGAGATTGCATATGTGGTGCGTGAAGTAAATATCAAGGTCACTGTTACTAAAAATAGAAAAACGGTTTCCCCTCAAAAACTTGACAACGAATTGAGGTATTTCAATGAAACTTTGTAAATAAATACCTTATATAAAGACCTCGCTTGGGATTGCATATGGGTCGGGTAGGGTCAAGGTCACCATTTTTAAAAATAGGAAAACGGTTTCTGCTCAATAACTTGAGAACACATTGAGATATTTTAATGAACCTTCAACATAGATACCTTATATTGCGAACTCGCTTGGGATTGCGTATAGGGTGGGTGGGGTGAAGGTCAAGGTCACCGTTACTAAAAATAAAAAAGTAGCTTGACATACACATTGAGATAGTTTAATGAAACTTCAAATATATATATCTTATTCTAGACCTTGCTTGGGAGAGCATATGGGGTGGTGGGATCAAGGTCAAGGTCGCCGTTACTAAATATATACAAACAGTTTCCGCTCAATAGCTTTAGAAGACATCGATATATTTTAATGAAACTTCATATGTAGATACCTTATATCTAGACCTTGCTTGGGATTGCATATGGGGTTGATCAAGGTTAAGGTCACCATTACTAAAAATTTTGTTTTTGTGCTGACTTTTATTATTAGTTGAACTAGCAGTAGTAGAAGTAGTAGTAGTAGCAGAAGCAGTAGCAAAAGTAGTAGTAGTAGTAGTAGTAGTAGTAGTAGCAGAAGTAGTAGTAGTAGTAGTAGTAGTAGTAGTAGTAGTAGTAGTAGTAGTAATAGTAGTAGTAGTAGTAGTAGTAGTAGTAGTAGAAGTAGTAGTAGTTGTTGTTGTAGTAGTAATAGTAGTAGTAGTAGTAGTAGTAGTAGTAGTAGTAGAAGTAGTAGTAGTAGTAGTAGTAGTAGTAGTAGTAGTAGTAGTAGTAGTAGTACTACTAGTAGTAGTGGTAGTAGTAGTAGTAGCAGTAGGAGTAGTAGTAGTAATAGTAGTAGTAGTAGCAGCAGCAGCAGCAAGAGTAGTAGTAGTAGTAGTAGTAGTAGTAGTAGTAGTAGTAGTAGTAGTAGTAGTAGTAGTAGTAGCATTAGTAGTAGTAGTAGTAGTTGTTGTTGTAGTAGTTGTAGTTGTAGTTGTAGTAGTAGTAGTAGTAGTAGTGGTAGTAGTAGTAGTAGTAGTAGCAGTAGTAGTGGTAGTAGTATTAGTAGTAGTAGAAGTAGTAGAGGAAGTATAGTAGAAGTAGTAGTAGTAGCAGTAGCAGTTATAGTAGTAATAGTAGTAGTCGTAGTTGTTATTTTATGTTTGTTGCACTATTGTGTATATGACTTTTTTATTAACTTATAATGGTGAACTAAATGAGTATTCACTAATGTGATGAACAACGCAACACGTGTTACCACGACGAAGTTTAATAATACAGTGCGGCATCTGAACAGGGTACTAGGTTTAACAATGGCTGTAGGTATAGTCTGTTTCGTAATATAACATCTCCCTTCTTTTCTAAAAGACAAAATATAATCATGTTGGTATAATGCGTTACATAATTGTGCAATGTAAATATAGTATGAGAATATCAAAATATTAAAATAACAATCATGAAAAGTAATCAGAGTTTGCAACACAATATTAATGATTAATAATTGTCAAGTAATAATTCAATAAGGGATTTGGATGCCTTCCTCTTGCTAGATGGTAATTGTCTCTATTTTGTCCATTCACTTCCTACGTATTAACGGTTGCCAATCACTAATCGTTCTGCCCGTGTCTTATAGTCTGAAGCTGGGTTCATGTTCGGGTCATTCCGGCGATCTGGGATTGACTGTGGTTCCGCTTGGGGGTTACCTGGGGGAACGGGTCGTTCATCAGACTGCAGAACTAAAGCATCGAATGGCTCAATATCGCTAGTATTTTCGCGCGTTTGGTGCAACACTGACCTGTTTCTGCGATACGTGCTACCATCGGCCGTTTGTACTATGTAGGAACGGTCACTGTGAATGTTCATGACTCTCCCTACTTTCCAGATTTTTCCGAACTTGATACGAACGGAGTCATTTACTGACAATGGCGGTAACGGTCGCGATGTTTTGTCGAAATTCGACTTTTGTCGTGCTTTTGACTCGTGCATTTGTGTACGTACCTGTCTGTCATTGATCAGTGCTGGTTGCAGTGCCTTGTTTGTGACTGGTACAACTGATTTGGTTCGGCGACCAAGAGCTAATTGACTAGGTGTGTAACCGCACTGCAACGGGATGTTGCGATATTCAAGTAGTGCTAAGTACACATTGGTTTTCGTGTCGAATGCTTTTTGCATCAGCTTTTTAGCTGTCCCTACTGCCTTTTCGGCTAAACCATTGCTTTGTGGGTGACCTGGTGAGGAAGTTCTGTGTTCGAATGCCCAACAATCGACGAATTGTTTTAATTCGGCGCACGAAAACTGAGGGCCATTGTCCGATATTAGAATATCGGGAATTGACATTCTTGACATGTGTTTTTGCAATTTCGTTATCACTGTTTGTGATCGTGTGTTTGGTAAATGGTCAGTTTCAAAGAACCTACTATAGTAGTCTACCATTAATAGGTATTCTTGTCCGTTAAAGTGGAACACATCAGTAGCGATTTGCTGAAAGGGTCTGTCTGGGAATGGGGTCGTTATCAGCGGTTTTGGGGCATTCGCATCTCTGTGAGTGAGGCAAGTCGGACAATTAGTGACGTAATCGGTTATTTGCTTAGACATGCCCGGCCAAAACAACGAATCCTTGGCGCGTTCAAGTGTCTTTGTAATTCCCAAGTGTGACGAATGAACTTTTTGCACTAGTTCATTTCGCAGGGATGTTGGGATAACCAATGTGTGACCTCTGAATATCAGACCATCCTCCGAGCTTAATTCGTCACGGTGATTGAAATATTCTGCGATGTTTGGACCGCATTGTTTCACGGATTCCGGCCAGCCCTCGATTATAGCCCGTTTCAATTTTATCATTTGCGGGTCTTTCGCGATTTCGGTGCGTATTATCTCGAGTCTGCGATCTGTGACATGAATTTGTTGATATACCGTGTGCACGTGATTGTCATGACGTTCAACTATTTCGGGACATGTGTCGGGCAACGCGTGTCTTGACAAGCAGCCACTCACCGGGATTTTTTTCCCGGGTACGTGCTGTACATTGACCTGATATTTTGACATTGCAAGAAGTATTCTTGATAGTCGCGTCGGTGCAGCAGCAAGTGGCTTTTTCATTATTGCAGAAATCGGCTTGAGATCGCAGTGAACGATCACTCCCTACCGTAAGTGAATTGGTGAAATCGCTTTAATCCAAAGAGAATCGCGAGAAGTTCTTTCTCAATGACGGCGTAACCAATTTCCGTTTCCGTTAACGATTTGCTGGCATACGCAATGGGTCTCTCGTCTTGCATAAGACAGCAGCCTAACCATATTTACTCGCGTCGGTTTCCAGTATGAGGGGTTTCTTAGGGCCATAATACCCTAGAACTGGCGACTGAGTAATGAAGTCTTTGATATTTGACAGGGCCTCTTCCTGTGGGGCGTCCCACAGGAACTCTACACCTTTCTTAAGGAGGCACCTTAGGGGTGACCTCGGCTAAGTTTGGCGCAAATTTTGCCATGTAATTCACGAGCCCTAGCACGGTTTCGACCTTTTCGCGGCTTTCTGGGACTGGCAATTTCGCAATTGCCTCAATTTTCTTCGGGTCGGCTTGTAGCCCGTTGTCAGTAATCACGTGACCACAGAATTGTGCATTTTAGCGGATTGAATTTGATACCGCGTTCGCGTGCGAGTAGCAATACCTCAGTCAAATCTTGATCATCTTCCTGGGGGGTGCGTCCCCAGACCAGCGGGTGAATACCTGGTAGTCCCTCAAATATTTCGTTCACTTTTTGACAAAATATGTCGCTGGAAGCGGAAATGCCATAAGGAAGGCGCAAGTAGCGGTACCTTCCAAATGGTGGATTGACCCAGTCTGTTGGTTCCGACACAGGCCTTACAATGCTGCCCTTGACCATTTCCTCAAGTTCGGACTTGAGGCGAGATTTTAAGGCTTCCGGCACGCGTCTTGGTGGCGTCACCATCGGAATCGCATCTTCGCGAATGTGCAATTACTTTTGCCTGGGAGGGTTCCGATACCTTTAAATAACTCGCCATATTCAGACATGACAGATTCCTTATATGACTGTGATTCTGTTTGTCCACCGCGTATGTCAATTGCAACAGGCCTAAATCAAGCGAGGTTTGCAGACCAATCAGTGGCTGTGCGGTATTTACAATGTAGAACGTCGCGCGCGTCTCAGTTGCACGGTATTTGCATTTCAGATAGATTTTGCCCAGAACATGTATGTTATCGCCGGAGTACGAAGTCAGTCTTGAATCGGTGGCTTTCAAAGGGGCTTTGATATTGAGCGAATCGAAGTCTTTTTGGGGGATTGTGTTTACGTTCGACCCGGTATCAATTTTGAATCGTATGTCATGCAAATTGGGGCCAGTGCTTACATTTACGAATGCCTTATAAGGAGTGGACGATTGGGCGGACGATTATGTTTGACTTACCGTGTCTATAAATATATAAATGTGTATCCACGAATCGTCTTCCTGTGTGTGTTCACTGTCACTGTCGTACTGATCGACATCATGCACGTATTTTGCTTTGCACACTCGTTTCCAGTGATTTTTCTTATGACACCTGTTGCATGTCTCTCCCCATGCAGGGCATTGTGTCCGTTCTTTGTGAGGCGGGTTGCCGCAGCGCTCACACCGTCGATCCCGTCCATTTGCCTGGTTTGGGGCTGTCTGCTGGACTCCCCTATGTGCTGGGTGTCGACCTTGTCCTCGACCTCTTCTTCCGCCACGTGCACGACCATTGTCACGAGGTGTACGTCTTGTTGGTTTTGGTTGATTAGCGACATTTGTTGTCTACAGTATTCGAAGTTTTGCGATATTTGTATTGCTTTGTCAAGTGTCAAGTTTTCACCTTCGTTGATTAGTTTCTCGCGTAGTTTTTGATTGTTGACACCAAATACTATTCGGTCTCGAATCATTTCATCCTGCGTATTTACTGGAAACCGACAGTCAGTAATTTTTAGTTTGAGTCTTGTCACGAATTGTGCGATGTTGTCATTATTCTGATTTTCCTTGTAGAATTGATATCTGGCAAATACTGGGTTTAATTTGGTTTCACGTGTATCTGGAATTTGTCAAAGTATGTCTGTAATTGTGTTTTTTCTTCTTCTGTCAAAATCCATGCTTGAGTTATGTCTTGGCCCTTTTCACCGACCCATATGAGTAAGAACGCAATCTTCTCCTCTTCAGATTTGTCTTCAATGGTCCAGAGAATATTAATTTTTTGTGTCTTTCAAATTTCTCCCACGTGGATGGTCAGTTCGAATTGTTCCAGTCCATAACTGGTGGTGTTATTCCAGATAAAGCCATTTCTTAAACTTGCTTGAGTTAATTATTTAGCATAAATTGTGTTTAACTGCATTTAAGTAATCCGATTTTGACGTAGGTCCATTGTTTCCATTCTGACACCATGTTGTATGTTTGTTGCACTATTGTGTATATGACTTTCTTATTAACTTATAATGGTGAACTCAAATGAGTATTCACTAATGTGAAGAACAACACAACACGTGTTACCACTACGAAGTTTAATAATACAGTGCGGCATCTGAACAGGGTACTAGGTTAACATTGGTGGTAGCTATAGTCTGCTTCATAATACAACAGTTGTAGTAGTAGTAGTAGTAGTAGCTGCAGCAGCAGCAGGAATAGCAGTAGTAGTAATAGTAGTAGTAGTAGTAGTACTTGTTGTTGTAGCAATAGTAGTAGTTGTTGTTGTTGTTGTTTACTTGTAATATGTTACGATCCCTATACAAGCAGTTCAAACAAACATATAGAGATTCCCAAGGAGTGTGTACCGCCGAATAGTACAAATAAAGGTTTGTGTGTTGTTTTTGCATGAAACATGCGTACCTGTACTCATTTTCGTATTTGAAAATTCTGTTTGTGGGTATTTAAGTTCCAGTATTTCTGTTTAAAAATGTTTTTAAGAATACATACATGTAAACAATTTCTAACGGTTATTCGTATGTATTTTAATGGTAATATATGCACATGTCCTAATTTACATTAAGATGTTACTGATAGCGCATCCGATGCGACGAGTTGTGAAGTGCAAAATAACAGTGGCAAAATCTGGATAATAATTGGCTCAGTACTGGGTGTATGTGCCTTTAATGGAACTTGTATTGTGGCGGTGGTGAAATATCGTAAAGGAAGGCAGACACGAACACCCCGAGGTGAATATTCTTACAGTACATGTTTAAACAAGAATTTAAAATAACAGTTATATTGGCCTTTTATCGGGTAATAATTAAATCATTTAACGTAGTAGTCTAGTAGATTTTAAAGAACTAAAATACATGTATTTGCAATGATATTCCAAAAGGTGCGTTTTGGTTTCATTTCGAAATAGTCCCTCATGTATTTAATAAAAAGGTTAGTAGAGAAACAATTATTTTGTATTTCTCGATTGCATTACCGCTTCGCAAACTATAAACGAACAATCTTAAAAAATAGCACATTTTGCCATCAATCAAACGCTTGCTTTTGTTTTCTGAATTATTTAAATGAATACCACATCCCATATTGTAAGAAGCGAAAGCACGTTTATTTACAATAACTAAGTATGAAGATACTAATCCATATAACATGTATGAATACATTACTCTAAAACATTACTATATAATTATAAGACAAATTTACTTTTAAAACAAATTGTTTTAATGGAGAACCACCATGTTATTTATAATTATTATATTATTCCATCTGCGAAACACGTATCGACTTGTGCAGTAAGTATACATCAATCTAAACATATTTTTCTTCGGACTTTGTATCTAATTTACGTTACAATTCGTCTACGGGACAGTTAGTACATATTTACCTAAACTACCGTTAGATGTAGCAGTATGACGTGTAGCCTGGTTCCCGGTACTAAACACAAACCAACAAATGTCTGACTGTGATGGTTTGTTTGCAGTTACGCAATTTAAAAAAAATGAGTCCACGGCAATGTTAAAGCAAATTTATGTTAGATTACAAAGAATAAAGCTTTTGGGTAATGCGCGACACGTTTATGCTAAAACAGAGGAAAACACAAGTGAAGTGTATTTCGGACATAACAATCCAGAACGGGATTTCGAATGAATGACTCGTTTCAATTATGTCGATGTTGCATAGAGAGATACATAGGCCTGGCAAACCAATATTATCTCAGTCTGAAACTAATACGATCAATGTGACTTCACAAATGTATTTTATTGTATTCACATTTTGTTATTGTTTATTAATTCATTTAACACGAAATATATCCCAATGATTGCTTTCTAGCTTGTATACACGATTTTGTATTACCCGACAAAATATAACCACTGTACTTAACGGTATTTGGCACGTAATGAATGTGTTTTACTTGTTAGAGATTATTTGCGAAATTGAATCTTCAATTTGTTTGGTATGTTCTTCTGTAACTCTTGAAATGGGAGCAGAATTCAACCATGTTAAACAGATACATCTTTCATCAATGTAACTTCTTTGTGCAACAAAATAATTAGATAATGTAAATAACTACATTGTTATATAATAGAAATGGCCTTAATACATGTACTTGCTTTTAAGTGCTCAGCTCTGGATAGTACCTATTTACCTCAATCTAAAAGTAGAACCACCAACAGATTTGCATGCACACCAGATGTAAGTGCATCAGAAGACAGACATTTGTATAAAAAGTTATCTTTTTGCATTGTCTTTCATTGCATCAAGTTATATCTTTTTTTAAATTACAACAGATATGCATATCAATCAAAATATTTACATTACCGTACACATACTAAGCTTGTTAAGATTTTTTTAATGACTTAACTTTACATTTGACAAAACTATTTTCACAATCATACAATAGTAAACTGTGGTTTAAATTATAAATATATATTTTGTTTAACAACTATGTACTTTTGATTGAGATATATTTGTTTTTTGTTGTTGTTTTTTTTTCATTATTCTTAAAAAATGGTTTAGGCTCGTGGTTTAGGTTTTCTAAGCCTCGCTAAATAAACTTATCTGGATACAATACTAACCTAGTATTCTCTTTGTACTTGAAATCTTATACAAAGTATATGAAAATTTTACATACAGTTTATACAGATACAACACAAAAAACATTCTTTCATTTCCATAAACAATACAAATATTTGCAACAATGTAATGCACAATTTCACTGCAATGCTTGTAATTCTGTATATACATATGCATGAACTGTATTCAAATCAATAAAATGAAGGTAACAATTATTCTTATACAGTACAACAACAAACACTGTATTATAATGTCTCTTCAATAGGGTAATATGTGTTGAAAAATGCATTCTTATATTCCATTTACTATTTCCAGTTTTGTAAATACATTTTTGGATAATTGCCTATGCTCCAGTGATGTTATACTGCTTGAAATTGGCTCACTGAAGATCAGTTACCGTTTGCCTTTAAAATATTTATCGCAGCGCTAACTTGTTTTAGCTACTTTGCGCTTAATTGTATACAACTCTTCCATAATATAACATATTTTGGGCTGCACAGACTGATACTACAAAGCAATTTAGCATTAGAAATGCCTTTATCAGATCAATCTGTTTAGGTACAAAAGCAGACAGATATATTCGATATGAAAATAAACAATACAGTAAAATAATGTTTTATGTATGGATAATAAACAGTCTATTATCACAGCCACCGCGATGCCCGCTTATATAGACAAGTAATCCAGACTATTAGCAGCATATGATTGGTCAGTTCCCGATCTATCCTGTTCCGTTATGTGTTTGAAACACATCAAATGATCTCGTTTATGGTCCATCTGAAAAAAAACCCGAATAATCATAGTTTAGTATAAATATTTTATGTCAATGTAATGTTGTTGTTTTTTCATAACTTATAATGTCATGTTCAAAACTTTATTAACAATAATTATAATTAACGAAATTCTAACATATAAACATGTAAGGTGTGTATAAACGTCTGAAAAGTAAAATACTATTTGGTAAACTAATATGCCGACATAAATTATTGTCAGAAATTAAATCCGAAATGTCAGAGGATGGAGTTATCCGAAACACTCTTCACTTACTTTAGTGTCGATTAACTCGATATACACTGTTGCAAGCACAAAACATCAGATTTTATTATAGTCTATATACCTCTATCTACTCAAATTCGTTGTGGTCTTCTAGTGGGTACCTGATTTATATACCGTTATTCTTAAACTTGTATCACCGAGCACAGCCGTGAAAGGTTATTATTGCCCGTCGGTTTGTCGTATGTGCCTGACCCATAAACGTAGTGGCAGGGGAAGGTAATCCAGAAAATATGAAGTGCTGTTCTTTTGCAGAATTAGATGATTCACCTGAACATCAAGCATTGGCTCACCAGGTACAAATTTAATATTTACATAATTATGTGCCCATGTGTTAATATTAAATTGAGGACCGAAGGATCTGGTTCTTGTGCGCAACACGCCGTCTCACCACGTTTATCACTTATGTCAAATTTCTTGAAAATCTATCCATGATGAACACAGTTATGCTCCGGACAAAGTCTAAAGGATTGATTCTTATATTTGACATTTGACCTTGAAATACTTTTCACTTTAGTAAAGCTATTTGAAACTTTTCATCAATGATGGACAAAGTTATGCTCCGAGCAAAGATTGTGGACGTCGCCCGCTCGCTCAAACTGTTTTTAACGGGCGTATAAAAAGGACATGCATTATTAAAATGTATCTGTATGCATACTTCATAGTACAATTCCTTAGTTTTATGTTTAGGTCTCTACCTCATAGCCTTCACACATTTGATTGTTTCTTGCTAGGCATTGTTTTTAACTGCCGTGCTCTCGTACAGTTTTTGGAAACTCATTGCATTGAAATAAGTATTTACTTTAACTTAGTTACTCAGGATATTTTTTGGTTATATGCGTTCAGTTTTCTTTCATTGATTGTGTATGAGAAGACTTTTCGTGGTGTTACAAAGCATTACCATTAATTTGCAAACGCTGTAAATTCAGACACTTCGCAGTGCATGTATTTTGTTTGCTACATAATGTGCTTAATCTAGTTTTTGTAACATTTTAATGTTTTTAATTTATATTTTAGCCAATTTATGTTACTTTTTCATAGAATATTTGGATAAAATTTTGAAAAGACGTTTAACATTTCTGTGTTGACCAGCCCAGAGGACATCAGGGGTTAGCCACAAAGGAAAATGTTTTGGAAAATGTATTGGAGAATATCCAAGGTACATCTAGTTTTGTTATTTTCTTATTAAGATAGAACAACTTTAAAATGTATTGTTTGCTTAATTGTGCATAAGCTTCAAATGTGGCGTACATAGAAAATGGTGATTAGTGACAATCATATACGCAAATGTAAACTGCCAAAGTCATTCGCTTCCATTTGTATTTTTCGTTTCATAAACCAATGTGAATAGGGATGTAAATAAGAAACACACAGCCTTTTAGCGAGAAATGTTTGCTTATCTTAGTTCAAACGTTTATCTTGTGTTTCCTTACTATTTCACCTTTTTTTTCTTCAGTCCTGTAATTTTACTGAATATGAATACATAATAGCAATGTATTATTTACACTCTCAGTATGCTTTGTTTACAGATTAGTTTTAGTGTTTTCCAATCAAATGAATAATTATTGTATAGAAAGAAACATATACATGTAAGATCCGTCGACAACGCTGAAAAAAAATTAGTGCATATTTTATCAAATAAATAAACTACTATATACTACTATATATTATCAACTATTAAAATGATAAAATTACTACTTATCTAGCAATATAATAATGTTTCGCTAAGGCATTTGAATAGTACAATTGTATGTATCTCATCATGGATCTGATGTTCACAACAAACTTACACAGCTGATGCGGACAAAATCAAATTTAAACAATTCTTTACAGAGTACACTACTACAATATCAAGCATCTTATATCGCTAACTAGTATACTTATCATAAAGCATTGTGTAAAAATAATTAATGAAAAAAGGTTGATAAATTAAAGGATATAAGAAAATAACTGAATTTCAAACTATCAAAACAACCAAATTTATTATCAATTGGAAATACCACGCACCAATATACCACATACCAATACCAATGAAAATGCGGTTGTTACATGTATGTGACTACATGTACAGACAACTGTTTTATGTACCAACCTACTTATGGTTTAAACCCTTGTTCACTCAATGTTTGTTGGTCTTAACAGATTGAACAGTATTGACAACATCATTTAATTCACTTACAATGCAATTATAGTAATATTTTATGCATGTGATTATTACATGATTAAAATAAAAATGGCCATAACAAATACTGTTGCTGTCCGTAAGCAATGCAAATTGGATGTAAGTACCTGATGTCAAATCTAACAATGGTGTTACACTCATGGCATGCATTTATGTGACGTGCACTTAGGTGTGTTATAATTTATTAAAGCAAGCCTAGCATCGCACAAAAGATATGCTTATGATGCTATTAGCTCACTGGTTTGTATGTTATGAAGCATTAAATAACAACTCTTGCATTCCTGACACACTCAACTTGTTTGTATATTGCCTAAAACTTGGTACAGATAATGAACAATTCCGTAACATAATGATTGTGTAATACACACACATATGCCCCTATACATATACGAAATTTACATTACAATGATAGAAAGTCAGATACAAATATGGACAACTCAAATAAAAAAATGTGAGTACAAAAATCATACCATGCTCTGTTTTTGCCCCTGCATAACGTTGAGCAAGGTTATTTAAATTTATATTTCGGGTTGCCAACATACTATACTTTGAGAAAATGTTTAAATATGCGATCCTTATAGAGAATTTTCTCCAGAGTAACATTCTTAATTTATTGAATTCCAAATTTTAAATCACTCCTGACGAAATTATCATGTTTTTGTAAGTGTTAAATCGCAAAAAAGTAACAAAAACGATATCAGAGATTATTAAGTGATAAATGTGCACGTTGTTTAAGGGGACCTGTTCACAGATTGGCCAATGGACAATTTTCAAAATGTTGTCACAGATTCCCGCAATAAAAGAATAGTGTAAATAAAGGACCGAAATAGCACAAAGGACATAGAAATATACTGTAAATACCGTTTTGTTAATGAGTAATCATCAGTGGAAATTGAGAAAATTATAAAGCATTTGTAACGTTAAATTATGGAATAGTTTGGAGTGTTTCTGTTGTCTTCGTTAAAATATCTGACAACGCATGGATCGCGCACATCAAGTATAAATAATATATAATTCCTCCTCTTATGTATGAAAGTTGGAATGGCAGAGTAGTTAGGCGTAAGCCTTTTGATCTAGAGGTCTGAGGTTCGAACCCCGGTGGGAGCAACTGTTTTGTTTTTGTTTGTTTTTTTCGTTTTTTTTTCTGTTGTTTTCGTAATTATACTTGCGTTTTTTAGTTCCGATGCTTAAATCTGTAAAGTTAAGACAATAAAAGGCATACTACAAAAAATACAAAAATCTGTGAACAGGTCCCTTTAAATATAAGAAAGTGAATACACGTTTGTGGTTTTTGAACTACAACAAAACTGTCTTCTTTAAAAATCGTATTATGCAAAGAATAAAATTTGCTATACATGTAATTATTTTCTTTTACTTTCTACTATATATATGTTTTGGAAATTATACAAAATTTATCAATTCAAGAACAGTTACTTATATAATTTTAATGATATAATAATAAGCTTACCACCGATTTGCTCTGCCAGTATTATTTAAAAAGAAAAAGAAACTTTTTCATTCTCGGTGCTGAATTCATCATTAAGATGAAAGAGCCAGCGGAGGCGTAGAAGAAACAAAATTGCCTTCAAAAATAGAAACGTCAGCAATCGACGATGCGCAATGTAAGTCTTTTTAATATAGAGTATACATTGTGCAAGACAATGTATTATTTTAATATGAATTAGAGTTAGATAGATTGTTTACATATTATGTTATGAATTACATAAATAAAACGTCCATGGACTGTTTTTCTGCAAAGCAATGTTTTGGCATAATAATACATTTGTTCATATTAGTGACCCTATCTATAAATATATTATTCATTTGTTGCGTGCGCATAATAATGGTTCAAGCGCATTATTGGATAGTTCATAGAGTAAACAGCGGAACTAAATGTCAAGAAAACGATTTGACACCTTGTCTGAAGACCAATGTGAGCAGTTAATAGAATCCAGATCAGCAAAACAAGATACATTAGTATGAATCGGGATCATATGACAGATGATCGCCTCTATCAATTATGAGTGGTTGGCTTATATCACAATAAGTAATTACAATACAAGTATTTCCGTTTTGGCTGTGAAATATGCTGTGATGTGGACCAAAAATTATCGATTGATAGCCTCGGTCAATAATGATTGTGGTCTGTATCAAATGCAAATTTTACACCCATTAAGTACATGACTGTTATATTGTATGATCCAGATGATAATCGTCAAATTGGTCATTAGAAAACATTTTCTTGAATTTTTGTGCATTTTTGTATGATCTAGATATATTGTCTAATGTTTTGTTACTGTATTAACGCAAAGAAATAAGCAAAAATGCTCCTGAACCGGTTTTATTTTTATGAACATTGCTTTGTTTATCTAAATTTTAACATTTCCATCATGTATTTTTTTGTCGAAAACTATTCACTCAGTTGGTTTAGTCTTTAGTAAACAGTCTGAATTATGGTCTGAATTAATATTACTTTTTATACAAATCATCATCAATTATTTTTGATCAATATGTCTTTACATAAATGTATATGTTCTATGGTTGAAAATGTTAGTGAGTGACTAATGTTTAACAAAACATTAAGTTAATCAATAAATGGGATTTTACAGGTATATTTTATTAAAAACATGTCTTGAAGTAGTTTTCATCACAGGTAAGCTGAATGAATCACATGTAGCTGCAATTATTATATGATATATAAATAAGCACAATTTCATTGGTCTAGGCAGTGGTCGGCGAACCGAAATATATTTGATATTCATGATATTCCGGTTTTCCGGACGTTGGATTTTAAATAAATTGTGTATAAGATTTTATTTTTTAAGAATATTACTGTGTATTTTTTCATCTTTTACACTACCTGTATTTTCAATTGTTAAAAACTTGCTCGAATGCAGAAACTGCATGCTATGAGTCAGATAGTTGTATACTGTAGATACAGTGATCATGTAATAAAACACACGTGGGCCATTGGATACGCTGAAATATTCACCGGTAGAATATAATTTGACCTCGGCTACCGCTTCGGTCGATATTACATGCTACCGATAAATATCACGTCATATTCAAAGGCCCACTAGTCAGTAACTGTATAATATAGGAAACCACCAATTGGCTTCAATGTTAAAACGCGTTTTATTCCATAGTCGTAGAAAAATAGTATATTTACTCATAGCCACTGTACACCCTTCCATCCTTCTAAATATAAAGCTACCCAGCAGCCCAGCCAATACAGCCATTGTCACTGGCAACTATAATTTGTTGTTTTTTTCAGATAAAGATGATGAGTATCCTTAAGACAGCGAATTGTTTAATATTGGCGTTTGTAAGCTGTTTGCAATATTTTTAAGTTGCCCTGCCAATGAAATAATTGTTTTAGTCAAATGTGGAACACTTTCCCATTGCAGATGACCACAGTTCAGGAAGCGATGGGATTGACGATCGAATTTCGGTAAGATTTGTACCTAAATTGTTCGTTGATATCGATTTGGTGTAATCGAAATATATATCATTTACATTTAACATGTTTGTCTTTATTCAGTTGACTGAGTCAGAAGCGACTGAGTATCAGAACGTACTTTATCAGTGTGGTTATACAGAGTTAATGCGCATGCTAAACGAAACCAACAATAAGTGGAGAGATATCAAAATTAATATTGCCATTACTGGTGAATCAGGAAGTAGAAAATCAAGTTTTATTAACGCTTTGAGAGGTCTAAAAGATGACGATGAGGGCGCTGCGCAGACTGGATGCATCGAATGTACTACAGTACCAACGTCTTATCCTCACCCTGACAACAAAAATCTTCTGCTGTGGGACTTACCAGGAGTTGGAACTAGAAATTGTCCACAAGAGGAGTATCTAAAGATGGTAAACTTTCAAGAGTATGACTTCGTCATTCTAGTAGCAGCTAGTCGTTCTACTAGCTACGATACTTGGTTAGCAAAGCAAATACAAGCCAAATTTTATGACGCAAATCTATTTTTCATTCGAACAAAAGTTAATAGCGATTTGGAAAGCAAACAGAAAGGAAGACGGAAAGCTATGACAGACAAAGAAGAACAACACATGATAGCAGAGATTAGGCAAAACTGTCAAGATAATCTAGATCCAGATAAGATAGTTAATCCACGTATTTTCTTGGTAAATAACCATGATGTACACGCTTACGATTTTGTCAAACTCGTGAATACTCTTCTTTACAAAGTGGAGGCACTGAAGAGAGATGCTCTTGTCTTGTCGATTACCTGTTATACTAAAGATATTGCGGATACAAAGGTCGATATTTTAAAGCGACGAATCAATGATGTAGCCAGTCGCGCTGCAGTGGCAAAGGTGTATTCAAACAAACGAGAAGAAGAAGTAGATATTCTGAAGGAAGAAACGCTTATGTACAAGCGCCAGCTCGGGATTGATACGCAGTCTCTGGAAATAGTTGCACACAAGTTTAATATTGATATTGAAGAGGTCTACAGTCAATTACATTCTGAGATGCATGCAATATTGCGTAAGTTTACTGAATATTGTGCAAGTGTAGACACATGCGTTTCATCTGCTTTGCATTGTATTCCGATTGTAGGTGAATGGATAAAATTAAGAGAATATCAGAAACACTACGTTTCTGTACTTTCACAGTTTTTAAAGAAATGCAAAAAACGAGAATGCAGCCCTTCAAAGAAACATAGCGATATGGTCAAATTCTTAACCAACAATCGAACTGAAAACCGAATTCAGAATACACGACTGAGTTGTTGAATACACTTGTGCATTTTGACGCTTAAGGTTATAATTACAAATTGGGAAATTGTTTTACCAAAAACTGCTGTTAGAGCTAGTGTGATTTTTTTGTTAAATTTGTAAGCTTTATATTTTGGTTAATATTCTGTACAAAGTGTATTTGTATTATACATACCATGAGCTTTATGATTACCATGTGCTATTGACCAGTTGCAAAATCACAGATCGTACCGCCTTTCTGTTTGTCTAAGGTTGTTTTTCAAAGGATTTGAAGTAAATTAATTACATTATGCAGCCATGTGTTAATATTTACCGCTGAAACCCATAATTGATCAACTCAATCCTTGATTGACAAGTCGCAACTGGTCAATTATGGTGGTGGTGAATACTTAATACTGAATTATTTGTGCATTAGACCGTGTTTGTTCTGTTTGTACATTCCTACCTTTATTTTTTCGTGTTGTAATACTGTTTGATAAATAATCGACATTTTGGACAACATTAATGGTGTGTATGTAATTGAGTTATAAACATTGAGTTATTTTTGTAGCCCAATATACATGTACCCCAAATCGTAAACATTTTTAGTGTTCTGCGTGTTTTAAATTGTGTGTGCATGACATGTAACATGTGGGTATCTTTGTTATGAATTTGTATTATACTAACATTAGACTTAGGACAGTTTATGAAGACCCCGAACATATCTGTATTTGGCAGTATGGGTATACTCATTTAGTGGATAGCTTTACAATTATGTATACTAACCCAAAAAGAAACTTTTACTAAGTTTCACTGTAGATAATGTGTAAAAGTTTGAAAAGATTTGACTGAAATTTTCTGATTGCAGTATAAGTTTGTATTATGAATATACTGTGATTAACTGGTCGATTTTGCAAAATAGAACTATTTTACAATGACCACATGTATTTAGGTGTGTACATCTCATACGTAACCGTGACAATTTGGCATGTACTTTACGAAACTTTCTTTTTGGGTTCAGTATATCTTCAATTAGTTTTCTGTTTCTTATGAGGCCTTAAATGTAGCTTAAACTGTCGTTTGAGTTCCGGTGTTTATTTTAGTTTTTCTTTTTATACTGTGTATATGCATGCGTGTATGCATCTATTCGAGCATGCCTTTAAGTATGTATTATGTATGTTTGTATGTACGCTTATGTTTACATAAATCAGTAAGCAATATTGTTGATGTCTTATTTTACTGAGATGTTAAATAATGTAAATTTTGTCTTTTAGTCTAGGACACGATAACATTATACTTAAAAGACAGCAGTTTCTTACAATATGTTAAATCCTTTTGAGAAATACATATTTTTTTCTGTGTAACATAAGGAGCCTTAAATTCACTCATTATGAACATGTCTGTTTGATGACCACTGTAAAATATTTAGGTGTCCCCTTTTAATTTCGTTATCAGTGGGTCAATGTCACAATAACGGTGCCCTAAAGTGACAGGACATACATGTTGTTTTTTTTCATTTCGTAATTACGAAATGCATTTTGTAAAAGCGCAATAATAGTTCGTAACAATATTTCGTTAAAAGGCAATAATATATCGTTAGAACGTAATATTATTTCGCAAAAACGTAATACACTTTTGTAAAATCGTAATATTATTTCGTCAAATCGAAATACTATATCGTACTTACGACATTTTTTGTGTGAAAACGTAATATTAATTCGTATTTACGAAATAACATTACGTTTCAACGATTAGTAGCTTGATATTAAAATTAACAGATTTCGGGGTTGCCTTACTATGCCCCAATAGATGGTCTTGCTAGTTGTTTCAGGACAAAATCAGACAATTCGCTTAATATACCCTTGGGTGATATCTTTTATCAAACGTTACCCAGCTAAAGCAGGATAAGAAAGATATGTAATCTTGGTATGAGAAGTTAAGACCACGTTCTGTGAATTCACACATGATTAAAACAATGATGTGACGTCATCCCATTGTTCTCAGTGTAACACAAAGCTAGCCGACTACATCCCACTATCTTACCAAATCACGCAAGATATTGGACGGCTACCCGTCTAAAATAATGGTACACCGAGGACAATGGGATGACGTTACAGTATTGTTTTAATTATTTGTTGTTGAAATGATTTACAGTTGGGAAATACATGTGTCGTTTATTATAAATACGTTATATGTTACTAACAAACTCATAGTAAAAATAGTAAAATGTGTCATGTAGTCTTTACACAAAATATGTAAACTCAGTGCAATATTTATATCCAATAGCATTGAAATTTTACAAGTGCATACTGCACTAACTAGAAACAATAGTTCTGGCTCGGGTATTTGGAAGGTCACTCCCTCCATTGCGACTAGCACTAAATCCTTTATATCCCGTCTTCAAAATCAAAAATCCTCACTGTACACTCTTTTTTTTTTAACCTGAATGAACATTTCGCAGTTTGCAAAGGCTGGATATACATTGTGCACCAAAAGTACGTGGAACTCGGGTTGTCTGTACTGATTTAGTAAAGAGGTTTTTATACGGGAATTTTAAATCATTAGTATAACAGTGTTTTGTATTTTAATATAAAAAAACATGTTTGTTTGAGCAAGTCATACATATTAATATTGCTAACATATTTAAAATTGGTTTGGCATTGTTTTAAGTAACATATAAGCCTCAAACTGTCCATTATATAAAAATATGGGACAGTATTCGGCGCAACGCGCCTCAAGACCGTCCGATATTTATCATATTGGACAGTTTTCTATCACTTAATGTTAAGAAAAATATTATTATGACACTTTAACTCAACCAGGTTATCAATTCAACTGGATTGCCCCTGTATTGTAGTTGTAGTGCGATTTTATTTACCTGGCACTCATGAAAATTCCTTTTTATTTTCGTAAATCTATTTAAGTTACTAACCCAGATAGGAGACTCAGACACGAATATGTATCGATTAAATCCTTACTCCGTTGCAGTTGATATTGTAGTGCATTGGTAACGGCGCACAGTTGAAAGCGTTATGTTTTAGGTTTGAATCGCAGAACAGGCACGTTTAATTTTGAGAGAAATGAATAGCGCGAGATTTGCCAGCTCCATCGTAAGAGATTGTCAAACTCATCAGAAGCAACGGACATGAGGTTCTTCGCCTGCCACATTATCATCCTAAACTGAACGCCATTGAGATGACATGGAGTCATTTCAGTTTGGATGATACTCTGAGGCTGACGGTTTCTGCATTTGCAGAGATTGGCGTGGACAGATGGCGCAGAGCGTACCGTTTATCGTTGAAATCAGTGTGTGCATTAAATGTACACATTTAATGAAGATATAAAATAATTAAAAACAAAGTGAAATTGACATTAATTGACAAATTGCCAAAACAACACAGAACAACACAAAAACACACAAAAAATACAACAGAACATGAAAAGAAACCATTCAAATATAATGATATCAAATAATTTGGGAAAGTCAGGATAAAGTGGTCCGTAAACAATATTGTACCAAGAATATCAAGGTTATCAAGAATATGAATCCCTCTACACCAACCGTCTTCTCAGAAGGTCTATAACATCGTCAGCCAATGTTCGCAGGGCCGTATCTGTAATAAAAAGCAGCAATTATGTGTGTCCGTTTGTTTATTACAAACCATATGTAGTGGATTAATACTGAATTTATCAAACTGCATTGTGGCGGACATAGCAAAATGGTGTATTGAGTTCTAGACTAGTTGTAACGTCCTAAACATGAAGACTGTGCAGTCATTCATGAATCCGGACGTTTTGTGCCTGTATTGTCTAAAAACAAAGTCCTTTAAGCCTTTGTATTTCATTTGGGAGATAGTTACGTGGTGTGTTCAATAAATTCTTAGACTGGCTTTATCATTTTAATACCTGACGTTCACGGCAGACAATTGAAATGCACATCCCAGTTAACAGGAAGAAGGATCGTGTGTTCAAAGTTTCATAACAAACAGTCTATTCTGAGCAGAACGGCAACATTTACTACATAGGTACTAAGGCCAGAGTACGTAAAACATGCGAACAAAACCAATATTGTAAAAAATAATCATTCCATTTTGACCTCTTGGTTCTTATAACCTTCAGCATAGCAAATATAGAAATGAGAAGTAATGATACACTTCGCATATTTAAATTAAGTAATAATTTCTAATGACGGTATGCAATAGAAAGTCTCAATCCTAACAACGGCTATCTCTGCCAATTCCTGTGCGGAAAGTCTGTAATTGTCACGCTTTTTCAATTAACGTCGTTTGTGACGTTCCGACCGTTCCGCGGTCTGCTGTCATGTGTTAACGGGCCAAGTTCGCAAATCCCATAGACTGAGAAGTCTGCTACACGCAAGATACTTATAGATATTAAAGGAACAGGTACGCAAAGCACAGAGATCGAGGTGTTAACTAGAAGGATTAGCCCAAGCACAAAACGTGCAGAGTGATACCTCAACTACAAGACCAAAAGCAGACGTCACTGAGACTAGGACATCTACAGCAACATACCTAGATGAGCTGCAGATGCAAGTACGAAATCCATGCAGATTGCGGTCTCCATTACAACTTAATGGTTGTTAGATCTGTGGCGATAGTCGTGATATCAACAGCGGAAAAATAGCATAAACCTGGTAGTTTGCGTACCACGCAATTGCAGTATTAGCCACCGTGGATGTGTGATCGAGAGCCAGTAAAAACGGCGAAAAATCACAACAAACAAACAAAACATAACAAGCAAAATTACGAAAATCAATATACTAGGTTTATGCTCTTTTACAACTGTTGATATCACGACTATCGCCACAGATCTAACAACCATTAAGTTCTAAAACACAGCTACTTTATTTGAAAATTTATTTTAAAATCAATGCTAGATGGCTTTTGACAGTTTGGTGGAATGTTTCACTCTATTTAATTACTCAACAAAAACAGCAATAATTGCAGAAACATGTATAACACATCTACACGTATAAGTGGTTTGCATTAAAACATAATTTTCATAATCGGAGTCTTTCATTTCGTATTCCACTACAGCTGAAAAATGACCAAGTAAATATGTCAACAGATATTGCTTCATTCATTGCTATCGGGGAAAACATCGTTTTAATACTGTTCGTTAGCGGATTATTTACTTCCAATTTCATGCGAATTTGTTTATGAAAACTGTAGTTGTCAAAAAACAATTTATAATTATCCAGTTAGGCAATGCGATGTTGTGTGAGTGGAAATTGTAGTTGTCAAATAACGATCTGTAGTAAACAATCCCAGTCCGGAATTCGTTTTACTTACATTTTATTCATTTCCTATGGTACACAACATTTTGTGACACGAGTATAGCGCTAAATAACGATTATAACAAATGAATAGTGTTCAAATAACAGTTAACACCGCACATGTATGGCCCAACAACATAGTGTAGCAGCTTTTCATGAAAGTGCACATACAAAATGACGTAATGCAAGATATCAAATAACGCAACAGTTTTGGGATGGAAAATAATAAAATAATAAAATTATTATCATTTTTGCTGTTACGAGAGAGTGCAGAAAAAGCAAAGTGCGCAAAGACAAAGTTGCTGAGGGAATTACTGTTACAAAATAGCGAATGGATATTACATAGAATATATATGATTGCATGCGAATATAAGCATGTCTGAATAATGTTTACTTATATCTAGAGACATGTTTTATCTTTTGCATGAAACATTGTATAACTTTCATTTGATACAACAAAGCAGTTAATCATAGCTTTACGTCTGAAAAAGTATTTTTTATTTGCCGAATACCAACAATTGGTCAACTTGTATTTGATTTATGCTTCAGTGAAAATTGAATACAGATTAAGATTTGATTCAATACATTTCTGGGGATTATTTTTTGCAATATACTATTTTGTGAAAAGTTATACATAAATAATTGTAAGATAATCAACTGTAAAGTTTAATTCTGTGAAATACCTTGAACAACAATAACACTAAACAGGCTTAAATTCCTGAATTTCCCAAAGTGTTTACGATTGAAAATGTTATTTAAAAATTCAGGTTATACAGACTAATTAATTTAGCGAACCAAATTGTAGTTAACTGTTGCAAGCACACTAAAACAACCCAATGTTTAATAAAATTATATATGAGGCATGTCGTGGGAAAACCAGACTTAATGCAAGTGTGTAAAGTGTCATCCCGAATCAGCCTGTGCAGTCCGCACAGGCTAATCCGGGATGGCACTTCCCGCTATTATGGTATTTTCTGTTTGAAAGAAGTCTCTTTAAAACATAAAATCACTGGGGGCGGAAAGTGCCGTCCCAGATTCGCCAGTGCGGACTGCACAGGCTAATAGGGGATGACACTAGGCACTTGCCCTATTTTTCCACGACACGCCTCATATTATAAATGTTTCTTTATATACAATTTACATGCAAAATGAGTACTGCAGACAATAAATAACAGCATGCTAGTAAAATAAAGACATTGAAAACCTGTGTATACATAAAAATTGTGTAACATATACATAGAATTTAACAGGGAAAGACAGAAATAGAAACAGCTCGAGTGTATAGAATATTGTCACACAACAATGTCACACTTCAGTAACATAGTAATCTAATTATTGTAACAATTAAAATGTTTATACAAATGTATATCATGAAAGGGTTTCTCGCTAACTACAATAGGGTATAGTCTTAACATTTTCTCCAAAGTAGCATATGTAAGAATAAACAAATATTTCTAGTAACTTCAGTTATTGAATGTTATTCTGAAAAAAGCTATAAATTTGAAATATGAAGTGGATTAAAATGAATCACTTTTCTGAGAAATAACTGTCAATAATAATAACTATGTTGCTATGTTGCGGCAAAAATAATTTTGGTAAATTAGAAATACTCCATTAATATTATCATATATCTACAAACAGATACATGTAATTAGATAACGGCATATATTTAGCATTTAGAATTGACATAAACATTGTTTTGCTCACTGTTGTCAAAAACACTTTATTTAATGAAACATTTTGTAAGGTTTAATTAAATGTTCTTAATTAAATAATTATGATGATGTAAATTATATCAAAAGTTTAACAGCCATTAACAATATTGTCAATGTCAAGGTGCTCTTTGAATCAAAAATGGTGAAAATGGTAGACTTAACAATGAACACAAACGGCAGAAAACATCTAGTGACACTTTAATCAATAACAACCAACCTACATGTACACCTGTAAACATGTATTTCTAAGCTGAGGTAACTTCACGATAACAATTGAAATAATTCTGTGTGAATTTAGAAATCAAATGAATATCTTTACCTATTTACCTATCTTTACCTATATTACGTCTTTATCAGGTGTACATCGACAATATAAATCCCAGTCGAAGCAATGTTGCTATATTTTAACACTCTGGAATAAAGCTTACACACATAGTAATGACACCATATCTTTTAAATTCAGTGATATCATTTCCATATGTTATTATGCATGTTTTCGTTCATTTATTTTCAAACATCAACCCAACTTTAGTCAAACCTATCAATGTTTTCTGTATATGGTTCAAGTATACTACAACCAGCTAGATGAACCCAACTTTAGTCAACCCTATCAATGTTTTCTGTATATGGTTCAAGTATACTACGACCAGCTAGATAAACCCAACTTTAGTCAACCCTATCAATGCTTTCTGTATATGGTTCAAGTATAATACGACCAGCTAGATAAACCCAACTTTAGTCAACCCTATCAATGTTTTCTGTATATAGTTCAAGTATACTACGACAAGCTAGATGAACCCAACTTTAGTCAACCCTATCAATGGTTTATGTATATGGTTCAAGTATACTACGACAAGCTAGATAAACCCAACTTTAGTCAACCCTATCAATGTTTTCTGTATATGGTTCAAGTATACTACGACAAGCTAGATAAACCCAACTTTAGTCAACCCTATCAATGGTTTATGTATATGGTTCAAGTATACTACAACCAGCTAACTAAACCCAGCTTTAGTCAACCCTATCAATGTTTTCTGTATATGGTTCAAGTATACTACGACAAGCTAGATAAACCCAACTTTAGTCAACCCTATCAATGTTTTCTGTATATGGTTCAAGTATACTACGACAAGCTAGATAAACCCAACTTTAGTCAACCCTATCAATGTTTTCTGTATTTGGTTCAAGTATACTACGACAAGCTAGATAAACCCAACTTTAGTCAACCCTATCAATGTTTTATGTATATGGTTCAAGTATACTACGACCAGCTAACTAAACCCAGCTTTAGTCAACCCTATCAATGTTTTCTGTATATGGTTCAAGTATACTACAACAAGCTAATTAAACCCAACTTTAGTCAACCCTATCAATGTTTTCTGTATATGGTTCAAGTATACTACGACCAGCTAGATAAACCTAACTTAAGTCAACCCTATCAATGTTTTCTGTATATGGTTCAAGAATACTACAACCAGCTAGATAAACCCAACTTTAGTCAACCCTATCAATGTTTTCTGTATATGGTTCAAGTAAACTACAACCAGCTAGATAAACCCAACTTTAGTCAACCCTATCAATGTTTTATGTATATGGTTCAAGTATACTACAACCATCTAGATAAACCGAACTTTAGCCGACCCTATCAATGTTTTCTGAATATAGTTCAAGTAAACTACGACCAGCTAGATGAACCCAACTTTAGTCAACCCTATCAATGTTTTCTGCATGTGGTTCAAGTATACTACGACCAGCTAGATGAACCCAACTTTAGTCAACCCTATCAATGTTTTCTGTATATGGTTCAAGTATACTACAACCAGCAAGATAAACCCATCTTTAGTCAACCCCATCAATGTTTACTGTGTATGGTTCAAGTAGACTACAACCAGATAATTAAACCATTCTTTAGTCAACCCTATCAATGTTTACTGTATATGGTTCAAGTATACTACGACCAGATAGATAAACCTAACTTTAGTCAATCCCAACAATGTTTTCTGTATATGGTTCAAGCATGCTACGACCCGCTAGATAAACCCAACTTTAGTCAACCCTATCAAGTATACTACAACCAGCTAGATGAACCCAACTTTAGTCAATCCTATCAATGTTTTCTGTATATGGTTCAAGCATACTACAACCAGCCAGATGAACCCAACAGTAGTCAACCCTATCAATGTTTTCTGTATATGGTTCAAGTATAATACGACTAGCTAGATACACCCAACTTTAGTCAACCCTGTGAATGTTTTCTGTATATGTGTCATGTATACAACGACCAGCTAGATGAACCAAACTTTAGTCAATCCTATCAATGTTTTCTGTATATGGTTCAAACATGCTAGGACCAGCTAGATAAACCCAACTTTAGTCAACCCAATCAATGTTTGCTGTATATGGTTCAAGTATACTACGACCAGCTAGATGAACCCAACTTTAGTCAACCCTATCAATGTTTTCTGTATATGGTTCAAGCATACTAAAACCAGATAGATAAACCCAACTTTAGTCAACCCTATCAATGTTTTCTGTATATGGTTCAAGTATACTACGACTGGCTAGATATACCCAACTTTAGTCGACCCTATCAATGATCTCTGTATATGGTTGAAGTATACTAAAACCAGCTAGATGAACCCAAATTGCCAATCCTATCAATGTTTCTGCATATGGTTCAAGCATGCTACGACCAGATAGATAAACCCAACATTAGTCAACCCAAACAATGTTTTCTGAATATGGTTCAAGTATACTACGACCAGCTAACTAAACCCAGCTTTAGTCAACCCTATCAATGTTTTCTGTATATGGTTCAAGTATACTACAACCAGCTAATTAAATCCAACTTTAGTCAACCCTATCAATGTTTTCTGTATATGGTTCAAGTATACTACGACCAGCTAGATAAACCTAACTTTAGTCAACCCTATCAATGATTTCTGTATATGGTTCAAGTAAACTATAACCAGCTAGATAAACCCAACTTTAGTCAACCCTATCAATGTTTTATGTATATGGTTCAAGTATACTACAACCATCTAGATAAACCGAACTTTAGCCAACCCTATCAATGTTTTCTGAATATAGTTCAAGTAAACTACGACCAGCATGAACCCAACTTTAGTCAACCCTATCAATGTTTTCTGTATATGGTTCAAGTATACTACGACCAGCTGGATGAACCCAACTTTAGTCAACCCTATCAATGTTTTCTGTATATGGTTCAAGTATACTACAACCAGCTAGATAAACCCATCTTTAATCAACCCCACCAATGTTTACTGTGTATGGTTCAAGTAGACTACAACCAGATAATTAAACCATTCTTTAGTCAACCCTATCAATGTTTACTGTATATGGTTCAAGTATACTACGACCAGATAGATAAACCTAACTTAAGTCAATCCCATCAATGTTTTCTGTATATGGTTCAAGCATGCTACGACCCGCTAGATAAACCCAACTTTAGTCAACCCTATCAAGTATACTACAACCAGCTAGATGAACCCAACTTTAGTCAACCCTATCAATGTTTTCTGTATATGGTTCAAGCATACTACAACCAGCCAGATGAACCCAACAGTAGTCAACCCTATCAATGTTTTATGTATATGGTTCAAGTATAATACGACTAGCTAGATACACCCAACTTTAGTCAACACTATCAATGTTTTCTGTATATGGGTCATGTATACTACGACCAGCTAGATGAACCCAACTTTAGTCAATCCTATCAATGTTTTCTGTATATGGTTCAAACATGCTACGACCTGCTAGATAAACCCAACTTTAGTCAACCCTATCAATGTTTGCTGTATATGGTTCAAGTATACTATAACCAGCTAGATGAACCCAACTTTAGTCAACCCTATCAATGTTTTCTGTATATGGTTCAAGCATACTAAAACCAGGTAGATAAACCCAACTTTAGTCAACCCTATCAATGTTTTCTGTATATGGTTCAAGTATACTACGACTGGCTAGACGTACCCAACTTTAGTCGACCCAATCAATGATCTCTGTATATGGTTGAAGTATACTAAAACCAGCTAGATGAACCCAAATTGTCAATCCTATCAATGTTTTCTGCATATGGTTCAAGCATGCTACGACCAGATAGATAAACCCAACTTTAGTCAACCCAAACAATGTTTTCTGTATATGGTTCAAGTATACTACGACCAGCTAGATGAACCCAACTTTAGTCAACCCTATCAATGTTTTCTGTATATGGTTCAAGCATACTACAACCAGCCAGATAAACCCAACTTTATTCAACCCTATCAATGTTTTCTGTATATGGTTCAAGTATACTACAACCATCTAGATAAACCGAACTTTAGCCAACCCTATCAATGTTTTCTGTATATAGTTCAAGTAAACTACGACCAGCTAGATGAACCCAACTTTAGTCAACTCTATCAATGTTTTCTGTATATGATTCAGGTTTACTACGACTAGCTAGATACACCCAACTTAAGTCAACCCTATCAATGCTTTCTGTATATGGTTCAAGTATACTACGACCAGCTAGATAAACCCAACTTTAGTCAACCATATCAATGTTTTCTGTATATGGTTCAAATATACTACAACCAGCTAGATGAACCCAACTTTAGTCAACCCTATCAATGTTTTCTGTGTATGATTCAAGTATACTACAACGAGCAAATTAAACCCATCTTTAGTCAACCCTATCAATGTTTTCTTAATATGGTTCAAGTAAACTACGACCAGCTAGATAAACCCAACTTTAGTCGTCCTATCAATGATTTCTGTATATGGTTCAAGCATGCTACGACCAGCTAGATAAACCCAACTTTAGTCAACCCTATCAATGTTTTATGTATATGGTTCAAGTATACTACAACCAGCTTGATGAACCCAACTTTAGTCAACCCTATCAATGTTTTCTGTATATGGTTCAAGTATACTACGATCAACTAGATAAATCCAACTTTAGTCAATCCAATCAATGTTTTCTGAATATGGTTCAAGCATGCTACGACCAGCTAGATAAATCCAACTTTAGTCAACCATATCAATGTTTTCTGTATATGGTTCAAGTATACTACAACCAGCTAGATGAACCCAACTTTAGTCAAGCCTATCAATGTTTTCTTTGTATGGATCAAGTATACTACAACCAGCTAATTAAACCATTCTTTATTCAACACAATCAATGTTTTCTGTGTATGGTTCAAGTATACTACGACCAGCTAGATAAACCCAACTTTAATCAATCCTATCAATGTTTGCTGTATATGGATCAAGCATGCTATGACCAGCTAGATAAACCCAACTTTAGTCAACCCTATTAATCTTTTCTCTATATGGTTCAAGTATACTACAACTAGCTAGATGAACCCAACTTTAGTCAACCCTAAAATGTTTTCTGTATATGGTTCAAGCATACTACAACCAGCTAGATAAACCCAACTTTAGTCAACCCTATCAATGTTTTCTATATATGGTTCAAGTATACTACGACTAGCTAGATACACGCAACTTTAGTCAACCCTATCAATGTTTTCTCTATATGGTTCAAGTATACTACATCCAGCTAGATGAACCCAACATTTGTCAATCCTATCAATGTTTTCTGTATATGGTTCAAACATGCTACGACGAGCTAAATGAATCCAACTTTAGACAAACCTCTCAATGTTTTAGGTATATGATTCAAGCATACTAAAACCATGTAGATAAACCCAACTTTTGTCAACCCTATCAATGTTTTCTTTATATGGTTCAAGTGTACTACGACTAGCTAGATACACCCAACTTTAGTCGACCCTATCAATGTTTTCTGCACATGGTTCAAGTATACTACAACCAGCTAGATGAACCCTGCTTTAGTCAATCCTATCAATGTTTTCTGTATATGGTTCAAGCATGCTACGACCAGCTAGATAAGCATAACTTTAGTCAACCCTATCAATGTTTTCTGTATATGGTTCAAGTATACTACGACCAGCTAGATGAACCCAACTTTAGTCAACCCTATCAATGTTTTCTGCATATGGTTCAAGCATACTATAACCAGCTAGATAAACCAAAGTTTATTCAACCCTATCAAAGTTTTCTGTGTATGGTTCAAGTATACTACAACCATCTAGATAAACCGAACTTTAGCCAACCCTGTCAATGTTTTCTGTATATTGTTCAAGTATACTACGATCAGCTAGATGAACCCATCTTTAGTCAACTCTATCAATGTTTTCAGTATATGGTTCAGGTATACTACGACTAGCTAGATACACCCAACTTAAGTCAACCGCTATCAATTTTTTCTGTATATAGCTCAAGTATACTACGACCAGCTAGATAAACCCAACTTTAGTCATCCATATCAATGTTTTCTGTATATGGTTCAAGTATACTACAACCAGCTAGATGAACCCAACTTTATTCAACCCTATCAATGTTTTCTGTGTATGGTTCAAGTATACTACAACCGGCTAATTAAACCCATCTTGAGTCATCCCTATCAATGTTTTCTGTATATGGTTCAAGTATACTACGACCGGCTAGATAAACCCAACTTTAGTCCATCCTATCAATGTGTTCTGTATATGGTTCAAACATGCTACGACCAGCTAGATAAACCCAACTTTAGTCAACTATATCAATGTTTTCTGTATATGGTTCAAGTATACTACAACCAGCTAGATGAACCCATCTTTAGTCAACCCTATCAATGTTTTCTGTATATTGTTCAAGTATTCTACGACCAGCTAGATAAACCCAACTTTAGTCAATCCTATCAATGTTTTCTGTATATGGTTCAAGCATGCTACGACAAGCTAGATAAACCCAACTTTAGTCAACCCTATCAATGTTTTCTGTATCTGGTTCAAGTATACTACAACCAGCTAGATGAACCCATCTTTAGTCAACCCTATCAATGTTTTCTGTATATGGTTCAAGCATACTACAACCAGCTAGATAAACCCCACTTTTTTCAACCATATCAATGTTTTCTGTATATGGGTCAAGTATAATACAACCAGCTAGATAAACCCAACTGTAGTCTTCCCTATCAATGTTTTCTGTATATGGTTCAAGTATACTAAGTCCAGCTAGATAAACCCAACTGTAGTCAACCATATCAATGTTTTCTGTATATTGTTCAAGCATTCTAAAACCAGCTAGATGAACCCAACTTTAGTCAACCTTATCAGTGCTTTCTGTATATGGTTCAAGTATACTACAACCAGCTAGATAAACCCAACTTTAGTCAACCCTGTCAATGTTTTCTGTATATGGTTCAAGTATACTACAACCAGCTAGATAAACCCAACTTTAGTCAACCCTATCAATGTTTTCTGTATATGGTTCAAGTATAATTCAACCAGCCAGATATACCCAACTGTAGTCAACCCTATCAATGTTTTCTGTATATGGAGTTCTTCAAAATATTTAAGATACTTATTTACGCATGTTTTAATCATGGACTTCAAAAATAACACTGCAACCAAGCAAATTCCATTGTTGGTCAATTGCTTATGGCAAATGTGTGCAACAAAAAAAAACACTAATGCTTTACATTTTGGAAGTTACTGGAAGTTATGCTAGGCACATATTCATCAACCATTCTTACACTTAAGAAAAAAGAAAAGACCAAGGCTCAGTAAAAGAAATACATCAGCCTTTGCAAATATACTGTGTACCAATGTTACTTATGGCATTAACACATTGTTCTAAATGAAGAATGATGTACTTAGAGATGGTGAATACCAAGATAGATTGAATATTAAAGTGCACTTAAAACAGTGCAGTTTCAAGAATATTAATTTTTAACAGTTAGCAGGTAATTTTCACATGTTTAAGCAGGTTATTAATAACAATCTATTATTAACACATTGATGCAGTATTGTAATAATCTATAAACTGCCCCCCCCCCCCACTGGCATCCATGTTTTTTAACATTTCAAAATGATACGAAGGACATTAGTAGAGGGTCACCGAAGGAACAATTCTTTAAACTTATTTGAAATCCTTCCAGTGGTTACAGACATAAAGATTTTGTAAGTTTTCAATATAGCCATACAAGAAAAACTGCCCCCTCCCCCTGATGGCCTTGTTTTTAATGAATACAAAATGTGGGTTACTATAGCAACCAGAGTTTTCAATATATTCTAATGGATTGAAGGAATTTGTTAAAAGACTATGCAATGAACATTCCTGCCAAGTTTGGTTAAAATCCGCCCATGGTTTCAGAGAAGAAGTTGTTTAAAGTAAAATGTTGACGATGGACGCCGGACACAGACTGATCACAAATAGCTCACCCTTGAGCACTTCGTGCTCAGGTGAGCTAAAAATGTTGATGATGGAAAACTGATGCCGGACAAAGACTGATCACAAATAACTCACCCTTGAGAACTTCGTGCTCAGGTGAGCTAAAAATGTTGATGATGGAAAACTGATGCCGGACACAGACTGATCACAAATAGCTCACCCTTGAGCACTTCGTGCTCAGGTGAGCTAAAAATGTTGATGATGGAAAACTGATGCCGGACAAAGACTAGCCACAATAGCTCACCCTTGAGCTTTTTGTGCTCAGGTGAGCTAATAAACAAATCAAGTACAGCATTCGTTTTAAGTACATTTTATTTATTTTCCTATGGTACACAACAAATTGTGACACGAGTAAAGCGCTAAATAACGATCATAACAAATGAATAGTGTTCAAATAACAGTTAACACCGCATATGTATGGCCCAACAACATTGTGTAGCAGCTTTTCATAAATGTGCACATACAAAATGACGTAATGCAAGATATCAAATAACGCAATAGTCTTGCGATGCAAAATAATAATTAAGTAATAAAAGTATCGTCATTTTTTTGCTGATACCAGAGAGTGCAGAAAAAGCAAAGTGCGCAATGACAAAGTTGCTGAGGAAATAATTGTTACAAAATAGCAAATGGATATTACATAGAGTATGTATGATTGCATGCGAATATAAGCATGTCTGAATCATGTTTACTTATATCTAGAGATATGTTGTTTTTTTTGCATGAAAACTTGTATAACTTTCGTTGATACAACACAGTAGTTTATCATAGCTTTATGTCTGAAAAAGTAAGTTTTATTTGCCAAATACCAACAATTTGTAAAACTTGTATTTGATTTATGCTTCAGTGAACATGTGTTAAGATTTGATACAATACATCCCTGGGGATTATGTTTTATGAAAAGTACTACAGAAATCATTGTGTTCAACGGTGAAGTTCAATATTGTGAAAAACCTTAAACAACAAAAACACTGAACAGGATTAAATTCCTGAATTTTCCAAAGTGTTTAAGATGGAATATTTATTTAAAAATTCAGGTTATACAGATCCATTAGTTTAGTGAACCTGGTAGTCAAAATTGTAGTTAACTGTTGCAAGCACACTAAAATAACCCCATGTTTAATAAAATTATATATGAGGCGTCTTGTGGGAAAACCATGCTTATTTAATGCAAGTGTGTAAAGTGTCATCCAGAATCAGCCTGTGCTGTCCGCACAGACTAATCCTGGACCGCACTTTCCTCTATTATGTTATTTTCTGTTTCAAAGAAGTCTCTTTAAAACATAAATTCACTGGGGGGCAGAAAGTGCCGTCCTAGATTCAACTTTGAGTACTGCACAAGTTAATCCGGGAAGACACTTCACGCACTTGCATTAAGCCCTGTTTTCCCACAAAACGCCTCATATTATAAATGTTGCTTTTCCCAGATTCAACTTTGAGTACTGCACAAGTTAATCCGGGAAGACACTTCACGCACTTGCATTAAGCCCTGTTTTCCCACAAAACGCCTCAAATTATAAATGTTGCTTTATGAATATACAATTAACATGCAAAATGAGTACTGCAGACAAGAAATAACAGCATGCTAGTAAAAAGACCTTGAAGACCTGTGTGTACATAAAACTTATGTAATATATACATTGAATTTAACAGGGAAAGAGCTATATACAAGATAGAAATGGAAATAGCTAGGGTGTATAAAATATTGTCACACAATAATGTCACACTTCAGTAACATTTTAATCTATTTATAGAAACAAACAAATTTTGTATACAAATTTAAATCATAATACGTTTTTTTTGCTAACTCCAACAGGGTGTAGACCTAACATTTCCTCCAAAGTAGTACATGTAAGAATACACATATATTTCTAGTAACTCCAGTTATTGAATGTTATTGTGAAAACAGCTAATATTTTGCAATATAAAGTGGATTAGAATGTATCCGTTCTGAGAAACAACTTTTAATAATAACGCTTTCTAGCAATGTTGCTGCAAAAAGAATCTTACTGTAAATTTGGAAAACTTCTGAATTATTATATATCTAATAAAAGATAATTAGATAACAGCATATATTCAGCATTGACATAAACATTATTTTGTTCACCGTTGTCAAAAACAAACATGTTACACAATGAAACATTTTGTAATGTTTAATTGCTTAATTTAATAATAACTGCTTAATAATTATGACCATGGAAATTATGTAAATAATTTAACATTCATTAAAAAGTATTGCCCGGACAAAGGTGCTATTAGAATCAAAAATGGTGAAAATGACAGACGTAACAATGAACACGAACTGCTGGACACATGTTGCCACACTATAGTCAATATCAACCACCCTTCACCTGTATACATGTATTTCTAAGCTGAGGTAACTTCATGATAACAATAGGAATAATTCTGTGTGAACTTATATGTAAAATGAATACAGTTGGACAAAAAAAATATCTAAACTTATTTTATGTAATTATCAGTTGAACATTGACAACATGAATTCCATAAGTAGATATGGTGCTTTATTTCAATATTTTGGAATAACGCTAACAGACGTATTCATGAAGTTATTTTCTAAATTTTGTAACGTCATTGTGTTTTTGTAATTAAGAATTGTTTCTTTTGCTTATTTTCAAAACACTAGCAGAAAATGATGGAACAAATAGAAAACAAGGCGAGTCATGAACAAAGTGTATCTGCTCAGCATCAGAAAGTGAATTACTTACCCAGGCTATTGGATCAGGACCTACCAAGACAAGCCATTTCTCTTTAAGGCAGTTCACCAACTTCCTTGAGCGCTTTCAAACAATATGTGTGTCTACAGTTTCAAAAACACCTGACCATATGTAAATATAAAACGAATTCTTTCAATGATACACAAAATTATATGTAGGATCTGAACCACAATGTTATCATTTAAAAACTTTTGAGTTCATATGTTAATGACAATGAGTTCATACTTGTTCTTGGCCTTTGTTTAAATATTATATGTTAATAACAAACAAAGGCAAGTGAAACTTCTTTAAATTGTTTAAATGGATCTGGGCCCAGTCGCTCAAAACTTTAACGGCCAATTAAGCTAACAACCTGTTAACTTTAGATGTAGAGAACATTAATATTGAAGCAACTTGTTTATCAAACATTTTAACATGAATTTAACATAACAATTTATATAGAATAAACACACAGTTTAAAATTGTTATGTTTAATTTATATAAAACTCATCCAAATTTTTAACTGCTGTTGGCTTAATCGGCCGATTAAGTTTTGAGCAACCCCCCATAAACATTTTATTCATTCCCAAATAGGATAAGGTTTTTAGTTGATTGAGTCAATATATGGAAACTAAATCCATTTTTTCACACTAGAATACATTTAAATACCTTACTTTAAATTAAATTTATATTTCACCACAAGCTAGACATAGGTAAAAAATGTTATATGGAACATGCAGAATAGGGGAGTAAGGAGATGGCAATTGAAAATAGATATATTTCATGTTTAATCTGATCATGGAATGTAGTTCAACGATGGACAAACAACATGATAACTATGTAACTATGTTCTTAACACAAATACCACTCAGACAACTGAATCTATACCTACAACTGGACATATTCACAAAACTGTTAGCTTTAGGATCGTATCATTACAAAACGGAAATAAACACTTCACTGCGACAAGAATTTGTTAATGTACAATTTCTTTTCATAATAACCATATTATCATGACCAAAGATTTCATAACAGTCCATTATATATATTTTATTTGTATTCCTTAACATGTGCATTCATACATTAAATAGTATCAATCAAGACAGTCGATTCTTGAGGTCGTTTTCTAGAAACATCTCAAGTGAAATTTAATCCTAATTCTTTAATATCGTCACTGTTTTTAAGCATTTTATTCCATGTATACATGAAATTCTGCTAAATGTTCACTAATTATCAACACTAATTACTATTAAAAAGTATTAACTACTATTTGCTTAATTGGAATTGGATTCATTAATTTATATATATATATATTAAAAAATATTATCGTACAAAAATTGCAACTAATGTGAAAATATTGAAAGATAAACTTCAGATGTTTCTGGAATGAGGCCCCAGATATTATTACTTAATTGTTTATATGGTGTTTCGTACATACAAATGTTTTTTTTTTAATTTGCAACAGACTGAATTAAATAGGACTGGTTAAAAATTCAAAAAGTGATCAGTCAATTCCACATAACAACACTCATAGTTGCAACCTCATGTGAACACCCCTTGATTGTCCTTATCATGCCCATTTCTCTTAGAAGATTCAGAGATACTCTGATTTTTAGCATCATATATCTCCAGAAATTTACAATGCATTTCAATCCATTTGTTTCACCTATTAACAGATTCACACTAATGATGTTAACAGTTTCAGTAACTTTTTTTTAACTTTAAATTTACAATTTACTTCAATCACTTTGTTTCACCTATAACCAGATTCACACTAATGATTCTAGCATCCGTCACTTTTATTTTAAATTCCACCATTAAATAAAACTTCAAACATAGCCCCCAAAAATTACAATATTTCATTATTCCAAAATACACAGCATTTTTTGCAAATCATAAAACACGATACTTGGTGACGCCTAAATTTAACAACATAAATACCACTTGTATGAGGTGTGAAAAACTAGTTGTTATAAATACAAGCTTAACAACATCTAGGTGCTTTAACGTTGTCATAGCTACAATGTACAATTATGAACAAGTTACCTACCACTGACTCATTCAAACCTTTTAAAATCTTATGCACAGAAACGATGATGTGATGGGCTGGTATTCACAAAGCTCCTAAGTGAAATCTTAACTTGTGGTGTAGTTGAGTTAAAATTTCAAATCAAATTTTCTAAGTGAAATCCGATGAAATTTGTTTACAAAAGGGTAAAATGCTCAACATTGTAGCAATAGCCACTAGTTTATTACATTTTGATGTAAAAAGATTTGTACATGAAATAGCCAGAGACTTAATGATTTGTATCAATTTAAGAAATTTACTTATTTAATTAAGTTAATTTATATTAATTTATAAAATTAAGAAAGTTATTCCTAAGGAGTTTTGTGAATACGGGCCTTGATCTCACGGCCGCAAGATTTAATCTCTCGTGATTCCTGACAATCAACAGTTCAGTATTTCATGTTTCATATTTCATCAACAACATGTAGATGGTCTTTGCACATGTCATTTAGAACAGTTTTATTGTTACTGTTGCCTTGGTATAAGTCATGCATTATAGTTTTTGCTACCATGGAATCTTTTAAATATACAAAATTTGATAGTTTGTTTTTCATTTAACACTCCGTCCAAATACAATCTCGATATTGGAATCAGTTCTTGTTTATGTCATAATGTCTAGCACATTTTGGTTTCACAGCAGCTTGTGAAGGTAGTTCTAGCTCTCACACAACATGAGGTTCTGAAATAAACAAAATTGTCATATTAGTCCATATTCTATAAATGGTGATGACACTGATTACCACAGATATCAGCATCCAACTACATAATAACATTCTTTACCATTCATATCAAAATCCAGCAACTATAATGACAGAAATAAAGGTATTCCTTATCAACTATATCACACTGACATAAAGGCATTCCTTACCAGTGGTATCACACAGTTTCTTCAAAGACCATTCCTTACCAATGCTATCACAGTTTCACACAAGGCATTCCTTATCAATTACATCACACAGACATAAAGGAATTTCCCACCAATGATATCACACAGTTCACACAGAAATAAAGGCGTTCTTTACCAATTATATATAATACAGTTTCACACAGAAAAAAGGTGTTCCTTACCAATGATTACCAGCAGTTTCACACATAAATAAAGGCATTCTTACCAATGACATCAATATCCATCAACATAGATAAAATCCATCAACGTACATAAAGCCATTCCTTACCAATGATATCTCACAGTGTCATACAACACATTCCTTACAAATGATATCTCATTGTTTCAGACAACACATTCCTTACCAATGATATCACTCACTCATAAAGGCATTTCTTACAAATGATATCAAAAAGACATGAACACATTCCTTACCAATGATATCACGCAGACATGAAGGCATTCCTTACCAAAGATATCACACACACATAAAGGCATTCCTTACAAATGATATCACAAAGACATGAACACATTCCTTACCAATGATATCACACAGTTTCACACAAGTACGCCAGCAGGTTGGTCTCACAAGGCCCCAAACGGGTCGTTCGGCTGTGACTGAGGAACAGCAGGGCGGGGCTGGCCCATTCCCCCTGCCATGGGGGCCATACCGGGCCGCACCATGCCTCCGAACATGGGCTGACCCATACCCATGGGCGCCATGGTCGTCATGGGAACGCCTCCCATCATCCCTGGGGCCATCATGGGGACGCCCAACACCGGCACCATTCCTGGCTGCTGTGAAAAATAATAAAGAAGAAAGGTTCAGTGAAAATTTTGCTTGACAGGTTCACTGGGATATGTCCTTTATCAACCTTAAAAACAAAAGACCAGTTTTTCCAGTTTTTTGCCATTAACATGCTATTGTTTAAAGAAATATGTCCATTATTTGATCAAAAGAACTAGGGATGGGACCGAATACTCGAATATTCGAATATCGGAAAATATTCGAATATAAAAAAACAAAAATACGAATATTCGATTTTCAAATTTTGTTAAAGAACAAAATTTCTTTAACAAAATCATGTTTTTTTTTCCAGTTTGATTGCAAAGTTAACATGAATTCCAGTCGTATTTCCTGCCAAGCAGGTGGGCGGGGGCAGTGTAGCGTTTTTACAACACATGCCAAACATGTCCAATTAACGACAATTGATAATTGGTAGGGGGGCCACGTCTTTACAAGGGCCGCGTATTAACGGTTTGTAGGAGGCGCAAATATGACGCATTGTATCCGCCAATAAAAAAACTGGGCCATGTTTTGATAGCGGTTTCACAGTTTGCACAAGGCGTACATTGTTGTTTATTGTCCTTAAGTGACATCTATACGGTTAACTTGTTTACAGTAAACTACCATTACTCTTTAAGTAAACCAATCAAAATGAATCCATTATCAGCCAATCAATTTCTTTTAGAAAATTAGCACGATCTGGTCAATCTTAATATACGTCACTTGTAAATTATTCTCCATTATATCAACACCGAATATTATACCAGAGTCTTGATTAATAAACAATGCCACCATCATGTGCTTGGAAGTACTTGACGCGGTCATTAGACAAAACCTTGGCAACGTGTAATCTATGTAATGAGAAATTTGTGTACTGAACGATTTACAAATTAATTAACAATACATTTAACAAAATATTTTACATTTCTTTATATTTTCCAAACACTCACTAAGTTATATCGCTCATTTACCACTGAAACAAGGTAAAACAACTACGTACACGTAGTATAATATTTCGGATAGGTATTTATTCCGACACAGTGCCGTATATAGTAGCATTTACAAAACAAATATTCGAATATATTCGAATACCTAAAACGAATATTCGAATATTGATTTCAGTATTCGGTCCCATCCCTAAAATGAACCACTTCTTCACAAGCTCAATTATGTGCTCTTTTTTGTATAATAGGTTCAAAGTTAAATGCATGATAGTCCAGTACAATGCTTGAATAAAACACATTTCTGCAACTGGATATGATGTAGTACATCTTTACATGTTATTAAAGGTATCAATTAATTCTGAATGCACATAAAGGAATGAATAAACATCAAAGCTGACATCAACAATTCTAATTATTTGGCATGTGGACACAGGTTTACAACATTCCAAGTAAATAAATTATGCCATAATTGACCTTGAAAATAGAAAGACGTGTAACAGCTATTCAAACACAAAAAATATTGATCCTAACCCTATTTACCATCATGGGCTGCATTCCTGGCTGCGCAAAGCCTCCCTTCATAGGCATCTATAAATCAAACAAATAAAACACCACAGGCATATAGCATTGGGATAATACTCTGGGTCAGTTTTCATCCACAATCCAACCTTGGAAGAATAGGTGGAATAAACTATGTTAATCAAATATGTATCAAATTACTATCAATGTTCATAGAAAGTGAACAGTTTACTAGAACTCTGCGAGGCATTTGTGTTGCCTGACAGGGGAATAACTCGAGTACCATAAGGGCAATTCCCTAAAATTTCATCATGATTGCACACAAACTTCTCAAGTTATCGTCTGTTGAAACTAATGGGGCTGCCGCCGCCCACAAAGTAACCCCTATATGTCGCCTTTTTAGGCGAAACAAAAATGGAGTGTAACACAGAACTGAAAACAGTCATCAAAATAAAGTTAAAAAAAAATCTCACAGAAGGAGATTAGTGTCTGGAAAATAAATGCTAGAAACATATGTATTGGGTCAGTCAAGACATAAATAACAAAAGTTCAGCAAACTGGGCTTCATCTGTACTCACCGACGGCTGGTATGTAGGTTGGGGTGAGGACCACGTGGTTGCCTGGGATAGCTGGGTGGGGGCCCAGTTGTTACCCCCTGTCTTCTTCTGCTCTCCCTTGGGCTGCCACTGGTGCTGGGCCCTGCAGGATAGAACAGGTCTGGAGTTGTTTACAATACTTGTATACTTTTACATAAAGCCAACAGATCAAAAACATTTCTGGGCACTTATTTACGATCCTTGTATGATTTGTGTATGATAAAGCAAACAGATCAATTTATTCTAATTATAGAGTAGATTGCAGGATGAATATGTTGCCTGCATTGACAAAATAACACTTAGCTGTATTCCACTCTGTTGAATACAGCAAACACGTGCATTATTATGGCGTCATTTTGTTTATTTTCTTGACGTCATTTGATGTTTTTCGTGTTGTTTAGTGATTATCTTTCGTAAAGTTTTAAAATAAAGACATAAATGTATGGGATAAATAGAATACCAGGTAAGTGTTGAATACCTATACATTTATTTGCTCAGCACGAAAAAACCTAAACAACTCACAAAGGCTCATGGTTTAGCTTATCTAAGCCTCGCTAAATAAACTAATCTGTATTCAACACTAACCTAGTATTCTCTGTGTACATGATGGCAACAGATCAATATATTCCAACTATATTGCAGAATGCACGGTGCATACAGTGCTGGGCTCAGAAGATAACACAGTTCTGAAGTTGTTTATGCTTACTCTTATAAAATTATTCATAATTGCCAACAGATCATTTTAATCAACCATATCGTAAAATTCTTTATATTCCATTCAACAAATCAGCCCTTTACATTTCCTCACAATAGCTTCATACCAATGACATAATAAGAAGTAATTAAAATATCACTGCTGTCCACAAAGTAATATATGATGTAGACGCACAAACTCATTCATAATGTAGAGCATTAAACTTTGGAAAAAAAAAATATTTTAACAATTTTCGTTTCAATATTATAACTCGTCCATTGAAAGCCAGATTGTGTCATCAGTGTATGTGCAAAGAAAGCTGATAGCGGCTTTCAAGAGACGAAATATTTTTACTTTTTCACAGAGTTTGCCCCATTCAGATTTAAAATGATTTATGCAAGTACAAGAGTGATTACTCTTTCACAGAGTTTGCCCCATTCAGATTTAAAATTATTTATGCAAGTATAAGAGTGATTACTTCTTCACAGAGTTTGCCCCATTCATTCAGATATTGCCTGCGAGCATGGCGAGGCTCGAGTCTAGGTCACTGGAGGCGAGCTGGGGCTGACTAGATATGGGGGCCGCCGTCTGCTTGCCCTGGGGCTGCAGTATCTCACCGAACGCATCGAAACCTGAAAATACCAGGAACTTTAGTGACGAAGACTTTCAAATGTTGTATATCTGATTAAAAACTCGTAACAGTGAACACTGTCCCTGGTTAATCAATAAGAGTGAACACTGTTATTTGTCTTTATCAGGTCGCATTGGTTAACCTTCTTTATAATGTGTCTTTGCATTGACTGTTCCAAGGTGGTGACCCCAGTTTTCCTCATATTTGTGTTTTGCATTTTGTTTTTGTATTGTGCTGTGTAGTTTAGGTAAATGATCACTTACTGTAAATAAAAGACCTTGTGCTGCTAATAAAAGCTATCTCATGCTCATGCAGCTGGAGATTATATTCATTATGTTGAATCAGTTGACCAAGCATTACACAAATTTAAATATCATGTTACTAGTTAAAGTGGGCAACACTGGTCAACCACGTGTATTTTTTTACTTGTTCAATAGATTAACATTTATATAGAGAGTCTTTTATCATGTAAGTACTTGCAGTGGGAAATACTGATTAAACATGTTTCGCATGTTATTGGTCTAAGTGTGTAAGATCAACACAACAATTATAAAAGCATGTTATTGGTTAAAATACATAAGTTTCATCAACAAAGTACCTTTTTATGTTATTTGTTAAACTGAATAACACTGAATAACAATGATTAAAACAGTTCTCTTTTTTTAATCAAAAATGAAAATACATAAAGTTTTATCATGATGCTAACAGTTAACTAATTTAACCAAATGCCTGATCATGTAATCATGTACATGTTTAAATCTATTTAATGTTTACCAAATGTTTACAACACATAAATGGCTAAGTGATAAATCCCACACAAAAGTATGTCACATGCATATTATCTGTAACTCCCACATAAGCGCCTGAAAATAGTTTCAACAGTGAATAATAATTAGGAAGAATATTAGCTGTTAATGTGTGAATAGCATTGCCAAATAAAAATACAATCGTTGGCACACCATTGATGTGATAATGCAAACCAAAACATCTGTAAATCAAAGCCAAAAGCGAAACTGAGTTCCAAACAAAACAAAATGAAAGCAAAGAGAAGGCCACAAGAAGACAAAAATGTGACAAACCAAGAGCATTTTACTTAATTAGTAAATGAGAAACCATAAACTATGAAATATAAGATTTAAAAGCTTGCAACGACATAAAAACATTAAAAGAACCGAACAAAATGTGAACCAAATAGATGCAGACTATAGAAAGACAACAGAGGTACGTCCACACCCAGTGTGAAAAGTAAAACCTTTAGCATCGCCATCACAGGAGGCTGCAAAGGGACAAGACATAGGAAACAGGTCAAGGTCAGAGCTTGACCTTTGACCTTTCTGTCCTGTGGAAGGGAAAGGGTCATCGGAGAAAAGGTCAACAGCGGGGCTCAAGCTGCGTGTGGCAGGGCTTGAACATCTTAGTGCTGGGCTCTGGCGTCCTTGACCTGGGGAGCATTGCAAACCATTTTCACACACTGCATTCTCATTTATAAGATTGCATGACTGCGGCTGCACATTTTGATATTTTGCATCAATACTGGGATAACAATTGAATCATAGAAACAGCAAAACTTTCCCTTATAACACAGACATCGCAATGATCGCATTGCAACTAGTTCTCTTAAACTGTCTGCGAAAAAGACATCATAATCTACTGTTTCTGCATTTTTCAGAATTGTTAATGACGTAATGAAAAAGGGTCAGGTAAGAATATCGCGACAAATGATTTGAGAACCATTAGCAAAAAAACGCACATCCACTACCCAACTCGTACTTTAGTTTGCCCATTGCACTAACCGATGTTTTAAATCAAATTTGATCCTATCCTCGTCTGCGTATTGTTCAGATACCTTAATTTTCAAACCTGTCAAAACAGAATGGTTTTCATCTGTACCAGTTCTGAGGTGAGCGCTTTGGGCCAACATGGCCCACTTGTACTTGACTTTCACCAATGCTTATGTTAGCATTTTTTTATTTATAATGATATATTAATGACATAAGCAACATTGGTACCCAGAATATTTGCAAACACACAAGTATATTTTATTGAGTCTAAGTCTATTTTTGCACAGTTTGTGTATGACTATACAATCTCGGATGCGATTGTTATTGGGGTAGATCACACAAGAAAAACTAGAGTTATTGCCCCTTTTTTCATGCAAAAAAGTGCAAAAATGCCTTTTTCCAACATATATACTTTACTTTCCATCCAATCTTAACCAAACTTTCACAGTTTGTGTACGACCATTTGATCTCAGCAGACTCCAAAAATGGGCCAGATCTTGTTTCAAACACCGGCGTTATTGCCCTTTGTTCATGAAAAAATATGCAAAATGGACATTATTCAGGATAGAGACTTCATTGTTCATCCCATCTTCACCACTCTTGCACAGTTTGTCTATGACGATGAGATAAAAGTTAAAGTAGAATATAAGCAAGATCAGAACAGAAACACCGGAGTTATTGCCCTTTGTGAAAGAAAAAAGGCAAAAATGGACATTGTTTAGGATAGAGACTGATCTTTCATTCAAGTTTCATCAATCTTGCACAGTTTGTCGATGACCATAAGATTACAGGTCAAGTTGAATATTTAAAAAATCGGACCAGACATACTGTCCTTTGTTTGTGACAAAAAATATACAAAACTGGACATTATTCAGGATAGAAACTTCATATTTCATCCAATCTGCACCGATCTTGCAAAGTTTGACTATGACCATAAAATTAAATATGAAGTCGAATATAAGCAAAATTGGGCCAGTAACTCATTGGATGTATAGCCCTTTGATGGTGGAAAAAAAATACAAAAATTGACATTATTCAGGATATTCATTTTTCATCCAATCTGCACCAGTTGTGCACAGTTTGTCTTTGCACGTAAGATTACAGAATATTAGCATGTTCGGACCAGAAACACCAGAGTTATTGCCCCTTGTGTGTAGAAAAAAGCATCAACAAGTTATCAAATGATTGGCTTGCACACACGATTCTTTATTAATGTTGACCAAACTTTCACAGTTTGCGTACGACCATAAGATTTGATTGATAACATTTGATTTCCAGCAGTTGCAAATCTTGCATGCAGTTATTTGTACATGCAATATTGATGGCTTCAGAGCTTGCACATCATTTATCATCATTGGACAGAAAATTATCAAAGAAAAAGCAAAACTTGACCTTATAGCACAGCCATCGCAATTATCGTATTGCAACTAGTTCTCCAAAACTGTTTGCGAAAAAGGCATCAAAATCTACTGTTTCTGCATTTACCAGAATTGCCACTGACTTAATGAAAAAGAGTCAGGTAAGAATATCGCGAAAAATGATTTGAGAACCATTAGCAAAAACACCGCACATCCACAACCCAACTCGTACTTTAGTTAGCATATTGCACTGACTGATGGTTTAAATCAAATCGATCCTATCCCACTTTGCGTATTGTTCAGATACCTTGATTTACAAACCTGTCTCAATAGTATGGTCTTCAATTGTACCAGTTCTCAGGTGAGCGCTTTGGGCCATTATGGCCCTCTTGTCTTAAAATTGTGAAATATAAAACTTTATTAATATGCATATTTGGTGCGTTATGTCCTGATATTTAGTATCAACACTATTTTTAACGGCTGCCAAACAGTAGGTTGATGATTCAAATTGAACACTGAAAAGGTAATTTCTTGACATTTTGCAGTTGCTCTGTACAATAAAACAATTCTATTCCAATTGTGACATTATTTTTTCTTATTTTAATCACTTATAGATGATTTTGCTAAGAACCTGCAATTAGATTCCATGGCTTTTGCCATGGTCTATAAAATTGCAAACACCCAGTTGGTGCATAATTAATGAGCCTAATTAATGAGACCTATTATTTCTACGGCCATTGTACGGCTAACTCTGATTTAAGTAGGGCAGTTGTCAGTTACTGGCATAAGTATGTGCACTTTGTACTGGTAATCCGCTTAGGTGGCTAAGCTTGCCCCGGAAAGGTGTGAGCAGGTTAACTGACCGCCGTGATATGACTGAAATACTGTTAATAATTGCGAAAAATCCAAACAAACAATTAAATGAGACCTATTAGTTATGAAATAAATTGATATTTGTGGAGTCAGAATGATAATGGTTTCCTTGTGCATGATTACACACATTTAATGTATATTTTCAATGCAGAATCAAAATTAATTTATATGAATGAGACACAGCATTCTCTTATATTGATTCATGTTTATGAAACTGGTTCAAACACAATTTGTGTTCAAATTCAAATGGGTAGTGATTTGAAAACATTTTGTGAAAGTTGAACAACAAATTACATTTCAAACATATATTTCATATAAAAACTGAAGAGGCTTGTTTACTAATTTGGAATTAAATAAATATATGTTGCATTTCATTATTTAATGTAAAGACGTAATAAAACAGCCACTTGTTTAAGGCCCAATAATTCTCAATTTGACTAATTTCTAAAAATGTTTCTTATGTGAAACTTATATGTGATAATATTCTCTTACCATTATTAACAATTTTCAATCATGTAGACATAATTTCCCGTAAGAAAGCTGTGTAGAATACTTTTATAACTTTGATATATCTGATTTATATAAGTTGCTGCTGGATCTCTTTGCAAGTTCTTATATTTTCTTCAGCGTATCACGATTTATTTATGAAATAATTTTTTATTATCGTTGTTTATTAGCCAATAAACAACGATTTGGAGTTCTGATACGTAGGAATTAAACCATGAATTGGTTAGCTTGAATTGTCTAATAGCCACGCATCAGAATGACAAAGAGTTGTTTATTGGCCTAGAAACAACGATAATGTGAAAATTATTTCGATTCTAACTTGGGTTGACATATATTTTAGCAATTGTAATTGGAACTATCTTATTTTTAACTATGCTCCTCTCAGAATCGGGACTTTTTTTGCGTTGCTTACTGGGTAGTTTAACAACATTTCTTTGTCTATAAAAAAATTCGCAAGTATCATGTTGGAATTGTTGATTATTAGTATGTTCAAGAATAAATTGTTGACTGAGTAGTAAGTGGGTGACAATTTGCTTGCTCTGGTATTACTTAGTAATAATATTAAATTCTTAATATCTTGTTGTGCCAAATCACCATATAAAGTATACCATATATAGTTATCATGATCTCACAGAATGATTTCAAATTGCAAAGTCAAAATTTTTACTTATAGGTAATAGAAAGATAGATACATGTAAAAGAAACGTATTGTATTCAAGGAAAGAATTATTCAAGATGGATGATGCAACTGACTGAAAATGATAAGCTTGTCTCTTCCTAACTGCCACTATTGACATTGTTTTAGTTGTATAGGAAAATAGTTTTTTACACGCAATTTATTTCTACTTTTAAACTTCAAAATGCACTGTTGTGCTATAAAGTGTTATAATGTTAAATGACTGAATGTTTTCAGTGTTGAATGCTACTACAAATATTGTTCATATGTTGTATTATATACATACGTTATGTGCATTGATGTTGTACTTTACACTGGACACAATATGTTCAAAGGAGAACTTTCATGTTTATTGTGATTGTACAACTATACAAATATTTTCATATGCCATTGCATCATAAATAACTTAGATATATGTATATAAATTGTACATATTAATTGCACACATGAATCATAGTATTTATTGATTAGTTGTCCTATTTCTTTAATAGCTTTCTTTGTGTATTTCATAGTATTTCAGCGCTAATTATTATTATGTAGACTAATTTGAATATTTTTGAGAATATGTTTGTTTATCCATTAAATTTTGCAGTTCTTGATATTGTTTTCTATGAACTTATGATAAACTTGGAAGTCAAATACAAAACAAAAACTGCAATAATAATAATAATAATAATAATAAAAATAATACTTTAATATGAAAAAAAATGTTTACAAGTAACTGGTATGTTTTAATTATTGAGAAAATAATTTAGTTTTGATCCAAAGATGTTTGGATATAAATATGTCCAGATCTCAATCATGAATAATTTTTATTTTATTTTTTAACAATCATGATGTATAATAATCAAAATGTTCCATTTAGTATTCATTTGTAGTTACCAAGAAAAAGCAAAAATATTACAAAACAACATTTAAAAATAGCCGAAGTGGTCCGGTCTAATAATGTCATTAAGGGGACCTATTCACAGATGGCAAATTGATAATTGTTGTCATTGATCCCATAAGGAAAAATACATAATATATCAACAAGCCATATAACACTAATGACAAAGAAATAAATTGTAAATTTAATGTCATTTATGAAAAAAACATCAATTGAAATGGGAAAAAAATATAAAGCGCTTATAACGCTTTTCCTCTGTATTTTGGAAAACACGTGACTCACTTTAATACATACTGTTAAACATTTACTATCAGGAGTGTAAGTCAGAAAAAAAAAATGTCCGAGTGGTCAGTGTGAAAGGTATTTTATCCTGGCAGTTGTAGGTTTGAGTTTCAGCGAAGGCGAACTTTTTAATTTAAAAAGAAATATATTTAGTATTTAATTTGCTTTAGTTTTTGCAGTTAAGCACGGCTAGCTCAGTTGGTATAGCGCTAGACTGTCAATCCGGGGATCGTGAGTTCGAATCCCAGCCCGGCCACATAACTTGTGTGGGGGTTGGTCATGCAATTATTTCTACGGCCATTCTCCCCCTACCTCTGATTCAAGTAGGGCAGTTGTCAGTTTCTGGCATAGGTATGTGCACTTAGTACTGGTAAACCGCTTAGATCGGCTAAGCTTGCCCAGGATAAGTGTGAGTAGGTTAACTGACCGCCGTGATATGACTGAAATACTGTTAAAAACGGCGAAATATTCCAACAAACAAACAAACAAAACAAACAGTTAAGACACTAAATGACATTATTCAAAAACACAAACATCTGTGAACAAGTCCCTTTAATGTAATAAAAATTAATCAGTCCACATATTTGGTTTGTCTGTAACCTTTTAGTTTCATTTTTGCGTTTTAGCTCACCTGAGCACCAAGTGCTCCAGGGTGAGCTATTGTGGTCAGTCCAAATTCCTTGAAACTATTTTGATTCGTCTAAAAAACATGACCGCCAGGGGGGCTGGGCAGTTTTCCTTATATTATATAACTATATTGAAAATTTTAAAATCTTCTAGTCTGAAACCACTGGCTGGATTTCAAAATAATTTGACAGGATTGTTCCTTGAGTGACCCTCTACCGAACTCCTTTTAATAATTTTGATTTGTTAAAAAACATGGCCACCAGGGAGCGGGGCAGTTTTCCCTATGTGGCAATAGTGAAAACTTTTAAAATCTTGTATTTTAAAACCACTGGCCGGATTTCAAAATAATTTCACAGAAATGTGCCTTGTGTGACCCTCTACCAAATTCCTTGAATCATTTTGATTTGTCAAAAAACATGGCTGGCAGTTTTCCTTATATAGCTATATTGAACTCTTCTTGTCTGAAACCACTGGCTGGATTTCAAAATAATTTCACAGTGATGCTCCATGGGTGACTGACTACCAAATTCCTGGAAATCATTTTGATTGGTTAAAAATAATGGCCGCCAGAGGGCGGGACAGTTTTCCTTATATGCCTATATTTAAATCGTAAACAGTATTTTTGTTAAAAACCATTATGAGGCTTTACACTCAGGTGAGCGACCTAGGGCCATCTTGGCCTTCTTGTTATGCAGGTAATTTTAAGACTTAACACACAGCATTTTGCTTTGTTATTTTATTGAACCATAATAGTTGAATTCCCGATATGAATGGTTGCAAACATATATATGTATGTCAGCATATGAAAAAAATGATTATGATTGTGTTGTCATTTTATTTAATTTGAAAGACTAAGTGTAAGCATCATTATCACAATGTCCATGACTATTGACATGTATATATGTTATTATTATGCATATAAGACACACAGGTTTTCATTGGTATACACATAAACAAATGAAATATAAAGTTAATTTTAAAATTTTCAGAATTGAATTATTGCCTAAATGTTTGTCGTAGAAGTTTCTCTTCTCACTATATGACAATAGCAATTATTTATTACTTGTTCTTTGTACATGATACACTAGTATTTAGTTAAGTAGATTGTTAAGTAGATTAAGGACAAAGTAACATTTCATTATATATATTTGATGAGATGTATAGGGCATAACACATATGATATTAATTTGTGCAACATTAAGTCCTGGTCATTTGGGTTTTGCCATTTTATACACTATGTACATTTTATTAATACATGACACTTGTCAAATTATTCATATCGTATAAATAACTGAACTTGCATTTGCAGTTTTGTGAATATTACTACAGAGATGTTAAAATATAAGTTTACGCTAGACGTTTTACTTAGTGAAATAGTATTGGAGGCAGTAAACAGTAGACTGTTCTCAGTATTTAGAAGGACAGCGTCAAACAAATAAACAAAATTTCAATGAGCATTTTAATTTTATTTCAAATTTTAGAACAGATTCCAGAAAAGTTTTCCATTTTATTACAATGAAAAAGTTAGTGTACCTCGTTTGTGCACTTTATTGTACCAGCCAGATTTTAAGAATTTAACACATAACACATATAGGTCGTGTACTTAACATTAAATATATAGAGCATTCTTAATAGACCACCTTCATTGATTACTTCATTTATTTCCTTTGTGCATATAACCAGAGGTAAAACTTAAACACTTTACTGTTTGTAAAGTTTAATTTGCTAACATTTAAATTTTATGTGTAATTAATAATGATATTTTGATGGTTATATGTGTGTAAATATTTTAATTTAATGCTTCAGGAATTTATTTATAATAATAATAATGCTACAAGTAGTTAATGTTGTCAAGGTTCCAAATATTACACCATTGATCCGCTTTTGGCAATAATTTACAAAATACTGCTCTTGATGCATTGAATTTTATCCTAATGCATTTTACAACAATCACAATACTGTATACTAGTAATATCCATCATGCATTTAACACAACAACATCTGAATGCTAATAGTTGGTGATTCACTAACACAGCAATTTTTCACTGAACTGAACCGTTTGGTAATGTCAACTACCTTTATAAGGTATGCATTTATATCATTTCTTGCTTAATACTCTAAAACACGTTTAAATCATCATGTAAACTCATTATTTGTTTGATGCTTAGCAATAGATTATTTTTCATTTACTCAGCGATATATATACTGTCATGTGCTACAAACTTCCTTGTCGTTATGATTATGTTTTTTTATTCCATATCTATGTATTGTATTTATTTAAGAATGAATAATACATTAAATATACATCATGCGTTGTCATCAGTGTTTGTTAACTATGTCATACAAATGCTAACCAATATGGCCAAATGACATTTGACAATGTATAGATGACAAAGGTACGTATATGAATTAAAATTGATCTGTTTTTGGAGGTTAGACATACAGTAATACAAATCTCGCCACTGGTGGCCATGAATTTGAGTCAGGTCTCACAACAACATTTATATCAACATATACAATCGGAGCAGCATTTTCTTGACACGAAAATTACTTTCTATAAATACATGTTTTAGTCTGGCAGAACCTGCAGTGGACCGTGCAATGACTTATATACAACGTGTTATGGGTTTTTCTTGGTGCCAGGACGATACAATAACATAATCTGGATGATGACACCTTGTCATCATTGAACACCACTCACAATTCAAGATGGCGTCCAATATGGCCGCCAAAAGTCATGTGTGGTCTAAATATTTGGTTTTATAATTGATTTAATCAATGGTTTTCTTGTTGAAAACGATTATTTGTTATTATTCCCCCAATATAATAACAAATAAATCCAAAGTAAACACATGGTATCACTCTTAGAAGTTTAGTTATTTTTCACAAATATAGGTACGCCGAAAATTTCACAAAAATAATACATTTGAATGAAAAAGTCATTATGCTATCACTTCACACAATTTTTGAAATTTACAAATGTATTTCACATATTTATGTTTAAGTTAATCTGAGCACTTCGTGCTCGGTGAACTTTTGATATATGGGGCCACCAGAGTTATGCCCCCTTTTTCCCGAGACAAACTGCAGAATGGACTTTGTGCAACATAACAGAGTTCATTTTTTCTCTGATATTGACCAAACTTGCACAGCGTGTGTATGCGCAAAACATTTCAAAATAATAAAACAATGGCCTAGATTGGGATACAAACAGTAGAGTTATTGCCCCTTGTTTGTGGGAAAAAAATGAAACAAATGAAAATGTAGAAGACTTCATATTTTTTGTTAGCTCACCTGAGACTTCGTGGTTGGTGAACCATCGGTAAAGGAGTACTGTCCTGCATCATCCAAAATGCGTCAACAATTGTGCGCCAGTATGCGATAGAGACCACTACTCATTCAATCTACCAAACTTGCAGTTTGTGTATGACCATAAATTCTTGTTCGATAATGGGCCAGATCGGACCAGGAACACGAGAGTTATTGCACCTTTTTATGAGAAAAACTGCAAAATGCACTTTGTGCAACAAACAAACTTCATTTTTCATCTAAACTTGACCAAACTTGCACAATCCGTGTATGACCAGAGGATTTCAAATAATCAAAAATGACCTAGATGTGGGTACAAACACTAGAACCCTGCCTTTTGTTAAAAAAAAGGACAATGTGGAGGATAGACACTTATTTGTTGTCTAATCTTGACCAAATTACACTAATCGTATACGATCATAAGGTCCCAGTCAACGTCCAATATGGGCCAGATTGAATCAGAGTTATCGCCCCTTATGTGTGAAAAATTCTGTCAATTATTTGCATTCAGTTTCCACAGGGAATTAACTTTTAATTCCTAGTTGACTACACTTACACCGTTTGTGAATGACCATAAGATCTGACCTGGGTGCAATGATGGGGCAGATAGAACCAGGAACACTAGAGTTATTTCCCGTTAACAATGAGAAAATTTGCAAAAATGGACTTTGTGTAACATAGAAACTTCATTTTCCATCTAATCTTGATCAAACTAGCTTGTGCATGGCCATACGATGTCATAATAAACCAAGGAATTTCCCTGATTGGGCTATAAATATATTTTACAGAGTTAGTGGCACTTGTTTGTGAAAAAGCAACAAAATGGACTAAAATTAAGACCAGAGCTATTGAATCTTGTTTTATAACAAAAAATACAATTTGCTTGATAAAGACTTCATTTTTTACTTGCGATTGCAACAAAAAAAGTATTTCCGTAGCCGGTTGATTGTTTTTGGTATATGAGCTGTTAACCAGTGAGCTATAAATGTCATTTATAAGACATGAGTGCCATTGCCATTGTCATAAAGATATGCCCGTCAAAGACGCTTTTTTGAGGCAACGATTCAATTACTAAAGAGAAACAATTCAAAAAGTAATAAGGTAGAGCAATGGTATTTGTGCATGTAATTCATCTCCGCAGCCTCCCTCTGTTTAGTGAGTTATCAAAACTATTCATTGCATATTGTTAAATCTCTATCGAGACAGCAAAATAATTAAATAATTAAGGTGGGTAATGAAAACTTGGGCAATTATATATGAGTTATAGTTCTTCACTTCCCCATCTCATGATGGCGATAATTTCGTCAACCTTATTTAAAAATCCCTGTATGCATGACTACATTTTGCAATGAGCAAATAGTTGACATTTGACCTTTAAGTGTGACATTGACCTTGGACCTAGGGACCTGGTGCTTAGACGTGACATACCAAATCATGATGGTGATCATTTATAACAACTAACATGGTATTAAGAAATCCCTTCAGGGTAACAAAAAATTATGCTCTTGACAAACATTTGACCTTGAATTATGACCTTGACCATGACCCTAAGGAAGTGGTTCTTGCATATGACATGCCGTCTCATGATTTTGCCTGTTACACAATAACAACATGATATCACTTATTGCAAGATATTTAAAAATCCTTACATGCTTGAAAAAATTATGCTCAGGACAAAGTTTATGGATTTATTTATACTATTTGACCGCAAAGTGTGACCCTGACCTTGGATCTAGGGACCTGGTTCCTATACGCGACCCAACTTCTCATGATAGTACCTCCATGCATGAAAATATTAGGTTTTGGATATATATTGGACCTTTGACATTGAATTTGAAATTGACCTTGGACAAAATGACCTGGTTCTTGTGCATGGCACAATGTCTCATAAAGCTTATCACTTCCGGAATGTTTTTTTGAAAATCCTTCTGCGATGGACAAATATATGATCCAATATTTTTTAATATTTGACCTTTGACCTTGTTGTTCGACATAGGGACCTGGTTTTGCATGTGAGACACCGTCTTACAATGCTTATCACTTCTGCCAAGTTATAAATCCGTCCATGCTGGATATGCTCCGGACAAAGTGTTCAGGATTGATTTATTGTATTTGACAATTGACCATGAATTTTGACCTTGACCTTAAACCCAGGAACTTGGTTTTTGCGCGTGACATTCCCTCTCACCATGCTTGTCACTTCTGCCAACATATTTGAAAATCCATCCATGCTGGACACACAAAGATATGCCCCGGACAAAGCGTACAGGATTGATTTCTTATACTTGACATTTGACCTTGACTTGTGACCTTGATCTTTGACCTATGGACCTTGTTCTTGCATGCGACACTCCATCTCACCATGCCTTCAATTCTGCCAATTTATTTGAAAATCCATCCATGCTGGACAAAGTTATGCTCCGGATAAAATGTTAAGGGTTGATTTCTTATATTTGACCTTTGACCTTAAATTGTGACCTTGACATTGGACCTAGGGACCTGTTTTTTCCGCGTGACACTTTGTCTTAATAGGCTTGTCACTTCAGTTATTTTAAAATCCATCAATGCTGGAAAAGGTTATGCTGCAGACAAGCATTCTTTGCCCAAAATTCGCAGTTTACCCATTTTGGCGGCCATCTTGTTCGCCATCTTGGTTTTACGAAAATTCTCAATGATGACAGGGTGTCATCACGCGGATTCATGAATAACAATGTCTTATCTACATAAAAATGGACTATTTAGTTTGATTGAAAAGAATGGCGACCAATAGTAATAAATGACGTATTTGGAAAAAGAAGGAATATGCAATGTGTGAACAGTGATAATGGGACGATGGCATTCATTAACACATATTAATTACGCTAAAATGTTTATCTGACACTAGTCCTGCGAAAGTTTGATCGAAATCCCTTGAGAAATGTAGGAAGAGTTGCTCTCTGGAGAATTTGTTCACGACCGCCCAGCCGCCGACATTCGCCTTCGGAAAACCTGGTTAAAAAAGCAACACCTTTGTTAGTTATTAAAAAGTACTCTTCACTGATCTTCAGTTATGTTCACTGATTCTCTACTGCAGCATCCATTCTTGTTTATTAGTTTCCAAACATATTCTTTTTATAACTCTTGTCCAATATCGCCTTCAGATAGGAGTCCATTGAACATGATTAACATGTGCCAACGTGCAGAGTTATTCCTGGGGCATAACGTTACAGAGTATGCATAGCACTCCCATGCGCGGTCCATGTCGCTTTCAAGCTCGTAACAGTTCCCGAGGAGATTACACGATGTTTCAAGATGCCTATTCAACAAAGGGTTTTCCTTGCAGCTCATATCCTCGCCATCATCTGCAATCTTATTTCTAAGCTTTGTTATTGCAGATTTTGCCTTCTCACTTGAGCCCAACTGACTGTAAACAAGATACTGCAGGTAGTAAAGAAACGGTATAGAATCAGCCACTGCACAGTCCATCCATAGTTCTTTGGTGAGTCTGTCTCTTTTGTCTTCTTCGGACACTGTTCTGTACATTTCATAGACGAAATGATTAGGTCCGCTGTGGACTTCTAAAGGAGTATATATAACACAAGAGGCGACGTTTGTTTGTATGGCTGCACCTATGGATTGCTCAGTAATAATTTTGACCAATCTCGAACCGGGATTACGAAATGCTGGTAAATGCATGCTAAACTCATATACCTCAGAAGGCAGACTTGCTTCAATATCATCCAAAAGTTGTTCTGCTCGTTCAGATTGTCCCATCTTCAACAACAGAGCAGCATATTTCAATCTCGCCGATGTGAGATCGATCTTTAATGACTGTTCGAATCGTGTAGTGATATCGGATGAAATTGGTAAACCATTCTCTAAACACGAAGATGCCATTATGGAAGCAGCAACCAAGTTTAACATGCTGGTTACAAGATCTGTTTCATCCAAAAGACTCCATGCATTATGACACAGTATTTGTTCCAAAACTTTCAAATAGCTATCAGCTATTTCTTGTGACGTTAGGCTCCGTCTCAGAAGTCTGCATACGTTCAATGGAATTGCCATTAACTTGTACATATAATTTCCAAGCAGATACTCAACAATAAGTTTGTGATTTTCAGATCGTGTTTGAAGTTTTACTAATGACGCTCCAGACTCTCTCGTTTGTGTTTTCAGTCGAAGTCCTAAATTGTCCATTTGCATGTCTTTTAGACATTCCAGCCTTGTGTCTATCATCTCTGTTAACATTGCTATCAGTTTTGGAAACTCAAAGTATTGCAGTTTACCAGAAAACAAATTGACACCATTAATTGTATAATGAGGACAGTAGTGACGTTTCATCCACCGCTTCAGAGTGATCAGACAGTAAACAATACATTGTACAAGCTTGTCCTCTCGCCAGATTTCCGTTGGAAACGTCTCAACTGTCCACAACAGCGCAGTTTTAAAGTGGAAGGTGCTCAATCGGTCGCCAACTACTTTCTTAAACATCTCTTTCCTTATCATTTTCAATGTCACATAGACCTTCAACTGAACAATGCTCAGGTGAAACATAAGTAGTCTTTCCATCGTTGGCGTTGAGAATCTAAATTCCTCGCCTGAGTACTCCATGTCATCAATGCCAACACGCACGGTCAATTTTGCTAATTTGGACTTCACATCAAATTTCATTCTGTTGTCCCTGTCTGCAGGCCCTTGTGGCACAAAGAATGTCAAACATTGTTTTGTTTTCTCATATGTAGATGGTTTTGGCCAGTGGCCTGGTCTAAAGCGCTCAAACATAAACTTGCATTCATTCATAAGATTTGTTCCAAAAGCTTTTACATAATCAGTATTGTCATCAATTGTTATTGCTGGTCCATGTCTTGTTCTTTTTTCGTCGCCCAGTCGCAGTTCACGCAATTGAAACGTGGTTTTCAAGAACATTTGGCCATCGTGTATAGAAATAAAATCAGAAGCATCCCCTCCCAGAGATAAAAGACTATTCCAATCGTCTGGAGCAACTGGATTTAACAGATTTAGTCTGCAACACTGGGGTGACGATTTTTCATTTCTCAAAACCCTGAAAGGAATGTATCTTTCTTTGTCAGCTGTTGAATTAAACTCGTCATGAACGCCGCGAAACATTTTCTTGTGGAACATTACATCTGTATCCGAACACATTCCAATTGTCGTTGTTCCTTCGCTTTGACTTCCAAAAATGAACAGATCATTATCGTTTCCATCAAGACACACTTGGGCAGTCATTAATAACTCAATAGTGAGATGGGTGTTTCTCCTCAACATTATGACACCCTTTGAGACACCAATGTCCTCCAGGGCCGTCGACAGGTGGAGAGATCGCTTTTCTTCCTCGTTTGCTGACATATTCTAAACGAAAAAAGTAAATACGGTCACAAAATAAACAATCAACCGAATAACTAAATCCAACTGTTTATCAATAAAATCGTTAAATACGCTATGAAATATGAATTGATAAACGAAGTGTTATTGATTTCCTTGACGAACTTCCTATATCTGTTATTGTATAAATCGGTTTTATTTTTATAAATGGTTCGTAAATTAACTTATGTTTACTTTACTTACTAAACTGTTTGAGTCTATTTCAATTTCTTAACAAGTAAACATTATCATTTGCAAGGGAAGTAATTTGCAAGGATATAAATAGCTCTGATTGTAAAATTACCTACCTTTGATAGTTATTATTAGTCATAATTATGTAAATACATATTGTTTACTTGAAACAGTCTGTTGACTACGTTAATTCTTAAAGCCAATTCCATAATTTACATTGAATTTATTTTGTTTATACATATATTTAACGATTTATAATGTAATGATTGCAATGTTTATTTGTTTGTTGGTTTTTTTTAAACTACAACGCAAACTAATATTCAATACTATTTTAAATATTACAAACGTGTTTAAATATGATGGATACTTAGAACATTTAATCAAAACTGTAATACATTTTCAGTTTCTAGTACATTTCTAACTTATTCAATTAAAACATACAAACCCATTTTTAGGTATGGATATCCCTTGACACTATTTTTAAGCAGTTGTGTGTTTTCGATCTGATATGAACACAGCTAAATCGAAAGCAGAATACTATTTGTATTAGTCCTTCACCTTTGTACGCCTCTGTTACTTGATATTAAGGTAATTTTGTATATGCACGTGTAAAATGCATGGAAACAAGCTACTGCCATTTACGAAAATAATGCAACTACAACATACATATAGCTACTTAAAACTGAAGGCTGACTAATGGTATTTCGTAATATTTGTATGTAGAATGTACAACAGAAGGACGTATGAAATACAAAAAAATGCTGGTTGAGTAATAACATACTCAATGATTTGGTATGGCTATACCGGGTTGTATCTCTGAATGTATAGAATGAAATTATGCTTGGATACCCGACTTTGTCGTATATTTGTCTTTTTGTTTTTTCGCCGTATAGGGTGTTGTTCAAGCAATAGCTTACACTACAGGACATCGAGTCTTTAACATGTGGTGGTTTACTGCAGATATATCCGGAGTTTTGATAGTCATTTGTTTGTAAACAATATTTTGTCGTATATTTGTCTATGTGTGTGTGTGTTCGCCGTATTCTGAGATGTACAAGCAATTGCTTAGACTACAAGACATCGAGTTGTTAACATGTGGAGGTTTACTACAGGTATATCCGGAGTTTTTATAGTCATTTGATTGTAAACAAGAGTGCTCTATAGAAGATTTTAATTTAATGGTACTGATACACCCTGAATTTAAAATAAATGGGTGTATACCCTTCAAAGGCAAATGTACAAATATAATGTCTATTTTAAAGGTTTAAAGATGTATACATTTTGAAACAACACTTGTTATTCAATAAATGTATAATAAAATATCATCACTATATTTGCACGAACTCATTTTCAAACGCAATATGTGTTGCTTCATGGTTTCTGTCAAGCTCATTCATGCTTACTGGTGGGGCACCATATATTGAATAGCAGAAGTGCAGTTGTGCAGTTTAGAGCACCGTGAACAATGCATGCATATCACATTGTTAAATAATTACGATTTGTTTACGATGATATATTAAAGCTTCCTGGTGCAAGGCTGGCAGTTTGTTTTAACGCGTCATTACGTGTTACTTAGTCGTTGCTACGATAAAACTAAGTCGTTCTTACAAGACATTTAAGCCTTAAGTAATTTCACGGTCAGAACAAAGTTCTTATATGTAGACAAGGAAGTCGTAAATGCAACATAATAATTCGTAATAAATAGTTACTATGTCATACTTTTGACTCATATTGTCGTTATTACGAGATTGAACACATTTTTTTCCCCACTTGCCTTTCTTATGCACATTTCCGAAATGAAGTTGTGAATATCTTGATTTTAAAAAGGCATTTGCTATGGTCCCGCTCTCAAGACTTCTAGTCAAACTTTAATATAATGAATATCTTTTGGCATTAATGGAAAACACACTGGTACTGATGGCGTTTTGGAATGGAGTGAACAGTTTTTAAAATTTAAATGTGGAAAAGTGTACGTTGTTCTCTTCATTATGGTATAAAAACCAATATGCAACTTACGCTCTACAAGAAATCGGCGTAATTAAGGACATTAAAGTTGTGAAAGTGAACGTATATATGGGATAAAGAAGTTTGAGCAGACTTAATAAATTTATAATATCGAAAGTTCGTAGAATTTTAAAGCAGCATCATAATGTTCATCAGCTAGCTGCGACGCCCTTTGCGGAAATAATTGAATTGAACACCTGTCAGAATGTGTAAGTTGATTGTCAATTGTTTTGTTATTTTCCGTGTTTGGTCCATCGCAACAGCCTGTAGACAATATATGGTATAATTAGTCATTATTACAAACCTTTACTGCCATTTATATACGGAACATAAAACAGTGTTTGCTCTTTTGTGAAATTGATATCATACTTTGTGTAAAATATATGTTAAGGACTTACCACATTTAATTTTATTTCGTAAAAAATACTTAATTTTACCCAAAGTGGACATATAGAGGATACATGTCCTTCAAGATTTGAGGAGAACAAGGTCGGTAAGTTCAGATATATCATGCGTTTCCTCGAAATACTAACCATTTATACATGTTTCGATCTGGTGATACAAAACCTCTTAAGTGTATATACGATACGAAATTGTAAGATTCATTTCTACTGTTGTCAGTGTTGTTTATATATTTATTATTTATTCACATTATATAGCAATTGCACTAAATTAACAATTAAACAACGATACTCATGCTAAAATTTACACAACTTTATGCTAGTAATACGAAATGATACAATGTGTTTTTTGTAATCTTGCATACATATTAGACCCTAATGAAACTCAGGTGAGCAGTATACATGTAATGTATAAAATGGAATGTTTGTGAATGAACTATGACCTTTACCTTCTGTTTGGATTTTTGATTGTCATAATACTTTTATATCTTTAAATAGTGCCATCGTGTAAAGTACATGTTCAGAAAAACTGAATTTAATTTTGTAAAAACCAAACATAATATTCACCATTGAGGATCAAGGTTAATAGAAATACAATATTCACTGAACTGTTTTATGTCTTTGTCAGAGTGATTATACATTTTATGATTATGTATTTGAACTATTTGCATCAATATGTCCGTGATTGTATTGCAAAAGTTTTTTGTTTATTTAGTCAAAGAGTTGCTGTCTTTAATTATACAGATTCTTAAATTTGAACGTCTCTTATTTCAGTGCTGCAAAAATATAATATTTGACACTCTTGTCAACGAAGATAAGTTTAACTGGATGTATTCCCACAATCTATCTTTGAATAATGATTTTAGGATAAAAAATAGTTTATCTTGTTTATCAAATACATAACCGAATAAATGTTTGGACATGTCTTAGAAATCATGTTGTGACAATATAGTGTATCTCTTACCAACGAAATTCCAATACAAAGTTTTCCAACGGTGATTTACTTGTATCTTTATTAATAGAAGTACTTGCTCTCAATGACGTCCATTTCGTAACAAAATCGTCTTCACGTAACTTGAAAGAACAATTAATCAGGAATTAGCTTCATTTGCTAATTATCCTAGTTTATAACAATTGTCATTACAGGAGAGGAACCCGTGATAGCAGTTAACAACGACACAAACGAAATACAATGCGTTCCCTGTCGTAACAGGATGCACTACAATCCACAAAGACTCCGATCTGCCTCATATTCGCAATGTCCACTATATAAACGCAATATGTGTACGGAAGAAGAAAAAAAAAAGATTGCGGACCAGAACGTGGAGAGAAAGCATGGACCGAACAAAAAGTGACCGATGGTTTCCGCAGATGCGATGCGAGAAACGGCTACGCTCCACCGGGTCGATCCAATGGTCCTCCCGAGGATGATGGTTTTCATGATTTTGTTCAGTGTCGTAAGGTGTTGTGCCCTCATGGCAAGGAATTGTCTTTAAGTATGTTAAATGTTCAGATATTTATTAACATTTGACTGTTTTCCCCAATTTGTATCGGTATGTTTAGCTTCCGTACTTGAGAAATCATCCTTAAGTTAACACAGTCTTAAAGAAAATTTAAGAGACGACATGAATTTCCTTTTTAATACTGTAGTCACTGTAAATCAGTTGAAAATGGTTATACTTTTTAAATGATTGATTTTGCATTACAAATAAATTGTACTTTAATAAAAAATAAGGATGTAAAGACTTTTTTTATTATCAGGTTTTCGAACGCACGGTGGGTGAATGGCATAACGTATATTAATAAACGTTTGCTTTCAAAACATCGTATGTTTTTGTTGTTATTTCTGTATGCAATATGTAAGGGGAAAGCAAACCTTAAATAAGAATTAAACACTTGCAATATTGAAACTATAATTGGAAGCATAACACTGTTAGACATTACCTTGTTATTAAGTATTTGTACGCCGACAAAGTGTTTTATGATATTTATGTTTCTGGTATAACATACACAATAATGGTTGCAATTTATATGCAAAGTTCAACAGAAAAAATGCAAAATAAGAAATCTATAAAGTTTTTTTTGTAGATTGACTGGAAGTCTTCAAGTAAAAAATCCACTACAAGATGCTATATATATATTGAATTTAATCTCAATTATGGTAATGACAAGTAAATATGGTGTGCATGTAAGAACTCTTAAATCTTAAAATAAACTACGTCTTGGAGTAAATATTGATATTAATTTATTAGTAAGCCATTACTAAATATTAAATGTATATGAAGGATTCCAATCACCTAATAGGGCAAAGTTATATTTCTAAAACGTAAATATTGCCATTGTTTAGGTGTTTCAGCTTTGGGTGAAACATATCAATATACTGATGTAACGGTAACACATCTCGTGCTTGGCGTAGGTTTTAAGTCCTGAGCATGTGATGTATACATAACATAAGCCAATTAGGTACAACTACATGTAAATGAAATACTTATCTCATTTAACTTTTAGATAATACCCAATACAGCTACAGATATATCGCCTGGGTGCCTGGATATTTGTCCTCGAATTTCGGTAACTATTTTAATCATATTTGTTCAAAGGGATGCCCACTTTATATTTGATGCATAATTATGTTTCCCAATATTTCACTTCATTCATAATAGAAAATAATGATGTTTCTTTATATAAAGTTATACGCAGTCGATACTAATGACATTTTAATTGTAAATGCAAATGTGGTAATAAAGAACCAAACCTTTGGTTAGGCAGTTTTGGTTTGATCAAGGTGTCATAATGATCATTTCAGTTATTCGCTTAGCACGTTAGTATGTATTACTACAAATCCAGTATATCTATACTTTTCGGTTAAATGAAATGTTTGTACGTACACATTGATTCGAAAATTATACTCACAATGAAATATTTTAAAACTGTTCACAATTAAATCAGAAATATGTTGTCACGGTGGGGTGTCCAACTGAAAACACTTGTCTCTGGGAATGTGAGGCCTATACGCAGAATTGCCCAGGCAGCCTGCGGTTCCATTGCGCTAACACGGAGAACGGCGATGTGAAATACATGAGGGTTTGTGCAGAAATCGACGATTTGTTCAGAATGTTTGTTTTTTTTTTGTTTGGATATTTCGCCGTTTTTACCATTATTTTCCTGGGCAAGCTTAGCCAATCTAAGCGGTTTACCATACTAAGTGCACAAAACATCGTGATACACACACTCTATCTTTGAATAATGATTTTGGGATAAAAAATAGTTTATCTTGTTTATCAAATACATAAACGAATAAATGTTTGGACATGTATTAGAAATCATGTTGTGACAATATAGTGTATCTCTTACTAACGAAATTCCCATACAAAGTTTTCCAACCGTAATTTACTTGTATCTTTATTCTTAAATGTACTTGCTCTCAATGACGTCCATTTCGTAACAAAATCGTCTGAAAGAACAATTAATCAGGAATTAGCTTCATTTGCTAATTATCCTAGTTTATAACAATTGTCATTACAGGAGAGGAACCAGTGATAGCAGTTAACAACGACACAAACGAAATACAATGCGTTCCCTGTCGTAACAAGATGCACTACAATCCACAAAGACTCAGCTCTGCCTCACATTCGCAATGTCCACTATATAAACGCAATATGTGTATGGAAGAAGAAAACAAAAAAGATTGCGGACCAGAACGTAGAGAGAAAGCATGGACCGAACAAAAAGTGACCGATGGTTTCTGCAGATGCGATGCGAGAAACGGTTTTGCTTCATTGCATCGATCCATTGGTCCTCATGAGGATCATTGTTTTCATGATTTTGTTCAGTGTCGTAAGGTATTGTGCCCTCATGGCAAGGAATTGTCTTTAGTATGTTCAATTTTCAGATATTTATTAACATTTGACTGTTTTCCCCAATTTTTATCAGTATTCTTAGCTTCCTTACTTGAGAAATCATCCTTGAGTTAACACAGTCTTAAAGAAAATTTAAAAGACGACATGTAATAGGAATAATTGGAAGAACTGAAGATTGTATATAGTCATAAACTGTCATTCTGTTTTCAGCCTTGATGAGTTATCAAATAACTGTTTTTGTAAATAAACTTGTATTTTCAGATTATGCGTGCATTCCCGTGTGTCCAGATGGCTTCACACGCACTGAATATTCTGACGTTTGCACTATTGTTAGGTAAGCAATGCATAGACTGAACGCAACTTTCAGTTGAAGACGAATGTGCACTATATTTCTTAGTTTCGTGTTTAAATTACAATTATCATTAACTTCTTCTGCGAGGCACAATGTACCAAGCGATTTAAAATACACAACGTATGAACTTTGTTTGCTGTTAATGCTATTTTCCAATAATCTTTTCAAAAGCTACATTCATTTCTATGAAAAAAAGGGTATTGTTCAATCATGGTTTTCTATTTCGTAAAAGCGATAACTTACGTGTACAGGCTCTGGTATGTTTGTAAAATACATCTTCACAATGAGATCTCTTGCGTTAAATGCATTTCAGAATGTTGTCAAATGTTACTACAGTGTCAACTACAACGCCAATTATAATAACAACTAATTCAACAAGCGACGGAAAAGGTATATGTTAATGAATTCACGGTACATTTTAGTTAGAGATCATAATCACTCCTGAACTCTCAGATTTATCGGATTTAGGTTTAAAATGTGTTTTTGTTTAGCCGGAGCCACACAGTTCCAAATACAAGTGTATAAAAGGTGAAGTGACATTTCAGTAATCTTAATATTATTTGTAATTGCAAGATAAGCAAATCTTTCCCTTTAAGTACATTTATAGACATTCGTCAATATCGATAAAATCGTAAATGATCTTATTCTTACTGATGCTGTGAAAGGCTTCACTTTTGTTAAAAATGTACATATCTTATGGTCTTGTTTTTGAACCCAGAAGCAACGATCTTCTCTGGGTGTTTGCGTTCGTTGGTGTCATCGGTCTGGTGGTGGTGGCGGGAATTGTTGTTGCTTGCACAGCTTATTGGAAACGTATGTAAATCAATCTTCTAACTGCTGTAACATTTGTAAATAGTATGCATGTCGCATGATAATTTCTGCCCTTTTACTTCTGCATGCACACAATCATGACTTAATTTAATTATATTACATATGATTTGCATTTATACCAATAATTTATTATCTTTATCTTGGTGTTAGTATTGTGTGCATTCTGTCCCTTTGCATGATAACTAATAAATATTTAACCTTGTTAATTTGCATACACAATATCATGATTTTGTTGGAAAAAAATAGTACAACTTGGATATTTATCCACAAAATAGTTTGTTTGAATTTTGTAGTTAAAATACATATACTATGCCATAGCAATCCGTTAAGTAATAGAGCTACTTCAAACGAAATAGTATTACTAGCTTACTTTTAGTTTATTGTTAGTGTTCTGACTCACTACATAAGTACGTAATATGGACGTTTTAGATACGCATACGCACACTGAGATTATGCCTTAGAAATTATCACAAAATGAGTTCAATACCTTTCATTAATAAATTGTAATAATAAATAATACTCCATAACAAACCGTTTTATTATACAACCAACTATTACAAACTACGGGTATTTATTATTACTTTTCTATTCCACCAATTGCGTATATTATTTGTATTTGCAAGGCCATTAATAAACAGCTACATATTATATATGCATGTGCACAATTATGATTAATTCCGAGAATGAGAGTTAGTTTTATTACATAATTGCTAGTTTGCCGATTGAAATAAAAATATGATTTAATACAGCCTACTGAAATTAACAATTATCAATGTCCAACATTTGGTAATACGTGTGAAATGGCACTCCAAAATCATCAGAAGTGTTACACGTGTGATTGACACTGTTATTTATCAGCTTTCTTGACAATCAAACGCTTACATTTATGTTGCGTCTGTTCTGTTTCAGGATATCAAGTTGTTAGAAGACTGGCACCATTTGTGTAAGTTATAATATGTTACTATAATGGTCCTATAATTGATGTGTGTTGTGTGACTTAATTCATTTTTTGCGTCTGACACAATGATTCAGATTGATTAACCTACTGCACAACTAAATGTATGTATTGTATAACAATTTCAGCGTTCCACCACGGAGAGAAACTGAAGTCCAAGACATACGTTTAACAGGTATGTTTGCCTTCGGTAATATCTGGGCACGTATGCTTGTTCATAACATATTGTAGTCAAAACGTTGTAAATTTCTTAAAATCATACAATATGTTACGCAGGTGGCTCTTACCTCTTTAGTTTATTTTCTTTGAAAAGATTTTCTCTGGTAAAGACAGGTGTTTCTAATGCGCGGTACTTTGAATATAATCTATGTTTTCAAAAATTAAATTTGACCAACACTTTTCATATTAGTTCACTCAGTTAAGATTTCCCAAAGGAACTTTATGTATACTCGTTTCTCGTAAATGTCCAGAAATGATTTTGTCGTTATAAAATCATACTGTCTGACTCTCTGCAAAACATGTCTTTGATAACCAATATGATTTATTTTAAATGCCAATTTCATTCAGCAAGTCATAAATACTATGGTGAATATACTAAGAGAATAAAGAGACATTTGTAAATGTTGAATTTATTTGCAGATGGACTGCATTAATCGTTTTCTCATTTGATAAGTTGATACGGTAAATTATTTCTACTTAAAACATTGATATAGTATTAAGCAAGTCCCACCTCATTCTGTTTCAATGTTCATGCTGAAGAACGCGCACCCGACTCGGGATTAGTAGCTACGCATTATAATGACATTGACGTGTCGTTAAGACCACATGCGGCCAGCACGGTATGTGTACATCAGAATAAAGACAATGTTGTACGTAGTTAATTGAAAAACGATATTTTAATACTTTGTTTGTTTCATGTATTTCATGAACATATAATTTTATTTGTATATTTAGTTGGATTTTGTGTCCGTTTAGGCAAGTTTAAATCAAGACGGGTTGATGAGACCACATGCGGCTAGCATGGTATTTTTTTTATTAAAGTCTACGCTGTACATAATTTATTAAAAGTACTTGTTATGTTTCCTATTGTTCATGAATACATATCATTCAATATGTATTTTTAGAACTAAGTTAGACGTTGTGTACATAGTTGATTGAAAAAAAAGATATTAAAGAACGTTGCTGGTTTCATTTTATTTATGAATTTATAATTCAGTATGTATATTTAGAACTTAGCTAGTAACAGAGTAGCGTGTTTTAGGATAGTTTTAATAAATACAACAATATTGTTGTCATAACATGTATTTTTTTATTCTTTCCGTTTATCTAACAAAGAAGTTTGTCTGTAAACAGACGGCAGTGTACTTTTATGTTTACTTGGCGTTTTTTCTTAGGGCCTGTAAACATTTGCGTTATTATTTTAGACTGTTGAGCCGAAGTCAAGACGATACGAAGTATTACAGAGACCAGGCAATAACCAGGAGTCCACCTATACAGGTCTAGATCATGTGTTGAATCTACAGTAGATGGCTTAAACCAATGCTATTTACATGTTACTTATGAAACTGGACAAGCGATGTTTATTTATACCACGTATTATACATACTTCTTGTATGTTCTAATAACATAATTTTTCCGTGCATTCATTATAAGACTTAATTGAATTGATTGTTGTTCAAATCAGATTACTATCAAAGGAATGTATGTTTTATTATATTTATTATGAATACAGTTACTTTTTATTAACAAATAATGATGCAATCTCAGTCGGATATATTTTTAATCGGTACACAAATAATTAGTTAGTTTGTCTTACTGAAAAAGTAATACGGCTTTACACTGCTTCACGAAACATGTACAGCAAATTACGTTGAATGTGAAGAAACGGCAGTGTCGTACAGCTAAGAACATGTATACGATATCACTGATAAGTAATTTGTCAACACATAACGCCATTTTATTTTACTACTATGTGGGTTTCAGATTGTTGCGCAGCTAGCTAAACGCCTTGCTAAGCCCTATCTGAAATAAATAACCAACGATTAGTATGTCAATCAGTTTGGAACAATTGGCCTTCTGAAAATTAGGTTTTCCCACATGCAAAAGGAATGATAACCCAACACAATCGGGCGAACTATGTCAGTCTGTTCTAAGCAAATAGTCGGACAGATTTTTCGTAGCCGTGTTATATGCAATGTCAGAGAAATTTCTTCAGAAAAAAATGTGCTTAAACGAGTTAGCACCCGCTATACTGATACAATATCAAAATTTGTTCCAGCAAAAGGTGACATATGCACAATGTCATCTGCCATTTGCACCTGACCATGTAATTTCCCAACGTTTTCTGCTGTTAAATCACCTCAAAACATAAAATTTTGAAAATATTGTTTATTTTCATAAACTACTCGCCGAGTCACGCTCGTTTGCAGCAAACGCATGTACATGCTAGCAGCTGTATAGTAACCATTCGCTTTCATATTTTTCCCCACAAATTTCAAGGTCATAAGTATTTCCTTGCTTAATTGAACAATTTTGATGTATTTATTGACAATTATCTTATATTCTATAAAACACTTAAACATTGTTATTTCAATCAGGTCCGCATGTAAAAGGTAAAACAACCCAAAGAATATTAATGTACACCTCACAAAATATCATGTAAATTGCCTAATACACATTTAACCGACCCTTTTGTTTTATTATTTACATTCAATTCCAATTTTTCAAGACTTAAAACTAAATGCAGTTATAATTATGTAAATAAATGTACGTACTTCCATCTTGTAAGATTTTATATTTAAGGTTTTCATTCGATTTAAAAGTTTAAAGACTTATTTATTTTGTATTTACACTTAAATGTTTTGTGAATAAATCAGGGCCTAGTGTGAAGTTCGGGCGCTCGTAAACTAGTTTAAGTCCCCAAAGTGTTTTTGCAATGACCGTTCCAAGGCGGTGACCAAAGAGTTATTCAGTTTTGGTGTATTTGTCTGTTTTATGTTTTTAAAGTTGCCAATTGTGTACATGTGCCTTGAAGTGAATAAATCTGGGTTTAGTGTGAGGTTTGGCGCCCATGAAAACCAGTTTAAACCCCTATTGCCTTGCATTGACCGTTCCAAAGCGGTGAGCCCTTTTTTATTTACGTGTGTTTTGTGTTTGTGATGTGTTTTTGTGATGTGCTGTGTTGTTTTTGGAAATTGGTCACTTGCCATAAACAAAGGACCTCGGGCAGCTAATAAGAGTTCTCTCCTGCTGTCGCAGCTGGAGTTTCACTTTGTTTATATTTAAATGCAGTAATAATTATGTAATAAAATGTACAAAATATTTATATCTTGTAAGATTTTTACGAAAGCCAATTAGTGTCACACAAACGTTAAAAATATATATTCAAGTCGTAACAACGCAAAGAAACACGCTATAACGCAAGCAAACACGTAATTACGTAAATCAAAACACGTACTAACGCACAGTAACAATTGACCGTTATGGCCACTGAAGGTCATATCATGATAAATGTTTCTTAATTGGGTGACGCACTGAACCGTAACCAATGTCAAAGCCATTCCTTACGCAAAAGGCATTATGAATAAAACGTTTTTTTATGATATAAAATGTCAATATTCGTCTCTCGTTCCCTCGTATTTTAATAAAGCATATATTTATCAATAACTATTCCCAGAAATTATATTCCATCGCTCACTCACTATTTTATAAATCCCTTTTTTAAAATTGTTTTTCAAAATGTCAACCATGTTATCACCGGAACCGGAATCAATACGTATATATAAAGATTCAAGTGTTTACGTGCGTTTATTTCATTTATTTCCGGTATACAAAATGACTCCTTTAACGTAACACTATATTCAAACATTTCCTGCTATTTAATTGAATTTTTTAACTTACAGTTTAGAATTAAGTTTACATTTTGTCGATATTAAAAAGAATCTTTTAAAAGTGAACACCTTAAATGTTCTGTAAAAAAACTTAAATTTATCATAAATCACTTAAACTATAATAATAATAATAAGAGTTAACCTTTTAACGCTCATTTTACACAGAGCACACGGTGCAAGCTTTGTGTAATGATCTGCATCGTACATTTTGCCTCGCACGCATGGAAACTAAAGGAATTCTTCGAATTATATTTACATTGCAAAGGTATTTTAATAGGGAAGGGGTATGCATTCACCGGCGTAGAAATATCTGAGTGTCCTATTTTATGCAAATTATATTTCGACATGTTATTCTTATTTACATAAACTAAGATGTCTTTTACTGTTAAATTTTAATCATTTTCATTATTATATTTTTTATAATCAATATACATGAACATTTCTTTCCAGTTTACTTTTACTAGCGCGCATCATGGATTTTCCAGTTTGACCATTGCGTTCATAATCGCATGAACGCAACCAAAATTAAATTCAATCCTCAAATAAAATCTTAAAAAATTATTGTTATTTCATTAATCCATGGGATTTTACCTAAACATTGCTCACATACATACATGAACATGTATATTTAAATTCAATATCTCACTTTTAGTACAATTATGATATCAATATTTTTCACAATACAAAATGTTAGAAATGTTTGAAAATTGCAACTGATACCTTCTGGTTTTCAACCATTGATCAGTTACTGTAAAATAATTTATACTGGGGCATATTTAAGGTTCGCTAGATAAATTTGAGGACAATAAAACACACACAAACAAACAGCAAACAGCTAGTGGTTTCTTTACATGATTCTTCAAAATTGAAAAGCGACCAGTAGCAGGTGTACTAATAATATGTTTTTGCATCTTTATTAAATAAGATTAGCAGTTAATTGCATGTACAAGTAATGAATGAAAACATTGCACACTAATTATTCTTGTAAAGGATATTTAAACTATATTGTTGCACAAGGAAACATAAACACACTGCTTAAACACTAACACACAATAATTTAACATGAATGTGGAAATGTTTATGTACTGAAATTAAATTTACAAGAAAGTAAAAATGAGGTGAAATATATAAGTTAAAACCGTTAATACAAATGATTATAAAATCAAGATTTTTATTATAAAACAGCATCTTATAGAATGAAATCTTGAGCAGTTCTTTCAATTTATGTTTTCAAACTGAACATTCTTTGAAAACTAGTAGTGCTTGTAAGTTGGTAGTATAAAATACGGACAATTTCAAGGAAGACAAAGCACGTACGAACATACATTCGTCAAACATCAGCACAGTTCGTCGAGTCATCAATCATTAATTATTATTAATAAATCAGTGTTACACTATCAAACAGTGAACCTAAAATAATAATAATTATTTGACAACCAAATGATTTCATAGCATACACAAATTCCAGCTTACGTTTGTTTGAAGAGTATTGTTACATGTGTATATGCATACGTCCTCATATGGTGTAAGCACAAAAGACAATTCTCGCAATAAAGAAATATAATATTTCAATAATTGGATAACATAAACAATTTGCTTAGAGCATATGAACTTTTGCAGAAGATCAACATAATTAGTATCTATGACGCAACTCAAATGCAAAATATTACATAACAAGTACATGTAGTAAATTATCAAGAACATGGTATATCATAAAATGTATATCTACTACTTGTATTATGGAAATAAATAAAGGTAACTAAAGCAACAATAATTGAACAATTCAACTTACCAAACGATATATTACAAAAATACGATATTAGACATCAATATAAATGATATTCATTATCAATAGCGAACATGTCAAAACAAATCTTGACAGTACAATATAAAAAAAAAAAGCAAGAAACCTGGAAATTTCACGAAAACCAAATTTTTCGAACGAAATGCATAAACGTCAGCACAATAATAAAAAAAGTTCTGGGTGCAAGGTGAAGGTCATACACCTATGGCTAGGAAATGGTGACCTTTTTACCTTGCAATCCAAAGCGAGGTCTCAATATAAGTTATGAACATATGAAGTTTCATTAAATATCTAAATTCGCTCTCAAGTTATAGAGTGGAAACCGTTTTATTTTTATTTTTAGTAATGGTGACCTTGACCCCACCCACCCCATATGCAATCGCAAGCGAGGTCTCGATATAAGGTATCTATATATGAAGTTTCATTAACATCTTGATGCATTCTTAAGTTATTGAGTGGAAACCGGTTTTCTATTTTTAGTTACGGTGACCTTGAATTTGACCCCACCCACCCCATAAGCAATTCCCGGCGAGATCTTGATATAAGGATCTATGTATAAAGTTTCATTAAAATATCTCCATGCGTTCTCAAGTTATTAAGCGGAAACCGTTTTTCTAATTTTAGCAACGGTGACCTTGACCCCAACAACCTTATATGCAATCCCAAGCATGGTCTCGATATAAAGTATCTATGTATGAAGTTTCATCAAAACATCTCGATTCGTTCTCAAGTTATTGAGCGGAAACCGTTTTTCTATTTTTAGTAACCTTGACCCAACCCATCCCATATGCAATCCCAAGCGAGGTCTCGATATAAGGTTTCTATGTATGAAGTTTCATGACAATAGCTCAATCCGTTCTCGAGTTAGACACCGGAAACGAAAAGTTGACACCGCCTCCCCGCCCGGCCGCCCAACGACATACACCAATCTAATAACCGAAATTTGTCTTCGAAAAATTTGGTTAAAAAGAAAAGTGATGTTACCAGGTTTATTACTGAAAACAAGGTATGCTTCTCATAGGTTTGATTTACCCTTCTATAAGTATTAAATAACATAATAGATGTTCGTGGTATTTCTAATTGAAGAATGGTGCCAACCATAGAGCGAACCAAGAAGACCCTTCAATGTTTTAATGTTTTCAGATAGTTTATCTCATTAATACAGTTGATCAATGTAAGCAAGATATAGTATAAGTGCATATTATATGTATTCAAACGCTGTCAAAATGTTTAACATTGTCTTTTAAATAGAAGCAGGGACTGGGATTTCCATATTAAATGTTGTTTATACTTTTTTATGCAATGATCTATAGTGTCCTTCACTTACTAGTCTATGATACCAGTCAGCTTTATTTGAACATTTGACATATCATCATTTCGTTTTACTGTGTATGCGTTTCAGAATGTTGGTGTTACCATAAGAAAGGTATGTCTGTTTTGTGTGTGTGTGTTTTATTACTCTTATATTCTTAGGTAGTTATTTTATCAATACGCTTATGATTGTTAGCAAATTGTTTATCTGGCTGTTACTGGTGATACATTTATGTTTAGTTTCTATGTAAAATTACCACGTTGCGTACGTGAATGCACTTTGGATTGTTTATCGCATTTCGGTTAAAGTACTGATTTCATTTATTTCGCGGATTTTTTTATATACTTTTAGCTGGTATTTTTATATTTAATTTACCAGTCAAAAGCATTGACAAACCTGATCAATAATAAAATGATTTTATTGTTGTAGTCTAACATCTGAATGCACAAACGTGGGAAAATCTTCAATATTTCCCAACTAGTATGTTGTGATTATGTGTTGTCCGGTTCAAGAAATGAATATATATTCCTTCTGGTGTTGTATGACAACTAATAAGTCAGATTAAAAGATTAAAAGTTAAACATGCTTTGAAAACAAACCCTGAAGAAACTGTAGTAGACGTTTCAAGTGACCCGGAACACACGTACTTGATTCGGATAACCCGCAATCAGAGTTCAGCACAATTTTTAACAAAAATATTTAATGATACCAAATGTTTCAAATATGCATATTGTTGCTGAGATATCTGTCTTTTAAAGTACATATAGGTTTATGTGATTGCCAATACATTTAAAATGAAGAGAGCGGTTTTGTTGTTAGCGACCGGGAACTACCCAATCGGTAGTATATAATGTGTAATCATGGTTCTATCTTGTATAATTTCTAGCACTGTTACACTTAGTAACGAGTGTTAAAAACACATTGACGCAATGTTAAAAATATTATTACCAATCGAATTATTGTTTAAATGAAAAAATACAATAGTTAATAGTGTCTGATTTCACAGACTTTATTAATGAATTACAAAAACAAACAAACTCAGAATCTACTTTTGCTACTTTTGCTACTACTACTACAGGCACTTCTTCCAATAGCATAACATTATATCGGATTAAAATTACCTGGTAAGTCTGATTGACTTGTCAGTTGGCCCAAGATATGACAGTCATATTCCAATCAATGTTTTAAGGCGGGTTGTGTTAAACCCCAACAAGTCATAAAAGCCTGCATTATTTGAACTTTAATTCAGTGAATTCATTTATGTACACACGTACGTAAAAGACTAAGAACATTAACTCAGTATTCTTGATCTGACACTCGCTGATCCCAAATAAATTACACAGTTAATAAAATACAAAATTATATAGTTACAGATACATTAACCTCAGTTAGTTGGTACACAGAGAATAATAGATTAGTGACTTGGATGGAGAATGTTTATCTGGCGGGTCAGAGGAATTTATCGGCCTACCCAATAAGACCTGCCGTCTACTACAGCCCCTATGTTTTGCGGAAGGGTTGCTTATTCGGGAACCTTTTGCGCTTATTCGTCAATAAAAAGGGCGGAACTTTCCCATCGAACTCGTTCAGCATGTATTTTCCGAGTGGCATACAAACGGTTGCGGTATACACGCCGAAAGCTAGCCGAAGTACCGGTAGTCTTAGTCATCGCGAAAGAATGCCGACAGTTCAGAGACGCTCGTTGATACAGACACTGTAAATCGAATATTTCCCGATTGTGCGGAAAAATCACGGTAACATTGCAGAACATGCAGAAGACTTGTCGAATCGTCGCCGATAGAATGCTAAAATGTTGCCGGTGTATATAAACAATGCCTTCACCTTGCTATTCACTTTTAATCTAAGCTGAACCGGATGCCACGTTTGTACTGGCATTCTACTTGAGACAGAGAAGACGAATACACCATCGATGGTGGGTCCGCCTCTGGCCCACAGACGGCAGGAGTCTTCAGTATGGGCAGTACAATATATTGATGCAAGAATTCCGAAATGAAGATCATCAAAAAAGTATTTGAGTATCACGCCAGAAATGTTTGATAACATTCTCCAGGGTCTAACGCCCTAGCTTTTAGAAAAAGGACCCCGGGTTCCGTAACCCCCCACCTGCTGGCCTAGAGCTTACGATGACGCCGGGGTACATGGCATCTGGGGACACGTACGCCTCCTTGATGAATGACTTCCGTGCCGCTGCGAAAAATTATACCATTTTGTCCCAGAAGCGTGAACTGTCCTGCTTCTTGAGTATAAGGACGAAGCCATCCATTCCCAATACTGCAGAGGGATGAAGTGAAGTGGCCGCCAAATTTGAGAGAATATGGAACATGGATACGCGCGTGGATTTACGGCTTCACTTGAACTTGGATGGCTAGTGGCTGGCTGACAGGTATATTTCACAGCCAATCTCTTCTTCGGAAGCTAGCCATTGCCTCGCACCACGAGAAGGTTCAATTCACAACGAAAATGTCAATGCTGTTACTTCGCAAAACTATCGGAACACTCACAGTGTATACACCAATTTAACGTACTACCGGATGTTGTGACTGCTTACCTCAGCGATAACACACATATCTAGATCGTACCGGCTAGTGTGTTGTCAAAAACTAGAAAAACTTAAAGTCTAAACGAAAAGACAAGAAAAGAGAAAACTGATATTTTCTATTGTTTTTCAATTACAACTTTTGTCAATTTTATTCATTTTTAAGTTTGCTGTCTTGGATATATTGCCATAAACTTCATCAATCACTTGATTGAACTGAACTTTGAAAAATACATACGAAGGACAATATGTTTTACTCACGTGTTGCTTCTTCGAGTATTGTTTAATATGTCTGTACATTATTCAATGTCACATTATTACTTTAACGAGTCTAATTTTATGATGTGAGCAGCATATGTTGGGAAAATGTATAACTTTCTCGAATGGGTGCAAATCAAGTTTGTACAACTTACTGTACTTTGTAATGTAGAGATTTAAACGCTTACTGTGATTGTAGTGAACGCTTACTGTGATTGTAGTGAACGCTTACTGTGATTGTAGTGAACGCTTATTGTGATTGTAGTGAACGCTTATTGTGATTGTAGTGAACGCTTATTGTGATTGTAGTGAACGCTTACTGTGATTGTAGTGAACGCTTATTGTGATTGTAGTGAACGCTTATTGTGATTGTAGTGAACGCTTACTGTGATTGTAATGAACGCTTATTGTGATTTACTGTGAGTGATTTCTGGTGCTTTTACTACTGAATAATGTATTTAAGGTATGTTTTCTTTGCTAAAACATCGCCAGAGCAGTTGCTTTCAGTGATTTTTCTAAATACAAACTGTAATTATGTTCTGAACGCAATACAACTGGTAGGGTACTTCACTCGAGCCATGTTGATGTTTACATCGTACAACTACTAATAACGTTATACTGTTGGCTTTTATTGAACATACATGAGACATACTCTACAGTAATATATTCGTTCAGGGGCCTCTGTGGTGTAGTGGTAAAGCACTGGACTTGAGAGCGGTAGGTCTGGGGTTTAATTCCCGGTCCGGTACCTGGTCCCCACTTTCATCCTTCACTTTCTTCACCAATCATTACAATCATTTATCATCAATAATAAAAACACTCTGGCCTGTCAGAAATGCCTTACTGAATTTCTGAGTAACACGTTGCTGACCTGTGACAAGGTTTGTCAAGCAGACTGCATAAGATCAAAATGGTTACAAAGCATATGCAAATAAGCTAGCGAACTTGAAAGTAACCACAGACGCTGCATCCAATTGCTGTTGTATAAACTGGTAGTACATAGAAGCATCCTGACCGATGCAGGATTATTCAAAAATGACAAATACCTGTGATTAAATGACATACCATAAAAAATCATACTGACCAAGATTAAAACTGTTATAAGTGTTCCCATGTCCAAGTATGTGACTAATAGTTATCAGTGTTTATATAAAGTGGATGTAACATGGACAAAACAAAAGTTGACTAAGTGGAGCTGTGGCTAGGGACTGCTAGCGAAAACAGTGCAACACCAGAAACAACTAGGATATTGAATTATGACTCTAAATCATCATCAGTATACGGAAACATATGTCAGTAAAATTCCCGTTGCCCAAAAAACCCAGTTGAATTATACTATCTATTCTTCAGTTAATAGTGGACTTGGACGAGTCATTCAAGGTTGATGGGTTATTTTATGATGTATTTTTTTTATTACTGACACAATTATCCTTTTTCATTATGTTCTGGATTTATTCTGTATTATTTAATAGCTTCTTTATGATGATTTACGTACTGTTCGATGATGATTTCAAACTTGTCTGTTTTTGTGTGTGCAGAAAATACACATGTACTCTTCCATTTTACATGCAAATAAAAAGCTTCCCATCACAGTAACTATTCCACGCTATCAAAGTAACGCAACATTGCGTATAACATCGATTGTAAAAAAAATCAATAGTTTGGACAATCAAAGTAGTTCGAACAAAATTGAGAAAATCACATCGGAATAATTCGTACAAACAGTTGCAATATATTGGGATTCATACCGTCCCTGGAAATCTAGGATTTAATCGGTATTTAGAGGAAAACTTAGTAAGTTGTTTGTTTGATTGTAAAGAAAACGTACTGGAATACCTTGTAGTTATATAAACTATCCATACAAAATCCGTGCTTTTTGTAAAATCTTATTTTTGTTTGTCTTCCACCTAGATTTACACTCAATGGCAGCTGATTGTCTGACTTTCTCGGTCGTACACTTCATAATTCTTTGAAAAAGTTATGGAAAAATGTCCGAATATGTCTTTAGATGAAAATTATATTCATTGTACGATTCGTCGTTTGAATTATATCCGAAAAACATTACATTCATGGACGTCGAACTGTGTGGACAGGTGCATCACTACATTCGGAATCACAACATCCGGTAGTACGTTCAATTAGTTTATACACTGTGAAACTGAATGCATTGCTTCTGCTTTCGCTATTTTATAGTCCGGCAAATACCGCTCCTGCTCAGCATCCCTTCTGCTGACCATCGACGTCTTCAGCGACAATTCGAAATTTTTCATTACATGATCGGCATGGCTTCCACGTGTAGACGAGAAAAATAATTCTTCACAGTGTTTCCCGCAGGATTTCTTGAAGGCATGTCGGCATCCAGGACACAACCACCCGCGACAAAAGTCGGCTCGAACGTCCCTCTCTCCGAGATCGTTCCAATCTGACCCCCACCTCTTCGAAATCCCGGCGGCGATCAAATCGGCAGTATCGTTTTAACTACCGCCCTTTATCGCTTTAACTACCTAGCCTATTGCTCGACCAGCACCTCTCTTTGCATAATCTTTTATTTAGGACCGCGGTTTTCTGAATTGAATAAAAACGTGTTGACCTAACTCCTTTGGAGGCAATCTACATCAAAATACTAGGCTGCATTTTGTATGGAATTAATTTTCAATCATACATGGTATTCAGATTGGTTGAAAAGCCATATCCAACTTTCAATGCAATCCCACGGTCGCTATCGATCAAAATCGATGATTTAACATTGAATTAAATAGGGAAATATAGAACTGTATACTTCAAACATTCATATGTTTGTTAATAATTTAAATATCAAAATTGCACAGGTTGCATTTGAATATATAATATCTTCTCTAAACGCTCAGCTGATTAGCACGATAAGGCTAGATACGATTATGGTACATAAGCTTGGATATGCTAGCTTTTTTACGCCTTGAAAATCTGTCCTGACAGCTCGCTTTTTCAAAAACTGTTTTATATTTCATTAATTGTTTTCGGATGCAAAGGAAATCAATAATTAATATCAGTTACAATACATGCGGACATTAAAAGCCGAAAAAATCACCGTTGGTTTTAAATACTTGAATATGCGGTCCGGTATCTCCATGTAAAAAGCGTGTTTTGCTAGAAAAGCGCGCGATTATTGCCATGCAAAAGGTCACGGATGCCTCATGAAAAACGTGCGTGTACTGGTCACTTGCTTAATTGCATGGTTTATGAGCAATCTCCGCCCCTAGCTGGTTTGATCCCTGCCGGCACGAAGTTCCACGTGACCATCGGCAAACACTTGGCTCGAAATAAAATCGTGGACAAGTGCATGATAATAACGCGGACAACGTAAAATCCTTGCGTTGTTTTATATGTTTATTTATTTATTTATTTTCCTTTTAACTCTTAATGTATTTACCTGGACCAATAATGCAACATGTCTGTGTCATTGTTATAAAAAATGATAAAATTAAATTTTGGTGCAAAATAAATCTTCAATCTCCTCCTCATCGTCTCCACTGAAAACTTCCAAATCTGTAAGTTTTTAACTCGTGGAGGCAGTGGTATGACTGAAGAGGACCAACGAGGAGTTTGGTTTATGAGAACAAAATTACGTTTGACAACGTTAAATTGTGTTTTAAACTGAGGCTCTCTATTACATTATTCGTATCCATATTTTTGATTGTCAATTTGTGAAATGGATAAGGAAATTACCGGGATAAAATAAAACGTTAGATATAATAATCAAATGTTTAAAATGCCTGTTCACTTTTCCCTGCCACGCTAGTATTTGTTGTCAAACACGTTTTTATTTCTTAGTGAGGTATAAACTCCACCCTAAAATCGCCGTATGTGATTGGCTAATGAGATCGTTGTGGGCGGGACTACACAGTTCAGCCACCGATTAAAGATCGGTGTAATAGATAAAGGGATTAAGGCTTGTCGCTTTGAAAATTAAAGCATGTCGGCGTTATTTAAGCATGTCGGCAATGAATAACTGCTTTGAAGGCATGTCGGGTCCGACAAGCGAAACAGGCCTGCGGGGAACCCTGCAAGTTCAGCTCACCGTATTCGATGAGATTTCGGCATCGATTCAGCTTCCTTCAGCAACTATATTAGTAATACGAGAATATTAAGCGATGATTATTACCGATTTAATAAGTTGCTAGGACAATTTAAACACATTCATATTAAAATTAGTATTTTAGCCATGATAAGCCGCCAAAAGTAACGGAAGTTAAATAAAGCATAAACGAACCAAGTTACTCAAATAGTGGTGTCAGTTCAAGACGTTGGATATATAGCATCCCGTCATCAGAAAAGCAAAGCAGACAGATAGACAGACAGACAGACAACAGACAGACAAACATTAAAAGTCGATTCGTTTCGAAAATGTATTGTATACATCAATTTATTTGGACAACGCTAAGCACATTTTGTTCAGAAATTCACGCTTCAGGAACATTGGATGCGCTTTACACGGGTGTTGTTATTTCGTGCATTCGATGATACACTAATATTGATTAAAATGATATTAGAGGAACTTTCCATGCTCCTAAGACATTCCTATAATAAAGTACATTTCTTATTTCTCAGTTTTTCCTTTGATACTTTCTTTGTGTGACCATATTGCAATGTTAGTTTGAAATTCGTTTATAGTGGAAATAAAACAAATAGCGAAGGGGTTGGCATTTTTATTCATCCTAAAAGTAATATAGAAATTATTCAAAGCAGAGAAATTATAGTAGGTCGGTTACTTTCTGCCGATATAAAAATTCAAAATAAACCCATCACAATTATAAATGTTTACGGATCAAACTCTGACGACATAACAGTTTTTGATGCACTACAAAATTATCTCCTATTGAACAATGATAAATCATACATCGTAGGAGGAGACTTCAATACTGTCTTAAACACAAATATAGATAAAAAGAATGGAAGTAATAAAACACATCCAAAGTGCAGAAAAATTCTTTTAAATACTTTATTATCATGTGAACTTACAGATATTTGGAGAACTAAACGCCCAGAAAAATTACAATATACCTGGCATTCAAATTCAAAACCACCAATACATTGTAGATTAGATTATTTCCTGATATCAGATAACTTGTGTAATTTAATTAATATATGTAACATTAAGCCTGGATATAAAACCGATCACTCTCTAGTATATATATCAATTAACGAATCTCTATTAGGAAAAGGGCCAGGCTATTTCAAATTAAATAACTCTATTTTATTAGATACTGAATATCAAGAAAAGATTAAATTAAGCATACATGATATGGTAAACTTTAACTCAGACTCAAATCCTAATACACTTTGGGAAATAATAATAGGTACCGTACGAAATGAAACCATCAAATACACATCTTACAAAAAGAAACAAAACAAAATAGAAGAAAATAAACTAGAAAATGAAATTCGCCTGCTCGAAAAACAACAAATTTGCAATAATAATAATAATAATAATAATAATAATAATAATAATAATAACAATAATAATAATAATAATAATAATAATAACACTAGTAGTAATAGTAGTAGTAGTAATAATAATAATAATAATAATAATAATAATAATAAAAATAATAATAAAAATAATAATAACGATGAGCTATCAGAATTAATTAAACAAAAAAAGCTGAACCTAGTACAAATTTATGAAACAAAAATAAATGGTTCCATACTAAGATCTAAAGCAATCAGAATAGAAAACAATGAACATAATACAGCTTATTTTGCAAACTTGGAGAAGAAAAATGCTGAAAAAAAGGCAATTAATAAACTCATCGAAAATGGTAAAACACTTGAAACAAGAGATGAAATTTTGGAGGCAGAAGTTAGGTACTATAAAAACCTCTTTAAAAGTGATTTGTCAGAAGAAATAAACGATGACAACATTTTTTTCAGCACTCCAATTAAAATATTAACTAACGAAAGCAAACAATCGTGTGAAGGAAAACTTAACGAATATGAATGCGGTATTGCACTGTTAGAAATGAGTAACAATAAAAGTCCAGGTTCAGATGGCTTAACCGTCGAGTTTTATAAAATCTTTTGGAATACACTAAAACCCTATTATATAAATTCAATTAATTATTCATTTGATAAAGGCGAGCTCACTGAGTTGCAAAAACAAAGCATAATTACACTGCTACCAAAACAAGGAAAAGATCTAGATTATCTCGCAAACTGGAGACCTATAAGTTTATTAAATACAGACTATAAAATTGCTACAAAAGCCATCGCAAACCGAATTAAAAAATGCTTACCTCAAATTATATCCTTTGACCAAACAGGATTTATGAAAAATCGATACATTGGAGAAAATGTCCGATTGATATTTGATGTAATAGAATATTTAAATGCAACACAAAAACCCGGACTGTTATTCTTTGCAGATTTTGAAAAAGCTTTTGACAGCTTAAACCATAAATTTATAATGAAATGTCTTCAAAAATTAAATTTTGGGTCAAACCTTATCCAGTGGGTCAAAGTATTTTATACTAACATAAAAAGCTTAATCATAAACAATGGGCATCTTACAGATAGTTTTGAAATAAAAAAAGGAGTCAGACAAGGCTGTCCGTTGTCATCAACATTATTTATAATATGTTTGCAACTATTGTCAAACTATACTGAACAAAATAGCAAAATTAAGGGCATAAAAGTATCTGAAAACAAAATAAAACAAACTTTCTTCGCTGATGACGCAACTTTTTTTATTAATGGATGCGAGCATTCATTCAAAACATTAGTAGAGACCCTGGCTGAATTCAAAAATGTATCAGGCCTTAATCTTAATACCGCGAAATCAACGATATTACGAATTGGATCCTTGAATAAAACAAACATTAAATTCTGCAATGAAATACCTTTTATTTGGACATCTCAAGAAGCAAAAACTTTAGGAATAAGTTTTTGCAACCAAAGTGAATTGAATGTACAAAATAATTTAATCCCAAAACTAAATGAGTTTAACACATGTTTAAAACAATGGCAACACAGGAAACTAACCTTAATGGGCAAAATCACTGTAATTAAAACGTTTGCGTTGCCAAAAGTAATCTACCCCTTTTCAGTTCTACCGAATCCTTCTAGCGTAATACTGAATAATATAACAAACAGTATATTTAACTTTATATGGGACAACAAGCCGGACAAAATTAAAAGAAAAATACTATATCAAAAGTATGAAAATGGCGGTTTAAACCTCACAAACATTAAAAATTTCTTAACTTCAATAAAAAGTAGTTGGATAAAAAGATACTTAGACTCAGAAAACTGTGGTAAATGGAAACTTTTATGGGACTTAAAATTACACAAATATGGAAACAATCTAATTTTTGACAGTGAACTCAGTGAAAACATTATAACAGAAATAAGCAGGGGAAACACGTTTCTCCATGATGTTATATCATCGTGGTCTTCTACAAATGAAATATACAAATCACAACATTCACAAAAACACGTCAAAAAGGAAATAATATGGAATAACAAGTCAATAACTGCCAACGGCAAAACATTATTTTACCGCGAATGGTATGACAAAGGTGTAAAATACATATATCAACTTTATGACTTCAGAAATAAAATGATGTATAACTTTGAAAGCATTAAATACCTATACGACATCAATACCAACGATGTTATGAAATTCAACACTTTAATAACGTCTATTCCAACAAAATATAAAACCGAAGAAACCATTCAAGAGCTGAATATCAATCAACCAGAAGAAACTTTGTCAAAAGCAGTATCTAAAACAAAATACGTGAATAAATTTATATACAATATTCAATTGCAAAACGAGGAAAATAAAAATATTGAAAATAAATGGAACAAACATCTTACTGATATAGACGTGACCATTTGGAAAAAAATCTATATTGTGCCCCATTTTTCAACCATCGACATGTCTTTACGAAGCTTTCAATACAAATTTATTATGCGAATTGTCCCTACAAATACATATCTTTTTAAATGCAAACTTAACAACAGTACTTTATGTGATTTCTGTCAATCGCATATTGAAACAATAGACCACTTGTTTTGGGAGTGCCAACATGTTCAAATAATATGGAAAAAGATGGAAACATTTCTTGTTAATAAAAACATATCAATTAAAATAAATAAAACCAATGCTTTCTTTGGATGCACTGAAAATAAATTACACTCAGATGTATTTAACTTCATTATTATCCTATTAAAATCATTTATATTTAAAATGAAATACAAAAAATGCATACCAACCTTTGCATACTTTATTGAATACCTAAATAATAGAATAAAAATTAAATCTGAGATGGCTCTCATAAAAAATAAATATGAACAACACCAAAAAAAATGGGATCAATTCAGGTGATTTATAATTTTACGAACCATCATTTATACTATATAGACACATTTATGGCAAAACAATTAAATGAAAAATCCATCTCAAACGAAAATAAAATACTTGTTTTTGATTAAAAGTATACATAGTTAAAAAAGTATTTTCTTTTATTTAACCTTTTCTCAAGATATATAACTCAATAATTTGAAAATGTTTCACGCATGCGCTAAACATTTGCCATGTGTTAAAGGTACACACAAGTGCATACTCTCAGATACATTCTCATGTACCATTTACCAATAGATGTCGATGTATATTATATTATAAAAATAATTGAGAAATAAATGAGAAAAAAAATGTTAGTTTGAAGGCATTGGTTTTCTGTCATGCAAATATGTAACAACTTTTTGAGAACCACACCACATTGCTTGTGGAATTTTCTTGTTCGAGAAAATTTCCCCCAAAATGGAATTTCACTTCCATGGGAGGAACCGATTCTGTCATGATGATAATAAAAGTACTCGAAACGTTCCAGAATGACATGCGATTTTGAATTTAGTTTAATGTAAATGTCCTCCACGCCAAGATTAAAACGCCACGAGAGAATCTCTAGACATAACGCATCAATACCAAGCTGACACTGGTATAACATAAATTCGTTTTTAAGACTGTATATTTCTAATCGTTCGTTGCCCTCCCGGTTGGACTTAATGGCGGCTATCGCAGCGCGCATTGACACTGCACCGATTTTCTTTGTCAGTACTTCTACATTTTCAGCCACAACATCATTGGTCATACCAGATAGGGAAAGCCCTAAAGCCACTCGTTTCTGGGTATCGACCTTTTCGATAAGCATGCTTGACAACTTTCCAAAGTCGATTTCATAAAGGTCGTGGCTGTTAACCATAAAAATATGCGGGTTGTCAATTCCCGCCTTCTTGAGGTTTTCAAGGCAGTTATCTTTCATTGTGTTTAATGTTTTTTGCATTTCGTCCTCTGTCATCCCAAACCTTTTTCCTTTTTCATGTTTTCCAGATCGTTATCCACTTTTGTTCTAACAAAAAACAGGTTTGCGCAGGGATATTGTTCTGATATTTGATTTGCCAGCCGACGTATCGTTATTCGTGTATCGCACAGAAAAAACTAGGATTATGAAATCATACTGTTGAAAATTTGTCTTCCTGAGATAGTCTTTCTTTCGGAAGTTAGGAGTCCCAACTCCTGGAAAGTCCCAAAGCTCAAGGTTCCTGTTGTGTGGGTGTGCATAAGGTATTGGTTCTAAGGTAGCTTGTACACAGTTTGTCTTTGCAGCCCCTGCATCATCAACTTTAAGATTTCGCGAAGCATTTATCAGAGTTGATTTTCCACTTCCAGCTTCACCAGTTACAGCAATCTTTATTTTGAAGTCCTTCCATTCATTATTTGTTCGTTCCAGCTTCCTCATTAGTGCTGTATATCCGTATTTCTCGAGTACTAGTTGATATAGAACAGCATCCGCCTCGGCGAGCTTGATTGGCATAAAAGAAAAGTAATAATAATTGGAAATCAGGCTGCGCGTATTGTTCTTTAAAAAACATATGTATACATTTAATACAACAAACATGTTAAACTTACTATATCGTCACTGTAATCACTTCCAGCGTCACAGCTATTTTCGTCTACAAAAGGAACCGTATTGTTATACATTATTTAAACAAAACAAATAAACATTGTATATATTTCACATGCTATTATTATTTGCTAACATTGTTGTAACGGCCAAACACTCACCAGAGTCACTGTCCGTAGTCCTTTCCTCGAAATTAATATCAGCGACTGAAAGCAGAATGTAAAATACTCTTTTTTTGTTTTTTTTAAATATGACTGCTTCATGATGTATTATGTTTTCTAACTGTGGAAAATATCAATACATTTTTCACAATCTTAACAAACAACTAAGCGTGTTGTCAATCACGTGGATGTTCAGAAAACGCAAAATTAATGTAAATGGGACGAATTAGCTACAGTTGAATTAAAATGCACATGTGCTAGAATCATTCCCTTACTTATTAAATGGTGGCGCTTTTTCTTGTATGTATTCAGCAAAGAACATAGCATATATTCACAAAAGAAAATCAAACAGATTAAATCTATTTGTCTGTGTGTGAATGTGGGAATTTGATAAATAGGAGTAAAAATGCAACCATACTGCAGTTTATGGTCTGAACCAGCTCGTCATTTGTCGATTTAATAGTAGATAAAGCTTGACAAGTTCAAACGATACCTCTGTTTGTCTGTGCTATTTAACATAGATATATATATGTGCTATATATCAAACGACGAATAGTGGGACTATCACTGGCAGGACAGAAAACATGATATATATATGTGCTATAATTCAAACGACGAATAGTGGGACTATCACTGGCAGGACAGAAAACATGATATATATATATGTGCTATATATCAAACGACGAATAGTGGGACTATCACTGGCAGGACAGAAAACATGATATATATATGTGCTATATATCAAACGACGAATAGTGGGACTATCACTGGCAGGACAGAAAACATGATATATATATGTGCTATATATCAAACGACGAATAGTGGGACTATCACTGGCAGGACAGAAAACATGATATATATATATGTGCTATATATCAAACGACGAATAGTGGGACTATCACTGGCAGGACAGAAAACACGATAAGCTGCCTGCACGAGAGACGAAAACATGAAGAAGTGAGTTGGCCTTTACATTTTGAATGTATACAATTTATTTTGTTATAAATGTCAACGGAGACAAAAATCAACATATTATCTCACATTTGTCACAAGTTTCGGTTGAAGCAATATGTTGAGAGAAACTGAAGTCCAGGATATAGGTTTAACAGGTATGTTTGCTTTCGGTAATATCTAGGCACGTATACTTGTTCATAACATATTGTAGTCAAAACGGTGTAAATTAATAAAAATCATTCAATATGTTACGCAGGTGGCTCTTACCTTTTAGTTTTTTTTCTTTGAAAAGATTTTCTCCTGTAAAGACATGTGTTTCTAATGCGCCGTACTTTGAATATAATCTTTGTTTTCAAAAGTAAAATTTGACCAACACTTTTCACATTAGGTAACTCAGTTAAGATTTCCCAAAGAAACTTTATGTATACTCGTTTCTCGTAAATGTCCATAAATGATTTTGTCGTTATAAAATCATAATGTCTGATTCTCTGCCAAAACATGTCTTTGGTAAGCAATATGATTTATTTTAAATGTCAATTTCATACAGCAAGTCATAAGTTCTATGGTGAATATACTATGAGAATAAAGTTACGCTGTTCAATGTTGAATTGATTTGCAGATGGACTGCATTAATCGTTTTCTCGTTATTTGTTAAGTTGATACGGTAAATTATTTCTACTTAAAACATGTATATAGTATTAAGCAAAGTCCCACCTCATTCTATTTCAATGTTCATGCCGAAGAACGTGCACCCGACTCGGGATTAGAAGCTTCACATTATAATGACATTGACAAGTCGATGAGACCACATGCGGCAAAAACGGTATATGTGCATCAGAATAAAGAAAAGTATGTACATAATTAATTGAAAAACGATATTAAAGTACTTTGCTTGTTTCACATATTTCATAAACATATAATTACATTTGTATATTTAGAACATAGTTGGAATTTATGATCCGTTTAGGCAAGTTTAAATCAAGACGAATTTACGAGACCACATGCGGCTAGCATGGTATTTTTTTTAATGAAAGTCTACGCTGTACATAATTAATTAAAAATATATTAAAATATTTGTAATGTTTGCTATTGTTCATTAATATATATCATTCAATATGTATTTTTAGAAATAAGTTAGACGTTGTGTACTTTTAGGTCAGTTTAAGTCAGGTTGAATCGATGAGATCACATGCGAATTGCACGGTATTTGTGTGTTATAGTACAGTTTACCCTGTACATAGTTGATTGAAAAAAATATATTAAAGAACTTTGTAGTCTTATTTTATTTATGAATTTATTATTCAATATGTTTATTCAGAACTTAGCTAGTAACAGAGTACAGTGTTTTAGGATAGTTTTAATAAAATGTAACTAGTCCACAGGTAAAAATGTTTCAAGTTTATGCAGATTGTGTAACTTTTATTTTGCGTTCTTTTTGCTAAATGTGGGCTGCATTACCAAATTTTGCTTTTGTCAAATATACTGATTGATGAATCTGTAACATTTAAGTTGTATCCTACTTATTTATTAACTGCCCTTTTAAATGTAAAATAAACCTGCCATTTCATCATGAAATTGTGTATTGAAAACATGCTCCTTAAAATATAAATCAAATGTATTATAAGAAAGCCACTCACTTTATTTCTATTATGGACACCCGGTCTTAAACAGGGATTTCAATTGATACAGAATCCTGCTTTCTGATGCAATTTTCCCATTTTTGACTCAAGCAAATAATGTGCCTTTCATTTTTTATCCACTTGTTTTCAATAAGCCAACTTCAAAAGAACTAGAACATAATATTTTATAATACTCATATTTTTTAAATTGAAAAAAACAACAACACAACATTGGAGCGCAAGAAAAAACTGAAAACAATTTCTACCATAAGATCAATAAAATCATTTATCCCCACTGACCATGTATTCAACTGACAGTAATTAGGTCAATCCAGTTTGGGACTTAATTTAAACATCGTACCACAAAACAAAAGAATCGCACTTCTTCATTTTGTTTTTAAGCATTGCGCATATAAATGCATACAAAAATATAGAATAAAGTTTTAAATAAACCAGATGAGAACAGATTATTATATTTCATATTTTGTGTTAATGTCTCTTTCATGTTTGATTTCAGGAGAAAATTGATATTTAATGGTAATAATTAATTAATATAAATAATTAATGGTAACAATTACAACAAATAAGGTGATTCACTTTATAATTTCATTATACTATATAGATGAATACTGCTTCCTTCAAAGTTCATCAATGCAGATCACTAAATACAGTATAATTGGTAATTTTGTTTAAAAAATGTTCATGTGTTTCTACTGGCTATATATAACTGAGTACTATCATATTAAGGACATGTCCTGTCTGGGTTGTTTACATGCTTGTAGAACTAATGGTTTGTTTCTGCGTTCATTAATTCCAAATGTAGCTTCTGGATGTGTCCATACATTTCAACATTGTCATATTGTCACCGTTCGGGCACATACAAATATCTGTATTTCTTTCACATCACTTCTCAATTTTTAAGTGATTATGTGCTTTGAAAATATTCTAATTTCCCTCTATCATTACATAAATATTATATATTAATATATACAACTATTATATTAATATTATAATATACATTTGACTTGGAAAATATATCAAAGCATTATTCAACGCTATATAAACGTATAACCAGTTATAAAATATATGTGTTTCAAATACATCATTACGGTATTGCACGTTCAGGACACAGAAGCTTAAAACAGCTTAACATTGTCACAGTACATGATGGTAAATTCAACCTATGTTCCTTTCATTTCAGTTAACACTTTATCATAGTATCATAGTCATATTTATATAAAACTGGCAGTCTTTCATTATAACCCTTGTATAATATTTGGTTGGTCTGCCAGATTATTAACAGTCTAGTCGAGTTTCTAAACTGAAGTTTCTCATTGAGCTCTTGCAGGGATACCAGTCACAGCCCGGTTTGGTATTCTTGGGGAGATGACCATATTAATCACAGACTTGCAACATTCAGTTCACCTGTAAAAAAGAGACCTGTGGCTAAATTCTAAGGAAGAGTTTGTAATTCAGCCTGCGATGCAAGGGTAAACATTAACAAAAAGTATAAAGCTATTTAAACTGAAATTAGTTGTACCAGTTAACACAAATTATGCCAACTATTCATAGCTCAAGAAAAACTATTAATTCTGCCACTATAATCAGATTATTTAATGGTAAATTACTAATAAGAAACCATGGACATTAGATAAAAGTTAATGAATACAATAATAACAAATGATATGAAAATATAATAATAATAATAATAATAATAATAGTAATAATAATAATAATAATAATAATATTATTATTATTATTATTATTATTAAAAATAATACTTTATAATAATAATAATAATAATAATAATGATAATAATAATAATAATAATAATAATAATAATAATTAATAACAATAATAATAATAATAATAATAATAATAATGATACTACTACTGATAATAATATTATTATTAATAATAATACTTTATTATAATAACATTAACAACATAAAATTTATAATATAAATACATTAAATTACAAAAAATAATAAATCAATTATTAAAATATATAATTTTACCTGACAAATAAGGCCTTTTCCTAAGTCAGTACTAACACGCAATGGCAGTCAGCATTTTGTACATATTGTTAATATCGTTATTTGATTCTTCCTCAAAACCTTGTTTAATCAGTATAATTAAACTTAAAATCTGTTTCACTATTAAGTCTAGTTTTGCTTTTAGTTTGGATAGTTTGTAAACATTAGAATCAGTTTCGATATCGGATTCTAATTTCTTGAAATTATATTTGCATAGTAAGCCTTTTGGATAATAGGTCAAGATGCCTATAAAATATACGTCAACTTTTTTTTTTATATCAACGTTTCGACATAAAATGTGATGCTATTTCAACGCGCGTGGTGTATAGCCCTATAACACTGGCGGATCACGCGCTTGGTGTTTCAAGCCAAGATGGCTCCATGATAGACACGAGATCTATCTTACGGAGCATAAATGACACATAAGATTGGGACGAATACCCAGTTTTTGGGTGGTCTAATGCCAGTGGTAAAGTAGTATTTAAGTAATCGTTCTTATGCTTGTGATGCTTTTGAATAAGTTGAATAATACATTATATTTCTGTCTTCAAATGTTCAGAACAATATTCTATAAAAATATTTGTAATCAGCACAATAATAACGCATGGCCAATGTTTATATTTCCTATTACAGTGTATGGCCATATCTAAATTTCGAGAATAACATGTCTTCAAGAGCTTCTGAGTATAAGCATTTTTAACATGAAGTTGAATATGGAACAAACTAAATCCATTTATTTTCAAATGGCTTTTATTTTTCAATTGAACTTAGCACTTGTAACCCCGCAAATCAAATGATTATGACAGTAAATTTTCTAAGGCTAGCTGATATTGCTAGCAGCATCAATCATTTGATTATGCTGAAAAAAAGAAAAGAAAAACTACACATACACTAACATATGTGAAATGCATGATCCACTATGTTTAATCTGCATTGTTAGTCGGGTATATACACAATTCTGAGGTATAAACAGTGCTCTTTGTAAGTACTCGTATTGCCAATTGTTATTTTCTAAATGAAAACATTACAAAAGTGTTATAGAGCTCAAAGAAAGACTGTTTCAGTCATGAAGTACGAATATGTGACCCATAAATGTCAAACATCGTAAATATTTTTTTCAGTAAGGATATATTCTATACCGATTGTCATAAAATAGTCTAATATTTTATATAAACAATTAAAAAAACGAAAACAGCTGTAAGTTCTACATGTTTACAACACACGTTCGCTCATTGTACCGTTTTGATATCAACACTTATAGCCCTGAAATAATACATGTGCTAACATGTATTATTAGGACACAACATTAGCCTATTCATTAGATGAAAAAAAAAAACAACAACAGAAAAATGTTGTATCTACCATTTAAAACATTCATCATATGTTTAAAAAGATGCCATTTTTATTACCAACTGTTTACTTAAAGGTAGCCAGTGTTCACTTTACTACCCACCCCCAGTACCAATTATCGGGATTTTATACATAGGCGCAATGCATCGCATGTCAGGTCATTCATAGTGAATGTTCGCGATCCAAAACACAATTTTCTAATTTTTCACCGTTGTCCACATTCATAATTTGATAAATCCATACGTACATTATTTGAAACTTTTAGTGATAGTTGCTTATAAGTAAAAACAAACTACGGTATAAAATCGAAATCCGATGCTTACCCGAATTTTACTGTTCACGTAACTTAAACACACATTCTAATTTTTACAGTGTTTACGTGAAATCTCTTCTTTTGATTGAAAGTTTCATGCGCAAAACAACAAACCGACATATTGAAAACGCTACTATCGTTCAGATAGACTAGTATTAAACTATGGCATACAGCTGCTGTTGACACCCTCCATGTAGCACATTTTCTCGACCCATAACTGTAATTCGGATGCAAAATTAAATAAAGTGACTGCGACAAATGTACGTCGTCAAGGGGGGCACGCCCGATATTAGCTTATGACATCAAACTGTTACACTTTGATGTTAAGCGGGTCGAGTTACTGTTTGTCCACTACACATGAGGTTGTCACTTGTCAGGGTAGCGATATAGGTGCGAATAATTTCGGATATGCAACTTTGGACATAAACGTTTGTTGTACATTTAAATTTGTGGAGGGGCTCCCTCTCGATGTCCATCGAATAATATTGGCTTTACAGTATATCAAATTTATGCCTATATTTAATTTTTACTTATAATATCACGTTTAACATTTGCAAAATGTTATATAATAATTTTTGTTTTCTTAAATAAATAACCATTGTCCAAAGATGATGTACACAAATACATATCTGCATTAACCTTGAAGAATAGTAAAAAAACGTTTTAAATTACACTTGATTGGAATCTTCAATACCAGGAGGAGATGAATTTATTTCAATAATGTTCCTCTGCAGTGTTACACAAATTTGCATCATTCACTGGTTGGTATGGTGGTTTGTATCATGATTACAGATAGTTAGACAACTGATTTGGTCTTATAGTTATAGTGATTTTTTTATTGTAAAGGCACAGGGTCCGGTTTGAATTAACACTATTTCAAAAATAATGTCTAACATTTATATTATGTTAAACTGTTAAACAATTTTGTAGATCACATTTTCTGAAAATATATATTTGTTGATATTGGGAATGACCTTGTCAGGGAATTAAAACCACTATTTAGTGGAACATATCAGAATATGTAGGTTGTTTAGCTTCAAATCGAATTACAACTGGCTTGTTTATTGTTACATGCTTTAAAACTCCCTTTATTTATGTATTGTCGTATTCGGACAAATGAGCAAAGTTAAACATCATTTAGATATGTAAACAAACTCTGTGTTGATTAACAGGTTACATCGTTGTCATTTTTTTCGAATTAAGAACTTATTGTTAAATATATTTATGTAAATGCGTAACAATAATTAACATTGTTTTATTTAATTGTTTACTTTGTACAAAGACATATAATTTCTGCCCAATTGGAGACTTAAAAAAAATGCTCTCCTCATTTCAGTCCCATCTATTGGTTGTATTGATATATATTGTATATATATAATGTATACATACCGGCACCACCAATAACATGCACGGATGTCGATATACCCGCATCTTGTGTTTCTTCATCTTGTGTTGCTAAAATGGAAATATTTGTTTGAATGAAGTTCAATTTTCCACCTTTAAACTTGATACTATCGCTTCTTGTTCTATAGAATACGACATCATAATAAAAATTTATTTGTAAGTAGCGGAAACATATTTGTCAAGCTCATTATCTAATGCTAACGGAATTATATACATGCCAGTTAACAAGTCAATCTGCAACGAGCCATGCAGAATAACTGATAAAGCGTGGCAGTTTGGAGCATCGATTGTTAGTGATTCGTGGCCTACTGAGTCAAAAGTAGGTCATGCGATGCATGCTCTCGATGTTCCATATTGCACTTAATCAAAACGCGGACAGCGTAAAAATCTGTTGGCGACAAAAGAAACTAAAAGCATGTGAAGAATGCGTGCAGTTTTGCTAAGAAAAAAACATTTGTTTAAATGAAGTTAAATATTCCACCTTTAAACTTGATAATATGGCTTCTTTAACACTAGTATACGACATCATAATAACCAAAATAATGGGTAAGTAACGAACAAATATGTTTCAAGCTAATTATCTAATGAACCGGAATTATATGAATGTCAAGTAATAAGTTAATCTGCAACGAGCCATGCAGAATAACCGACGAAGCGTTGTAGCTAGGAGCATCGATTTTTAGTGATTTGTACCCTACTGAGTCAAAAGTAGGTCATACGATGCGTGCTCTCGATTTTTCATACAGCAGTTTAAAATTATTACATTGCAGTAATTTGTTGTCAAAATATTCAGAATAAGAATCGGTAATAGGAAATAACACTTTCGCAACTTGTCCGATATAACCGATGTAGCGCATTAATTTAGTGGTCTTATTCCAGGACAAATAGGTAAATATTCGGTTACATACAAGTACATATATAGCAAAAATAAGGGTGTCATTAGTTTGACGTAACATTTTTTTCATAAATTAACTATTTTAGAAACTGTAATTGTAATAAATCACATGATAAACACATTATAATACACATGACATAAATTATCTTAAATAATTTAAAGGAAATAAAAAAGGTGCTGTTTTGAAGAAGGACCCTGTCAGGTTTCGATATACTGACTCGTAGCCTGCAAAGAAAAGAAGTGGTTTTCCGCGATACCTGTTTTGGAAATTACCCTCTCAAAAGACCGTTGGCTTCCACCAACAGTCTAAAAATCCATACACTGCAGTAATTTGTTGTCAAAATATTCAGAATAAGAATCAGTAACAAGAAATAACACGTTCACAACGAGCAAAAAAAAAACGATGTAGCGCTTAAATTAAGTGGTCTTGTTCCAGGACACCAATGTGAATATTTCGGTTAAATTCAATTAAGTAGCAAAAGTGTTATTAATTTGACGTAACATTTTAATGAATTGCCCTTTTTTAGAAACTGTAATAGTCATAAATCACATGATAAACACGTTTAATACACATGGCTGACATTATATCTTAAATAATTATGAGGTAAGACAACATTCGTGAATGTTTGCTATTTTGAAGAAGGACCTTTTCAGTTTCCGATTGACTGACTCGTAGCCTGCAAAGAAAAGAAATAGTTTTCCGCGATATCTGTTTTCGAAATTACCCTCTCAAAAGACCGTTGGCTTCCGCCAACAGTCTTAAAACTTAGTTATTTTATAATATGAATTCAATAAAAAGTTAACACATTTTATTTTATGGTTTTGTTTGATTTTAAGATAGCAGGAGTCTTTAGCACTGGAAATCGAAAGCAAGTATCGCGTTTGACACGGCAATTTCACAATACCTTGTTGTTTTGGGGTTTACAGTTCTTCCGCGCCAAAGGCTGCATTATGTGAGGACTTCCATCTGTGGCTCATCAGATGGTAAATTTAGATGTCGAAAGTTAAAAGAGCAAATTGATAAAATAGATGTTATTTATGTTTTACATTTTTATAAATTGTCTGTGTTTTTGATTTGCCAAATTCGTGTGTATCGGACAGCAGTATGTGTGAGCAATAATATTTCCGTATGGTTGTTGTATGTGTGACCCTCCCGTGGTAAAGGTGGTGAGGGGTGCGCTGGTCGATGGCGATGGCGTGACTAGTGGTGGCTTGTTCCCAGTAGCGGTTGACGCTGAAATTTGACCTGGCCTGACTTGAATTTCTTAGTAACTATGAATTATACAGTTTTTAATGACAAAAGGTCTAGGATAAAATATTATTACTTGTTTATTAAAGATATTGAAGCAACTGAAGTAGTATAGTGGTTTTATTGTTGTATATTGATAAGAGTGTTTTAGAGAGATAGTTCGGGTATTGTGTTGTGTTTGTGAACCAAGATATGGTGGGATGTTGTTTTATGGGTCGTTTGGTTGCTTCAGTGAACGTATTTTTTATAGTAAAGATAAAGAGATTGGCTAGGTTATAACAGACAACCGGAATGACCTACTCTGGTATGTGCACAATTATCAAACATGTGTGTGTAGTGGATTTTTATCGAGTGCACAGCGATATTTCCCCAATGCCATCGCCTCTAGAAGACTTGTTAGTTGGGTTACGGGGGGTAGTGCAAGATACAGAAGACGCCCCGTTCCAGAGGCGACCCTGGGTCTTTCAGTGCCCGGTGTAAACACCTAGTACACTGCACCTCGGTTTAACGTTTCATGTGAAAGACAAGCTAGTAGATTAGCTTGACATGAAGAGAAACAAAAACATGCATATATAAACGACATAGAGAGGAACAAAAACATGCATATATGAACGACATAAAGAGAACCGTCACCTAGTTTTTCTTTGTAACAAAAAATAGGTCATGCAATAAGTTCATTACGCGCGGACGTGATAGAGATGCAGCAGGTGCTCGTAATGCGTCCTAATGACCTGTTTAATGACTTAAATTTTAAGTTAACAATATTATACAAATTAGATTAACCCTAATGGATCCAATCCGATAGTTTAGCCTCTTTTATTGGTTTGTTGGTTTTATAAGTGTATATGTAAGGTAAAAATGGCCTGGATAGAAGAAAAACGGGTCTTGTGTTGTGGGCCAAGTGACTTGTTTTGAGGCAGGTTATTTAGGGCTAGGTTGATGTTTACATTGGGGTGGTGTTGGGCTGGGTTCGGATAGGTAAATTTGACTTATATGGTGGCCGTCCTTGAAACCTAATGCATAGAAAAGGGGTCAAGAAAAGCACGTTAGTAGTCAACGGGTGAATACATGCAACATTAGTACGTACATAAATTTCACACTACCTTCCCCATGCTTCACTGCTTATATAGCGTGGAACAGGGCAGATCACTGACCATATGGCCAATCCGAAATAAATCCGTTATATCAGTGGTTTTGTCCACTAAATACTATCCATACATTAATTCAGCGATCGCTATGAATAGATGACAATAAATAGATTCGATTGAAACAATAACTGGAAAATAAAAAACAGCCTTGTATTCCAAATCTACAATTTCACAACCTATTATGCTTATTCGGTATGTTTCCTTGTGTGTTGTTAACTAATTCCGTTAGCGCAAAGCTGTTTTATAGGCTCATTACGCGTCGCGAAGGTCCCGCGCCTGCGTCGTGTATAAAGAACATTTGCAAGGTGGAAAGCTTTCGTAGTTTTATCAACAAACCAGACTCCATTATGTTAATGTTGGCTTGACAAAAATGACGGTAGCCTTTTTGGTGTATGCATTAAGAGTTGTGGAAATGAAATTTTAGACCTGTACCATTACGATCAGTGGCGTATTTACCTTTGTCTTTTAATAAAAATAATCACATACATAATGCGTTTCTTTAAATTAACAATTGTTTCATTACACTGTTGGCGAATTAATCCAACAACCTTAAGAAGGGGCTTTTCGATAGCTTGCATCGCATGACCTACTTTGTGACTCTGCGACTGTACTAAGCACTAACACTGAATACACGCTCTGGAAATTGGCTATTGCAAATTAGTGGACCTATTGACTGTAATGTATATTATATCGTATGCATTACATAGTTTGCACAAAATCAATAATTATGTTCGTAACTAATAAACGCAACATTTTCATACCGATGTACGAAGTATCCTCAAGTACGATAGGATTGTCGGATACATATTATTTAAATTGGAGCAGCACGTATGTCCCGCACGCTAAAGATAATGGTCACATGACTTCACATACTTATTTCGACGTTGTTTAACAAGGCCAAAACCAGCAAATTGTAAGAAAGTATGGAGTGTAATTTGGAGAGTTCGAAATTTCTTGTATTAGCATAGCATCAGCACAACTTTAATTTCATTCATACAAATGTTAGCTTTCTAATAAACAATATTTTGCAGTCAGTCATATTTCTTTTGCATTTGTTATCTTTCTTTGTCTCACCAACAGTCTTTTTACGCTATTAACGTTTTGATTAATATGTGAGAAATGTTTGTCATTACCCAAATCACTCTTATATTTTTCTTCTACACCCACAGTACAGATGGGCTGCATATTATTTCGGGCTTGCCCGCTTTCAATCGATAGATAAATGTAATCGATATTCACATGTAAAGGTCACGCCTGCGTATTCAATCACACAAGTACTTACTAAATGCAAAATGCGTCACGCAAAGTGTCCAATTTCGTAAACCACAGAAAAAAAAAATCACAATAAAGAAGAACTTAAAGTGTGCTCGCACGAAATTACATGTAATACTATAGGCCATGGGCAGGGCGCCTGGTCTAACATAGGTCTAACAAATGTGTCAATATATCTACATGTATACAGTGGGTCGGATGAGTGTCGCAGACGCAAGGCTGACCTCCCAGTCTTGCGTAAATTAATGCCGCCGTCACAGCTCAAATATCAGTTTACATCCGTTCACCGTTCAAAGACTTGTCGTGTTTTTCTGTTAAATGTAATTGTGTACAAAATGCCAAAGGAAAAGAAACAAAGAGATGCAAGGAGTATGAGGTCTTAACCACACAGACTCTATTTATACGTGAACAGAGTAGGTCAAACCAGCACCTCTACACACTGTTTTTTTGGAATCCGCTAAAAGATTCACAGTCAGTTTACATTCGTTCGTTACTCGAAAATCACAGGCGCAATACAGATGCCCATCCGTCCCTTAAGAATCAGTAGATACTCCTACGAATATCGTATGTGTGTTGCATCGTTAAAATATCGGACAAGAGCTACCGTAAACCGGATATAACTGGGCTCAGTAATAGGCAAATATTGTGGAACATCTGTAGATGTCGGTCGAAAGCATGAAAGTCATGTCCCGTAAAGGCGATATCGTGGTATGTTTGTCCGATATATTGAGCACATCGGCCGGGCCACATGTTAAACACAACCTCGGCAGTAGGCATTATCACAACAAATACACACGTAGTCATTCACGAGGTAAGCAAGTAGGGTCAATGTTAATAGAAAATGAAATATTCATTAAGAAACCAAGATTTGATAAACAAGAAATAACCATTATTTGTGAGATTATGGTCATTCACACACTGTCATTTCGGTCAAAATTAAATGACACATTAATCGCCCATCTTTCATATTCTGCATTTTGTGTTCATAAAACAGGGGAAATAACTTCAATAATATTTTTCATGAAAAAAGGGCATTATCTGTTCTGTGTTTTGTACGATCATTGTTAAACTCTTCATTATGTTATGGTCCAAAACAACGTGAGCAATTTTGTTCAAGACTGCAGCACTAATTAATTCATAATCGTTTTACTTGCGTTTTTTCACGAGCTCTGGTGTTTCCGGTCTGCGCTTTTACGTATTATTCATTTGTGGCAGGTTTGTACAAAATAGGTAACAATGAAGTCTTTATCCTACACAAGGGGGAGGGGGTGGATAAGTTTGGTGGTTTTCTCCGCTTTGGTCCACAGTCGACTTCGTCTGAGAATGTATGCTCATGCTCGTATATTCAAACATACTATGCAAGATCAGATTAATTGAAGTTTATATCATGCTATATCCTCGAACAAATGGACAATATTATTCTATGTCTGATCTGGTCCGATATAGAACTTGTTTGATTTCTTATTGTTATATAGGTTAGATACCAGTAATTCCAATTCCCATAGGGTCCCATTATAAAACGGCGAACTTTCCAAGCATTTTTCTATTCTTTGCTTTATTTCAGATTGTGCAAGCATGGTATCAATTTAAAGATAAATATTTTCTCTTTGAAAAATTGCAAGAAAAAAGATGTCATGTTACTTCTAAGAATATGCATCTGGCATGAATGCAGACACCGGCAGAAAACAGGGTTTCGGCAGTCATATGTTGACGAAAGCCCCATACCACATTAAACAAACCATAAAAGTTCACCTTTTAAGTTAGCCTCCAATGAAATACACAAAAATGTTCCATACACACATGGGATATAAGAAATAAACACAAAAGGCATTAATGAGATTGCTAAATGGCTTTTATACCAGAAGAGAAAAGGAACTCTTTAGTAATAGGCACTACTTTCGAATGGACCATGGAGGGATACACAATGATTTACTAGTATCTAACCTTAAAGAAAACTCAAAATTTTGCTATTTTGAAAAAAATCTCGTCTACATCATTACTAACCTACTTGTACCACACATTCACAATTTCAGGTCGATCCGCTTAGTAGAAATGCTTCAAAAACGCATTGAGTATAACACATGATAAGCCATCTTGCTTGCGTTTTCAGTACTTGGATTGTGTGGGGAGCGGGAGCTAAAATTCCTAATAATAATACCTAAATAATATAAACCAGTCGAATTATCAGTTCATTTAGACTTATTTTAATGCAGTAGACATCAATAATGTATAAAACATACACTATTTTGCTTATAACCTGATTCGATTTGCTGTGAGGATGCAAAAGGCGAGTTTCCGTACTTTTTTTTCTTTTTTTTCCACGAAAAACCAGGTTTCGCTTTACAAATCGTAAACAACATGTCAATGGTTTATATAAATCACATTATTTCCCATGAAAAGTAATAAAATCAATAAAATGACACAATCACATGGTAAGTTTATGTAAAATTGGACCCTAAAGTCCGGGCCCTGGTTTTCTTAAAGGTTAGATACCAGTTATTCCAATTCCCCTGGGGTCCCATTATAAAACGGCGAACTTTCCAAGCATTTTCTAGCCTTTCCTTTATTTCAGATTGTGCAAGCATGGTATCAATTTAATGATGAATCTTTGAAAAATTGCAATAAAAAAGATATGTCATGTTACTTCTAAGAATATTCATCTTGCCTGAATGCAGACACCGGTAGAAAACAGGGATTCGGCAGTCATAATTCGACAAAAGCCACATACCACAGTACACACTATCAAAGTTCACCTTTCAAGTTAACCTCCAATGAAATACACCAAAATGTTCCAGACAAACATAGGATATAAGAATAACCACAAAAGGCATGTCTGAGATTGCTAAATGGCTTTTATACCAGAAGAGAAAAGGAACTCTTTAGTAATAGGCACTACCTTCGAAATGGACCACGGAGGGATACACAATGATTTACTGGTATCTAACCTATACACGATTGTATGAACATGAAGTATCTATCTAGGGAACTGACAATAACGCGGAAAACGGTTAACGCAATATTTCACCGAGCAGGTTGTACCCAGGTGTTTGTTATTATGCGAGATAAAAGAAGTCCAAAATCCCCAAAAGGCTAATGATACTAACTTAGATGATGATGTTTGGTCAACTGAAATAGCTGAAATTAATCAAAACGCTCACAGCGTAAAAAGACTGTTGGCGAATAAAGAAACATTCATTATGTTCCTTTGAATTTAATTTCTGTAATGCTTTTAAATGAATCCTCAAATTCATCGCTATATTCTCTACTTTCGATCTACTTGTATTGGATTGAGCTGGTTTTTGATCTCGTTCGAGATGAAGAGCCTTACCACTATTAAAACAACTTTTACGCGCGGCTAATTGATTTTTATTCTAATTTAATAATATGAATAGGCCAACCGCGACATATTTTAATAAATTTGTAAGTAGGAAACATAAGTAAAGGTTTTGGGCATAGTATGTAATACAAACGGAATAATAATAATAAGCAAGTCAATCTGCAACGGACCAAAATAACCGATGCAACGTATTAAATCGGAGCATCGAATTTTAGTGCCTTGTAGCCGGCTGAGACAAAAAAATACTCTTGATTTTCCCTATTACATTACTATAGCGTGAAATTAACCACCCGTTTCATTGAAGTAATTCTTTATCAGAATTTTCTGAAGAAGCATCGATAACAGGAGATAACACTTGTCCTAACACTAATTTAGTTTCTTATTTTATGAAATTGAGGGGGATATTTCCGCTGGACACACGATAATAGCGAACATAAGCGTGTAATGAATATCAATTTTAATCAATCAACATATTGCACACGACTTGCAACATCTAAATAACTAATACGTAAATAAACAGGTCTAATATTGTATGTATAAAATGGCCCTTCGTGGTTACAATTAACTGTCTTAGAGTATTCTATTAAATTAAAATGTACTTCCCGGTGTACATATTTTCGACTAGCCATCAGTCTAACAAGACATTTAAAGAATTAAATTTCGAACGGCTGACATATCTGGTAACGCACTGAACGACTACGGTAAGTATAAGTGTGAAACTTAACTTGTGCAGAACAATTTACAAAGTTTCCACAGTAAATAAAACTGTCAAAATATGTTGAATGTGTTCAGTTTATACTTATAGTAACTATTTATGGGCTATTTTGAAGACGTGTCCAATATTTTGACACACATCTGAAATCGCACATATTTTTTTAATAAAAGTATATTATCAATAAAATGGCATAGAGTCCGGGTATATTAAATAATGTTGAACATTTTTCTTTTATACCGAAGGTATTTTAATCTGCAAGTATTCAATTGCTCATTAATAGAAAATTACGAACATCCGTTCATTGTTCAATATAACATTTTTACAGAGACAAACACAATCACGCGCACGCGCACATACACAAATGAACACATACCTATAACATAAACCATTTAACACAGCAAATCAGAAGAACTGAAAGGAAAGGTCCAGTAGACGATTGGTAGTAGAAATTACGAATATACTCTTGAATCTTATAGACATCATAAGAAGAACCTAAGCATTAGTGACAGCGAGAATAAATCATTGTACTTACTATTGTCACCAGTCTGACTTGGCCGCGTTGAATAAGAATCATGTGTTTCTTCGAAGCCACCTACAGTTCCTTCCTCTGCGAATATATTAGAACACATGATTCGTAGCTTAAAGGCCTAGTTTTGTTTTAGTTTAACCCTTCTTTATTTGACCCCGCCCCAAAGCTGGGGTATTGTACCCCTGTGTATTGGAACCCTGTTGTTGTCACAGTGTGGACGCAGTGTGGCGACCCTTATCAGCTAAAATCAATACACTGCTGCAATTGAAACAGAGCACTCAGCCATTGTTCTGGCAGCTAAGAGAAAATATTGCAGAAAGTAATAAATATTTTATGGTGGAACACCCCATGGAGAATTCATACATTCCTTTAATTAGGCCTTTAAATAATTGTTTCTATACCTACTGTTAGTTAGGAATCGAACACTGTGCATTTCTTACACTTATGTTGGAAGTACTTTCATGACTTGTCGAATGGTTAATAAACACTTAAAAAACTTTAACCCAAATCGAACGCAAAAAGGATAAATTATACCTGAATATTGTCTTTCTTCCACTGCTTCTCTAAGTGTATCATCTACAAAATTAAAAGTTAACCAAAATAAACAAGATTTACCATTATTTACAAACTTTTTGAATGTAATAAACTACATTTGTATGTGTATCATTTTCAACGTGACTATGTAATACAAGAACCTATAGAAACATACATACATGTACTACTAAAAGTAAAATAAACTTGTGTTGGACTTCTTTTCTGTAAACATGTGTTAAATTATTAAGGGTGCTATTAAAGGAATACTGTTATATATAACAATTTTATTTTACTTTTATATTAGTGTCATTGAAGTACACGTGGTCCATATGCATTATATATAACTATTTCAACTTTACCTTTTCTAAGCAGCTTGCCTGTCAACTATTACAAACGGCATTTAATTTTGCGACAATTATGTTGTAATACTACGTTGTTAGAATTAAAACACAACACAGCAGGATTTAAATCTCATTGAGCGAACCTTAAAACATTGGAATAATTTATATTCATGTACCAATAGTAGTATCCACATCCACTTAAACAAACACAATCGAATACACGTACACGTAATATACCTTAACATGAAACTTGATACAGAAGTTTTACACCTATATCTCAGACACAGGTATAGTTGGCCGTTTATGCAATAAGAACAAACAGAACATAAACGCATTGTCACATGACATCATTCTCATTTTAGTAGTTCTTAATTTTGATTGGGTAGTATTATCTCTTCCTTGATCGTTTGATATTACTGTTTTTTTTCTAACGCAAAGGCCGCTATAGTGTTTGAATCTACCAGACTGAGTGCACGTTTTTTTAACAGTTCAACCTTTCATACAGAAACATTTACAAGTATATATTGTTAGTGGAACTATTGTACGGCGTTTGTCACGTACGTATATTAAAAGAACATGCATGCATGTATCTATTCAAGCATATATTTAAATAAAATTTAAAATGTTACGTACTAATTTAACATATACTTTTTATTGTCAATTGTGTGTTGTTAAATTGCTTAACCCCAGGTGCAACCAAATCGACCAAAGTGCGCTAAGAAAGGAAATTTAAAGATATCATGTAAAGAACGATAATAGAAATGTAAATAATTTTGTCAGAATAAACAAAACTAGGATAACACACGCTTTTTATCAGAATGTGTTTAAAATTTATTATTGTATATCCCCACTTAACCAGACAAAATGAAACGTATGGGACGAAATTTTAATCTTAAAATAGCAGAGTCGGCAATTGCGTAATATATTCATACAGCTATATGACCCTTTGACATTTCCTAATATTGATTTATTATTTTCAGGAGTTTCTTTTTATCCTACTGTTTTTTTGAAACATTATTTAATATCGATAGAGCGACCAATGATGTTAATAAAACGGCCTGATATTTGGGTATGTTGTGATCAGTGATTTACGAAGAACGGTAAATAAATTTTAATAAAAATAATTAAATAAATTTGTTCACAGATTTTCGCATTTTCGGAAAATGCCATTGAATGCATTAACTGCAGAAACAAAAGCGGTTGGACTAACCCAAACAAAATTATATATTGAAAAAAAATATGTCTTGAAAACCGGTCTTAATTTATTTGCGTAAAGTGTCGTCCCGGATTAGCCTTACAGTCCGCACAGGCAAATCCAGGTCGGCACTTTCCGCTTTTATGGTATTTTCTGTTTCAAGGAAATCTCTTCTAAACATAAATCCACTGTAGGCGGAAAGTGCCGTCCTGGATTAGCCTGTGAGGACTTCACAGGCTAATCCGGGACGACACTTTACGCACATGCATTAAGGCCGGTTTTCCCTCAACACGCCTGATATTATTTGTCTGCGCCGGGACTCGAACCTATGACTGCCGTAATCAAAAATCTCTCGCGCTTACCACTCGGCTATTTTGATTTAGTTGTGGTAGCGAATTTTTAACGCAATTTAAGTGGTACACGTGTTTTCCATAATACAGATGAAACGAGTTACAACTGATGATTTTTCATGAACAGCACTATATTTCCTATATATGTCTTTGTCAGTATTGTTATTTCGCTTGTTTATATATGATGTATTTTTCTGTTAGGGATCTACGACATAAATGAAAATGGTCAATTTGCCAATCTGTGAACAGGTCCCTTTAATATTTAAATAGTATCTATTTAAACCACATTGTAGCAATTAAGGCAAACGTGGAAACGTTGAATGTGAGTTGACATGTTTTCAGCAACGTAGTAGTTATAGACTTGCCACTTGTTTTATTTGTGTGATATTTTTACAATGCTTTATTGTAGTAGTCTTGTACAAAAACGGTTTTATATAGTTTGGCTTTTAATTAAGCATTTGGTGGCCCTATTTCAAACAGAGATATTTATAAAAGATATAAGGTTTGTATTGACATTCATTAATCGACGCAAACAGATGTGTGACTACGGTACAAAAGAAAATCAGTTTAAACTGAAATATAAACTAGTTGTTTCTAGATGAACAGTGATCAATTTGTATGATGTATACAAAGCAGTCCCCAGCACTACACAACATGTGACATTCTGTATATATCAATTATTGAATAAGACATTATTATTTTAGAAGAAAAGTACCTAAATACTTAGGAAGCACTAACTGATATATTCATATACTGTGATGTGAACCTTGTTCTCTCAAAGGCACTTACAAGCAAGTGATTAGGAAATGTAAACACTGACTTTTTCGTTATAACCCGGTATATCCAGTTTGATCCAAATTTTCTTTCTTATCAAAATTTTTGAACTCGTATTCACCGTTAACACTTAAAATAATAAAATGTCTCAATTGCGCAACTATAACTATATGTATATATGTATTTGTTTGTGTGTTTATGTTATCTGGCTTTTTACACCCAACATTTTGTAGCTTCTTCCTGTAAATGTATGACGATGATCTGAAAATTGAACTATATGATGCTATGTCTTGAAAGCTTTTTATAAAAAAGACGAGATGTTGTTAATACTTGTTGTTTGTTTCATTTCATAGTGCCTCAGACAGGTGCAATTCTGCTATTCTGGTGTGCATCTAGCAATAGAGTAAATCAATTGTAATTAAATTGAATAGTATTCTCTTTTATTTCTGTTTAATTTGAATTGCGTTGCTATGAGGTTAATTTTAATTTACATTTACATGTTTTGTGAATACTTCTAGGCCAATTGTGAGGTTCGTGCGCACGTAAACCGGTTTAATCCCCCAATTCTTTGCATTAACCATTCTAAGGCGGTGACCCCAGTGTTCGCAACTGGAGTTTCGCTTTGTGTATATTTGAACATATTTGCCGACTGTTTTCAAACATTTACCAATAGGCAAATATGTTTGTTTGCCAGGTTTTTTGTACGTTGCGATCATTCCCTTTTTTTTTTTAAATCGCGCTTACTTGGCTTTGCTAAAGCTTACACTATTCCTTATGATTTAAATATATACCGAACTGCAAAATTATTATTTGAATGATATCAATATTAATTACAATTCATTATGATGCACAATTGTGTATTCTAACTTCACCTAGATTAAATATGCTGTAGTTTTCTTTATGAAAACTTAATTAGCCCCGTTTACCAGATTTATTTATTTTGGCAATAGTATACAGCTACTTAATTTATAATTTAATACTTTGTTATCATTTGAATCGAATCTCGTGAAGAAATAAAAGCATAACGCGCGTTGGTTATTTATTGAAACTAGTCTGAACTAACGTAGACTTTGTTAAGTTGGTCTTAACCAATTTGCCGCTCCGACAAAGTGGTAATAATTACGTACACTGCATATTAAGAACAATGCTATATTCAATAGCAGTTTGTTTAAATGACAAGCCGTTGGCACGGAAGGACTGCTTACTATTCAGTGCAAGCCATAAATAATCGGATAATCGATAAAACGATATCATTTAACGTCAGTGGTACCGATGAAACTTAATAATTTACATTACAAATTCAAAACACCTCCGTGATATAAAGGCTCTGATAAGTAGATTTTAAGAGAATGCATCCGCCCTCAAATCCTTATGCGAAGCGTATTTTCCGAACTGATTTTAAAAGGGATAGATTTCAGAATTACGTCATTATTTTATCAATACATTCATCAACTCCGTTTTCTGTTTCAGTTACTGTACGTATGTGAGGCTGGCAAATGTCTACACAACACTGGCTGCGGCTGAATATTTTCGTTATAATCGCGTTGGGTAATAGCTTTGTACTCTGTATATAATCGTACTTCTTGCTGCAAGCATATTTTTAAGAGGCGTAGCATTTCTAAACTATTCAACTGCTTCGTATTTGTTTATGTATAACTTAACAATTAATTACACAATATTCTACAATATTCTTACAGATAATAAAATAAGGCGTCTTTTCTTATGAATATGTCAAATATAAGTAACATTTAAGTAAAGGGTAAGTAATAATATCACGTTAAACCGGTAACGACACATTCTCTTGTACCCTTTATATGCTATAACAGATTTCTTTACACTCAAGGTCTGTCTAATGCAGAAGAGGCTGGTCACTCCCGGCAATGTACGTATGAATTTGAATATGATTACGATTTAAACAAAAATATTATCATACACAGTAAAGAAAAAACTACTTTTATTTCAAGTAATTACATGTAAAAACATCAGTCATCAGGCTTACATTACGGTAAACTTTAAATTAATGTGTGTGCCTTCCTGCTGAAAATACATATCGTGCTCGTTATTTAACGTATTTACTTTGTAAAACGACACACATGCATTTGTGCAGTTACTCTTTTGTTTTAAGACGAGTTCGAGGACAAAAATATCAGATTGGTAGGAGGTAACAGCGAACTAGAAGGGCGTGTTGAAATTCGAATAAATGGCATATGGGGAACTATTTGTGATGATGGCTCGTTTGACTTGCAAGATGGAGATGTTCTTTGTAGGATGCTGAACAAAAATCTAAGGTATGATATTATGTTGTGAATGGAATGTTATAAACCAGTTAAACTACCAAAGATTTGTACTGACCGTTTCAGGGAGGTGTCCCAAGTATTAATAAATTGTGTGTTCTGTGTGTGTAGTTTCGTGTGCCTATTGTCATATTGGAAACTGGTCAGTTGCCGAAAATAAAAGACCGCAGGTTGTAAATAAAAATTTCTCTCCCGCTGATTAATTTGGAGTTTTACATATTTTTTTATTTAACTTACCCTTCATTGCAGCAAAATTATGATAACCCTAAACGTGTTCACAATTGATTTTAATGTATTTTGATACAGACAACATTTTCGTTGTTATCCAATCACATTTATCATATATTTTATGACACTGGAACAGTGCAATGGAGTATTACACAGACGGGCAATATGGGAGAGGAAACGGACCTATATTTTACCGTGAATTGGCATGCAGCGGGTTAGAAAACAGCATTCACAACTGCTCAAGTCAAACCGGTGAAACATGCAATCACGATCTGGATGTGGGGTTGATGTGTACAGGTTTGCCTTCTTATTATATACCTTTCATGTTTTCTGTCATCAAGTATATATATAAGAATAATGAAACTCCAGAGACATCACAAGGAAAGAAACCCTTATTAACACTCGCTGGTCTTTTATTTGAGGCACGTGACCAATTGCCTATACAATACAGGACAATACGCACAAAACAACACAAAATAAACACATGATTAAAACTGGGGTCACAACCTTAGGATGGTCAATGCGAAACATTGGGGGTTAAAACCGGTTTTAAGGCATGCGGAACCTCACACTTCTCAGATTTAATAACAATACACACACTTGTAAATAAATGTTAACCTCACAGCATTGTGTTTCACATTAAATAGTGAAATAAATACATGAGAATATTAATTAAATTGTCAATACATATTGTATTAAAAAACGCAGATTTAAATAGGACGATCGAAAATTTACTAGTGGCCTGTTATAACGGACCACTTTTTATATGAAAACGAACACTTGGCCGAATTCGACAGTTAACGGAATATATATTTACACGCATCTACACAACTCATTTTAACGTTATATCAAATAGTTCGTGATTTGTTTGGTACATATGCTGAAAAGGTATATAATAAATGCAATATTACACAAGTATGGCTGTCTGAGAGCTTGTATAAGTTGTGTCAAGTAGCTAAGCATTCTCGTGCAATACGATACAACCAACTTGACAGGTACAATAGTCCATATACATGGTTATATATGGTCATTGTTTGTAATAACACATTTACGTGATTTAACAATGGAATAGCATACTGACTGAAAAGAAGTAATAACATTGACCAAAATACCCGCAATATAATAGTGGTAATCATTTTGACAAATGTATTGATTGAGAACATTATGCACGAATTGTGTATGTGGCGTATCTTACTTCATTCAAATTATTATGTATTGAACACATGTTTAAAGAAATGTGTTACTTCCAAACTTAATATGCTGTATACACATTTAAGCCTTGGATCCGATTGGTTGAATAACGTATGCGAATGCATACAACATAAAGAAGATAATCACGGTCGTTTACATGAATTACTATCGACATCCTATTACTAGCTTTCTGCAAAAAGTCATTAATTGGGTTACACATTGCAGGTTGCCCGCGATCTGAACAAAGGCATTACGGTTTGCTGGAGCATGCCAACATCACTGGCGATGGAGATGTGTAGACAGGCAGCTGTAGCAACGGGACATCTACATTTCAGTTTACGTACAGATGTAATCTAAATGGCTATCATTGTTTATATATCCGTGCATTCTAGGTCATCGTCAAACGCTGGGTTGACTCTCGTCCTCGCCTGAAACATGTCCTCCTCCTCGTGGTCGTCGTCGAACCTGTCCAGGCTGTCCATGGACTTGTGGAGCGCGTGCAGCTGCAGCGTGGCTCCCAGCAGGTCCTCGCTGGACATAGAGCCGCTCCTTCCGGCCCCCGGCGTGTCGTCCGTGTACATGTCCATGGTGACCTCCTTCTCCTCGATAGTGTCATAGACTGTGTGCATGTGTTCGCCGTTGGTGTCCACGGCATTGTCGTCTATGTTCATATAGTCATTATTTTGGCTGGAAATTAAAAACACAATACCATTATGAACTAAAACGACAAAACAAAGTTGAACGAACCCGTAAATATAGTGTGGTGCATCGTGTGCATGTGTTCTTCGCAGTTGTCCACTGCATTGCCGTCGATGTTCATGTCATACTTGATGTAGCTAGAAATTATAATAATACCGTAATATACAAAACGATAATGTCGTATACGGTGTGTGTGTGGTACCCATTGGTGTCTAGTGCATTATCGTTCATGTCATCATAGTTATGGCTGAAAAGTAATACAGTAATACAGTATTGTAATATACACAGCATATAGTGTTAAATAACCATTACGTATAGTTTCGTTCATGGTGTGCATAATTATGTTCGCCAGTGCTATCCACTGCGTTACAATAATCGGTTAATGTCGTCGTAGTTATGTCTGTAACTATTGTAGTAATTACATTACATTACATTAAACAAATCAATAAAAGAACTATCAATAGGAGTAATGAATGTTCTTCTTTACCCTATGGCACATTGGTACTGACTAACTATTACATCAATAGCATAACTAACCTACCAACAACCTGCGTTCAGCCATATTCCAATTATTGACCAGACCATCTTTTTACGAGCAGAGAACTACGGTTCCATAGTTCTTGCCGGACAAGGTTTTCCAACTAGTGGTCAGTGTGACCTCGACCTTTGACCATATAATCCAATAATAAATAGTGATCTAGTTGTAAATCAACATACACATCAAATTACATGCATATGAACCTAGGCCAACGAGGTTCATAGTTATTTCATGGACGAGTTTATTTTAACTATTAGACAGTCTCACCGTGAACGTCGATGCCCAGTAATCATAGTTATGGAAACACTTGTACTGTATGGTGCCGCAATATACTAACAAGAAACTAGTACGAGCCGATGTGTATCTGGCATTTGCGCTAAGTAACAGGTAATATTAACGTAACATTACGTAAACGGCCGTTCAGCTAACTAGAAGTTTTTCCGCAAATGTCTTACCATACATGTAATATTTTGTGAGATTGATATTACGCACATGCACGATATATTGATTTACAAAACATTGTATTTACCAAACATTGACTGTCTTTTACATTTCAACGTAAAACATGTTATAAAACGGTGTCTATTATCAATTAAAAAGTTGTCGTTCGTTTAAATAAACACAAATATAAAATGTTTTCATTATTATACCTATATATTTGAAATCATGACCTATTTATTCTACTTCAATGCACCGACCTTTAACGTGATAGTCTTGCAAAAGTATAAATGAGCAATAATGAAACAAAATGCATTTCATTCAATGAACCCGTTATATTTAGTCCATGGCGATTAACAATTTCAAAAAAACATCTTCATTCGGTCTGTAGAAAACTGCACAGGCTGATCCGAGACGACACTTTACGCAAGGGCATTAGGCCCGGGTTTCCCACGACACGCCTCATATGTATAAAATGTGGCAACATATATGAACACTATTTTTGTTTTACTCACTATGAATCATTGTTGAATGCCATATTAGTGTCCACATCTTTGATATCTGCGTCGATAAGTGGATTTTTGCTGTAAAGAAGTATCAACATTATATTGAGCATTGTGCAGGCGATACAATTATAAATACGCATATATGGACGATGTAAAGTTTGTGCATTCTGTTAAAATAATTTAAAATTGCATTGAACTCAAACTGCATTTATTTTAGAATAAAAAAAAATGATTCCACTATTTAATTCAAAGTTCTTTATTTAAAACATTTAAGCGATTGCAAAACAGCACCTCAGACAAAAAATACAAAGAATCCAATCTTAATCAAACGCACTGACCTTTTTGAGAAAATGTTACTGCCAGGTATGACAGGAACAATCTCTTCCATTTCATTCATCTCAAAATCTGTTCAAAGAGAAAACGCTGATGTGAATAATATTTAAACACACACACCAGAACCAGCAATAGCTAAGACTAAGATGATTTTCTTTTGGATTAAGTCTTATAAATATTTTTGAACACTTTTCCGTTGTCTAAGTATGTATTTGTTATTTTTTTAAACCTTTTAAAGGGACTTTTTCACAGTTTGGGGTAGGAAAAACTTTTCTCTAATTTTGGAATTTTAAAACAGGAATTTGTAGAATCGATCACAATTTGTCTGTTATGCTGTTTTTGTTGCAAAACATAATTATTCTGATGTATATTATATCATTTTGTGTAAAAAGCTCGGGTATGTCTACCATGTAAAACATTTTTATCGAAAAGTAAATAGATATTCGTCAAAGGTTTAACATTGCACGAACAATATTCTTTTCAAACCTTGAAATATGAAGAATAAATGTATTATTGAACAAGAAAAAGAGTCACATTTAGAAAATTGTTTTTCACAGCAAAAATATGTTAAACTGACCCTTTAATTGATGTCAATAAATTATATTTAAACCGTTTTGCAGTTTAACTGTAATTGTTGTATATATTGATCTTCAAATGTTATTGTTATGAACAATTCATCGACGAGATATATTAAACTAATGAGTAGAAATATATTAAGTAAACCATGCTGACGAATGTCTATACATGCTAATTAATATTTTGATAAAATTATAATAACTAACCTTTCACGTTAATGTTTGCTGCCTTCAACTTTCGCTTGTACCTAAAATATAAATAATTGTTACCGCTTCCATACAATTCCAACGCATGTACTTTATGGTTATATAATTTTAATTCCGCGATCTATACTTTTAAATGTGGTTAACGCTCAACCAAACTGATCATTGGACACATACAAATAAACAAACATAATGCTTTGGAAATAAATAACGTCAAGTCTAAATAAACTGACATTAATTACAGTATACAAGCACTGCTTGTAAAATATGTGTGTTGTAAACAATGTTGAATCATTTATGCCACTTACGTTCTTTATGTGGTTAACACAAATACAAATGATACATTCTCAAATTGTTTTTAGTCTAGAATTAGAGAAACATTATTGTTTGCAGCATGCCAAAAAAGCGCAGAAGCGACCACAGCTTAAAACGTGGCTCGTATAAAATACCTACGAGGCGTGTCGTGGAAAAACCGGGCTTAATGCATGTGCGTAGTGTCGTACCGGATTAGCCTGTGCACCACACCGGGACCACACTTTCCGCTTTTATGTTATTTTCAGTTTAAATGAAGTCTCTTCTAAACATACATCCTCTGTAGGCGGAAAGTGCCGTCCCAGATTAGCCTGTGCGGACTGCAAAGGCTAATCCGGGACGACACTTTACGCACATGCATTAAGCCCTGTTTACCCACGACACGCCTCCTACCTATTCTTGGTGTTCATCCATACGTAGATGACGACGAAGATGACCAAAGCTTCTCCGCACGTGACACCAAGCAATATGTAAAACGTCCGCTTTGAGTTGTCGTCTGTTCCAGTCTTGGTGTCGGATAGAGCCTTTAAGACACTGACACAATGTAGCAATGTACAAGTAATGAAGGAATTTTTAAATATCACATTACCCTTCCAACAGGTACTTGGATCTGTGAATATCGAATATTGTTCTTTTTATTCAGCACGGCTTACATAGTACGTATTTGTGCACCATTAAACGACCTTAATATAATATTTGGCGTGCAGGAAAACAAGTATATCTGATATGTTTCGCGTCGAAAAGGGGTTGCTATTGTTTGTTAACACCAGGAACTTCTATTGTTTGCTAAACCTTTTCAATTAGCTGCGTGAAACTATTCATAACAAGGTTAAAAATGCATTGAATACTGGTTATTCAAAAAGTGTACAAAGCATATGTCAACTTTATTACATTAACACATACGATAACAATGTTCTTGTGAATACGTGTTAATAATAGGGGTATTGTCAATTTTTAAACGATTACTTTTTAAAAGAAATAGTAGCGTATAAGCAATTACAATACATACATGTAAGCATTTCATACACAATAACACACAACATTCTATTTATGTTACATTGAAAACTCTAAAAAAACATCCACCACAATTGCCAAATTATTTCAATAACAGTTTACATTTAATTTGGTACATAGACGTAAAACATATCTTTATTACCTGCAACGACGTTTCAATGTTGTACTTATTCATTAGAGTGATAAGATTTGGGTCTTCGGACTTTTTCTCAAGCAATCTAAAATATGCATTATTAGTATGAGTGAAACAGCCATCAGTTAGAGAACATATATAAAAACTGAAATGATGGTAAGTGCAAGTATCCATGAAACATAACTTTACTATTACTAATTGCTCTGCTGTAGACACATTGTTAAATAGCTCATCGGACATACTACGAATAAATATGCATACATTAATTGTTTGAATAATATACTACTGCAACGAACAAACGCGTCAATTTGAACTTAAGAAGAAACCTTTAATTGAAATATTATCGTTATGCTCGTTGCAGAAGCTTTCGAAATAGTTGTAAAGAAATATTATAAACAAAAAATGTACTTGAATACGTCCTCGGCTTGAAGAACCTCTTGAGTTACTGGATTTACAACATGGAATTCCAAATCAGAACTGAAAGGCATTGGAAATACATTTATGGAACAGTTCAACATCTTAAAAATAGCTAAATGAACTTGTTCACAGATTTTCTTATCTTGAAAAATGTAATTAAATGTCTTAACTACAAAAAGCTAGAGCAGTTGGACTAATCAAACACAAATATTATATAAACAAAAAAATCATGGAAAGATTTGCCTTCGCCGGGAATCGAACCTACGACCGCCGGGATCAAAATGCTGTCATACTGTCAGTCATAGTAGTGAATTGTTAACGCTTTGTAAGTAATACACGATGAAAAGATTTACAAACGCTTTATGATTTTATCCATTTCAACTGATGATTTTTCATAATATTTCATAGTCTGTAGTGTTCGTTCGCGTGTTTATATATAATGTATTTTTCTTTTTGGGATCTTTGATAATTTTTTTTTTAATTGTCAATTTGCCAATCTGTGAACAGGTCCCTTTAAATAAACACTGCAATTTCGACCAATTGCACTGAATGTAGTGTTGTACAAGTACTTCATAATCTAGAAATACAAGATATACGTGTATTAACTATTAAGAGAACAGAAATTCATTTGTTTCACAATTGTCTAATAAAAGGCAACAACATGCTTTAATATTATTATGTAAAGCTTTCTTCCGGAGATACCTTGTTGAAAATACTTTATCATCTTTTCTATGGTTTGATAGCTTGTCGAACACGAACTTGTAACCAGTAATTTGACCGTACATTCTGTAACGAAATTGTAAGCCAATTATTTATAAGTCGAAGTATAGAACATAACGTTAAACTTGCTTGAAAAGCAATTTAATTTATATATATAAACATGATAATCGAATCCGATTGGACTAATACTGAAACAATACATTTTAAATACTTTATATTGCTTTTATTGTTAGTGGCATCTAATGAACCAGATATGAATGACATAAAACGGGTGCATTGTGATGTTTGGTTTACAGCTAAGTTCAAAGAAACCTCATTATATCGTCCTTCATTGCAGAGGCTTCCTCCTTTCCGTGCCGAAGAACCATAGTAACAATCTGCGATTTGCTGATGAGGTATATCTGTAACGCAATAATATCTTACTTGACATATCGGTTATTGAACAGTTCTGTAAACAAACGTCCGTGAAATCATTTTATCGTAAAATGTTTTTGTCCACCTGGCATTTGTGTGGGTTTTACTTTTTCTGTTCTGTTGTACCCTGTGCGCACAGAAGCAGTTTCCTTGTAAATAACTATTTATACATATTAAGAGAACTATTTAGAACTAATTAAATCATTTTTAAAACTTATATTTAGTCAGTATAGTTTCACAAGATGTTGCTGGAGTGAATTTTATCCCATTATCCGGCGTGCACTGACGAAATAAAACCACATGGAATAAACTTTGCTTTATTTCAACAGGGTAGGATAAAGCAAACACGCGCAGACTAATAACGTCATCTTGTAGATATTTACGTTTTTTCGTAATATTTAGTGTGTTTTCTTCCGTTTATTTTCAAAATAAAAACATAAAACGATGGGATAAATAGACTACTTGGTAAGTGTTGAATAAATATAAGTTTATTTGCTCGGCTAAATAAACTTATCTTTATTCCATACTAACCTAATATTATCTATATATTTCAATAATGTAACTTATAACAGTAAACAATAGACTACCCGATTTCAGAATGATACTATACCGTTATATTCGTGTTGTCTTCCCCGGCCGCGTCCTTGACCTTGATCGGGACAATGAAGTATCCAGACAGGGTCTCATCAATTATTTTATTGGCGAAAATAGTTCCATTGCCGGTAACACAGAAGAGGTGCTACGAAAACAATTAAAATATATGACGCATGTCGTGTGAAAATCGGGCTTAATGCATGTGCGTAAAGTGTCGTCCAGAATCAGTCTGTGCAGTCCGCACAGGCTACTCTGGGACTACACTTTCCGGCTATAGTGGGTTTATGTTAAGAAGAGACTTTATTGAAAGAAAATACCATAAAAGCGGAAAGTGCCGTCCTGGATTAGCACGAGCGAACTGCACAGGCTGATCAGGGACGACACTATGACGCACATGCATTAAGCCCGAGTTTCCCACGACATGCCTCATACATGGTTTAATTTATCATTTTTGTACAATTTTACACGGATGATTTGGTATGACATGTTATTTTAAACGTATGTCAGCGTATGCTTACCCTATAAATGAAAACACCAACACATTTTTGCAAGATAAAAGATTTACTCTTCATGAGTATACTGTTAAAATATTACGATGCGCTGTTCAAAATAATTCCATTATATTCTAAATCAGTATAATTAAGTTACCTTAATTTAATGACGATACCACATTATACCTACATAGTTGCAAAGAAACATCGTGAACGATTCTACCTGAAGTAAACTCCACTTACAGTTTGATTATCGGCGCATTTTTCCATGCCGCTTCCTGGCGTTATGTGTTCCGTTAAGTCATCACTGACAATGACAGGTCCATCGTTGGAGAATGCCCACGAATCGGAGCCAAACCTTTTTGAGTCCTTGTCATGAACGTATGTCTCATTCTGTGACAAAAGTAGATAAATTACATGAGTTGATTTTATGCATACGTTTTGTCAATACGATCAATGACACCTTATTAATAATAATAACTGTCATGTAACCAATATATGTTTTCGGTAAATGACGTATTACTTCTTGGTACCAAAAACCCTAATGAGATAAATTATATAATGTTTAATTCCGCTCTTCAATAATTTTCAAACATACGAACATGCTTACAAAAGTTAATAATGGATTGATGTATAAGCCACAATGTTATGATATGTATGTCAATACATGCACTTACCCGACATTTCTCAAAATAGGAGACATAAGAGACATATGACACACACGTTTGCAGGTCAATATTCTTAATTTTGACTTTATCACAAACCTTGAGTTTCAGTTCCAACACTGAGCCTAGTTCCGTGCCGTGCACCATGCCTATATTAAAAATTGTCAGATCTCGGTCGAACACTGGAGGATTGTCGTTGACGTCTTCAATGTCGACGTTAACGGTTACATCACTTATTCCACCAGTCTGACTGAGCCTAAAGGTGTTCGCACACGAGGCATTCGTCTGGATGGAACAGTCATACACGTGGATGTGCAACTCGATAGACTTTACCGTTTCGTAGTCGACCGGTTGAATGTTCGTTATCTCGCCAGTTATGTTGTTTAAGACGAAGTAATTTGTCCAGTTTGCATTAACTGTTTCTATAAGTAAGGAACCACGATACATAATTGTTATCTTAATTCGTAAAGAAATAATCATATTCTTACTCAGGCTTTTAAATCAACTTTAAATTTTAGGGGTTCACAGGTTTTTGATATTTAGGGGTCCTCTCAATAAAAGTGGGGGTCCCATTCATTTGTTTTGTCTGCATTTGTATCATCATTTTGAATGTTTTGCATCAATAATTTAGAATGAAGGCATTATAAAATAAAGTTAATAATTTTATAAATTACATCTATGAAATAAGTAATTTTAACACTGAATTGTATCAACACATCAGCAAAAATCACTCATCCAATGGGATGCAAATTTAAAAATAGGAGGGGTCCTGACTCATAATTAAGGGGTATTCGAAGCAGAAAATCGAGTCCGGTAAATCCCTGCTTACGCCCCATGTTTGAATACAACAAGTTTTGGAAATAATTATAAGTTTCAGAGCATAGACTATTAACCCCAGCTGCAACAGCAGTAAATAATTTACTCATTAATTATTCTTTGTCCGTTATTTGGGCAATTGGCCCGTTGCGCATGTAATGGTATACTAACTACATAAATATCGAAACAATATAAAACGTACATACATGGTGTAAAAGGTCAATGCGTCTCATTGAGTTTTATCAGACGCACAAAAGCTTAGACATGATTAATAAATAATCAAAATAATGATAAAGCAAATAAATATTAGCTTCCTAATATTTCAATTCCAATAAAAAAGTAAATTGTTAAAATAACACAAAAAGTTAATTACATATAATTACAATCCAATCACGCGGCAATATCATTTTATCTAATAAGAAATTAAATGTTATCTTACTTCGTACAAAATACTCGCTTTTCATTGGTTTAGCCGGATTACCTGCTGACCGTGTATTATTCCATATTATGTCAGTATCGGTTTATATCCAGTCAGTAAAAATCATTCTTTCAAAATAAACATGGCTGTTAGGGCATTTTAAAACCAAATAAAGAATCGGTGACATAAACACGTATGTTAAAGTTTAGTTTTCAAAAAAGGAAGTAGGCCTATAACCGAGTGTAACATTGGACAGTACAAGTCATAAAAATAAACATAAAATGACGTAACAAAAATCAACATGTTGACGTCATTAAATAAAGCTAAGTTTAAGAGTGTTATTATGCTGATGGTGGAAAGGGAATGGTACTCGGTAAGATAAATTCGTTACATGGCTCTTTACTGACCCCGCACGGTGGGACACAGGGTAGTACATTTTTATTGGGCTACGCTCTCGCCCAATATCAATTCACGCCGTACGGGATCAGTAAGAAGCCGTATAGGCCTAACTAATATAAGTTAACAACCTACCATCTTTAAACGTATAGCAGGGTATGCCGTCCTTATCTTCATCTGCTGCTTGCACCTTTCCTATTGGTATGTGGCTGGTTGAGTTCTCCCGGAGCTTCAAACGAGTGTCGGACGAGTTGAACGTGGGCAGGTGGTTGTTAACATCAATCACCTTGACCGTTATAAGTGTTTCGCTAAACAGGTGATTCGGAATGCCTTGGTCTGTGACGCGCAGAAAAAACTGAAAAACATGTAATGTGATGTGAAATGAATCAAAATATAAAATGGCGTGTGTGTACACTCCCTTTATCCAAAATGCATTAATTTGACGCAGGCTAACTAGATACATACATTAATAATAAATACATATATGTTTGGACACACGGTAAATACAAACATCCGTCTACGTACATGTACATAAAAAAACAAATTCAAGGTAATGTATTCAAAAGCAGCATTGCAATCATCTTCAATGTAATGAAACAAACAAGGCTGAATCTACCAAAGGTACATATAATGTTAAGTAAAGAAACCGACCTTATATTCGGGTTGCCTATTAACATCTAAAGTTTCATGCAATGTAAGACGTCCATCAGTCGACATTACAAATGTGTTGTCATTCAAGGTCGAGGATTGGTCATACTCTCTGATATTAAATGTTGAGTTTGCGTTTTGACCGTAATCTCGATCTGTGTAGTTAAAGTTCCAGATAAGCCTGTTCAGAGTCTCGCACTGAAGTTAGATACATGTTTATGTATTTGGAGTAACTAATGAACAATTAATGAAGTTTCATAATACAAATAATGTAGTGTTTCTCACAACTCTTGGGCTATGAAGCAGGCAACTACCGGTCAATATGTTTATTAATATGTCTTAATTTTACAACCGGTGTTAAAACTCTAACACATAATAATTCGGTTCAATTACAAATGTGTGACTTGTTTTTTCCGCTATCAGTATTCGAAATTCTATCAAATATAATTGTATCCGACTTTATCGAACGAAACAGAAATACGTGCAATGCATCAGCACAAAGGTAAACAAGATTTAATTGGAATAACAGGTAATCATTTAAAGGATATTTAACCATCAGAAGATGATATATAAGAACTTCTGACTTGCACAGGCCAAAACATGATAATACAAAGGACAAATAAAAACAAAAACAAATATTTGAATCTGACCTCATAAACTCTAATTAATGAATCCCTTGGCATATTTCCTATTATAGGTGGGTGTAGATTGACATCCTCGACACTTATCTGTACTGTCACGTTTCCCATAAGTTGCGGGTTGCCATTGTCTGTACAATTAACAGTCAAATTATACAAACCAGACCTATCGGTCAGATCGTCTACAACATTAATATTGCCATCATTGGAAATTGCAAATAAATGTTCATCGTCTTCCATTGTGTATATCACACGTCTGTTCTCCCCTTCGTCAGCATCCATGGCCACTACTCTGAGCACCATTGTTCCATTCTTCGCCGTTTCAGGAATACGACCATAATAGCTGCTTGGAAATGTAGGCGCATTGTCGTTAATGTCCAAAATAATGATGTACACACGTGTCGCGCTAGTTTTCGTAAGCGCATGGTCCTCCGGGTTATCTGTAGCCTCAATTGTCAAATTGTAGTACGAAACCATCTCACGATCCAAAGTAGATACGACGGATATTTCACCCTGGATTATCCACATACCCAATTTGAAGACATGTGGACGAGAATTTATTGCATTGGGGAAGGTTTCGATTGCATTAAAATATAAAATATAAAATTTCATAATCATGCTAACAAAAAAAAATACGGACCAGAATAAAACAATCGAGAATATGTTTATTTTGGTAACTATCCATTAAAGCAATGAAATGTGAATCTGTTTACACGCAATTATGATTATGGAACAAATTATGTAATATTTTAATGCAAACATATGTTTTGCAAAACTTACAGTGTCTTTGTTAATGTCAAATTTCTTTCCAGGATCACCAGCACTTATCTTATAAGTGACTCTGGCATTTTCACCCGCATCTTCGTCAGTTGCATTTGCCACTACAACAAATGTTCCATTTGTAGCATTTTCTGGGATGGTTATTGGCCTTTCAAAACGAAAGAAAACCGGTGGATTGTCATTGAAGTCGAGAATATCTATGTTAATTTGGACTGTCGAGTTTAAGCTTGGTACTCCATTATCCATTGCCACGGCCGTTAAAGTGATGCTATCATTTGTCTCTCGGTCGAGGTATCCCACTTTTGATAGAATCCCTGTAACACAACGACGTAATAACTTTGTTTGTTACATAGATATTACTGTTACTTGACATTTAGTTTGGTTTCACGTACACATACATGTATAAATGTACCCACAGAGTTAAAATATAACTAGCAAATTCAAATAATTTAGATATGTAAAATAACACGATAACATAAACTAGACTGGTCTGTGGGTATTGCTATAAATTAATAGTTCAAAGGCATATGCAAAGTAAATAATAACAAGCAAACTTCTAAAACATTACAAAAACAGACAGTACATACCGGTAACGTTATTAATTGTAAACGCCGCTTGCGGAGTTTGAATACTGTACGTGATGGTTCTGTTTTCGTCCTTGTCAGTGGCACTGACTGTGAGCACATTTGTATCCTTTGGAGCCTTCTCGGAGACACTTCCGTTGTAAACCTTGGAGGTTAACTCTGGGTTGTTGTCATTTATATCCTCCAGGGTGATAGACAATATTGCTGGAAAATGGGACATATTAAAACATATAACAATGAATATAATGTAAACAAATAAGGAAAAGTATAATAACAATAAAAACAATACCAGGTGGTTTTTAGGTTAGTATTATATAGTCAAGTGTTTGTCTCGTAGTTAATGGTATTGTATATAAATTAATAAACATATCACATCTTTTAAATAATATGAACACGTAAAAACGTTAATAACTCAAAAACTAATGTGATATGTGATAGCATTAAACGATGTTGAATTTTCAGACAATATTTTATTGTTTAGATTTCGCTTCATAATAACTCGAATATTGTTTTCTAAATACCTGTATCATTTTGTGTTTTCGGTTGAACTGAATAAAGATCCTCAACAAATATTTGTATTTGAACGGTCTTTGCTATTTCCCGGTCAGCTGATTCAGTAACATTGATGTTTCCGTTTGTTTCATTTACTACGAACCAGCCCTGTATTTGATAATGACATTTTATACAACAAACTGTTCGGCCTGGCAACTTTATCGACATTTGTTATTTTAGCACAACAAAATATATAAACACGAAAACACATACACGTATATCAGGCTGAATTTAAATTGTAAATTAAAGTGCTTTCAATAATCTCTTTATTTCTATGTTATTGGACATTATATTTATGGCATGTATGCATGCTGTTTGTCGATACATTGATATTATTTGTAAATCATACAGTGTATTTATATATATATTGTTTTTCAATGGTTTTCTAAGGTTTTCTTGTTTCATAAGTTATATTTTTTTATCTTGTTATAATAGCATCTTCTTTATACTTGATAGAGTAATTAGCTTATTTTAAATAGTAAACATCGATGTTTCTGTAAGTATTGTAACAGAGGAACAAACAAACGAGTTCTAAAATAATTCTTACCTCGGTCAAATTAACGTTAATAGGGTGTCCAACTTCATCAAAGGCATAAACTAGGGACATTTTGTATTGTAAATAGCTGTGTGTATCAGGGTCTGTTGCATAACAGACCGGAATAGAGGGACCCTGTGTTCTGTTCTCAAACACTTCCATGCTACACGAATTAGGTCTAAAGATTGGGGAAACATCGTTGACATCTTTTATGGTAATTGACACCACTGCTGTCGAATTTAATGGCGGCGACCCTTGGTCTAAGGACATGACGGTAATATTATAGACCTTCTGAAGTTCAAAGTCTAATTGTGCGTCAACTTGAATGGATACTACTCCTGACAATGGGTCAACTCTGAACTTTCCTGCAGATCCCGACACAATGAAATAGTTGATTTCCCTATTCCTGTCACTGCCGTCGCCATCCTTGGCGTTTACAGTAGCTACCGGAAATACTTTGAACAGAAATGCATGAACACATTTTATAGTTTAGCAAGGAGTAAACGCACAATGTATTATAATGGTAAGCAATTAACAATTACACGGTTTATTAAACTTTATAGAGCAGTACTAGTTTTACGTTTACCTAATCATCATAGAAGACGTATAGACATAGCTAGAACAATATGATACATGTTTTAAACGCACATGTGTTACATTATATGTCAGTATGGTTATATACTAGGCATTAAAAGTATAAATATACATTTCTCGCAAATAAAATTGGTATATGCATACTTAATGTTATATTTGCGTTTTCTCTTAGTAGTTTTCATATACTTCGTATGAAATATGAATCTACATAAAAATAAGACCTTTTCAAATCATCTTGACCAATGATCATAAAATAGTACGTACCATTGTCTAAACTCGACGTTGCATTCTCAAATGTTTCTCCATAATACACAGACTGATAGAAAAATGGAGCACAGTCGTTAATGTCCTAAAATATGCAACGTATTGTGAAGTCAGGAACATGTTTAAATGAAGTGATCTAACGTTATTGTTTGTCATGAAGACATTTTAATAAATAAAAGTCTATTTTGTCATGTATTCTAAAGTCAAAGAATACATACAAATGTTGAAGTCTAATAATGGATAAAAAATATTTAGCGAAAACGGGCACTTGGATACAAACCTGTACAGAGAGCCTCACTATTGTGGTGTCGTTAAGAGGCGGCTGACCATTATCAAATGACATAATGGTGATATTAATAATTCCATTCAAGTTTGATTCTATAGCCTCATAATCTACAGGATAACAAAGGAAAAGCTCTCCTGTTGATTCATTTATGGTGAGGTTGTTGAAGAAATTAGCATCGGACGTCTGTGTTATGTTGTAATAAAGTATACTATTTATCGAATCTTCCAAGTCAGCATCCTTTGCCTGGAATGCAATTAAGTGTATAACCAACCTGCTATGAATTATAAAAGAAACAACACACACCAAACACGAAAATACGCATTCCAGTATTTAAATGCCCCAAAGTATATAGTTACAAAATTATGTTTGTTATTTATATGGAAGGGTATTTTTTACAGTTACCTTGACGCGGACAATCGGATTTGAGTTATAATCCTCGTTTTCGTTTATTCGAACTTCATATAAATCTTGGCTGAAAATTGGTGGATTGTCGTTCTCGTCTGTTAGAATTACAGCTAATGACGACGTATTTCTGTGACCTGCTATGTCAGTCACTGTAAGCGTCATATAAAATGTATCTTGCCGCTCCCTGTCTAGATTCTTTGGTGCACAATCGGTGTATATGGCACCAGTAGCATTATCTATGGTAAACCTGATTAAACAACAATTATTCTTTAAGTTTATAACGTAACATCTTTATAGAAACGTCATAAAAATGCATTGGTGTTATAGCCAGCTTCTATAAAATGAAAGCTTTTACGTAGAATGTTTGATATGGTCCGATCTCTCGAACAGCCTTACTTTCTCAATCACTCACACATTTAGTTGTTCACTCACTAACGACGTCATTTACTGGCTCATTCGTTCACTGATTCATTAGCCATTGCAAATCAATGTATTAGTTTAAGAAACTTCCAATGTTGAAATGGTTTTTTATTGTATTATTATACCGTGTTTACCCAGTGCATACCATTTTCCTCCCAATAGTGAATAGGAAAGTTTTTCTGTACCATTCTCGTCTTTGTCAGTAGCCTGTTAAAATAATTACAAATAAAACATCTTGAGTATATTTAATTACATTACTTAATCGCATACATAAGGACTTGCATCAATTTTAGTATGTTTGAATGAATGAAAAGGTTTATTACTTAAATGCACATATTCCATCGGAAGTGAACAAATGGTCGTGTAATGTGTGGAATTATATTATAACTTTAAGAACTTTTATATTTGGTGTTCGTTTCCAGCCTGACTGATATTCTTTCTTTAAAGGTAAAAACATTGAGCATGTGCCATGAACCTACCGTCACATATCCAACAGGAGTTCCATTTAATGGGTTTTCATGAATGCTAAACTCGTATGAACCATTGAGGAATTGTGGCACATTATCATTTACGTCTTTTACGTTCACTTTGACGACAGCTGAATCATTTGATTCAGGATTTTTTGATTCTTTTACAGTGACCTGCAAGTTTAAACAATGTTTATAAAGATGAACCTTAATTTGATGGTAATAATATAAATACAAAACGGATGGAGCGACACGAACATATTTGGCTAATAGCTTAAGACACGAGTCGAATCGGAGGAGACGCGATGATTGACGTGGCATAAAATTAATTGACGTCTCGCGGCATCTACTACCGCACGCAAAGTTACAAAACGTAATTCCATTGCGGTCATTATAAACCAGTCCGCGTTAATGCGCAAAGATACAAGTACAAGAAATTACGCAACTTCCTGCCGTCAAGACGGTTTCCCCAGAGCTGTACTGTGAATATATGTTTTAAAAAAGACAGAAACAAAATAGGCAGTTGCCACTTTGCAAGTGTCTCTTACCAGCAGTTTAAACTGTTTAATTTGTTCATAGTCTAACAACGTGGCGTTTTTATAATTGGTGACTTTTATTCTAATTTCACCGTTTTGGGTAACAACAGATGGGTCGGCTGTGAAAAGTGCACACGTTGATCCGTCCGGAAATGTTACATTGATATCCATCTTTGCATTATTGTCCTAGAAAATACAAGATACATAATTAATTCATCACACACACCCACCAGGTCAATACTTTATCACACGCATTTTGTGTTTACAAATATCTTAACAGACGTAGACCTATTTGATTCTTACCTGATCTTCATCAATGACGAAAATACCTCCTGGAAAAGAGATCGTGTCGCCTTCTCCTGAGTTTTCTGGTATAGTTCCATAATACTCAAACTGGTTAAAACGAGGGCTGTTGTCATCGAGGTCATTGATAGTTATGGTCACACTTGTATTGGCGGACGTAGCGCCACATTGGTGGGTGATGTTCTGGTCAATTTCGTTCACCTGGACATGTGTATTAAACGTTGAATTATTGAAATATATCATTACCAATTACATATATTATGGTATGTTAAAATCAATTGGCTATAAATGATAGTGAACAATTTTAACGTATAATACGATATACATGAAATCGCAAATAGACAAAATGGCAATTACAAATATACTGAATTGCAAATTATATACCTCAACTGTCAATGTACATTCACCATTCTTCTTCAGTATAACGCCTGTGTCCCTATCTATAGAAGCGTTTGTACGAATCCAGCCATCTTCATAAATATGAAATAGTTCCGAACAATCGCCATCTGAAACCAAAATAAATCCCAATAAAACATTATAAACGCCATTCCGAATGATTTAAATCCAGTGTTATAAATATATTTACATTTAAACACGTGATATATATTTTGGTTGATGGAGTCCCTTGTTTCATAGTAAAAGCTTTGTTCACCACGTATAGGGCACACCTGGATCTACAGTGAAAAGAATATTAGAATCACCCGAAGATAAGTAATATTACGATTCCCGTTTATTATACCTGTTCATTAAAATGACCATTAAATATATAAGAAGAATTACCGAACCCTATATATTCCATGCAGTGATTAGTAGGTTTTAGATGTGCCTGAGAAATGTGATATACACACTGGTAAGTGTTGCTATTGGATAAAAACATATTCATATATTAGACTATGTTCCGGAGTATGCACTTCTGACTGATGCGTTTATATATTTTTTTTTTTATATTCCTATAATTATCATACGTAATCTGATATTGACATTTCGCTAGATGTTGCATAGGATATTACCTGGCAGTATACTGTAAGCAACTTCGTTTGGGACGCCAAGGTCGCCATCGCGTGCGGTTACTTGTATAACTGACGTATTCTGCAGACATTAGCAAAGTATATCGAGTAGATTAGTTATTAGTTTTAAGTGTATGTTACATGTTTTCTATAGGCTGTTGGGACATACATTTTAAAATTGTGCATGTTTGTGTCTATAACTTTTGAAATAAAACGGATCAAGTCATCTTGGTGTTGATAAGGTTATGATATATGTAGTTCCTTTGCAACATTTCCTTTTTTTCTTTTAAAACTTCATAATTGTTTCACAAAGTTGGCGAAAAGGCAAATGTGATTATATACATGTACTATAACAACTGCATAAAACGTACTAAAATAAAGAGCTCATTTCTAAAATCATGCAAATATTAGTAAATTACTTTACCATTTGAACATTTTCGTCAATGTTTATTCTGTAGAGATTACTCATGAAGAAGGGCGGTTTATCCTGAACGTCATTGACCCTGATGATCAGATCCGCGGTTGCGTTCTGAGGAGGATTTCCGTGATCCTATGACAGATGTAGAACAATAGTATCATGGATTATTTATCTGTCCTTAATGCTTACAATTACCATTAGGCAATGTTGAATACAAGTATGTGAATTTTTAATAATAAAGAATACTATGAGGAAACAATTTCATTACATTAATACCGCACGTAGCAAAGTATCCAATATTCATGCAAAACATGTATTTCATGCTAGAGAAAATGAGTACAAGGAAGCTTGAATAAATACTTTTTATAAATCGTTCATAATGAAATGCTCGACGAATTAAATAAATAATTAGTCTTACATGCACCGTGACTGTAAACTGGTAGTAACTGTTTTCTTCATAGTCGAGTTGTTGTAACAAGTGAACTACACCAGTGTCCGGAGTGATGTTGAAATGGTTTTTGTACTCATTCTCCGCACTGGGAGACTGTACATAATCAAAAAATGATTTAATTATTAACAAACTTGTTTCTTGTTTCCCCAGCATTTGCCAGCTACTGCACAATATGAAGTAACCAGGCAAAAAACGACAAGGAGGCTCATACGTAAAAAATAACCGCATTCATTATTAACTCCTAATAAAATAAAATAAAATATAATAAGTGTAATTAAATATATATTATAAGCCACCAACTGGAGAATGTTACAAAACCTATTTCCACATATGCCAACATGCTTTTTTAGAATAACAATGTTTGGTTTATTATTTTTGTACTAAACAACTGACGCGTGTAGATTTAAATCCAATAGTAAACACATGCTGTAATATTTTTCTAGAATTCCTAGTGTAACACTTTAATACGAATAGTGTTTTAAACTTTGTATTAGCAACGTTTTAGTCTAAAGATATCTCGGATAAGTTCGAAACTGGGTCATGTGGGGTCAAAACTAGGTCACGAGGCCAAATTAACAGGTGAGCTAAACAGGACCTTATATACAACAACTAGGTCACTATGTCAGAAAAGGCTTGTGAACACTCTAGAGACCACATTTCTTTGCCCAAGCAACATGAAACTTGCTCAGAACATTTGTTGCTATGATATCTCGGCCGAGTTAAAAAAATGATTGCGCTCCGTTTAAAAACATGACCGTAAGGAGGCGAGGCATTTTTTCGTTTTATGGCTTTATTGAAAGCTTTATTGAAAATCGTTTTGTCAGAAACCACTGGTTGGATTTTAAAATAATTTTAAAACATGGCCGCAAGGGGGCGGGAAGTTTCTTGGGTGGCTTTTACCAAAATAATTCAAATTATTTTGATTTGTTAAAAAAGACCTCCAGGGACGGTTGGTTTAAGTTAACCTCTGTCCGTCGTGTGTCTTGTGTCGTACGTTGTCAACCTTGACCTTTTTTGTGTGTGAATACTCTAGAGGCCACATTAATCGCCCAATCTTTATAAAACTTGTCGATAACATTTGTTCCAATGATAACTCGGACGAGTTCGAAACTGGGTCATGTGGGTCAAAAACTACGACACTAGGGCAATTTGTAAAAGCTTGTGAACGCTCTAGAAGTCACATTTTGTTGCCAAATCTTCTTGAAACACTCTCAGAACATTTGTTTAAATGAAATCTCAGACGAGTTATAAACTGGGTCAAAACCTAGGTCACCAGGCCAAATTGAAGAAAAAGCTTGTAAACACTTCACAGGCCACTTTTGGAGCTTCATTCATCATGAAACTTGCTCAAGACATTTGTCCCAGTAATATCTCAGATGAGTTTGAAAATGGGTCATGTGGGGTCAAACATTAGGTCAATAAAACAAACAATTAAGAAAAAGCTTGTGAACACTCTAGAAGTCGCATTTTTTGCCCCATATTCTTGAAACTTGCTCAGAACATTTGTTTTTCATGACATCTTGGACGAGTTCGAAACTTGGTCAGGTGGGATAAAAAATTAGGTCACCGTGTCAAATTGATGAAATAGTTTGTGAACACTCTAGAGGCCACATTTATAGCCCAATCATCATGAAACTTGCTCAGAACATTTGTCCCAATAATATCTCAGACGAGTTTGAAACTGTGTTACTTGGTGTCTAAAACTCTGTCACCCAGCCAAATTGTAGAAAAAGCGTGTGAATACTCTAGAAGCCATATTTATTGCCCAATCATCACGAAACATGCTCAGAACATTTGTCCCAATAATATCTCATAAGAGTTCGAAACCGGGTCACATGGGATCAAACACTTGGTCATCAGGCCAAATAGAAAAAAACAACACAACTTCTGAACACTTTAAAGGCAACATTAATAGCCCAAGAAACCGGGTCACATGGGTTCGAAAACTAGGTCACCAGGCCAAATTGAAGCTTGTGAAGACACTAGAGGCCACATATATAGCCCAATCATAATGAAACTTGCTCAGAACATTTGTCCCAATAATATCTCGGACGAATTCGTAACTGGGTCACGTGGGGTCAAAAACTAGGTCACCAAGGCAAATGATTAGGTGAGTGACCTGTGACCTTATTACCCTCTTGTTTAAATTAATATCATTATCATGGAACTTATGTCGATTTATTTTAGATACAACTTAAACTACAATTGTACTTACCCTTGCGTTGGGCTAAACAGAAAAACAACACAATATTCCGATTTCTTTATACATTTGGTATGGATAATAACATTATACAAACTGGAATAAAAATGATTGTATTATAAAAAGTACACATGTAAGGAAAAAACATTTACAATTTTGGGTAAAATAATATAGTAATTTTGCATATATCACCAAATGTTCAATGCAGCTATAAATACTCTATAACTTTCATATTAAGATATAACATCTTTATTATAAGAAATTGAGAAATCAAATGATACGAATTATACTGTTTGGGTCTGATAAAGTATATATTTGGATTTTTAATACAATGTATTCTTGTCAAATTTAGTTTTGCAAATTAATCAAATTAAAAGTGATTGCCTTCATGCTATAGCTGAGCTTTGCATTCTCGCCACTGTCAAAATCTGTCGCAGAGATGATCGCGTATACAGCCAAACTATTGAATGGTTCCTACAAATAATGTTTAGATAGATGGCTAAGGATAGAAATGTTAATGGAGTTTTAATCAAGTATATACTATAATTATGTAAACTACCAGTTTTTCATTTTTATTCTATTATACTAAAGCCAAATTGATCGGATAACAACCAATCGAATAAACTTAATCTTTAATAAATCAATATTTTAGCACACGTTTTAGCATCCCTTTCACACCAAAGCCCGTTCGTACTAAGTCAACCACGTGGTGAGGACGGTCTTTGACCTGATGAGGACCGAGTGATACGCAGCGGGGCCTGGTTATGTCTTTGTGGACGTGAAGGACGTGGGGCGGTTTTGAGCATTCTCAAAACTTGAGTACTGAGGACGTGGAAAAACGAGACCATTTAATGACGTACTGGTGACCGTTTCAGCGTGAGAATGACGTATCACTGACCCAGCATGGACTTTATGAACGCAGTACCTACGTGGGGATCTACTGGCCCCGTTCTCTTCCCGTTGGTGCTAAGCATCCACCGCGTCAACACCCCGCTCATTCGGACAGCTCTGCGTCGCTAATAAGACATGCTCAGGACTGCAACAGGTCCGTATCAGGTCGATCTACGACTTCAGTACGTTAATGAAGTCGTTACTGCGCATTTCCTACGTATGTTCTACGTAAATGTAGCGACAACACTGCGCCAATTGTGAGTCAACACCAATTCTCTTCGACAGGTAAAATTGTGCCTCCACATTGAAGTTACACCAAGACAAAAACATCTATTACATAGCGTGGCGAAATATATATAAGAACGGGTTAACGTGTGCGCGACGTGTGCTCGAAGTACTGTTAACGTGCTACAAGCGCCGTACGGTATTCTAAGGAGTATTAGATGCGTATAATCTGCGTTGTTGGAATCGACATGACGTAATGCTCGCGGGATGATGTGCGTGGCAAGTCATACGTTGACCGACTGATCGTGATGAGGACGCCGTACAGCCCTACTACGTGCGTAGAAAGTGGATATATTTGTTTTAAAATTGGCATTTCATCAGGTCCTCGCTAAACACAATTCATGACGTGGCGCAAACCGTCTGAATGCAGTACTGACGGACTTTGGTGTGATAGTACCATAATATTCGATCGTTATTATTAGAACGCTATGTATTTTAGTTTGACGTCATACCAAATGATGACGTTTTTAGTTTATATTGCTCGGCTCGAAAAAACCTCGCGGTACCATGTTTTCTCAGCCTCGCATAATAAACGTGATATTTACCAACACTCACATAATATTATTTATATGTACTAGGGATATAAGAGATATATCGATATGCGTCCAAATTTATTTTGTAGTCCGTCAGTACGTACTTAGAAAAAAAAAGAAACACTTTTTGAATGTCGGATCAATGAGCAGATAAATTTAGACGCATACTATATCAGACCGTGAAAACATTAATCTTGCTAGCACTATACGTTAAACTTAATCAAGTACAATGGTTTTACATTCCATATTGCCATATTGTTATCACTATATAGTTCTGATAAACTACATACTTTGAGGGTCGTAAATGTAAGACTCTGTCTGATACAGCAACATGCATGTATGTTTAGTATGATACAGCTTCGTACAGGTATGTTTTTGGGACATTCATACACGTTCAGTATGATACAGGGTCTTACACAAGCAAGTTAGCATGAAACAGGACCTTACGCGTACATTCCAGCATCATACATGTATGTTCAGTATGATACAGGGTCTCACATAAAAATTAGTGGCATACGGGGTCGTATACGTATGTTCCAGCATCATACATGAATGTTAAGTATGATCAAGCTTCGTACAGGCATGATACAGGATCGTACATAAACAAGTTAATATCATACAGGGTCATATACATATGTTCCAGCATCATACATGTATGTTTCTGGTACATATATAAGTTAGTATCATACAGGGTCGTATACGAATGTTCCAGCATCATACATGTATGTTTCTGGGACATACATAAGTTAGTATCATACAGGGTCGTACACGTATGTTCCAGCATCATACAGTCTGATACAGCTTCTTACACGTATGTTTCTGGGATATATATAAACGTACAGTATGATACAGGGTCGTATATGAGCTTATCATACAGGGTCGAACGCGCATGTTTCTAAGAAATACATACACGTTCAGTATGATCATGTATGTTCAGTATCATACAGGATCTTACATAAAATAAGTATCATACAGGTTCGTACATACATGTGTGTTCAGTATGATACTAAACATTTAGTATGATACTAAAAATACAACAGGGTCATACAAAATCCCATAAATCACCGTGAATCCGTGACCAAATCGTAAACGTCCGATAATGCATTTCAGAAATTTGTTGCCATATCTATAATAATCTTTAGATTTGTTACTCCTTATCGCTTAAATACAACAAGTGTTTATTTAGAACTTGAAATATTGTATCATTTGCTATAGCGGTCTTTTCAAATTAAACGGTAACATTGTTTTCATTTCTTGGTAACTTCGTAATAAATTGTGTGTGATATACGCAAACCAGTTTCGAAATCGATTTTTAGCTGTGAATTCGTGACAAGAATAAATGTCTAAATATCTAAGTAAGTAAGTAATATCTAAGTAAAAATATATTTTGTCAGTTTAGTTCTTTTTTTCGAACGTAACACGGTGTTAATTTGAACGCAGAGCTCAATTAATCTGCGAGATTTACTTTAAATAGAAAACGAAATGTTGGCCTGATTTTCGTATAAAACATGGATACCGTTCATGAGTTTAGGGGTATATCTATTATTTTAGTTTCGAAATCCATGAAACTTGCCAAGTTGTAAATATAAGCTTTTGACATTTACCTGAAGAAGTTGCTACGTTGAGTTAAGTTAAAGAGGCAAAAATTGTTCAGAAGTATCAGAAGTATCACTTTGAGGTCGGAGTAACGTCGGAGAACAATATACCATGGCCTTACGGCTGATGTTTTGGTTGTCATAGAACTAAATATTAAATCATATGAGCATTGAACAGTAAACCAAGATAGGAAAACTATAAAGAGATAATGACCCATCGCAATAACAGCAAGGAGCCGAACGTCAAAAAGACAGACCAGTCTGTTTTAGCAAAGGTGCGCTTCCTCATTTTAAAGAACATACATATGTACTTATATAATAAACAAGAGCTGTCTGAGGACAGCGCGCTCAACTGTTCTGCTGCTTTGTTAAATACATTTCTTTGTGAGAATTATGTCACATGCATTAAATGAAAGACTCTACGCATGCCCAAAAGGTTTGAGGCATGTGTCTTGTCAAGTTTTTAAGTCAAGTCGAATTTGTTACAACTTGAACCAAGTTTTAAAAGAACAAAAAAACTGTTAGTAAGTAAGCCAGAGCAACGGGACTCGACGCAGGCATGTATCAGACTATTAACAAGGCCAGACAGTTTTCTGCTTGTTTCCTGTATGGTTTTATAGCAATATACATTCCTTACACAATTTAACCAAATTTTCTTTTAAGTTCAAAAGGGTTAAGGCTTAAACCTTCAACAGTATTCGAGAAATATAAATTTCGTAAAAACTTTAACCAAATGCTCTGTGTTCAAGAGGGGCAATAATTATCAAATGATGACAGCAAGGGTTATGGGACGTTTTAGAGCCATGCATCTCATGGCTTTAATCAAGGCATGCACGTTTGAGGCTTGTATCTTGAAGGGTTTAAATGTTATATACATTTTAAAAAAACTCTAACCAATGCGGACGCCGACGCCGGTCCGAGTGCAAGTTAGCTCCACTAATTCTTCAAATAGTGGAAATAAACACTATCTCAACCATTTCGTCTTTTTTTAAACGGGTATCGAACTGACTTGTACTTGATTTTTATCGACATTTAAACAATGTAGTCACAGTGAAACACACTATAATGTGTTCGCATTTATTCCATTGTATAAAAGTCGAAGAGCCCTTTTTAAAGACAATTAAAATTTAATCGCAAAATGTTTCTTCTTAATTGATGTTGGAATAAAATATCTTAATATAAAGAGTCGGTTGTGTTATTTGACAAATATATTTTGGATGATATTAACACATTAACTGTGCACATTTTATATATTGTTTACATCGAATGCATTTATGAATATCGAAATACACTGGTAATTTGACTGATTGCTATGGAATAAAATATCTAAATATAAAGAGTCAATCGTGTTATTTGACAAATATATTTTGGATGATATTAACACATTAACTGTGCACATTTTGTATATTGTTTACATCGAATGCATTAATGAATATCGAAATACACTGGTAATTTGACTGATTGAAATGGAATAAAATATCTAAATATAAAGAGTCGGTTGTGTTATGTTATAAATATATTTTGAATGATATTAACACATTAACTGTGCACATTGTTTACATCGAATGCATTAATGAATATCGAAATGCACTGATAATTTGACTGATTTATATGAATTTCGTACACGCTTTGGCTCTTGCTCCCCGTACAATCAAAGCACTGAAAACCCAAGCCAGATGGCTTATTATGTGATTCTCAAATGCGTTTTTTTGAGTATGTGTACTTTGTGGATTGACTTGAAAATTTACAAGCATAGTAAAAATTACTATTATATGACAAATGATGTAGAAAAGTTTTCTCATGATATCAGATATGAGTTTTCTCTAAGGTTAGACACCAGTAACTAGTGAGAAAATCCACCGAAAGTAGACCGTTTATCATATAGTTCGTTTTTTTCATCTGTTAAAAGAGACATTTCGCATAACGGAAACTGGTTAAATGCTTATTTTCTGAAAACTACGTTTCTTCTGTGCATTTTGATGTATCATGACAATTACTTGAAATTTGAATGTTCAAAAGTTTATGTATAGACAGCATGTGCTTTTGTCGAAATCTGTGTTTCTTACCGGTGACTACAATCAATTGTGATGAATTTTCTTACAAGTAGAATAACATAACCTTTTTTATTATATATTTTGAAAGCAGAGAGAACCATCTTTTCAAAGAGACCAGACTCACAATATCCGATTCAAAGAAACGTGACGAACGACGCCAGAATATGTTGCTGTTTTTAATGCGACCCTTGGGGAGTTGAGTTACAGGTTTCTAACCTTTAACACGTCAACGAATATTGGTCAAAGTTCTAGTGCGTTTTGGAATTTTGTACGACCCTGTATCATACTCAAACTCGAATGTCTGAGCCTGGAACATACGTATACGAAGCTGTATCATACTGAATGTTTAGTATCATACTGAATGTGTACGACTCTGTATCATGATTGTTATGTATGTTTCTGGAACATGCCTGTACAAACTTGAACCAGTATCATACTGAACATGCATGATGCTGGAACATACGTGTATGACCCTGTATGAAACGAATATGTTTATGTAAGACCCTGTATCATTGTGAATCTTTATGTATGTTCCAGAAACATACCCTGCAGGCTACTATTTTTATATGTAAGGCCATGTATCATACTGAACGTTTATTTATGTCTCAGAAACATACCTGTACGAAACTGTATCATACTGAACATACATGTATGATGCTGGGATATACGTGTACGATCCTGCATAATACTAATTTGTTTATGTAAGACCCTGTATTATTTTGAATTTATATGTATATCACAGAAACATACCTGTACCTAGCTGTATCATACTGAACATACATATTTGATGCTGTATCATACAGGCACTTACATTTACGACCCTCATAGTACGTCATAGTATTCTTGATATTTATATAATAACATTCTAAACGCTTTCCTTACTCGTACCTCGACAATATCCCACCTGTATGGCAGGTTTCGGAACTGCGGCTGGTTGTCGTTGACATCCTCCACGGATATATACACTGAAGGAGTTGCCACCTTGAACACATAATTAAATATGTACGAGCTGTTTCGAGTTGCAATATAACCCTGGAAAATGACGAGAACAAACTTCTGCATCTGTGTTTCCGTAAGTGTTAACTGTACACACAGACATGGATTATGTTATTATAGAATACCAATATAGTTTAATATAAAATCACTATGTATTTGAAAACAGAACTAACAACTATCGTTGTCTTACAGCACGAGTAATAATTTGCTAGCCAAATATCTTTATCCGACCCAATACCCGGGTACTCAAGTACACGTCTCAGCAAAGGCATCACTATTCTTCATTTGATATTGAACATGTGCTTTTATTAAATGATAAAATCTCGTCATTTCAATCACACACAAAACTTTTAAAGTTATTTCAAGATAATACTTACGGTGTTTCCTTCAGAGTCCGTGATTTTGAAGCTGATGGTATACAGATTCTGTCCACCTGTGCCCTGTAAAGTTAGTGTACAATTATTTATACTAACCGAATACCATCAAAGTAAAAATAATTTAACTTCGGGTTTAAAAGCAAATTCACGGAAAACTTGTATCTTACAGTATGATTCTTGTATGTCAAAAAAAAATTAAATTGTGTGTTTCGGGCAACGGTCTGAACAAATTAGGTGGGTCGGGATTTTGTTTTGGTTAACTTATTTTTGCAAAGACACATTTCGGTCAAAAACATTGAAAATTATTTAAAATCTGACGAGTACGGAGGGTCGAGGGGGGGGGGGGGCTTTCGCTAGGTAAGGTCGGGTTGCCCAAGACACAGAATTTTTTGTTGGCCGAATCTTAACTGTTAATCCAATCATTCATAACAATGTTGAAATGCCCACCTGATCCCTGTCGAGTGGTTTGATGTTACACACTGTAACGTTGTTTTCGTTCAGTGGTGCAGACTGTGAATTAATCTTCTGCTGCTTGGCCAGAACAAAGTTTCTTGTGTCTGCGTTATTTGGCGCAATGGTCAATGTGCCTTCGTCAGTAACAATAAATGTGAACAGTGTGATATCTGAAAGCACAAGTACACTATCATTTACTCCTATATCTGAAAATATTACCCAGGATTCTGCAATGTTCATTTATCAGCGGTATCAAAGATATGGTTTCTCATGATTGTAATACTCGTAAGCAATAATGCAGACAATGAAGATGAAGAATGTCAACTGGACGTGTTTAAAAAAACAACAACAAGATTTTAACTAAGCTTTACATCATATATGTAATATAGGAAATAGCCAGACGAAGCTCTTAGATCTTTATTATGGAATAATCACGTACATTTAAACATGATCTTTCTATCGTAAGGTAATACGAAATGTATCAAATCATGCTTAGATTATTAATTTCAATGGTAATGCGTACATTGTGACCTTGATACTACTAACACGTTACCTGTATAATTTACCACAGGCGTCAATTAAAGGTTGTTAATAAGAAGAGCATATGACAACACTCATTCTTGGTCATAAATAAAAAATAACATTGAACTTAGGCAATAATAATTAATACTTTTTCAGAACTTACTTTCATTTGTTTCATCAAACGACAAGACAGATGGTGGTATTCCTGAAAATGAAGGCGGCCCAGACGCTGTTCCTCCTGAAGGCAACAACAAAGAAAGAAATATTGGAAGAGTTGCTGTAATATATTTTGTTCACTTGACTTTGACACTGAACATTTTCCGACTAAAGACAAAATACTGAATGTTTATGAACTGCATGGTCCATGCAAGACAGAGTTTTAGTTGAAAGAAAATCAGCATTACGTTTCAAACTTGTCTAAAATCGATTTATATAAGAATGAACCTATGAAGTAAACGATAAATTTGCGCTTAAATCCTTAATGACGTTTACAAAATTAATACAATGTAATACTTCATCGTTTATCAAAACGAAACAAATGGTAATTTTGTTAACTAGAAACATGTCCACTAAGCCACGTTTGAATGTGTTTATAAGAAAACTTTAACCGTTTATGGACGAGAATAATTGAACATACTACCATACTAAATGAGAAATAGAACTTGTTTTGCATTACTAATCTAAATCAAAAGTAACATTCTTGATGGACCTTCAACCAGTGCCAATTGTATCGGTTTGCTTTGGTTAACATCTGTACTACTTTAAATCAAATGTTAACAAGAAGAATATTACTGCAAAGCAAAGACGTGAGGGATGGGTTGCAAATGTACAAGTAAAAACACAAGAGATGATTGCATAAGAAAACACTGCTATAAACATGAACATCACAACAAACTAACTAGCATAAACACACATTTTTTTTTTAAATTTCATTTTTGTATATTCGTAAGTAAGACAAATGTTTGCAACAAAAAATAATTTTTATCGGAGTGCTAATGCTGATGATCAAGTTTGTAACATTGCATGACCTATATTTAAATTTGACACAGCTATTAACTGTAGAAAAATATTTATAAAAAGGTTCATGTGGTTTTTTACCGATCATCGCCGAGTTTTTGACATGACTTATATTCCCTTGACTGACATACGTATATATAGTTCATAGTTTTATAAACGTATATGAAAAGAATGAAAACCTTGTTTTTAGTATATAGACAAGATTGGACCTAGTGACCGGTAAAAATAGGAAACATCAGACGTTAGCTATGGCCACAGGCTCACTTATAAACTCAATAACTATCTCGACTTCGGAAATAGATTCAGGTGAACCTACATGAACACAGTAACACAGCCATTCTTAAAGACGCTTGCTTTAGTTCGTGTCCAAGAAACACAATTTTAGTTACTCATGAAATTCAATACCAAAACTAATTACCTATATAAAGAATGAAACAGACTCGTACAAAAAAGAATTTCACATTCAAATAATCCATGATTGCGTTTGTATTCTCCACTGTTTAAACGCTACATGATGAACTTAAATAATCCAGCAATCGACTGATAAAGAGTTGACATTATTTGAAATTTCGCCTCGCCTCGCTCGGAGATAAGAATTATCATTCACTTGGATGTGTCCGTTTGTCCCAGATATGCATGCGTTCGCCGTGGTTATATCAATATGATCACGGATAGATCGTTGATAACAAAATACCATCGTGATAGCTGTGTTGACATTGGTTCAAATCTTCCTGATCTCGCTCACCACATTTATTATTTGGTACGTTATTGATATTTGATCATTCTTTCAATTCAGACATGTATTTTTTTATAATTAATATCTTTACCGAACTTTTTTGAAATTTGTGTTTTCCTCTGTATACGATTCACAGCAATTTAGAGTGCATTTTAAGGCACCGAATCTGCTTCGTATTAGCACGAGGTCGAGTTATGAAGTTTAGGGGGGGGGGGGGGATATATAGGAGTGAGCTTGTCGGTCTGTCAGTCTGTCGGTTCGTCGGTCTGTCGGTCTGTTGATGTTTGGTTTCCGGATGATAACTCTAGAAAGGCTTGACATATTCAAATAATTGTTGGTACACATCGAGGGTTGAGCGTGAAACTATTGTATCTGATATAGAATTGTTAAGCAGTTACACCAGTTTCAAGCTCAACCCTCGACATGTGTAACATCATAGAATACAGGTCAAGATCGATGTTGGTTACAAACCACTAAATTTTGACAGAGTTATTTCCCCTTTTCGACTTAAAATTCCCTAAAACATGGTTTCCGGATGATAACCCAAGAAAGGCTTGATATATTCAAATAATTTTTGGTACACATGTGTAATATCATAGAATACAGGTCAAGTTCGATGTTGGTTACAAACCACTAAATTTTGACACAGTTATGGCCCCCATTTTTGACTTAAATTCCCGAAAAACATAGACAATAACTCACGAAAGGCTTCACATATTTGAATTATTTTTGGTACACAGGTGTAACATCATAAAATACAGATCAGGTTCAACTTTGGTAACAAACCACTAAATGTTGACAGAGTTATGGCTCATATTGAAATTACATTTTTCCAAATACACTGTTGACTATTTATTCACAAATTAAAGCATTCTCTCTCTGTCCATTTCTTTCAAATGGATGCCAGAGTTTTGTGACAAGGCCATATTGTGGGGGTATATCCGTTACTCGTGTGACAATTCTAGTTGAAGTATGTTGACTAAAACATAGTTTGTCATGCTTAACCATACTGTAAACACGATTATACATGTACACGTTTATATTTCTGATGATACTAGTAGATGTGGAAAATGTAACTCATCTTGACACGGAATTTATATTTCGATTTAGCCGGAAAAAATCCTAATAAGTCTTTTCTACACTTTTGTTTCTCAAAACACAACAAACACATAATTGCAATACCAGACGACCGATTTATTGATGGACACCGTGCAACCAATTTTAACAGAACATTTTACAAAGAGTAGCAAAGTGTCAAGTCTAAAACTGTGAACCGACCGACCAGGAAAAACAAGTTTACGCTGGAAAACTGTGCTCGTTTGCCAAGTGTCGGACACGTGTGAATGTCGAGCCCGATTCATTTGTCTGGTTTCATATAAAATCACAACATTCAAAATATACTATGTAGATTTTTACAAACAGAGTCGTGTCCCTGATAGCATAAACATGTTTATTTAGTCTCGTGCATTTTATCACCTTTCAATGGTAATAAATACTTCTCTTTGGAGAATACGAATTGGTTGTTTTAGTCAGCCAAGAAAAAGTGTGTGTCGGATTAAAGTGCTTGTAATTCCGAAAAGTGCTAAATATAGGATTTTAACTAGGTTTCGCCTTGCCACGTGCATTGCCGCTGTAACATTAGATATTGACCCCGTTAAACATTGACCCCATGGGTCCATTTGCAACGGATTACTGATCAATTTTCAACGTTGAAAACTGACCCCGCCCGTTATTTAATGATCCATCCACGCGTGAAAATCTGACCCTCGTTGAAAATTGATCAACTATAAATCAGGTCATATTTCGACGTTGAAATTATCTCAATAATATTACGCAATTTGTCAATTACCCTACTGATCATAGATGAAACTTTTTTGTATGCCCCAGGTTTAAGGGGGGGGGGGGGGCATATAGATTTGCCTTTGTCCGTCCCGTCCATCTGTCGGATTGTTTTTTGTCGCGCGTAACTCAAAAGTATTACTGCTATAGTGTTGATACTTTAAAAACATATTCATCAGTATGTGTGAACTTGTGCACCTGGGTATTTTGGTGCAGTTTTTTCCGACATCAGCGGAGTTATGACCATTTTTTAGCAAAAAAATATACATTTGTGGACTTGTGTCGCATGTAACTTGAAAGTATAACTGTTAGATTGATTGAGCTTTATTAACATAATCAACAGTAAAAGTAAGTAATTTGTGCACTTTTTTCCGACATCAGCTTGGTTATGGCCCTTTTTTAGCAAAAACTGACATTTTGGGACTTGTGTCGCGTGTAACTCAAATAACTGCTAGAGTGACGAAACGTTATAAACATTTTCATCAGCATCTGAAATTGTGCACCTGCATATTTGTCTTAGTTCAGCAGAGTTATGGCCCTTTCAAGCAAATATGATATTTTTGACTTGTGTCGCGTGTAACTCAAACAGTATAATTGCTAGAGTGACGTTACTTTATAAACATAATCATCAGTATATGAACTTGTGCAGCTAGGTATTTTGGGGAGATTTGTAAGAGATCATCGAGGTTATGGCCTTTTTAAAGCAAACACTGACATTCTCAGTGTCCGCGAAAGTCCCAATTCCATTACTGGCTACAAGGTCTGGTAATTTCTTAATTATTACTGGCCCGAACTCCATTTTAATTTCCGCTCAAAAATATGAGGCTAACAAATTGGTACTTGACCAGAAGTGTTCACCGGACAGGAGGGCCAGCGTTTTAACTGGACCTCATACAGTTTTACTGTTTTTTGGCCGAGATCTGACAACTTTCGCGGAACTGCATTTTTGAACTTGTGTCGCGTGTAATTCGAAAAGTATAACTGCTAGAGTGATAAAACATTACAGACATATTCATCAGCATGTGAACTTGTGCATCTAGGTATAGTAATTTCATAGGGTTTTGTGACAACCAGCGGAATGCTGGGGCATCCGTGTCCTTTGGGCATATGTCTAGTTATTATTGTTTTAGTGTGCTTGAGTAAGGCATATATGGTTTGAAAGAAAAACGCACATTGGAAGACAGATGACTGGTGTTCTTTACGATACATCAGATACGTTGCATCAAATGAGACCCACGCAAAGGGTGTGCTCGATCTGAAAATTGATCACTTACATGTAATCGATTATTTGTTAACACCGGAGTCAGATCAATTACAACTGACAATTATTCGTCAAACGAACGGTACCATTTATTTAAGGATAATCAACGATTAAAATGTATATACGTTTAGTAATTGATTAGTTGTTTGCCTTTGAGTAACGGGAAATCGTTTGGCTAAGTGACCAACTTATGCAGTAAAATTAATCACTTTGGTGTCTACACAATTAATACTAGAACAACATTTAGTTTTGTACACTCCCTAAACCTGCCAAACCTACCGAGTTTTCCAAGACAGTCGTTTTTCTGGTTCCGAAAAGATCGTATCTAATATCGGGGGATTTGTTTCCGATCTATTTACGCCGGCCAATGCCTTAAAATATAGTACATCGGCCGGGCGCCGGGTTAAATGTGACCAAGGCATTAGATAGCGCGATCTCATTAAAATCAGATCCTAACTTTGTTAGGATCTGAAGACATCGTATAACAAGTCACGTTCAAATGACTTTCCGAACAATAAAATATCAACCGTGTTGCGCCTAATGAAATTGCCTTTTGCGCAGCAATGTTTGGCCACGGTTTTTGAAAAGCGATGCATTTCAAGCTGATCCTCGGAAAGATTTACAGTTAATTTTCACGCGGATAACAATGGATATAGTGGTACCTTAAGCGAGTAAACATCCAAAGTTCACGTTAATTTCGTGCATACTATTTGTGGTTTATATATGAAATTATACCACAACATTTTGAAGGCAACAATTTGATTGGCTCCTAAAAAGGTCATCTGAACGTGAACCCTTAAGCGAAGTCATCAGATCAAGTCAGCGGATAATATAGTAGCGTCAGACTAGAGATGACTTTAATGAGATCGAAGATAGCGTTCCAAGTGTGTTCTACATGCTCCGATTTTAAAAGTTGCCATATCAAGAAACGGCATCAATATTACAACTCCAGAATGTTAACATTCGTGCTGATTTTTTTTTATATAACTCAAATACAATGTACTCCATTTGTTATTTCTCTGCTCATTTCGTTGTCACTACGGAAGTTACATTTTTTACATTTATACAATTTATAAAAATGACAAAAACGTTGTGGTCGCTATGATTAACAGGTGTGTCGTCTAGCGTTTTATCCAATCATTGCACTTGGATATCACGTGTTTAACTGTTAACCTAGTCTACACAAAAGACCACATGGTTAAGCACTTGTGAAGCTCGAAGAATGGAAACTAATCCTTGAACAACATCAGGCCCCATATTCACAAACGATTAACTGCAGAATAAGGATCAATCTTAGCTGATCTTAATCTTCTAGACCAAATGAGCAGAATCACAAACATATTTTATTTTCGAAATAACTTTTCTTTTAGATAAAATATGATTTTTTTTTCAGTTCTGATTAAAATCTAAATATAAGATGGCAAAGGTAGGCTGAGATGAATTCATATTTAAGCAACAATTAAAATTGATCCAGATTTGTGAACATCATTTTTTAACCTGGTTCATAAAAATCTGGCTCAAGTTCATTTTGAACCTGAAAATCAGGCTCAACTTGTTTTGTGAACACTTTAGCATTAAGTTTAAACTATTTTTAAGCAATAACTTCCCTCATGTTGACGGTTTGCAACAGTTTTACTTTCCCTCAGTTACAAGTAATAACGCTCAACCGTTCATTTCATGAAACAGTTTATTCCTAACATGTGTATATTTGCAATAATAAAATAATACTCTAAAATAAAGAAATTATAACAATCATTCAATACAATACATACAAGCGAAATATTGAAAAAGCCTACAATGCAAGTAAAATACTACAACACGAATTTAACCAATACACTCATTTTCTGTTGATGGTAACTTTGCTGAAGCTAATAAGTTATTAACTAACTTCGTATGAAACCAAACTATAAATGAGCCGTGTCGTGGGAAAACCGGGCTTAATGCATGTGCGTAAAGTGGTATTTTCTGTTTCAAAAAGTCTTTTCTAAACATAAATCCACTGTTGACGGAAAGTGCCGTGCCGCATCAGCTTGTGCGGACTGCACAGGCTAATCCGGGACGACACTTTACGCACTTGCATTAAGTCTCGTTTTCCCACGACACGCCTAAAATATCTAAGCTATAATGATGTATAACTTTAAAATGTTATTGTGGTTCAAAAACAGTTTTAACTTTGTCCAATAAATCATTTTGAACTTTGTCCCAAAAAGGCATAAAAATAGTATAAATCTGATGCAAAGTTCCATATTATAAAACACTATAAGTTGTATGACATTATTTAAACAAACACACAGCAGAAACACGACCAAATGTGCGCAAATGTATCTTGATAACAGTTTACATTATAGCAATACATAAAGTAGGAGTAAAATTAGTAGTTTGCATAGTTAATGACGTTTTAATAGAAACTTAAATTATTTTTAAATTTCATAAAACATCCCCAAAATATGGGAAAATAATTTTGTCACAAGAAACACAACAAAAATAATTAGTATGACCCAAAACGTTAAAAGAGGTGAAAATGTACATTTGTACATTATTACTTTTTTATATAAATATATATAATTTGTTTTTTATTTTTTAATCTACAGAGCTTGTTTTTTAAGGATATTCCAATCTAAAATTCACATGTTTATCATTGGAACAGCTAGGTTACTAACTCCACTTTGTGTACTGGAAAAAACATGCTCTCCATTATTTAAAGATTTACAACTTGTAAAAACCACAAGGTTTCAACGATTAAACCATAAATACTGACATAAAACAAAAAATTGATCATTATCACAGACAAAATCAAAATTTTCTTCACCTATTGCCTAGATAAACTGCATTGAAGGCAAGGGGTCATTCATTTTAGGGTGTAATTATTTTAAACAAAGTACTAAATTTACTTCTTCGATCTTTGATGAACAAAGATCGATGAATAAAGTAGATTAACAGTAAAAGTCTAGATACTAACTTGCAGTGACTCTGTATTTCATTGTTAAAATACAGCTGCAGAAATTAATAAAATATTTAAAACAAACTTTTGTTTTGCTGAAAATATTTTTTAATCATAAGCTAAAAATACATGCTGTGGAATAAATATGTTTACTAATACACGTAAAATGAGTTGTTTATATGCTAGCGGTTTGCTGTAAATAAATAATTATATATTTAAAAAATAAATATAATAATATAGAATTAAATAAAATTACATAATATATATACATACATAAGGAATGATACTAGAACAAATTTTTTTTGTGTAAAACATATATCACAGGTGCTAAATCAAACAACAAAACTGTTTTTTTTTAATTTCATGCATTTCTAGGCGACCATTTTACTGCTGACAGTTTTGTTTTAACTCCTCTAATATACATAACATTATGACAAATATTCACTACATTGACCTCAATTTGTATGTGACACAATTAATGTCAAAATAATGTTAACTATGTGAACTTTGTTACGCTTCAGTTCATTATGACCAATAAATTAGTACAGTTGAACATAATATGATGTGTGTCGTGGGAAAACTGGGCTTAATGCATGTGCATAAAGTGTCGTCCCGGATTAGCCTGTGCAGTCCGCACAGGCTAATCCAGGATGGCACTTCCACCTACAGTAGATTTATGTTTAGAAGATTTTTCCTTGAAACAGAAAAATACCATAACAGTGGAAAGCGCCGTCCAGTCCGCACAGGCTAATCCGGGACTTTACGCACATGCATTATGCCCGGTTTTCCCACGACGCACCTCATACGTATTAATTAGTACAGAAGTAGAGCAAATACTAGTAAATCATTATTTATTACTGAACATATTTATGTGTAAGATGAAAACATTTAATATTTCAACTAGTCAATGCATACTTTTTTTTAACATAATTTTTTTCAATCTTTGTTTTCTTTATGTAACTATATCAACATCATCATCATCAACAACAACAACAACAACAAATAGTCGCTAAAATACTTCTAGGCAGCTAATAACAAACGTTTCAACTCGCTATTCAAATGATCGTTTGTAAAAAAAAACACGATAAATCGTCATCAGGTAATAAAAATCAAACTCTATGCAGCCCATTAAACATTCAGCAACCGTTCTGCATGCATGTAATACATGGGGTTGCAAAACATAAAAAGACATAATTAATTACAACATGTAATGAATAAGCCAATTAAGTAAATGAACTTAAAACACGATAGATAAACAATTCACTGAAGGTATACATGCAAGGTCAAGCATTGTACACATTTAAGTGAACTACATGTTTTACATTTGTAAAAATGAACGATACATAAATAAATGCCAAGCATTGTTTTAAATATTGTAATAGATAACTAATTGATAAGTTAATTGAAATTTAGTGCTTTACAATCCAACTTTCTGTAACTATAAATTTATCATAATTCAAGTAAAGTGCATAGTTTACATATTTAAAAAACGGACAATACATAAATAAATGCCAAGCATTTTTTAAAATATTGTAATAGATAAATAATTGATTTAATAGTTTAGTGCTTTACAATCCCACTTTCTGTAACTATAAATTTATCATAGCCTAATAGCTTACGTTAGAAAGCAATGCACTTGACAATAGCTCATTCACTTCACCTGTTACGAGTGTAAACCACCAATCAGTCACTCAACCAGTCGACCTTCTTTACCTAAATCAAAATCAAGAAGACATCATGGACTTAGAGCAAAGCATTTAAAACATATATGAGGCGCGTCGTGAGAAAACCGGTCTTAATGCATGTGCGTAAATTGTCGTCCCCGATTAGCCTGTGCAGTCCGCACAGGCTTATCCAGGACGGCACTTTCCGCCTGCATTTAATTTCCTTGAAACAGAAAATACCATAAAAGCGGAAAGTGCCGTCCCGGATTAGCCTGCGCGGACTGCACAGGCTAATCCGGGACGACACTTTACGCACATGCATTAAGTCCGGTTTTTCCACGATGCCCCTCATATATAAAATATACACATGATATAGCAATTAAAATTTAAATGAAATCTAAGGCATCAATGACACAATGGTTCAACGCATTCAGTTAAAATGTATCTTGCTATGAGTCACTGACAGATCACATGTTATGCAATCTAATATAATTGTTTAGACAGTAAATACATAAATATCATTTTATCACTTAATACTAATAACAAATGAAAAAATTGTGTATTTGAAGCCCATGTAATTTGTTATAAAATAAAATCATAAATGCTGGCTTATAGCTATATTGTTGCTATGGCAACAATGCTGTTGCTATGGCAATAGTAGCATCGCTAAGGTGAGGGCAAAGGTCAAGGTCAGCACATGTTGATAACTTCATGCCTGAAACAGCGATAAAATAAAATAAAACTGTATTAAAATAAAATAGGTATTTAACTACTGAAGAACAAAACATAAATAACCATATTTTGCATAGAAAACATGAAAAGCCATCTTAAGAATACAGTAGTGATGAATAATAATGATAAACAAAGTTAATATTTAAGAAACATGCTGTGATGAGAGTAATTTGTTTCCAGTTGAACAATCGCTATTTGGAACACCGTCAATTCCAATTAATCGCTGAATCGAAATTTTTTCTGTCCCGATATTTGTCCTTCTTTATTTAACTAAAATATCAATGATAAATTCGAATTTAACTTTTTCGAAATTATCTCTATTTCAAACTAAAATTTCGGTCTCAACGACGTTTTTTTTCACACCTAATCGTCAGTGTTTATTTCGAAGTCGCACATCAGCTCATGCAGTCTAATCAAAGGTGTGATGACTTGGCAGTAGTCGCCCGGTAATGGTTTCGCACCTCCCATTGTTCTTGGGTTTACCCAATGATGCTTGTCTTAAAAAACATGGCAAACAACAAAAGCCCTGGGTCGTCAGGTTTTACTGCTGATTTTTTCAAAGTTTTTTGGCCTAAATTAGGTACTTTTGTTTGTAGAGCTTTAAATCACGCATTTAAAAGCGGCAATTTGTCTATAACCCAAAGACAAGGGATAATTATTTGCATACCTAAGGGTGATAAACCCAGACAATCTTTAAAAAACTGGCGACCAATTACACTGTTAAACACTGTATATAAAATTGGTTCTGGAAGTATTGCTAATAGATTGAAACAATATATGAATAAACTTATAAACAATGATCAAACTGGTTTTATTAAAGGCAGGTTCATAGGAGAAAACACTAGGCTAATCTACGACATTTTGAAATACACTGAGGAAAATAATATTCCCGGACTTCTCCTGCTTATAGATTTTGAAAAGGCTTTTGATTCCTTGTCATGGAGGTTTGTAAACAAAACACTCTCGGTACTGACATTAAAAATTGGTTTAATGTTTTATATAAGGATGGTATATCAGCAGTAATGCAGTGTGGGTTCTTATCCGAGTTTTTTCAAATACAACGTGGTTGTCGTCAGGGTGATCCCCTCAGTTGTTATATTTTTATTTTGTGTGCTGAAATTTTGTCACTTAAACTCAGGGCTAATCCAAAAATCAAAGGAATCAAAATCAATAATACTGAATACAAGTTATCGCAATTTGCTGATGATACGTCTATACTCCTGGATGGCTCTGCAGAATCCCTTAATGAAACCTTAGATGAATTGTCGTATTTCACATTATGTTCTGGCTTAAAGGTAAATTTCGACTAAACCAAAATAGTTTGGATAGGGAAGCATAAATTCAGTTCCGAAAGCATAAAAACTAGATGGAAGTTAAAATGGAACCAACATACTTTTGATATGCTTGGTTTAACATTTCACGTCGATCTTGACAAGATGATCGATCTTAATTATAAGGATAAATTGTCCAGAATTAGAACGCTGCTTAAAAACTGGTCCAGAAGGATATTAACGCCAATTGGAAGGATACAAATATTAAAAACGATTGCTTTGCCAGTGCTTAATCATTTGTTTGTTTCACTTCCCAATCCACCATATAAAATATTGGTAGAGCTAAATGATCTTTTTTTTAACTTTGTGTGGAATGGAAGTTCAAAAATTAACAAAAATGTACTTATTAAAGAATATACTGAAGGAGGTCTTACTATGGTCGACATTTTTTCATTTATAATTGCACTGAAATGTTCTTGGATCCGAAGGATCATCACAGGAAATGGTAAATGGATCAATATTGTAAAAATGACTATAGACACCCAAAAACTGTACAACTGTGGTGTTCATTATCCTGAAAACCTTATAAATAGAACGGACAATGCTTTTTGGAAGGACACTTTAAAATCGTTTGTTGATTTCCGCAAAGCAGAATCATTAAATATAAAATATATATTACAAACCCCAATATTCTATAATTCTGATATAATAATTGGTAATAAAAGTGTTTTCCTCAAAACATGGTTTGAAAATGGCGTGCATTTTATTGGCGATTTGATGAAGAAATACGATAGGTTAGAATTTTATGGTTATGAAGAACTGTGTAACAGATATAATTTCTATCCAAACTACTTGCATTATATAGGTATTACTAATGTCATAACTAAATACTTGAAGAAAAATGGTTTGTTTGACGAAACATCTGCTACGAACACGATTGCAGATTTTAACTATCTTGACTTTGTTAAGCCCTTTGTTCCCCTTCAAGTGATATCCATTTAAAAAAATCCAAAAGGTACTCAACCCATGTACAATATTGTTAAAACAAATAAAACTTTACCAATCTGTATGTCAAAATGGACGAGCATTTTTGAAAATATTGAATTAAAAGACTGGAACGATATTTTTAGAATGCCATTTTGTATAACCAAAGATTCTACTCTACAGTGGTTTCAGTATAGAATCACACACCGAATTATTGGTACCAATTATTTTTTGTATAAAATCAACTATAAATCGTCAGCTGAATGCTCTTTCTGTCATAATATGCCGGAAACAATTGAGCACATTTTTTGGGAATGTAAACATATAAAAAAATGTATTGCTGATTTGTTTGAAGGTTTTGAGGTATTCGCTGACTTCATAAATGCGCCTTCGTTTATGTTAGGACATAAAAACTCAAGTGGTCCTCTTAATCTTACATTCCTTCTTACTAAAAGGTTTATTTATAATTGTAAAATGAATCAAACATTACCTACCATTATCGCGGCCAAATCATATTTCTCTATCCAGTATCATATTTTGAAGGAAATGAACTTCTGCAATTTAGATTCTAACTCAATAACTACAAATAAAGAATGGGATATTTTGTTAAGTCTGTTTCGGTAAATAATGTGATTTACATAGTTTATCCATTCTGTATATTGATAAGTTCAATATGTATCATTTTGGATATTGCTATTTACGCAATTATGATTTTTTCCTATTATGTACTTGTGGGCACTTGTCTACAATGTAATATTCTATGTTATACATGCTGAATTCTAATAAATACGCATGATGTACGGTGTGGAGGGGGATGCCCTCGACCCTCACACACCTATTGACGAGGAAAATAAAACATATAGAACGGAAAAAAAAAAAAAAAAAAAAAAAAAAAAATTATGCTTGACGCGTGGGTACATAATCAACACTAATTGAATATACGGTAGGGTTATACTTGTGATATTTGACAGTTGAGTATAAATTGTACACAGTATTGTGCATTTCGAAGTGCTCATCCTCAACCTGCCCAGTCCTTTATCGCATTGTTCTTTAATTTCTTACAATGTGTTGAATATGTAAAAAACCAAATAAATGCACTCGTTGTTTATTGATTTTTACAATCTTAAAGATGATATGTACGAACCATAATTATACTTGTATACATCATATATACACATGGTGTAATTTAACCGCATATGCAAGAGAACGTCGCAATTTCGAACTTTCCTTTTTCGAACTTGTTTTGTCGGTCCCAATGACTTCGAAATAGCGGTGTTCAACTGTATATATTTATTCTTTTTACAAGATTATAAATGTTTCCTCCAAATAGAAACGCTGTATATTTAATATACTACACATACATCCTAGCTAAAACAGGACTAATCTGGTCTATTCCATTGTTATTCTTTGAAATCATTAATAATATCCCTGATATTTTACCGAAAAAAAGCATTTACTTAGTTATGAACCTTTTAAATACTATGTTAGCCAATAATCAACCCATTCACTAACAACATAGAGACATAACAAGAAATAGTTTCCAAACAATAAACATCTTTCGGCTTGATAAAACATATTAAATAAAGTGTAACACAATTTTAGGCATTCATTTTTGATACATTTTATAAATATTTTTAGAAATTCAAACATGACTAAATAAAACATCAACCAAATAGGTAGAACACAGAAATTATTAGGTTAATCTCATTTCCAACCCCAACCATATAACAGGTAGTTGTGTACAGAAAACAGAATAGAAACCACTTGTGTATCCTCAAAAATATTAGATTATCATACACATTGTGGAAACCACAAACATGAAAAAGGTAACTGGAGCATGCACATTAAAACAAAAACATTTGACTTGTGTCGTTTGAAAATCAGGCTAAATACATGTGCGTAGTGTCGTCCGGGATTAGCCTTTGCAGTCTGCACAAGCTAATCCGGGGCGGCACTTTCCGCCTACAGTGAATTTATGTTTAGAAGAGACTTCATTGTATAAAAAAAATACCATAAAAGCGGAAAGTGCCGTCCCTGATTAGCCTGTGCAGACTGCGCAGGCTAATCTGGGTCGATACATTACGCACATGCATAAAGCCCGGTTTTCCCACGACAAGCCTTATTTAAAGGGTGTATTGGGTGCTAGAGTATGCTAATGATAGAAACAATCCAAATGAGCCGGCCTTACCTTCAACATTGATAACGAACTGTATATATAATATGTACCAGCGCACTTGTCTCATAGAATACAGAGAATTCTAACACGACCAGCACAGAGTTTCTATCGACAAATAAACAAAATCGCCTTTGTTAAACTACCTGTAAACAACCCGAAAAAAGCACTTAAATATAGTTCGCATTGTAAATGCAGAAAATGTTTGAACACATGTCTAGTTTTTTTTTCAGGACTGTAAGTAATAAACGTTTTGTTGTATAAATACGTTCGAGTGCGCCACAAGCTGCTAATTCATTGCCAATTCATCGGTCATAACTCTGCAGATGCTGGTTAGGTATAAACATTAAAACCCAGCTAAACATTTAAGATGCTTATTACAGTCTATAGAATTCAGTAAAACTGGTTGCTATTTGTGTAATGTATGGAGGGGGTGTCTAAAAACTGATCACTAACAGTCATATTTCATCTTTAATTTATTTTTTTTAAAGCTCTCACTGATATAGGGCCGTTGGTTAGAGTCACAATACTGATCTGATTGTTTATAAATGTTTTATGTTTCTGTCATGTTATGGTGGTGTAACGTTGAAATAATGACCCAGGAGGTCAATTTGTAGCGTTGTTAAATGACCCCTATGTAAATTACCGTCGGGGTTACACAACCTTTACATGACCGAAAATAAAACACTAATTGATGCGAATGCCTAATATAATATCGAGTCAAATCATTCACAGTTTAAGACTCGTTGAAATGAGATAATATTGTGCATATTCCGAAACTTTCACAATTATATATTTTGGCATTCACACAGCCAACACTTCTACATGTTACTTTTAACTCTTGCATATTTTTATTTGCCATGTTTTTTTTTCTAGCGACATCGCATATGTGTCATGGTAAAAATCGTAAAACTTACCCCCGCTTAATTCTCGTATATTGTGTCGTACTTTCCCTTGAATATAATACATTGGTCATTGCATAGACAAAGCATGGAGATTACCTGTAACCTTGGTGAAGGTTTTGTGCGGAAGTAACTATGAAGGCCATATCTAAGCACCTGCTCAGTTATTTTGATCCTTATTTCATGAAACAGACTACCACATGAAACACCAAGAAACAAAACCTTACAAGTTTGTCGACAGCGACATATTTCACTTCGATGAGAAAAATACCTTTTTATAAATCATTCTTATGCCGGCTGCCAACGCTCAACTGCGATTAAAAAAACTTCCGTGCACATTTCAGTACATTTGGTGTGTTCAATGATAACGAAAATCAATGCACATTACAGCCATTTTATGATTTTGCTTATAAGTGAAATTTCACATGTATTCAAAAGATGATGTAGTTTCTGCAGTTAAGACATTGAATGACATCTTTCAAAAATACGAAAAATCTGTGAACAAGTCCCTTTAAAGCCATAGGCCCATCTTAATAACCGCTTGATATATGGGATTAAACATCACACATGTCTTTCCAGTGATTAAACCTATAAAAATAAGTTTAATTATTTTTAAGAAACAATCCTGCAGGCTTGTGATATTTTTCTGGTTCTTGCCAGTGTGATTGACTTCTACATACAGACATTTAACTTAAATTCAACTGTTGAAAAAATGACCCAATGACTGATCAAAATTTAACCACTGATCCGTTTTCAGCGACTTTTTGATCAAAATTTAATGTTGAAATGTTGGCAGGGTCAATTCTCAACGTTGAAAAAGGACCCATGAGATCAATTTTCAACGGGGTCAAAATTTAATGTTACACCGCGATTATTATTTTCACATGTGGCCACGTGGAGACCAAAAACCCCGGTCCGACACAAGACGCAAAACGTATTATTCCAGTCAAGGTGCCTCCGTGGCGCCGCCCGTCGATGGCGCGCAAATCAAGAACGCCAGCCAAACAGCACCTGACACAAAACAGAGTCGCATATCGACATACGCCACACAAGTCAAGTCTTCCCCCTTCACTTGCGATCTCCCCCTTCACTTGCGATCCACTTTAACATATGAAAAAAGGAACTCGACCCATGTATAATATAATTAAAATGAATGAAACTTTACCAACATGTATATAAAAATGGGCGAGCACTTTTCAAAATATTGAAAATAGGGACTGGCAACATATTTTTAAAATGCCCTTTTGTATAAATAAAGATTCTAATCTACGATGGTTACAGTATAGAATTATACACCGAATTATAGGTACAAATGCGTTTTAATTTAAAATCCTTTACAAAACGTCAGCCGAATGCTCCTTTTGTCAAAACATGTGCGAAACAATTGAGCATATTTTTGGGGACTGCAAATACGTAAATAAATTCATTTCAGAATTGATTGAAGGATGTAAAATGTTTGCAGATCTCATTAACGCACCTACTTTTATATTAGGACATAAAAATACAAATTATCCTTTGAATCTAACTTTCCTTCTCACTAAAATGTTTATTAATAATTGTAAAATGAATCAAACTTTACCTACTGTTAAGGCTGCAAAGTCTTATTTTTCTGTACACTATCATATTCTGAAAGAAATAAACTACTTTAACAATTTAACTACTAATAAAGAATGGGACCTCTTTTCCGGTAGAACAATGTGCTATGCGACTTACACAAATAATTTTTGTATCATTTTATACTGTATATCAATTCCTCTATTTTTTGAAAAACATGGTAACATTATGCGCTTATGTTACATTTGTATTTAATGTGTGCACCATCACTTGAGCACTGCGGGACTTCATGAAAAATATTTTGGGGATCGGTGAACAAGCTGACAATATTGATATCGACAGAGCACACAGCGTCAAATCTTGCAAACAAACTTCATGTACAATAATAGCTCGTTTCCCGAGTTTCAAGAACTGTTAACTCATTTTTAACAAAGTCAAAACTACACTAACGTCAAATTCACCATTTGCAACGCAACACAATTTTTCCAATAGGGTCAAGCGGCATAGAGAGAAGCTTGTGAACGAATGATCGCTTAACAATAAATCAAAGCGCTGGCAGCGAAGAAAGACGGTCGTCGTGATGAAACGGTGTAAGAAATGGAACAAATGCGAGTTAAAAATTAAACTTTCAATTATGGAAACTTGAGTTGGGTTTTAATGTGGTGTATGGAAAAATCACAGAGGCATTCCAGTAATAGTTTACGTTTTAATATAAACAAAAGTAAGAACAAGAAACGTGGACATTTTACGAAATTCAAATGTTGCAAACGAAATGCATAAAAGGCAGTACAATAATTAAAGAAAGGATGCAGGGTGAAGCTCATACAGATATGGCTAGGAATACATAATCTCAATTCGTTCGTGAGTCATTGAGCAAAAACCATGTTTCTATTTTTAGTAACAGTGACCTTGACCCACCCACCTTATATGCAATCTCAAAGTGAAATCTCAATATAAGGTATTTACATATGATATTTCATTACAAATAGCTCAATTCGTACTCGAGTAAATGACCAGAAACAATATTTCTGTTTTAAGTAATGGTGACCTTTTGACCTGGAACCCACACATCTAGTATGCAACCCCATGTGAAGTCTCAATATAAGATACATTTATATGAAGTTTTATTACAATGGCTCAATTTGTGCTCGAGTTACTGACCTTGTCCTGGAACAAACCCATCTAGTATGAAATTCCAACTATGTTTGCTATATAAGGTATCTAATTATGAAGTTTCGTTGCAATAGCTCAATTCGCTCTAGAGTAATTAAGCGGAATCTTTTTTTATTTTTAGTAACGATGACCTTGACCCCATCCACCATACCAAGTGAGGACTCGATACAAGGTATCTACATTTAAGGCTTCCTAACAATTTCTCAATTCGTTCTCAAGAAACCGTTTTTCTATTTTTAGTAATGGTGAACTTATCCTTGACACCAATCTCCCCATATGGAATCCCAACTAAGGTCTCGATATAAGGTATCTACATATGAAGTTTCATTAAAATATCTCAATTCATACTAAATTTATCGAGCAGCAACCGTTTTTCTATTTTTAGTAACGGTGACCTTGACTCCACCCAACCCATATACAATCCCAAGCGAGGTCTCGATATATGGTATCTATGTATGAAGTTTCATTAAAATATCTCAATTCATTCTAAAGTTATTGAGCGGAAACAGTTTTTCTATTTGTAGTAACGGTGACCTTGACCCCACCCATCCTATTTGCAAACCAAAGCGAGGTCTCGCTATAAGGCATTTGAAGTTTCAATACAACATCTCAAGCTTCTTAGCAAAAGCCGTTTTTATTTATTTTTAGTAATGGTGACCTTGACCTTAACCCTACCCACCCTATATTCAACCCAAATTGAGGTCTCACTTAACGGTGTCTATGTATTAAGTTTCATTGCAATAGCTTTATCTCGAGTAAGAGAACGGAAACCAAAAGTAGACGACCACCCGCCCGACCGACCAACGACATACATTTTTCTTCAAAAAATTTGGTTAACCAATAACTTGACAAAGATCAAATTAAAAGCAATGTCATGCAGTACGTCAATTAAAATTACATTATCACACGAAGCTCAAAGGCAAATTTAATGCAGACAGCAGAAAGTAGACAGTCTTTATTGTGCATGCAAAGTTTTGAAAGTGAAAAAGATATGGCACTGTTGTATACTATAAACTATGTGGGCAGCTGGTTTGAAACTTATTTCCAGACAGACCCATTAAGTTGAAGCATATTTGAATGTTATTAAGCAGATCAGTTGAAAGGAGGAGGAATCACAGCACTGAAGACAGAGCTGAATATATTGTTTTGCACCATTGTAGTTGCACGTGGACCTAACTACTGAGCATATTGGCTTTCCACTGAATCTGATCTACTTAAAAAAAAAAATATTCCTAATGTCTCGAGCTGTTTCACGTATCCATCATTTTTCCTTGAAATGTTTTAAACTGGTTAACATTGCTTCGATACTGTGCCCTTTTGTTAACAGAAATCATTGGATTTCACATATAAATTTGATCAGATTTAGACATTTGATCAGATATTTTCAAGTAAGTATAAATAAGTTTTGCTTTCCCTTAGGAGCTTTGTGATTACCAGCCCATACAATAATATATCAAAAGTGAACATCGGCGGTTATCATTACAGTTACTGTCATATTAATTTTTTTTTATATCGTTGTAACCAATTCATTTTTCTTTTCCATTATGACAAAAACAAATACCTACAAAAGACAGTAACAGGAGGAATAGTGCTGCAAAAATTTTTAACTACATAAGTCTACATTAATGTGTTGCAAATGTAGGTCATTGTCAATAAATCGAAGAAACTTATTATTATCACAGTTTTTGATTAGTGTGTGGTTTCTAGAAGTAACAAGAGCTGTCAGAGGACAGCGCGCTCGACTATTCGAAGTATTTCAGTTGGAACATATTTTGGATAGAGGAAGGGGCATAAATTTGTTAAAATACAAAACTTTTAAGTCAAGCCTTGTATAGTTTATAAATTTTTGAACAAAATCTTTAACATCAAAGTCTATGTAATAAGTAGGCTAACTCTGGAAAAATACAAAACAGAGCTATGGATAATGTTGCCATTAATGCTAGAGTTGATGACAACGGTTAGTTCCAAGTTTCAAGTGAATAACGTATGTAGTTTTGAAGCTACAAGACTTTTGAATATAAACTTCAACCAGAAAATCTATGTGAAAAAGGGGCAATACTCTGTCAAAATACAAAACAGAGTTATGGGCAATGTTGCCCCTGACACTAGAGTTGATGACAAAGGTATATTTAAAGTTTCAAGTGAATAGCTTTTGTAGTATTGAAGTTACAAAACTTTTGAATATAAACTTTAACAAGAAAATCTATGTGAAAAAGGGGCATAACTCTGTCAAAATACAAAACAAAGTTATAGGGAATGTTGCCCTTGATACTGGAGTTGGTGAGAAAGGTTAGTTCCAAGTTTCAAGTGAATAACTTATGCAGTTTTGAAGTTACAAAACGTTTGAAAATAAACTTTAACCAGATAATCAAAGTGAAAAAGGGGCATAACTCTGTCAAAATACAAAACAGAGTTATGGGAAATGTTGACCCTGACACTGCAGTTGATGACAAATGCATATTCCAAGTTTCAAGTAAATTTAGTTTTGAAGTTACAAAACTTGTGAATATAAACTTTAACAAGAAAATCTATGTGAAAAAGGGGCATAACTCTGTCAAAATACAAAACAGAGTTATAGGGAATGTTGCCCTTGATACTGGAGTTGGTGACAAATGTTAGTTCCAAGTTTCAACTGAATAACTTATGCAGTTTTGAAGTTACACAACTTTTGAATATACACTTGAACCAGAAAATCAAAGTGAAAAAGGGGCATAACTCTGTCAAAATACAAAACAGAGTTATGGGGAATGACGCCGACGCCGGGGATAGTAGGAAAGCTCACCTATTTTTCAAATAGTCGAGCTAATAAAGGATAGTTTGACTCAATGCACAATTCAAAATGTATTATATGAAATACATTACAGTATTTTATTTGATAATTTACGATATGCTTTGTGCAGCCTATATGCCGCCTCGAGTGCACTAGCAGCACCCGGCGCGCGCCCACCCCTAAATCCCCGGACCATACACATATGCGCATATATAAATGGTCAAAACTAGATAAATGTGCTTACCAATGTTTTTCTCGCTTCCCTCGAATTTTTTTTAACAGATACTCATAAATTTCAGTCAAACATACCAGACTCGTTGCCTGCAGATAAGAGCAGTTCCCGTGGTACAGATTCTGGCAATTACCCTCTTATAAGACCGTTGCCTTCCGTCAACAGTCGAACAACACACTCTTATTTTAGGAATAGATGTATATTTGAAATTAAATAGACATAGTGTATAAAAATCTACTAAATCACGTTTACTGTTGATGTAAAATAAATTCACCATATAATGTACGTCTGACACATCATGCATTGATACATTTACTATGTTAATAAGTTTACTGGATATTTTTCAAGGTTTGGAATGTTTATAACATCGTGTTTCCTGATTATCTTTGCTAAAATAATAAAATATTCAACATAAAATACACACATAGATACAAATTGTTTGCAATAGAGACTTCCACACACATCAAATTTTAATTCTATTGCATACAATGACGCACATAAACATATATATTAAATATTTAAATAATAATAATAGGGTTATTAGCAAAAGCAAAATTCAGTTATGTCAATATGAATGTATTGAAAAAAAGCAATCTAAAACAAATGCAGCAAGTACTCACCTATAGAAATGTTTCGATGTGGTACACGTTCAGCATACACGTTCTTGGGTCATCCATGATGTTCTCAAGCAACCTGTGTAACATATGGATCTCAATGCTTAATGGCAACACATACATATATAATTTTTGTCATGACACAGAGTGGTATTATACACATATTGAATATATTTACAAATACAACAATAAACACCAACATATACTGCAAAACGTTGGTCATAATAATATGTTCATTATTATATGTGTGCTTTCTTCTATTACATATAGCGGCAATATTACCTTCGGATTTCCTCGTAAGAAAGTATTTGACCATCAATTGGTTGAATAACGTGATAATTCATGTCCACTCTAGAACCAATATAACACATTTAGATGCAGAAGATAAACATTTTTATATATATCGAGTATATACGGTGATGAAATACCATCCTCACGCTAAAAAATACAAAACAGAAGAGAGTGCATCATGTGCACTATGTGTAGTTCATTTAAATGCCCCCTTTCATTTGAACAATCATTCAATATAAAATATTCATTTAAATGTATATACAAATTACGTTAACAATATTAACGTTAGTGAAGGAAATACTAATAAACATAAATTGTTTTCATGTATTCGAATAAAGATACCTTGAAGTGACAATATCTCCATTTGGCTTCACATGGTTCGACAGCTTGTCAAACACAAACTGGTATCATGTAAGATTGCTGTATAACCTACAACAAAAAAGACAGCCCTTCATTAAATTGCATTGCATGGTTAATAACGCACAGAACAAATCACAATCAATACACAAGTATAACACAGATTTTCCATCGCACAAGCATGGATGTGAACGACATTTGAAAATGTAACTATTGATATAGAAGCAATTATCTCATGATATCATCCTTTATCAGGACAACATTTGCCAAACTTTGTCGAACAACCATTGATGCCAAATAAGAGTTACCAATAACAAATAACTGAAAAAAACAACAACAACAAAACGATATTTTCGGAAGCAGCATTAAAACTCAGTTACATAAAATCTCCTCAATATTTCTTACGCCCAAGTGACAGACATTAAACTATGCGGTAAATCAAGTTTTAAAACTATGTAATCATTATGTAGTTTGCGTTTATCTTGTTTTTTTCTGTGTTGCATCGTATTTGACACTTGCCTTAATTTCATTTTAGTCTCAATGATGTTTGGATTTATAATCGCACATACCGTAATGTTTGCCTTGTCTTCGCCGGCTGCATCTTAAACTTTCACTGAGACATACACAAAACTGGACATTGACTCATCAATGACTATGTTTGCGACATTACTTTGGGAGTCTCGGTCATGCACGTAGGTGTCATTCTAAATTAGGAAATATGCATATATAGTCATATGTCTGGGTACTGGTATTTGCTAACACAAAACAATTGGCATTTCAACATGTTGTTTTTATTATCACGTGATGATATTTAATATAGAATAAAAGTATGAACAATGTCTTACATATCTTGTTTCCACAAAATTTATAAACCACGCCTTTTATATCAAATACTATTTGCAAACGTTTCGGCTATATTGTGTATATAAGGTACATTGTCACCTTCAGCTATAGATCCGCAGGCCTAAGTCCGTTGATGATTTCTACAAATATGCTGTGATTGACGAACACCGGTGGATTGTTGTTGACATCATCAACTGTAATTGTCACATTTGTATCAGATATTTGTGTATGCTGACCTTGTTGTAAACATAATGAAAATTTGTATGCACGGAGCAATCATCCACGTGTATAGACAATGTGATCGTCTTGACCATTTCATAGTCCACTGGTTGTATGTTAGTTATTTCGCCAGTGTGTTTATTCAAGCTAAAGTAACGTGACAAGTTTGACCCAGCTAATTCTTAAAGAAATCAAACAAAAACATATTTAGCGTAATATTACAAAATACACAGAATTCACCAATTGCATGCATTAGTTTGTTGTTTCTACGAATAGACTACGCAAGTAATTCTATAAAATATTAACTTAAAGGTAGATATGTACAGATATAATCACAACAACACAATATGTGTAATTTTACCTTTAATTGAATATAATGTAGTACAATCCACATCTCCCGCTGTAGCATTCGCATGACCAACAGTGGAAAACGCCGAGTTTTCACGCAAATGCATAGACGACAAAGGCGATACAAATGACGGCAAACGGCTGTGGACATCAATTACTTCGATTGTTAGAGGCACGTCACCCGACAATTGAGCCCGGCAAGCCATGATCGGTGACAAGTACGATAAACTAAAATCACAATCAAAATCAAATGTTATATATTGCGATTTGGTGTGTAGCAATTTTGCCGCCATATCTTATGGTTTCAATATTTTCAGAAACCTGTACGTGTATTTAACTACGGTGGCATGGATGTGACATGTACATGTTTTTATTTATGTCATTCCAACGACATATTAAGTCGTGGGAATGAGATCTTATTTCGTGGGAACGACATAATTATGTCGTGGTAACGACATATTAAGTCGTGGGAACGAAATTTTTTCTCGTGGGAACGACATAAATAACTCGTGGGAACGACATATTAAGTCGTGGGAACGAGATGATTAACTCGTGGTAACAACATATTAAGTCCTGGGAACGAGATCTTTTCTCGTGGGAACGACATAAATAACTCGTGGGAACGACATTTTAAAACGTTGGAACGAGATAAGTAACTTGTAGTAACGACATATTAGGTCGTGGTAACGAGATGTTTTATCGTGGGAACGACATAAATACAAACAAGCACATGCTACATCTATGCCACCGTAGTTAACTGAAATTGAAAAGCTATAGAATTTACCTTGTACACACGTTGCATTATCGTATGCAATGGCTTTTGTAGCACAAGGTTTCCATTAGGCGCTATTCTAAATGTATTATTACTGACAGTAAGAGGATCAGGGAACTCAACAGTGGTAAATGTAGCGTTTACCCATTGGTCATTGTCTGTATAGATGAACACCCAAACGATCGAAATCACAGGTTCACACTACAAAACAAAATTGTGTGAGAGTTTAAACAGTGTATGAAGCATATTGCAATTCAATATACAATGACATGCAGCAGATACAATAATATTTTATATACAGTCCCTTAATATGTATGTCACTGACAGTATTGTGGTGTGTTCGTGTTATTAGTATTTGTATTAATAAATTGAAAGAATGAATCGTATTTTACTACACCAAAGTGTTTGCTTTGCAAACTTAGCATATATTCAACGCACTACGTATATCTATTAATCAGGAAATATAATATACGTACTTCAAACATTTTGATTTTTATACCTTCAGGAAGATGCCCTATAATTAGATTGTTGAGATTGACGTCTTGAACTTTTATGTGAACCAGCGTTATTCCAATGAGCGAAGGAATGCCATTGTCTGTAGCCTTTACTGTTACATTGTACAGTCCAACATTATCTGTTAGGTCAAATGACACCGTGATTGATCAGTCTCTGGAAATGCCAAACAAATTTGCACCCCAACGATTGTGTACGTTATGTATTTATTTGCACCCTCGTCATTTTCAGATGCAGTAACTGTATCTGTGTTCCGATAACTGCTGTTTCAAGAACGCGGTGCTCGCCATAGTCCATAAGTGAAAATACGGGTGCATGTTTGTTTGCGTCCAGCACAGACACATGAAAGTGTACCTGTCCTGATGACCTCTGGTAATTTGATGCCTCAATTACAAGTATGTAGGACAAACAGAACAGAACAAATATTTTATTAACTTAAACATATTACGGCTCATCGTTATTTTACACAATCATATCAAACAGACATGCGTGAAGAAAAAAACACAAAAATATCAACATATTTTATCAAAATACATAATCAATTACAATGAATTAGTGGTTTAATATGATACTAGTAGGTAAAAGTAAATGTATTCCTGTGTGAATGTTTGTGTGTGTGTGTGTGTGTGTGTGTGTGTGTGTGTGTGTGTGTGTGTGTGTGTGTGTGTGTGTGTGTGTGTGTGTGTGTGTGTGTGTGTGTGTGTGTGTGTGTGTGCGTGCGTGCGTGCGTGCGTGTGTGTGTGTGCGACAGTGCTTCATGAATATCTATTGTACTTATATGGCATGTAGTTATATGTATTGGAAAGTTCAGCGGTAACAGGCAATGTTTACAATTTACAATCATTGTATACTTAATTATAACTGGTAATGTATGACATTACCAAAAATTAACTGAGAAGGAACATATTGTTATCTTTTTTAAAGCATGCTATACAATAAATAGCTAACTGTCTGAGCGTTGTTTTATTACTGCTATTCAAAAGTTTTAAAAATTTGTACATACTTGGTCGCGTTGTATAGTATTTTGGAATATATTTGTTTCTTTCTTCTAAATAATGCGGACATACTAATATAAAGTGGTACTCATCTTCTATATCGTCAAGATTACATAAAATACATTTACGTTCATTTATGTTTATGTTATAATGCCAGTTTCAATCAACAATTTATGAGATGACAGGCGTACTTTTGCAATGATAATCCTATGTTTTTTGTTATTAATAACATCCAAATATAAGGACCTTTCAAATACAGGTTTAAGTTCTTTGTATACGTGTAAAGATGGTGAAGAATCAACATTAACTCTCCATTTTGATATATAATGATCCATTCTTTAACGAAGGAATAAAGTGATCAATATTAACAGATTCAGGTAATAACCATACATATGTAAATCCTGCATGCTTCAAAATATCACGAACTTTTGAGGACCAATTAACAGTGTTATTTCTTATATCAAGTTCTAATCTTTGCATATTAATGACAGCATTAAGAATACAATTTTTTTGTTTATTTTGATATAGTTTTAACAATTCTTAAGTATCTACCAATATATAAAGGAAATCGACCGACTTCAGCATACAATGACAATGAATTTGTTGACAGTTTAACATTTAATAACCTTTTACAGAATTTTCTGTGAACACGTTCAATATTGGTAGCTGCAATGAAACCCCATACTTCGCAGTTATAATTAAAAATTGACAAAACATATGAATCAAACAACTTAAACATAATATTAATTGGAACTTCCATCTCTTTCGTTATGCAAAATAATGAGTTCATTTCTCTTTACCATATAATGTATTTGTGGCAGGAACAAATGACCCGCCACTAGACATAACAATACCTAGATAGTTAAAATTGCTCACTATTTCAATATCTTTCCCTTTGTATGTCCATTTGTAATTTTTGTTTAGCACACCACCTTTTCGAAAAACGATGATTTGTGTATTATCAATATTTACCGTTAAATTACATTTATCACAATATGTTGCTAGATTATTCAATGATTCCTGCAGCCCTTCTTTAATTTCTGAGAAAATAACAGCATCGTCCGCGAATAGGAGTAGATAAATAGATAATTGATCGAGCGTTATTCCGGCGTTTAATCCGTTTTCTGGTTTAAATTCTATATCATTCACGAATAGCGAAAACATGATCGGCGAAGTTATCTCCCCTTGTAATAAACCGACATTACTACTAAAAAGGTCCGAAAGTGAACCCATGTGTTTAACTTAAAGTTTGACCTCATTATACATAGACTGAATGAGAGATAATAACTTGCCATCAACGCCTGATCGAATCATTTTGCACCATAACTGTCCCCGATTGATGACGTCATAGGCCTCCCGGTAATCGACGTAGCAACAGAAGAGTTTATTTTTATTATGAAGCTGTTTCTCTATTAAAGCATTAAGAATAAAAATTGCGTCGACAATACTACAGTTGGGTTTAAAACCGAATTGAGCATCTGTTAAAATATCATAGGTTTCCGCCCAAGATTTTAAGTGTTCGCTTATCACTCCTGTAAATAATTTCGCAAAACAACTTATCAACGTGACACACCTGTAATTATTTGAGTCGGAAATATCTCCTCGTTTATATAGTGGCACAATCACTCCGGATGACCAGCTTTGGGAAATTGTTTTGTATCTATGTAATTAAAAATAATATTTCTAACTGCTTGGCTATTATATGAACTGTTTCTTTAAAGTATTCATAAATAATATTGTCATGTGAAGCCGCCTTATTATTATGAAGACGTCTGGTTGCTTTTGTAATTTCTTCTATTGAAATAGGTTTGTCGAGATCGGGATAAGAGCTAGCTTGGTTTTCTAGATTGTCAAACTGCCGTAAAAAAAAACGTCACTTTCATCGTTGTTTACGTTGACGTCAGCCTCGGAAGCTAAAGCATTGAAATATTCGTAAAATTATTATAGCGATATCTCGATCTAATGGTACCGATATTGTGACCTCACCATTTTAACAGATTGAGACAAATTGATATAGGGTGTTTATATATAATATGTGTTTATATCAGCTGAAGCATTAATTGTTTCATAACTTTTGCTTAAAATCATTGATGTTGAGGTGTTCAATTTATTACGTTTGGCAAAATGTTATATCGTGCTTACATGTAATTATTCTTCTGAATTGTTTAATTTATAAATGCCTTCTATGGAAGATGGATTTGTAAAATCGACAAAATCTTTTAAAATCGAAATGTATAACAGTCTCTATCCTTGTCATTGTCAAATTATATATCCTTTAAAAATATCTTTTTCTAGTAATAACTGCTGACATTAACATGTTTTCTGACAAGTATAATGCTAACTGACGAGATAAGTTTAAAACACAACTATACACGTCGGTACAATTGTATATCGAAAGAGCATTAATAATAATACTAACAGAACTCCTGTCAATGGAAAACCGGTTTTCCCCATTCCTACTCAATATCTGGTAGGTCACATGATCATTGACACCGGCCACAGAGGTAGCATGTACAGTGATAACACACGAGTCTAATGTTGCATTTTCCGAAATATTTTTTTTTGTTTTTTTGTTTTTTTTGTTTTTGTTTTTGTTTGTTTGTGTGTGCAATATTTTATTTGCTCATAGTATATTTACATACGTACATACATACATACATACATACATACATTCATACATGAAGGCATGCATAATAGACATATACACATATATAACATTAATACATAATCATGTCCCAAAAATGTATATACTCACAATACAATGAATAGACTCATTACATGTATATGTACCAATGCTATGTCGTAGATAATATTGCACAACAAAAAATATAAACAAAAGAGAATGAATTGCATTGAGTATATATTATATGTGCTATGACATTGTAGACATAAAAAATGCTGATAACTGTATTCAATCACTATTATTATTAAGTACTATTTCTATTTCTTATAAGCAATATCTGTGAACATGCTGACTAGTGACCAATCTTTTAATCCTTCGTCAAGTTTTTTTGTAGTTTTATATATTTCTAATGAGTGCTTGAGGCTATTTACTAATCCAAAATTAGACGGCTTTCTGTTTTTTCTCTGGCAATGAAAAATATATCGTTTAATTTCTAGGCATAAAATATTTAGATTGTTCATTTTTGAATCTGTAATACCAAGTATCATTTCCTGACATGTTAGATGGATAGGTGAGTTTGGTTTATTTCTATTTACAACGTGAATAGCAATATTAATAATATATTGAGAATGTACACAGTTCCAAAACAAGTGTCTTATATTTTCTACTTCATTTTTACAAAATGTACAAAGATTATCAGTAACTATTTTCATATTAAACATATTGGATTTTGTTCCCAAGATTCTGTGGACTATTCTACATTGGAGCCATTGGATATAACTATCTTTACTAATATTAAACACAAGTGGATATACACTTTTCCAGTCAATACCAAAGAACTCTGAATTCCATTTTGTTTGACAAGTTGGGATTTCACTGTTTTGAATAAATATTTTATAAACATGTTTTTCTTCTTTAGGACTTGTTACTATTTTCCGAAATATTAACTTTCATGAAGTCGGAGACAAGGGCATTATGCTTCGTAATTTATCCCGCAATTTCGCATGAGACATTATTTTTAACAAATGTTGATATATTTGGATAGCCATTATCTCGTGCTTCAACAGTTAGCAAAATAAAAGGTGTTTTCCGGCAGTCAATGTTTTCATCCTTTGTTAATACACCTGAAAATATAATCCTCGTAATCACAAACACTATTTATTAAGATCAATGTATAAATAAAAATAATACATATTAAATATATTTTAATTGCATTCACGCATTCAAAATGCAAATTTATCGAAAATTACATGGTATAAGGTTTAAGTGTTTATTTTATTACCGTTGTTTGTGTTAATTTCAAACGGGGAATCTGGTGGATAAAGACTGTACGTTATTGTTCAGTTTCGTTTCGATCATCGGCAGTAACTGTAAGAACATGCGATCCGTTAGCTTCATTTTCTGATACACTCCCTTGGTAGTAGGATTCTCAAAATTCTGGATTGTTGTCATTGATATTCTAAAGGGTAACAACAAAAAATGCTGAAGAAAACAAACATAACGAAGCCAATTCCTATGTTTGAAAAATTTGGACAATGAAACTTAATAAAGGTTTTTAAAAAATATTCAATATTGAAGTCTAACCTTTGTCAATTTGTGAACCATACCAACGTCTTTGCAATTTCTCGGTCAGCGAACTGTGTGCTTGAAATAACTCCGTTTGTTTTATTAATTGAGAACCAGTCCCGTTTTAATAAATATCAAAGAAATTAAAGTCAATTTAATAGATGAAGATAACAATATTATTATATAACCATACTGAAATGTGAATTTGATGATGTATCGATGTACTGTTAAGATTCATCCTCATGTGTAAAATAAAGTAATAGCATTCAAAATACACTTGTAATTAAATTTCTAGAACGCTTACTTTGATTAAACTTGAATTAATAATGTGTCCAGTCTCATCAATAGCACCGTTCACGAACAAAGAGGGTATAAAACTACTGTCTGTATCGGGGTCTGTTGCAATGCAATCGGTAATGATGGGAACCCTTTGTTGTATTTTCTTACACTTTGATTGTACATAATTTCGGTCTAAACACTGGTGCAACGTCGTTAACATCATTTATGGCAACGGACAAAACTGTTGTTGAGTTCAGCGGCGGCGACCCTTTGTGAAAAGCCATGATGGTAATATTATAGTTCTTTATAAATTCAAAGACCAATTCTTCGTCAGTTTAAATGGACACTACACCTGAAAACGGGTCAACTGAACGTTCCTGCAAATTCTGACACAATGAAAAAGTTGATTTCTCTGTTTCTGTCAGTTCCATTACAATCCATTGCGTGTACTTTTGCCACCGGATACCCTATAATATAATAAATAATGTAAATAAAAGTACACTGGTCATATGTTACACAGGGTTCAAATAAAATACCCATTTAATATTTGATTGACACTAAAATCCAGTCTTCCACTGAAACTATAATTTTGGAAAAACAAGAAACTTATAAAGGTATCAAATGTTCTAATTTGACAAGAACATTTGGTTTTTGGTCCCATTTACGTGAAAAGTTTTGTCATTGCATGTACATGTATTTACATGTATATTAGGAAATTTCAGAACAATAGATACAAAATAGGCTCACACATTAAAAAGTTGCATGTTTTACTATCAATGCGTTGTCGTTGAGTAGTTTGATTTCATTTGTTTTGCAAATTCAATGTAAATAAACAAAAGACAGTTTTTGAAAACAATTATAATAGTATTAAAATAATTCTACCTTGTATAAACTCGATGTCTCATTTTCAAATCTCTCTCTATAATACACGAATTGATCAAATATTGGAACGCAATTATTGACGTCCTAGAAAGTGAAATTAAAAAGTAACATAATGTAAGAAAAGAAGTCCTTGTAATAACTAATGCGTTTTGTGTACCTATATAACACACAATTATTTATGTTACGGTATATCACTATCATACCGACCTGTACAGTGAGCATCACTATTATGGTGTCCTTACGACGCGGTTGACCTTTATAAAATGCCACAATTGTGATATTAATAATTCCTTTCGAATTTGGATCTATAGCCTCATACTCAATTTGCTGACGAAGGAAAAGCTGTCCGGTAGATCCGTTTAAGGTGACGTTATTAAAAATAGCAACATCTGACGTTTGTGATATGTTGTACGACAGCAGACTATTTACAGAACCTGTCAAATCTGAATCTATTGCCCGGAACACCGTTGAGTTCATCAGATAAACATTGTTTTATCTTAAAGAATACATACATAATGCAGAAAAAGTTTTGTTAGCTTAGAATGTAGGCGACAATCACAAATGTATGTTTCCTACAACACTTACCGACACATGTGCAATTGTTTTGGAATAATAATTTTCATGTATACGAACTTAATATATTTCTGGACAAAATTTTGGAGGATTGTCATGTTCGTCGATAGATGTATTCATGTAAACAACAAGGCAAGCGATTAACTACAAAGTCTTAGCAGAACGTTTACCAATGCCACGTCTGCTCAATCTTTCAGTCCTTTAGCTAATGAGTTATACAGCATAATGTGTCAATTTTCCCTCTCTAAATAATAAAGTATGCTACCATTGTTTATTGTTATATGTCCAACCTTTCCATAAAATAGCATGCAAAGTCCAAACATATTTTTGTTTAAAGTTGCTAACAAATCATAACCTTCTTGGAACCCGTAGTATGTAAATGCGAGTAACGACTCCATCTTGGCTTTTGCAAGACGTTTCCTAATTGCAAACACGTTTTTACATTCAAACCTATTCGCTCGTTGAAATTCATTAATTGGCTCATTCCTTGACAATGCCTTTTATTTTCATAGATCCAAAACTAACGCAATCAAGAATCTCCTTGTAACTGAATGACTATCTGACTGGCTGGCAAATCACTCACTCATACATTTGCTCGCTCACGCACTAAATCACTCAGCATGTCTATCTTAATAAGGTTCTACCATCTTATTCCCCCGAATAGTGAATAGGAAAGTGTTTATGTTCCATCCAAGTCTTCATCTATTGCCTGATCAATGTACAAGAACGTTTTAAAATGTAGATAATATAACGTTCACGATAATTTTTTTATACAAATATCATGTATATATTGAGTTGCTTTATGCACGTACATGGTGCATTAATTGTTTGAGCGAAACAGATGTAGGTATTGTGATACATAACTATAAACTACTAGATTTCAGTTGTAAAAGTACTTGAAAATAATAAAGAAAATGTCTATAATAATCTACTGCGACATGTCCAAAATACGTTGTAAAAGTACCTGAAAACGATAAAGAAAATGTCTATTATAATCTACTGCGACATGTCCAAAAAAGGTTCTATTCAATGCGTTTTCATAAATACCAAACTCGTATGATCCATTTAGAAATTCTGGCAAATTATCATTTACGTCTATTACGGTCCTGTTGACGACAACTGAATAACTTGCAGTCGCTTTTTTATTCTTCTACTATAGCCTATAAGTATAAACAAGTATCGGTAAAAATGAATAGGTAACTGGTTTATAAGACATTGAAAAAAAAACGCATTAGTTATGTGCACACGTTTCTTACCAGTAGTTCAAAGTCTTTAGTTTCTTCATAGTCTAAAAACGTGTCGTTTTTCTCCTTGGAGACTTGAATTCTAATTTTACCATCTTGGGTAACAACCGATGGGTCAGCTGTGAAGGTTTTTGCATGGTGATCCATCCGCAAATGTTACAATAACCATCTTTGCATTGTCACCCTAGAAACCAAACAATCTTGCATCACTGACGTGAATATCTCATGGAATAGAGATTTCTTTATATTTATATTTCTTTATATCTCCAGAGTTTTCTTTATATTTGTCCATAATATACGGACTGGTTAAAACGAGAGTTGTTGTGATCGAGGTCATTGATGGTTATAGTTACACTTGTATTGGCGGACGTAGCACCATACTGGTTTGTGATATTCTGTTCAATTTCGCTTACCTACACGTTTGCATTTTTTATTATTTACCTGCTACATAATGAGGTCAGTATAGTATTATATTGTTATTTGTCCCAATCTATTAATTTATAAAATAGTTGATAGTGCTCAATGACAAATTATCAATTGTACATATATATACATATACATAACCGTTTTCCCAAATTACTCCTAGCTTATTGCAACGATACATAGTGAACTATCATGTTTCTTACCAATACCTTCAAAACGCATCCTCCATTAACATTGCGAATAACACCTGTGTCCCTATCAATAGAAGTATTTGTTCGAATCCAGCCGTCTTCATAAATATGCAATAGTTCCGAACAAGTGTTGTCTACAATAAAAACAAATCACTCACAGTCAAAAGTTCCAACCGTGGAGGAAGAAATATAATAATAGTTGATTACAATAATATTTTATTATTCGAAATCATTGTAATCCAATTATTTGATTGACGGTTAAACTAAAATTTCACCATACACAAGGAGCTAATATATATACATATACATGTATTAGCTTTGCGTTTGTAAAAATAGGCGTCTAAAACCCGAATATGAAGAAAGAAACTGGAGATTCCTCTTACCCTCAATGTTTCGGCAAGGCAAATTTATCATGAAATTGAACATGTTGTCGGCAGTATTTAGCACACTATATATCTTACATCTGTTTATATGCGTCGTATTTATAAAGAAAACGTTACACTGCTAAAATAAATTAAATTTTTGCATACAGGAATAAATTGTAAGGGTGCGAGTAAACAATACCAACATGAGATTTATATCCATCGAGGCAGTAGCCGATGTGGACATACTTTTTAAAGTTTGATGTTATTAACCTTCATCATCTCAACAATATGTCACATATTTTAGTCATTACATTTATGATTACATAACATTTCATTGACGCCAAGATTTATTAATTGTGCGAGACGATATCGTATTCTTTTAATTAAGAATTATTTAAACCAATGACTCGTAAGAGTATCAAATTTTCGCAACTTACATTCAGACCGTTTAATTTAACACATTCTATTTTTGGCACTGCTAGCTTTCCTATCAGCGCAATGTATCGTACCTATATCGAATCAGAGAAGACGATTTATATTTGTGGAAGGGTGATACGCAAAAAAAAATCACACTGTGTCATAACTTTAGCTCTATGACGAAATACATAGGTCGGTCACGTGAAGAATAATAAAGGAGAGTATTCTCGGTGGTGCTAGAACGGCATAGGTGTATATAGTTAACTACGTTATAAATGTCATATTTTAAACAACAATTCATGTTTGTGTAATTACAATTTGCTATATGTTGTTCAATATTTAGAACCTGGTAGTATACGATAAGAAATTTCATTTGGGACGCCAGGGTCGCCATCTCGTGCGTTCACCTGTGTAACTGACGTTTTCTGCTAAATGAAAAAAGCATATCATATCGCGAAGTTGCCACAATGTAACGTTTATGATTTACATTTTGCCTGCTAATGCAGAACATTTCTACAATTATATATTTGTATGCCGACAATGCAACTAGTATGTTAATCGATAATTGATGGTGTTTATACATTTTCAATATTTTCTTTCGTCAGTGTTTTATTTACTTTAAATGGTGTTGTTCTTTGAAAACAATAGTTATGGTGCCTTTCTACCACCACCACACAAGAAGTAAAATGTTTCAATCAATTTTTGTTTGCGTAACTGTCCACACAGCAACACAACGTGTTCAACCTAACGCTGGAACTCGTTCATCAATGTTTGTTCCGTAGGTGATGGACGTGAAGAAGGGCGGGGTATCTTGAACGTCATTGACCCTGATGATGAGATCCGCGGTTGCGTTCTGACGAGGATTTCCGTGATCCTGAGTTGTTTATAGGAATTAACATAGCATGCATCGCTTATCCAGCATCTCAGTTTTAAATTGTCGTATTAAGCAAAAGTACGTGCTTTTTTTAAGTATTAACATTTCCTTCTACATCATTTTTACTATACTTAACTCTTTTCTAATTATAAATAATACATGCAAGCAGATGCAATATGATTTATACTGAAAAAAATTTGTTATGAACAAATTAGTCTTACCTGTACAATGACTGTGAAGTGGTAGTAGCTGTTTTTTTCGTAGTCAAGTTCCCTCAACAAGTGAACCACACCAGTGTCCGGAGTGATGTTGAAATGGCTGATGTAGTCATTGTGTGTGTTGATAGACTTTGCATAATTATAACAAACTCATATTAATTCAAAACATACTGACAGTGAGGTATCATTGCACTCCGCATGCAATTACACTCTACACTGTGTTAAAATCCAATTATTCACAGTTAAAGTTCGGTGACTTGCATGATAGTCTAAATTATTCAAAATTAACCATGAGGAACATCGGCTAGTTTTATTGCGTTCAATAAATAATAATAAAAAAATCAAACGGTTAAAATACCATTTATTTTATGGAAAGTTTAATTTAAGATTCGATTCATATGCATTTTGTTATTTATTAATCAAATCAAATTTTAAATCATTGTCTGATCGTGGAACATCTCGTTAGTGCATTTAAATAATGTATTTGACTAAAATAGCATGTCTTAATTCGATTATAATTACAATTCTAATCTAATAATCAATAATGCATATATTGCCAATATGGTTTCATTTACACAACGCAACAAATAACTGTACTTACCCGTGTGTTGGGCTATACAAACACAGAAACGAGGCAAACATCGCAGTACGTAGTGTATATCTGTCTATACCGTAATTACCCGAAGTATTGGGACACTTAAACATAATTTATATTTTTGTCTCTATATTAAGGGAGTGTTGTGTTCTTTAATTATTCTAATTAATAACACAGTTATAAATCAGTGGACAACATTTATTATAAGCATTCACACATAGGCATGTTACTCCAAGTACAGAGACTAGTAGAATGAAGCTACTGCTATCAGAGAGGGCTTATCATATATAGGTAATTCCTGGTATTTACTGATAAGAGTTTCAGTGGCTAAACACTGTACACACTGGATATACAACATGGACATACACATATAATTCCCGAAATTGTGTCCCAACATTTAGGGCAATATATGATAAATCTATTGTTCATATATCTATGTCTTGAACAAATTAATTATTTTTATTTCTTCGAGATAATCGCTTACTAAAATATATTAAATATTTATTGTAATATAAATAATAAGACGGATTTTGTTTAAAAGGCTGTTGTTTATTAGATCAATTATTTCTTGCTGGGGAATTGATGGTTATTAATTGAGAAGCTTAATTGAGAAGACCATGCTCCAGTAGAGTCCACAGTTTGCACCACGTGTCAACTACATGCAAACATACCCCTAATTGTATACGCTATGGTGTATAGATAAGCAAGAGCAATATATCGTGTCAAACGTCGCTATGCAACCATCGTAGTGGCAGGTTATGGAATGTTTATACAGTAACAACATAAGTGTTATTTTGGTGTGCCAATATTTAGGGACACGAAATAATTCAACTTGCAATGTGTCCCTATATTAATGGGCGCGAAAAATATTTAGTTTTTTTTCTTCAAAAATTTGGGGTGTCCAATATTTAGGGTGCCCCAATACTAATGTAGTTTACAGAATATCGTATATTTGAAAAGTAAAAATAAAACGTGCAATAGAGAAATACAAAAATAACAAATAATAACAGTTTCCAAATACTCAACAATTATATGAATACATTCTATAGCTGATAACGCACATATACACTGACAAGTATAACTAATAAAAATCTGTACCGTCATCGTATAGCTGAGCCTCGCGTTATGGGCACTGTCAAAGTCTGTAGCTCTGATTTGCACGTTTGCTGCCGAGTTAGTGAATGGTTTCTACAATAGACGTTCTGCAAAAGCAAATGTATCTGCACTTTTATCAAGTGGTTGTACTATTGTTCTAAATTGGTCCACTTGTGACATTGTAACAAAACGCACTTAAATCTATTGCTACGATTAGCGTTATAACTGTATTTTTAAAACATGTAATTTTGTAAATCTGACTTATTGTTTGAAACATGGTATTTAGGTATAGTCCGAACAATTTAAATTGGCCGACCTTAATAAAAACAACAGTAAATAGACATATACCTGACTAATTTAACTTATGAATCGGATCTAATTGTTAGATATAATGAATTTAAAACCATTTCACTCACATGGTATTGGTGGTACAGCGGTAAGTCATCGGAATGGAAACGAGATTTTATTGTTTGTTCTAATTGTTGGTAAATAATGACTATTACTTATTAGTAGAAGCATATACGAATGAGTTTGATATATCATAATCGTCTAAATTCAATGAGAGCAAAGACACAGAGATCATGTGTGCAGCAAGGAATTGTTATAGAGGAAGGGTACAAGCAACTGAACAAATGGACAAGGTAAATATCAATATTATTGTGTATATTCGACAAATGAAAAAAGAAAAACGGTCACGCATAGTATATTAAAAAACAATCCGTTTGGTTGTTTCCATGTCATTGTGACATGGGAGGATCTGTCTCGTGACGACGAGTCCACTGACGATGACTGGGCTGATATAGATGATGCCAGTGAGGATGATGATGATGAAGATGTTGAAACTGCAACCAAAAACGACACCACATGTAGTGCCAGTGTCGACACAGACAAAGCCGATACAATGTTTTGTGTTGTTGTCAATAAAAATCAATGTAAACATATGTATGCTATATATATATACTCCAAAAAATGTATCCACTTAATTTTTTTTTTCTTTCGATACCTGTATGTAATATTTAAACAAAAAATAAAGTCAGTGTAATTTCTATCATCTTTCAATAAAATGCTATGAGTTTTATCTGAATCAATTCCATTTGTGGTCAAACACAATACACAAACGTAACAGTTGTAAAAATGAAAAACACAAAGAACATAGTCAAAACAAACAAAGAAAGTATCCACGTTTAAATATCAGTATCTTAATAAACACGCATTTTTATCAGATTTTTTATTCATGACTGTCAATTTAAAGAGCATATTCTTCCACATTCAATATAATGTAATTTTTACTATTCAACCGTATCATTTAATACCTAATAGCCGACCAAAACTCAATTTCCTGTTATGCAATTAGAAAAAAATGTAACATGTGCACAAATGTTGTGCAAGTTGTCATTGATATTGATTTTGTCTGGAAAGTCGGTTCTTATATAAAATCATCCAGACCCTGTGAAATTCCCATGGTATATTCAAATATGGACGAGCAAAACGAGGCGCATGATATCCTGCGAGCATGACGAATTTTAAATGATATAAGTCGAACGTTGAATGGTACAAGGGAGACAATTAATTGTCTACTCAAACGTTCCTGTTTATGATTTTTATTTTTTACACCTGTTTTTGCTTTGTGTTAAACCAAAAATATGGAATGGATTCAGAAAAAATTGTAAGCATTTTATTGAAAGATTATTTAAGTTATACTCTATTCGGGTGGAGTCGCGGTACGGACGGTGTCGCGGTAATCAATATACGTCATCTAGCGGACAATTCTTGTAATCAAAACCATCCTGTATTTCCAGTGTCGGTTTCTAATCATGAAAACTATCTGAAAATGCATAGCATATTGCTAAGTACAATTTGTTCTGTAAACACTTGCTTATATAGTGCATTTCTGCTAAGAGTCGCAACTATATATATTGAAGAATTTTATAATATTTTGTTTTTTACTCTTTCGTCTGTGCCAAAGTAGTAGGAGTAGTTCCCCGTGGGTTTTGTACACAAGTTATACTGTGCACTTTATTTTTCAAAAGTTGAAAGGATTGCTCCCCTTGTTACTGATTACCGCGACTCTGTTGTGCAAGTTGTCAAATTTAGCTTATATACAGTGTTATGTGGTTCTGTGTTTTGCACGATTCCAAATGAAATAATTATTTAATGTGTTGATTGTCATGTGTGTGGAAGATATTTTTACACCTTATAATCATTTATTTAAAGTTCTAAGTGTTATTTTTCCATTTTGGTTATTCAACAAATCGTTAGTACCGCGACTCCATCGGAACACAGTATACATTGACTTTAATTTTTGTTTAAATATTTCATACAGGTATCGAAAAACAATAAAATATATAATAGATGTGGCATTCGAACTCATGCGGAATATATGAAACAACCTTTATGGTAATATGTCCCTCCACTTTACTTACTGGGCTATTTTCGCTGCTAATTGTAATGTTATAAAACACATTATATTGGTTTTCTTCATGATAACTCAAACTCAAGTGTTTATGTTTATAAGCTATATTCAGATCGGCTAATTTCTGTTGGTCGTGTTATAAATGCCCTCTTAACACGTTCCTCACCTCGTCTATATACCACATGTAAGGCAGGCTTAGGAACTGTGGCTCGTTGCCGTTTACATCCTCAAAGTCTATAAAACGGCAGCAGCTGTCACCTTGATGAAATCGAACACAATCGGGAAAACTGTATTTTAAATGATATTTGTCAAAATTTGTTCACATTACATTCTCCTTATATTCGTTCAAGTAATTGTTTTACACTACATTTGTTTGAACATAGAACACACGAAAGTTTTACTGTAACAACTATTGTGAAAGATGTATTAATGTACATACATTTAGGCCTTCAGAGACCTTGATGATAAACCTTGCTAATACTACAGACTATTCTATATTCTATATATAAGTCTATATTACTCTAGACTAATAGAAAGAAACTATTTCATGTTCTTTGCAAATTTCCAGGCATTTTGGATGACAAAAATATCGATATTTTAAATGTTTTTAAGACATATATCCTTGTGGCATCAGGTTCGGACGATTTTAACAATCAAGTGAAACATTTTCGTTCTTTAACCTTTGAGGATGAACTGTTTTGTCACATATAAAAACTGTTAAAAAAGAGTTTTCTAACATGTAATATAACAAAATGCAATTAATTTTGTTTACAACTTGTCAAAATAAAAACAAACATGGCGGTACCCATTTCTTGCTTAAAAGGAACTGACGTCCATTAGTTTCGGATCGTACAGGGTATGTGCAAAAGTGAGTCTATAGAAGCTGATAATAAATTTTCTAATTATAAAGCTTTTTTTTTTTTCATTTACATAAACAAAACAAGAAACTGTTTATAATAGTATGTTGCAGTTTGGATACTCCTCCACAATGCAGTACGAACACAAATACGTCGACTCTGCGTAATACTTATATTGGGGAACTGAACTTTAAGTGTTGTTACTTTAATATTAAACCTCTTAGAAACACATTCTACTGGTAGATTCTTTTCTTCAACCATAATACATTTTTAACTTTCTTATCTTCATATATGCACATTAAATGATGCAGACGACGAAACTATGCCCTGTGAGGACAAATCATGCGTCAAATTTCGTTTAACGAGAGGTTAGTACGATGTCAACAGAAACCGTCTGAAACTCATGTACGTCCGAAACTAATGCCGTGACTATATACAGAGAATAACAGGTTACTGCCTGGTCTTTTGTAAAATATAAGGTGAGGCTCATAATAATATAACGGCGAGGCTGCCGAGCCGTTATTTTATTCGTGCCGAACCTGATAAATTACACAAGACCAGGCAGTAACCTGTTTTTCTATTTATCGTACCACGTTTTTCTTAAAATTACACCAAACGAGCTGATTCCTTTACATTATTTAAAAAGTAAGAGCCACGCTGATTTGACTGAGCCGGCTTTTACACGGTCACGTGCATGTAGTCATGGATTTCTAAAAGTTGACTGGATAATACCTTATTATTAATATTTCGTAAAGATAAATGAGCTGTTTTCACTACGAATATATATATTACACACACGTCTATTCATATAATATTGGAAACAAAAACTGAAATGGATTGCAACGGTCAATTTCATCAAAGAACACGCATCAACGAATTGTTTTGAGACGCCATTTTCATGATTTTGGACTTGTGTATTAAAATTGACATTTTGAAGATCGTTTCAATAATAACTATAGCGTGTTCAACTTTTGGTCAAAACATGTTTGAGACTCGACATAAACTGATTCTGTGTAGTGACTTTTAGTTCATTTATTTAAAATGTATTGAAATAACTGTGTATGGATGATTTATTGTTCCATTGATGACGTTATACCACTACCATAGTGCGGGTTTATGTGAATATTTAAAAAATAACGTTTTGTGATTGATGACGATTAAAAATAATAAACTATATACGTTCTTGGTATCAAATTGTTTGTTTTGTTAAATCTGAATCATTTTCACAGAAAATGTTGACTTTAGAGGTGGATTTCGAGTAATATGGCGTACCTCCAAACATTGACTGATATAAACGCTACTGACCTGATAATTTTTTTTTATCAGGCACCTTTGTATCAGGCCGATATCAGCATAGTGGTATGATAAATAGAGGATATTTGTTTGTTGTCGGTATGATAACGCGTGATATCATCACCGGAAAGGGAAACAATTAATATTTTCACGAGCCCTTTATATATATATATGTATATTCATTGTCAACGCAGAATACAGGTGTCTAAAATTATTTAAGTTTAAATACAATGGATACACGTAGTCGTTGAATAATGTTCAGCTTTTAAATCAAGAAGTTAACAGTCACTTCTAGGTTTAAATATATTTATGATAAAAGTACGTATTGAAAGTGAAAGTGCGTTCAGTTCTTCGAAATTCACATTAAAAAAATAGCGTGCGCATACCTGTTTTGATGTAAACAATAGTTAACACAGTCAAGACATTTCAAACGCACATGTATGTGTTTTTGCAAGTAATTCAAGATGATTAAACTCATACTACTTTCACTACTTTAAATAAATGTGTATATTAATTATTTAACCTACAGTTTGTTGTCTTACCTGACCGCTGTCAAGTGGATAATGTAACCATTTAAACGTATCTATATGTATGCACGGCTTTTAAAATCATTAAAAATTAAAACATTATCATTTGCCATTATTCCAGAGACAAATCATACCGGATCCTCGTCGAGTATTTGATGGTCCTCACAGTAACGTCATAAAGCATGTGATGCTGTGCCGAAGAAATCTCCTGCTGCTCGGCCAAAACAAGGCTTTTACGGCTCGATGGTCACTGGGCCTTCGTCAGTGACAGTGAATGAAAACAGTGTTATACCTGTTAGGAAAAGTAAATGTATGTATGCATTCATCCTGATAGTGGAAACATAATCACATTGGATGGTATTCTTGAAATTGTAGGCGGTTTTGACGCTGCTGATATAGAAAGTAAATAAATACCGAATACATTACTTTGTCGAATAGTATTGGGTTATTTAACAGCGTTTGAAACATGACAGTGACATATTTGAATGACAAACAATGATGGTCGAGCCTATATGCGAGTCTAATATGAGCATGTCTGCTGTGAACGAGTCCAAATATATAACCTTATTGTACACAACGTTGTTAAATAGTATTTTTTTCTAACACCAAATAGTTTTGTAATATTTACATTACACTTAACAGCGCGCGCGCTCAGGTCATTTAAGCATGACTTCGTTTTTCTTACGGAGATACTTAACTTAACCCACGAACGTTTTAAGTCGACATTTCACTCGCGAAAACCTAAGTCAACAATACGGCTTACAGAAGGCAAAGCATTATCGATTTGAAATATAGACATTTCGAAGACATGTATATTGATGACCAAGAATCTTACTGAGGCTATTGTTTGGTATTCTTAATTTGTCTTAATGTATACCCAAAAGTAAATTTTCAGAAAACAAATCTGGTCTTTCATTTATGTTCATATTTCTCGTTATCTGGTAATAAAGGTTTTGATTGAATACAATATAAGTTCAAGTGATAATGATGAAAGGTTTACCAACCGAAACCAGGACCTGTTTATTTCAATTTTAGAAACCTAATTGAACAACAGTCTTCTGTGATTGATGGATAAATGCTTAGCAATTAAGTTTTATTTCATTTTGTTTGGATTGTGTGTATATCTCGATTATAACATTATACTTAATTGTAATTGTGCGAATATATTACACTTTTAACTAGAATATTATAAACAATTTAACTGTAGGATAAACTGAATTTTATTAATAAATAAATTATAGTAATATAAAATTAAAGAAATACAAACCTTATGTTAAATGAATAAACTATCGGTATGCAAAACTACAACTTCATCAAATATCTTTCTGATCTCAATATAACACATGTGTTTAACTATATACGATTAAGAGAGATTAACACTGCTGTTAAAAGAGCTCCTATCTTTTATCAGTATGTATACATGGCGATTTATTTAATATGCCCTGTCATATTATGAGATGCAAATACCACATGCCATATTCACCATTTATAGCTCTCATTACAAGTATGTGATAAATGATGTCATTGGTTTGGCTACCATTCGATTAAACATACTCATAAAAATAATAGATGTTAACACTGTACCAGTTAGTTCTTCGTAAGTTTTGTCGAACAGGCACATTTTTATTTCGACAAACATGCGCCTGTTGGACAAAACATTCAGTTTAAAGGAATTATAACGACAAGAAATTCCCATCTCAGCACAGACTTCTTTATTTTATATTTTCCCTTTTTGCAGTAAAAGATATCTTCCTTTTTTCTGTGAACTTAGTTTTCACTAAGCTACAGAGTATCACCTTGCTCGGGTTTGCAGTATACCCGCAACCATATTGGAAACAAAAGGCTTGTTATCCCTGTCGATCCAGTACTTGATTTCTATCTTGCTGGTACATCCTCTTCTTTAAATGTATGTTGATTGATGTTTTGGGGAAATAAGAGAAGAATGCAACTTCGAGCTCAAATTTACCGTGCGCAGCTCGAGAGGAAACGCAGACGACACGTCCATGATCTTCTACAACGTCTTCTTTGCCTACTACTTTATACTTTACATAAACAAGAAATAATGACACATTTATTTGTTTTGGATAGTTATACACACATGCACACATTGATCAACAATGTGTATAAATCGCGAAAAATTAAAAGTAAATTGTATGAAGTCATGTAAACGAGGTATGGTGTACGTATATAGTTGCAAACAAGAGTGCCATTGTCACCATGATACGCCCGTGAAATATACATTTTTAGGGCGTAAAGATCCAACAACTAAAGAGAGAAAATCCTTCCATGCTGGACAAAGATATGCTCTGGACAAAGTGGTAAAGATCGATTTCTTATATTTTACCTTTGACCTTAAAGTTTGACCCTGACCTTGGACCTAGGGACCTGGTTATTGCACCCGACACTCCGTCCCACCATGCTTATCACCTCTTCCAAGTCATTTGAAAATCCATCTATGCTTGACAAAGACATGCTCCGGCAAGTGTAAAGTGGTAAGGATTTTTTTCTTATATTTGACCTTTGACTATGAATTGTGACCTTCACCTTGGACCTAGGAACCGGGTTTTTAGACGCGACACTCTGTCTCACCATGCGTATCACTTCTGCCAAATTATCTGAAAATGCATCCATGTTGGACAAAGATATGCTCCGGACAAAGTGGTAAGGATTGATATCTTATATTTAACTTTTGACCTTGAATTGTGACCTAGACATTTGACCTAGGGACCTGGTCCTTGCGCGCGACACTAGGTCTCATCATCCTTATCACTACTGCCCAGTTATTTGAAAATCCATTCATGCTGGACAAAGTTATGCTCCGGAAAATGTGTTGTTTGACACTCTGACCCACCAAGCCTATCACTTCTGCTAAATTATCTGAAAATCTATCCATGCCGGACAAAGTAACGCTTCGGACTTAGGGTTAAGGATTGATTTCCTATATTTGACATTTCACACTTAATTGTAACTTTGACCTTGGAACTAAGGACCTAAGGACCTGCCAAGTTTATTGAAAATCCATCCATGCTTGACAAAGGTATGCTCCATACAAAGTGGTAAGGACTGATGTCTTATATTTGACATTTGAACTTTAATTGTGACCTTAACCTTGGAAATAGGGACCTGTTTCTTGCACGCGACAGCCCGTCTCAGCATGCTTATTACTGCTGCCAATTTATTTGAAAATCCATTAATGCTGGACAAAGATATGCTCCACACAAAGTAGTAAGGATTGGTTTTCATATTTGACCTTTGACACTGAATTGTGACCTTGACGTTGGACCTATGGTCCTGTTTTTTTGCGCGCGACACTTTGTCTTATCATGCTTATTACTTCTGCAATGTTATTTGAACAAAGTTATGCTCCGGACAAAATGTTAAGGATTGATTTCTTATATTTGACATTTGATCTTAAATTGTGACCTTGACCTTGGACATAGGGACCTCGTGCTTGCGCGTGACACTTTGTGTTATCATGTTTATCATTTATGCTAAGTTCTTTGAAAATCTATCCATGCTCGACACAAATGTGCTCCGGACAAAGTGGTAAGGATTGATTTCTAATATCTGACCTGTGACCTTAAATTTTGACCTTGACCTAGACCTTGAGCCTAGGGACCTGGTTCTTGCGCACGACACTGTGTCTTATCATGCTAATCACTTCTGCTAAGGTGTTTGAAAATCCATCCATGCTGGACAAAGTTATGCTCCGGACAAAGTGTTAAGGTTTGCTTACCTATATTTGACCTTTGACCTTGATTTGTGACCTAGACCTTGTTATTTGAAAATCCATCCAAGTTATGCTCCCGCCGCCCGCCCGCCCGCTTGGGCGTTCCCATAATACGACCCGTTTTTCGGTAAATGTCACAAGTCCCATCACAGTACGTCATCCTACGTATGCTTATTGTGTAGATGTCGTGCATTGACCGTAACTGATTTATACATAATTTGGTTTAATTTGCAAGGACATGATTGATCATACAAGCAAAAACTCGAACTATTATGTTTTCACAAGCCGTGCTGAACCTTTTCGGTTGACGACAAGTTTCGATCCGTAGCATATCGCCGCAAGTCGCATAAATGGCCGCGACAATTTGACTGGGGTTAATAGGATGCTTTCATAGTTGGTAGCATGTTGATGCGCTAGCGTTACTTAAACAAAGGTGCTAATGAAGAGGGTTGTCGCAGAAGTTCGAGAACGTTTCTTGTAACTTTGTCATTTTTTCATGTTTACTATAGATTTTGGGCATATTGATACCTTATCAATTCGGCTGTTGGAAAAAAATAATTATGAAATCGTAATTGTTTCGGAAATGTCTTAAATACGTTAAATCAAGAAATAAAAGCACGTGCAACAATCTCGCTTCTCAGCGCGGCGCAAAAATCATACCGTTCTAACAGTACATGTTCCCCGCGGCGTTTTTTTTTTTGGGGGGGGGGGGGGGGGGTAATAGACTGATAACAATTTTGGTATTAGTATCATAGACCTTATCATGTGCAGTTTAGCTTATTTTAGCTAACGAAATCCAGAAGCACGGTGTTAACACGAATCGGTAACCTCTCTCTTAAAACTAACCAAAAACGCACCCTCTTCGTTACGGTACCTGTCACTCTCCGTTAAATCAGAATGTTTGGATGTAGGGAGGCATCGATCAACACAGAAAAACGAAACTTATGAGGTAAGTTGCTTGAAAATTTATGGCGCATGGAACATTAGCATCATTAAGCTATGAAACAGCATGTTTGTTTTGTACACATGCAATACGGAACTTCAACGAAAGAAAACAATTTCAGACAGTCGTCAATCCCACATATTCACATTTGAAGTTTGTGTATATATGTGTATCGATTTCTGTCAATTCCTGTTGGGGGCATTCTCAACTGTTATTTCATTAGTAAAAATCACACAAAATTGATAAATACTGTCTTAAATATGTACACAACCAATGAAATTAGTATCACCCCGGCACCTGTATCCTCTCCGTTACTTCATTTTTGTGTGATACCTGTGTCCTCTCCGTGTATGGTACCTGCAACCTTTTCGTTATAGTTCATTAATACACGAGTTCTTATTTATACGGCTGTTGATAGGGAGATGTTTCTTGTTTTTAAATCCGTTTCAACTCAAGATATGTAGAACTCCACCACTTCGGTGATCAATTAAAACGATACACGCGATTTTCAGCAAAAATACAGCAATGTAAATTATTACAGTGACATTTTCCTTCAAAAACATCAGAAAATGAAAATTATTATTAAAAGAAAATGTAATTAAAAGTATAATCATTGAGAATATGTCAGCTTTTTAAAAAACTATTCCATTAAAGTTTGACAGCGTAAAAAATTATGTATTTTAATAATATGAATTGTATATTGTGTTTGCAATAAATGCGTTTGTTAATTGTATCAAATGCATGTATTCTTTGAATTAAAATACACAATCCAACAATGTTCAACTGTTTTGATAATTATTATGTCCCCTTATCGATGTATTGGTTTGCTTGAGGTCGCGGTGGCGTAGTGGATATGGTGTCCGCCCAGCGACCGGGATGTCCCGGGTTCGATCCCCACTCTGGGAACGTACTCAAGATATCCCCCAAAGACACTAAGTACTGGTTCTACCCAGGAAACGGACTAGAGAGTGTCTCAATAAGCCTTAGGCTTTCGATGCAATTGAGCTAAAATGCATAGGTTTAAACTAAACTATTGGATTGCTTTATGTCGGTTGGTCAGTCTGTCGGTCTGTAGATCACTTTCGTTTCTGTCAAGTCAAAGTCAAACAATTTTCATCCGATCTACCCAAGTGGCCCTTGATTGATATAAGACTGTGGTTCGAGTCCTGCCAAAAACTTTCTTTTCATATTTTTTTTACTTTAAAATCATTTTTCTTTATTGTGTCTTTTTTATTTATCGGTTATACATTTTCTTTATTAGTTTAATAACCGTGCTGTTATTTACAAGTGACAATTATTATAATCTTACAATATTAACAAGACGCAGTGCAACTACTGTCAAAGATCAACTGAAAAAAATAATGATACCAAAGTACCATTTTGCGAATTAAAGTGACTCATTGACGGTAATTCCCGTAACTATAGAGACGTATTAACAAGGCACATTACCATTTTTAACTCGACGATTTTTGGTTAAGTTTTTTTTCAGAGTCCATATCTCACAAAAATATCAAAGGTATCCATTTGACATTTTTAATACTTTTTCACTATCAAAGGATAATCCGTTACAACAAGACAGGTAACTCTGTGATTTGTATTTCCAGAGTAATCTGCCCTTGATTGGACTTAACACGTGGCATATTTTGAAAATTTTGGTAAATATAAAATTTCCCAATAACTATCAAAGACATGAAATTGAAACACAAGGTACTTGTTTATGGTTGTGCCCGCATTCTGCAGCAAGATGAAGTAACTCTTTTACTGATTTTGTTGGAGTTATTACCCTTTTCAACTTACAATTTCCGCTTTAGGTAAAATGTCTCAATACCTATATGAGATATTGACTTGAAACTCAAAGTACTCAATCACAGTGATTAACTGTTCTGTAAACAAGAGGAGGTGACTCTATCAAGGATTTGTTTGAGTTACTGCCTCTTTTTCAACTAAGAATTTTCGCTGTAGGTCAAATTTCACAATATCTATAAGAGGTATTGACTTGAAACTCAAAATACTTGATCACAGTTATGAACCTATTCTGTAGACAAGATGAGGTTAGTATATCAAGGATTTTGGTGGAGTTTTTGCCTTTTTATTCAACGTAGAATTTTAGGTCAAATTGATCAATATCTATAAGAGGTATAGACTTAAAATTCAACATACTTCATCACAGTGATTAACCTATTCTATAAAAGGCTATTTTTCTATAATTTTCTAATAGCAATAATATGCTGATGGAATCGTTAAGAAAAAATAAATACAATTGAAAAAAATTTGTTTTGATACACGGGGTTCCTGTAGGATTTGAACTCACGCCTACAAAATCTCTCACTTCAATGAAATCTTTCTCACGCTATAGTACAGTTATAAATAGCGTGCATGCACAAAGCGGTACTTCATGTACATTTCCTTTCATATCGATTAAACTACTACCACTAATTTTCCCGCGCCGGCGCAAAGTGTCACGGTGACCACTTTTAATAATTATAAAAGACAGCATTTTACTGTTTGGTTATAAAAACGAGACCTATGTGTTAATTAATCATTTAATAAATAGTTCTTGAAATACATTTTATTTTTCAGAAAATAACTTTTCGTATAAGCCGTCGATACGCCCTTTTCAATCACATTGCAGTACCCAAATAACCAACAATTTTGAATAAAATTCTATAAGAGTTGATGATGTAAAAGCTCGTCTTCAAATTGAAAACAATTGAATTTCAGAACTAAGGTAACTAAGTTTGGTCCATAAAACACCGGCTTTTAACTAAACAAAGGAAATTACGACAGAAAACATCACTGAAATTGACAAATGTCAGTCCGAGTTTACAACTGTTTTCGCTATTTCTTGAAAACGTGCTGTTTACTGGAGTAAAATCCATGATACATAAGCAGTTCAATGTCAAAGATGTTCCGTGAAACAAATAGCACTCGAAGTTTAGCGATAAAAACTATTATATTAACGTGAAAGTGACCTACCGGTAGTTTCCGTGTTGATTTTTAACGGAGAGGGACATGTAGCGTAACGGAGAGGGTGCGTTTTTGGTTAGTTTTAACGGAGAGGTGACCGATTCGTTTTAACACCTTGAGAAGAAAATTTAAATGTATTGTTGTTTTTTTCTATAACAATGCATTAGAGTTATATTTATAGAGATATTTCAGAGTATGCATGTTAATTTATAGAAAAGACATACTTTCAATTATTGATAAAAAATTATGCCTAAATATTTTGATCCTAAAACAAGTTCTTTCAACGCAAAACGTCGACATAATTCCCGAAATTAATGAAAGAAACAAAAGACAAATAAACAGTTGTTTTAATACGCTTATCAATAATTCCATAATTAAATTAAGACACATCAACCTAGAATAACTGAAATTACAAAGTTCTAATAATGCAACTATTAAATTAAATTTTTTAAATTATTTTGTTAAGTTTCTATATTAATTAAAGTTTAATATATCATATGAAAATGGGATCTTGCAGGCACTATATGGGTCGGTGGTATAATCAGCCGATAACGATCATTATACATGAATGTTTAAAATTATATTGTTGGGTCCTAAACGCCAAAGTGTGGATGTTTTGACAAGGGTGCGCCAACTTGTCTGAAAAGGGGCTCTATGCCTGGTCTTCATGGATAGGCGAAGGTGACGAATAGACATTTCCAACGTTTGCCGAAACCGAATCCGAATCCGACTTCATGTTAATTTTAGGGACTATCTCAAAACAAATATGTTAAACCAACAATAAAAGCATGGCCGTAGCGAAATAGTTTAATATAAAATAGAAACAATAAATAGTAGTGTTTTTATATATTTATTTCCAAATGTTTGCATCTGCAAACGAGTGCCGCACAAATTCTAACAGCAGACGAAGTCATTGGTCTTGGCTGCCACCACAGTGATCAGATGGCTTTATAGCTTTTTAATTCGGCTATTGCGTGCTCAACGAATGCCCGATACTTCCGTATGTCCTCTATCTCGACGTCGCAGCTGTGCATTAGTGTACGAGGGCATTAATGTGTTAAGAGTGGGGTAATTTTTGTCTGCTAGAAGAACACAGGTATCCGAGAACGGTAGTTATGTGCCTATGTTCCTCATTAGGCCAAATGATTGTGCGTCATTTTGATAACCAAGGAACCCGCAGTGATCATACCGTATCATCCCAAATGCATCAACTACAATCTGTGTGTGTGTATACGGTGAAAACATATGTGACCTGAATAGTATGGCTCCTGAGGCTCTATTTCGGGACGATATATTTCATGCGAGGTTCCGTCTATTGCTCCCACAGCTTCATGCAAAGTTGGCCAGTGATCTCGCATAGCTGTCCATTCTTGCAAGGATGGCTATTTTTACATCGTCACTAAGCTTATTTAGAAAGAGTGGAACCATATAGGCATTGATATAACTTATGGTGGATGTACTGACTTTAAATAAAATGGCCAACATGTAATAAGTCGGGTATGATCGTACCCAAATTATAAAAAGTAACACACGATTCCTCATTGATAAAGCATGTCATATTTCAACTGGCGCAATGACGTTCTAATAAACTGTTCTGGAATGTCATCGGTAATTTGATACGGTCTTCATATAGATTACCATCCTCTCCAAAATGTCGATTACTTATGTTTGCTTCATAAGCACACTTCAATATGATCATCGTCAAAATCAAATGTATGTGTTTCTGAATATCTTCTCTGTGGTCAGGTGGTGGTCTAAAAATAGATGGCAAACCGCACTGAAGTAGACATCGCCTATTTGCGTCCATTTTGTTCATGTGAAAGATATATAGTCGTATAATGCGCATACCAACTCGTTACAACAACAAAACAACACAAGTGAATTATTCATTACCCAGCCAAACTCACAATACAAGGATAGCTACTTTATTTAGCTTGAGCATCACGAGGATTTGCTCTATGAATTGGAACCACGTGCGAGGATTAAAGTCAATGACGGTAAGCTTCTCTTAATATTTTTGTATGAAAAAAAAACGCAAAAAAGTACACTGCTCAAATAACAATTATATATAATAATCACGTTAGTATTGTTTTATAAAAGTTAAAAGATATCTACTAACGTTTATCCAATTAAAGTAATTGTGTGTAACAATGCTCTCCTATTGCACATGTACTCAATAATTATGAAAAACACGAGTTTTTGCAGTTCATTTACTACTGTACAAGGCCAAAGAATTGTATATTTCTATCTAAACAAGCTATAATACACCTACATTTGATTAAAATTTTTGTTTCAGCTACTATTCTACAAAAACGAAGAAAATCTGACCGGTTGGGTAAAGAAGAGGTGCTTCTTATGTTACGCGCCTATAGGGAACATCCAACAAGATAGCAAGACATTATTGAAGAAATGAAGCAAAGTCTGGACCGTTTACTACCACAAGCTATTGATTTATACAATACAGCCACACTCAAACAACTTGTAGATAGACTGTCAATCAAATTAAATAAATTAATGACATATAGACAAATTAACGATGATGATATCAGATAACATAATCATCAGGTCAGTCAGACCGGTGTAGACACAACGGTTTTAAACGTATTTTGAACTCAACATTGGTATCGGTTAACGTTGGAAATGTCTAATGGGGCCACTAAATAATTTGCTTGTTTAATCCCCAATATGTCATAGATGCCATTTCATAATGCAATATTGTCGTAATTTTCCTTGGTCTGATTTCATTTATTGCCAAACAGAGCTTGTGGCATCACAAAATGTAGTTAACACAACAGTAATATAAGATCTAGGTAGCGAAAGTAAAATTATTCGTGTTACATAATGATGAGAGAAATGATGATGATGATGATGATTTTTATTATTATTATTATTATTATTATTATTATTATTATTAGTAGTAGTAGTAGTAGTAGTAGTAGTAGTAGTAGTAGTAGTAGTAGTATTGTTATAATAATAATAATAATAATATTATTATTATTATTATTATTATTATTTATTATTATTATTAACATTTATCATTATTATTATTAGTAGTAAATTGGATTAAAACAGAAGTGTATCGCTTTATCATTTGCATACTGAAATACTCTTGAAAAAAAACAACACTACGCTAACAGGACAGCCAGATTAAATTGTTGAGGGTATGAAAGCGTAAAATTTTTATTACCGATTGAATCTTAGATAAGGCAGTATCGATGATCAGATAAAATCGATAGCAGCCGAACATCTTCGGAAGATTTCCGATTAGTACCGAACAGATGACTGTCTATTGGGTAGTTCTATTTATTTTATCAGCTGACTATCTGGCTTAAGAAGAAAGGCGAGGTTGTTCAGTTTGGTATACCTGTCTAAGATTCGAAATCGGACCGCTCGGTTAACAACCGATGTTGTCTTGAAACCACTAAGCCATTCCGATTGATGTTGAGTGCAGATTTGCGTTATGTTATTTGTCATGTATTTTGCATATCAAACAGGCTAATCAATTCCCGTAAATACGACGGAAGTCAAATTCTAAAAATAACACATTCAACCACCGTAAATTATTCATGTTTTGAAAGTTCAGAAGAAAACGGACTATACACATTTCAATACGCCAATAACAAAGAAAAAATAAATAACACATTCTTTAAAAATATTCAATCAATGTTTCTGTTTATTGACATATATGCACAATTTACTGTGTTTGTCCACAACAAAATTCATTTTATATCAGTTAGAACTTGCTGATTTGTTTAGTTCCTTAATTGGCTCTGCATCGTTAATGTTGATTAGATTTGCTGAAAAAAAACACATTCAAAATTAATTATATACAAACATAAACAATGTTTTTTAAAATATATACTTACAATGTTAATGCATATCAAAGTCTTGAATCTGGTCGACATATATCACATGAAACATATATGCAATATGACAATGATATAGTTTTTGTCAAAATCAATATCTAGTTATATCTACAAGATAATATTTAAAATAATAGTAAGACAAATGTAATAAACCGTAACCTGTATAGATATTTCGATGTGGTACACATTCAGCATATCAATGAACCTTCGGTCATCCATGATGCTCTCTAGCAACCTGTGTAATAATTGATTTCATTGCTTATCGGAACAGATTTTATGAGTTAGATGGCATATACTTGTACGACTTTAACCGGTTACATTCTTTTTAATTATTACAAATAGGTGTGTTCAAATATAACATTATTTTAATCTTTTATTAAATAAATATTTTCTAAATAAATGGACGAATGCAAATGGTGAAAAGAAAACTTTAATCCTAATAGTAGGTCAATATGACTTGCGCTCTCTGTTATGAACCACGTCAATGATTACCTCCGGATTTCCTCGAGAGAAAGTATGTGGCCGTCAACAGGATGTACAACATGATAATCCAAGTCCGATCTAGAACCAAAACAAAACAAATTTAAATTTCAATATCCTCCCAAAATAAAGAATAAGACTTATCCTGCCATGTATCTTGTTTAATTAAGACACACATTCAGAATTGTACTTAAACATGATTTTATGCTGCTAATAAGAGTTCTCTCATGCAGCTGGATGTTTCAATGTATTTATATTGTTTATTGTAAACCATCTAACTATTTCTGACAAGTGCGATAAACGCTTTCTTGTCCAACATGGCGCTATCGTTAAAACCGGCATGTAAAATATTTGAACTACTCAAATTGTAATGACTGTTTAGTGTGTCAGAACACTACGCATTGGACTCCCTATTCTTTAATTCATTGGGACAATTATTGAACTTTTTTTAAAAATATTAATGTAATCCAATAAAGTTGAGCACCGCTATTTCGAAGTCGTTGGGACTGACGAAAATAGTTCGAAATAGCGATTTTCGAGCCTCCGCACAGTGATTTGACGGGTTCCGAGCATAGCTCCAATCAAATCCATGCCGTCAAAATAAACCACGTGATGATGATTGATTAAAATATTCGATACTTTAAATATGGTTTTAATTAGTTATCTTCTTGTCCCTTTTTCGTTGTTGACATGTGTAAATATGATGTTGACATGCATAATGAAGGTTTGTAAATAACATTGTAAAGATTGTAAATTTATAAGCATTGTTTTTTTTAACTCAAAAGTATAACTCTACCCTATATCCACTTAATGCTGATTACCCCAGAGTCAGTCATCACTTGGTAAACGCGAGAACAATGGAAAATGCGTAAACGTAACCAAGTCATCAAATCTTTGAAATACAGTTTGGACTAATGTGCGACTTTGAAATAAACTCCAATGATTACGCGTGAAAGACATAGTTAGGGCCGGAATTTTAGTTCGAAACAGAACAGAACAGAACAATATTTTATTATTGCCAGGTATGCATAGATACAATATGGGGAAAAAGTATACAATATCAGAATTACAATACATATATTCATGTTTACGGTTCACGTTATAATCACTAATAGTTATTATATTATTATATTATGCATACGGGGAAGTCATTTAGTCAGCGTTAGTCACATTTATGGTTTAACATTTCATAATAATAGTCGGTTGTATTAACATAATAAATAGGTATTATTTAGACATTAAAAAATAAAAATAATAATATAAACGTAAGAAGGAGAGGACTCGCATGCCAACAGACATAAAATAAATAATAAATAAATAATCAGCAAGCAAAGCAGATTGAACACAATCAAAAACATTCACACACGCGCAATCATTATTACTATACTGACAGAATGTGTCTGCACGTTTGTTGAATTTTTCTATTATGGTATCACTGAAGAGATCAATATAAAAAAAAACACACAATAGAGAAGTAAATACAGCAAAAATGCAAAAAAACAAATATCACAAATAACATTAATTGCAAGATAGAGCGGGATTAAGTAGTGAGGTAAGTGGTTTATCATTGAGTACCAAAGCGAATAGTTATTTACGAATTAATGGATATTTTATAAAAAAAAACAGCCAAACGTTCAACCTCAGATAGCGCTTATTACTGCTACGAACCTGTGTTTTCTATTTAACATACGGATCTTTGCGACGTTGTTTGAGACACATGTGTAAAGTTAATTTCTTCGTGGACGGATTATCCGTCTAGACTGACGCGCGTGTTCACGAAAAGGAATTTAATTGGACATTTGTAATTATACAATTATAAGAACACAGACATTTAAACAATACAGGCATTCAAAAGTTATGAAAACGAATTCATTGTAAGCGAGGACATTGGCGTCTATGCAAACAATAGAACTGGATCAACTGCGGAGAAAATTTGTTCATAATAATTCGGGTAAATTTTGAAAGCTGTTTCATTTCTGCTATTGATGAAGGGGACATGATCTCGTGAAATGGTACGTGTCTTTCTACAAGGTTTCATAAATGTCGCTGGCGTTCGTTTTTAAAAAGTACATATCATTAAATAATGGTTTTCTGTAGCTATTTCGTTTGCATCACATAGGTTGCCTAAGCGTTCGTTGAAAGGAGTGCCTTCGTAGCGGCCGGTTTCTACACGAAGGAAGTGGTTGGCTGTACGAAATTTGAAGATATTAAGAGAGTCTTCAGGATGGATTTTCGTAGGTAAAGCTCAAATGCATGGTTTCTTTTAAAGCTACTGTAGATGCGCCCTTTATTACTTATGTGTAATTCAGCATGCCATGATTGTTTAAATTGATCTATAAGAGTTTGTTTGATGTATATAACGTGGATATTATTTTGTGTGATTTGTGCTTGGTTCTGCCATATGTCTGGTCTTCCAGCAGAAGTGAGAATTTCTCTGATTTATTTAACAATTTGAAATTTAAGTTAGGGCTAGACAACATATATTGGTAAGTTAATAGGGACAGTTTGCCCTTTTGCCTGTAATAAGTCTGTTGCAGAAGGATATCATTCTGGTTTTATATTGATACTTATGGGGTAACGCCCTAATTCGCCGTATAGAAAAATCATTAGTGTTGATCGACGGGCATGAATTCGAAATAGGCAATTTGTAATTAATGCTTGAGATTGACATTTTAGTTAAATAAAGAAGGAAACAAATCGGGACCAAAAAAATAGTGATTAATTCGAATTAACGGTGTTCGAAATATCGGTGTTAACTGTATATCCAGTTTTATTTCTATTAGGGTACATATATATCGACTTCCAAGATGGCGTATGGTTCCAGAAGTACATGTTATAGAAACAATACTTAAGTACATAATCACACTTATATAAAAACAACGATACCTTGAGGTGACAATGTCTCCATTTGGCTTCACATGGTTTCTCAACTTGTCAAATACAAACTGGTAACCTGTAAGATTGCTGTATAACCTACAACAAGAATTAAGACTGACATTAAATTGCATTAAATGTAAATGTTACATTTCCTATTTCGTAATATACGGTTATTAAATTTAATAGTCATCACTTAGACTTTAAAATACAGAAATGTTGTACTACTGATATAATAGTCTATATATTGGTAATTACCTCATGAGTTCATCCTTTATCAGAGTCACATTTGTCAAACTTTGTCGAACAACCATTGATGCTAAATTAGAGTTACCGATAAAAAATATCTGAAATATACAGGAACACTATATACATTTATTATCGAAACCACCATTTACAACGCAAATTATATATGTATTTACACAGATACATGCACATATTTAGCATTGATTGCTAAAGTAAGTATAAACACTGTTATTGACATGCTCATTATTTATCTACAATTGTTTTAATTATATTTTTATATTTTGGATCAAGTGTAAGGTTTGGCGCACTGGTATTCACCCTTAATGGCAAACATTCACCAATGTTGTAAAACTAGTTTTAAACATACACGGTGTTGCAAGTTAAGACAAACATGAAACACATAAATATTGCCTTATGGTTAAAACATATTCCACATTTCTTCATATAAGTGGTGTTGGACTAATTTTAATTGCAGTTTATTGTTAAAATTTTAAACACGACGAAACTAACGGAAGTTCCTCGTGTTTAATTTACATTGTCGTGCTACTGACCGAAAGTTAACGGTGAATATCCGGATTTAGTCAGAGTCGCCAAGATGATCAGCAGGTTAATTAAGTTTATGTTTACAAACAGTCTACTTGGAGGATCAGTGTGGTATATTTGAACAATATTCCACAACCCAAAAGTTTCCTGAAGTACGGTATCTACGAGCTTGTAACATATACTTTGGCAATTTTAGTAGGCCATATTAATTGTTTATTCAGAACTAGACCATTTTCATCTTTGTGTGCCTATAATGATTTCGCTTTTGACATTTGTTTGTTTTTGTTTATTAGGTATTTCTATGTTATTTACTGCAATATGCTATTCCTTTCATTGAGCTAGAGTTTCAATAATGCTTTTACCGTAACGTTTGCCTTGTCTTCGCCTGCCGTGTCTTTGACTTTGATTGGAACATATACAAAACCGGACATTGACTCATCAACAACTATATTTGCGACAATTGTGCCATTGCTTGTTACACAGAAAGGATGCTAAAATAAAGACAAGTGTACGTATAAAACTCATACAGTTATATATATGTATTGTTCGAATTTTACAACATATTTGGATTAAGAACTTGTCTTTCTGTGAATACGATGACTTTGCTGTTTAAACCATAAATCATATATTAAGTACAAACATTTGTGTTTCACAGTCATCGCATTTACATAAAAATTTCGTTTTACTATTCGTTACCTTAAGTAACTAAATAATTAAAATAAACAATGTTCAATGTGATATACAAGTCTGAATCTGACTTTTACCTTAAAGTTATCCTCACACAATGCCATCCTTGAGTCTGGTATGATCTGGCCTTTGAATGACGGACTGACAATAACATATCCATCATTTCCGAATGTCCATAAATCCAAGCCGTTCCTTTGGGAGTCTCTATCATGCACGTAAGTCTCATTCTAAATTTAAAAAGATGAACGTCAGGTTTTATGTTGGTATATACTAACAAATAACAATCATATTGTGTTTTCATTCTTCGTGATACTTAGTACTATACAAATTGCGTTTTATTAAGTATGAAAACATGCTTTTTACCTTAAGTTGTAGATCTAAAACTGACCCAGGCCTAAGTCCGTGGATGATTTCAACAAATATACTGTGATTGACGAACACCGGCGGATTGTCGTTGACATCGTCGACTGTAATGGTCACATTTACATCAGATATTCTTGTATGCTGACCTTGAGTTCTGTTGTAAGCACATGTCGCATTTGTATACACAGAGCAGTCATCCACGTGTATAGATAATGTTATCGTCTTGACCATTTCATAGTCCACTGGTATTATGTTAGTTATTTCGCCAGTGTGTTTATTCAAGCTAAAGTAACGTGTCAAGTGTGAAACAGCTATTTCTAAAATAACAAATACAACATATTGAGCTTGATTTCATAAAAAAATCATTAAAATCTACACAACGTTGTTCAATAGCATGCGTAGTATACATTAACTTAAAGTTAAATATGTACATATATAATCATAACAACACAATACGTGTAACTTAACCATTAATTGAATAGCATAAAGTAGAATCCACATCTCCCGCTGTAGCATTCGCATGACCAACAGTGGCAAACACTGAGTTTTCACGCAAATGCATAGATGACAAAGGCGATGCAAATGACGGCAAACGGTTGTGGACACCAATAACTTCGATTGTGAGAGGCACGTCACCCGACAATGGAACCGGCAAGCCATGATCGGTGACAAGTACGATAAACTAAAAACACAATCGATTTCAAATGTCAAATATTGCGATTTGATCTGTAGCAATGGGCAATATTTCGTCATATGTAATTATGTTTCGATGTGTACAGAAGCCTGTATTTGTCTTTAAATGGAGCTGAAGAGATGTAGAAGTTACCTTGTACAGACGTTGTTTTATTGAATGCAGTGGCTTTTTTAGCACCAGATTTCCATCAGGCGTAATTCTAAATGTATTATTATTGACAGTAACAGGATCTGGAAACTCTACAGTAGAAAATGTAGCCTGAGCGTTGACCCCTTGGTCATTATCGGTATAGTTGAACACCCAAACGATCGAATCTACAGGTTCACTCTGAAAAATCGAATTTCAAGTAACACATGCGTGTATGATATGAAGTATTAACAGTTTAATACCATTAACTGATTAGGATAAATATTATTCAATTAACATGAGTGTATTTTATGAAGTATAAACATTTAAATACATCATTTACTGATTATAATAAATATCATTAAAATAAGGTCATTTTGCGAAAGTCATGACGGATACCTTAACAAAATAAAACAGTCTCTAAAAATGTTTGCCGCTGAAATAAAAATGGTATTCGTGCTATAAATGTTTATAAATAGATAATATGGCACAAATTGCATTCACAAACGATTTATTTTAAAGAAAACTGAAAATATATTCCAAGCAATATTTATATCCATAAATCAGAATATGTAACATATACGTACATCACACACTTTGATTTTTAAACCTTCAGGAAGATGCCCTATTATGGGATTGTTGAGATTGACGTCTTCAACTCTTATGCGAGCCATAGCTGTTCCTGTGAGCGCAGGAACGCCGTTGTCTGTAGCCTTAACAGTTATATTGTATAATCCAACTTTATCTCTTAAGTCACAAGACACCGTGAGTGTTCCATTTTTGGAAATGCCAAATAAACCTGCAGCTCCTTCGAGTGTATACGTTAGGTCTTTGTTAACACCTTCGTCAATATCAGTTGCAGTAACAGGGAGCATTTTGGTTCCGATAGCATCGGTTTCCAGTACTCTGTGTTCGCCATAATCCTTTTGTGAGAATACCGGTGCATTGTCGTTTGCATCTAACACAGACACGTGCAAGAGGACTTGACCTGATGAACCCTGGTTATTTGATGCCTCAATTACAAGTCTGTAGGACGAAACTGACTCTCGATCTAATGGCGCCAATATAGTGACCTCTCCCTTTTAACAGATCGAGATAAATTTTTGATTCGAATATTTGTACATTTTTTATGTCAGCTTAAAAAATTATTGTTTCATAAGGTTTGCTTAAATCATTGATATTTAGGAGTTCAATTTCATATGTTTTTTGCTGACAACGTGTAAGACCGCGGTGTAACTTACATTTACATTTAATTCTTCTTCTTTAATGTTTGTTTTGTGAATATCTTAACTTCTTTTATCAGGAGGGGGGAGGGATTGTAAAGAAAACTCTGGCTACCTTTATGTGAGGCTAAAATCAGCTGGTGCTCAAAATGGCAGGTTTTGAAAAAAAAAAGGATGATTTTCTATGGTTCGTACAGCATTTTTCCGCGTTTCGACCCAAGAATATGCTCATATTGCGGCCAAATATTCCATGTAATCACGTGTTTCACTTAAAGACTATAACGTTGCATATACAACATTTATTGAAGGTACAAAGTGTGACTTGTAGATTTCACAACATTTGTTCGCTTTTTGAATAGTTGAAAGACAATTTCGTACTAGTTTATGACTATCGATAGTATCATAATATGTGTTTATTGTATCATCCATTTATGTGTATTATATTGTTTGAATACATGGCAAAATAAGAAAGCATGGTTATAATAAATCAGGTTAAGTCTTCACTTTTCATATGTGATAACCTTATAATTTATTTTTTGTCATCTGCCCTGTTTAAATAATGAATAAGATCAGAATGCAAAGCAATCAAGAACAATCATTTGCTAAATTAAATGCCGATAAAGCTGGGACGGCTAACCACGCTTTTTACTGGCCGAAAAGGGTATAATCAATACATTGGACGTATTCTTTTTGGCATTAAACTTAAAGATACTGAACTCCTGATGGGCATACAATTGTGCGTTTCTTTGTAGTTATGCATAAACTGTAAAAAAAAAACATGCATAAAATCATCACTATTTGTAAAGAACACGATCAAATACTGTAATTAACTATATAATTCATTGAAAAATAGAAGTTGAATAAACTCGCACTTCCCTTGAATCCGGTATTCTCGATTTAAAAATACCGCGGCTTTGCCAGATACGGACACCAGATTTAAGTATGCGCATGTGCGACTCAACAAAACTATACTGTCACGTGATTATGCTAAATATTAAAGGCGCTATTTTTAAATTTGCTCGATGGCTGGGTTGACCTTGGGGGAAGTCGCCCATAGAGGAACTTCTGAAGACTACTCCCGCATTGGCTTAGCCCTCTTATAACCAGGGGAGTCGGATAGGTGAAGATCTGTGGGTGGCTTCGCAAACATCGGCCAAGTACCGCCAGCCCCTGAGTCTGTCGTCTTCCGAAGCTGTTTCCTGACCTTAGAAGACTTACCGGAAGCCAAACCCTACCATATCTATCCCTCAGGATATTACCATGACAGAAGGTGGGCCGGAAGAGAAAGTGGAGCAATGGAAGTGGCAGCAGAGGAGGAAGACCGGGACGGACCCATGCAGCAATGCAGACTGGGATTTTGAGGGGGTGGCTCCTATGAAAGTAATGAAAGTGTTCCCGGACAGCGGTACCAAATACGCTCAACGTCTTTGGGAAACTGTCTGGGGGTCGGGACGTCAGACGTTTGGAAGAGCCTGGACAGGGCGGCGCAGCGCACATTGGACAGAAAAGATTATCTAAACATTGTCTTTCAGATCGGCGAAGAATCAGAGCACAATAAGGTCTGATTGGCCAACGTGCACTGATTAATTTTGATCGGATTTATCTCTTTGGATTGCGCCTGGGCGTCACGGATAAATTTGACCTACCTGGGCTCTAAATAAGCATTTTTCCCCTGACGGGTCACAGAGGCAGGCCCTCACATAATGCAGCAACAGGCGCGGAAGGACCTGTCAATAAACTACGAAACAACAACAACAATTAGTCGATAGGTTATAGTGTCTGCATACGCGATAGATTTTAGGACGTTAAAAGGACGAACACTATATAGAATCATGATTTTTCAAGTAAATACAAACATATGTGTTTTATTGTTTTCATTGGGTTCATTACGATTACGTAAGAAAATCATGTATTGTATAAGATTGGACCGTCTGGAGTTCAGTCCTTTTAATATAGAAAAAATAACTTTTAGATATTTAAGCAACTTTATTGATCAATTTACAGCACACGTGTTACAACCATATAAAACAGCATCTTTTCTAAGACAGGATGATGGTGCTGGAAGTATTATTAAACTGGATAACTCTGATAAAGAAAGGAACAATATTATTATATTTTAAATACATGTATACGATTCAATCAATTAATTAGTTTGATCTACATCGTATTATATGGTCGGTATACCCATACCAAAAGATCTGTGGTTTTAACATCATTAACCAATAATAAAAACAATGGACAATGCAAATATGTATAGTGCGATTGTACTTGCTAAGTTAATGCCTGATTACCAGTTGTTATTTTGTTCTTACAGTCGTCACCAATGCTATGAAATTGTCTTAAAACTATTACACGGTAAGGGGACTCACCGGACCACCTCATTTCGAAGTGTTAAGAAAATGTCCGGTGGTGACTTCCAAGGTGGTCGGTGGTGCAAAAATGATGTAAACAGTACTTATAGCTTTCAAATTTTGTATTATTTTCTTATGATAAAGATGCCTTTTAAGAAATCGGTCAATGTCATCACCATCAGTAATGATAAAAGAACAGTCGTTCGTAGTTTCGTTAATATGTCTATGATACCCTTGGTACTGACATGTTTACCCGTCGGAGTTCTTACTACAATACTTTATTAAGTGTGTGACGACTGACGATGATCACACATATAAAAGTCTTCACATATTCATTACATGTTTTGCAATAATTTGTAATTTTGGTTATTGTTCTGGGAATTTATTGAAATGTGGTGGTCCGGTGGTGCTGAGGTGGTACGATGGTGTTGAGTTGGCTGATCTTCATGAAACCGAAAGTAGTTATAATCTTGAAATAAAACATGTTATTACATGGAATATTGGGCCACAACATGAGCATAGTCTTGGGATGAAAAGCGGAAACAAGCTGTACGATCCATAGAAAAACATCCAGCATTTGTTTTAAAACAGACCATTGTGAGCACCAGTTGTTTTGCACCTCACATTAAGGCAGCCAAAGTTAACTTTACGATCTCCCACAGTTTTATAGAAGATGTATGTGGATAACAATTGAAGCATTTGAAATGTACACACACTGCCATTTTCCAATTCAATATAGTTGTGTAATTCTTGTTTGCTTGTAATCACTTCAGAGTTTACCTGACACGTGTTAAGTTAATGACGAGATCATTTAATAGCTAACATAAAATTGGTATTTACATTAAAAATCAAAACAGCAGTAGAAATATAATACTCACTGAAAGCCTGTCAATTGCAAACCGGTTATTCTCATTGCTGCTCAACATTCTGTAGGTCACGGGACCATTACCCCCGGTCAAAGAGGTAGCATGCACATTGATAACACGAGATCCTATTGCTGCACTTTCCGAAACATTTACTTTCATGAAATCAAAGACAAGGGCATTATGATTCGTTACTTTAACATCAGTATCGCATGTGATATTAGCATGAACAAATGATGAACGATTGCCATTATCTCGTGCTTCAACCATCAGCCAAACACAGGTGGTTTTCCGGCAGTCAATATTTCCTTCCTTTGTTATCACACCTAAAAATATAATCCGATTCAGAAAACAGTCATATAAAACTACGAATAAAAATATATTTAAAAAGTATTCTACATGCAAAACATCATGTCTTTAAATTAAACGTAAAACATTAAAACATAAATTAAATAATGTGTTTGATAAAAATGTTTGAATTCGAACCGTTATTTTTATTGATTTGAAACGGGGAGTCTGGTGGATGAAGACTGAACGTTATTATTCTGTTTTCGTCGCGATCATCGGCAGTAACTGTGAGAACATGCGTTCCGTTGGCCGCATTTTCTGATACACTCCCTAGGTAGTAGGATTCTCTAAATTCCGGATAGCTGTCGTTGATATCCTCAATGGAAACATTGCAAACAGCTGAAAAAAAACACACACATTAAGTTGTCAATTCGTAGGTTTGAAAACTAGTTTTGACAATGACAATGACTATGAAAACTAAGTAAATGCAGTTGATAATGTTTATAAAATCTAACCTGTGTCAATTTGTGAACCATTCTTAACTGCATTTACATCTTCGACAATTATCTCAAGTTCCACTGTTTTTGCAACTTCTCGGTCAACGAACTGTTTGCTTGAAATAGCTCCGTTTGTTTTATTAATAGAGAACCAGCCCTGTTCGAATACAGATCAAAGAGAAATACCATTTTAATAAAAAAGGATAACGGTCTTGTTCTACAATCATTTAAAAATATGTGCAGTGAGGTTTTAAAGGGACTCTGCCAACAAAATTTCCTCGAGGGGGTAATTTCTTTAACAAATCTGTTAATACGATATAAATGAAGGATTATAATTACGGTTAAAATAAGGTATGTATATAATGGGAAAAGTTTTCGCATTCTCAGATAAAAATCAATTTATAAACTAGGTCGTGTTTGTTTCGCCTTTATAAGGTTTACAATTTGACGTCAGAATTGTGAGTGTTTTGTATAACAATAATAAAGGAGAATAGCGCAGCTGGTTAAAGCGCTGTCTGCTGTCATTTCTTCGTATTGCTCCTAAGTCGTGAGTTCGATACCCGAGTGGGTTGTTAAATTGTACAAACTTTAATTTCTTATTTGCTTTATTAAATATCCCATTATTTATTATATTATTTATTATTTATTTTAATGCTCATATGTTAGTATAGTCCATTATAGTAATGCATCTGATAGCATTTATAGTTTTTTTAGAAACCAATGTTTTGTTGACATAGTCCCTTTAAAGTTCCCTGGATTTACAGCTACGATTAATTCCTGTGAAATAAAGTTATAAAAATATGGTAAGTACTCGAATTGTCTCGGTTACCTTACTTTGATTAAACTGGTATTAATGGCATGTCCATCCTGATCAACAGCCCTGCTCACGACTACAGAGTATGTCAAATTACTGTCTATATCGGGATCGGTGGCGTTGCAGTCGATATTGAAGGGACCCTGGGTTGCGTTCTCGTACATTTTTATGCGGCATGATTTGGGTTGAAATGTTGGACCAACATCATTGACGTTCTTGACAGTGATATTAACTACAGTTGTTGAATTCAATGGTGGGGATCCTTGGTCTATGGCTATAATAGTTATGTTATAGTACTTCGTAAGTTCAAAGTCTAATTCTGCGTCTACTTGAATGGACACTACGCCTGACAGTGGGTCAACTCTGAACTTTCCTGCAGACCCTGACACAATGAAATAGTTGATTTCTCTATTCCTGTCAGTTCCGTCGCCATCCTTGGCGTGTACAGTAGCTACCGGAAATTCTATAAACAAAAAATATACATTTTAGAGTTTAGCAAGGAGTAAACACACAATTGAGCAATGTATTATAATGGTAAGCTTTTAACAATTACACGATTTATTAAACTGTCTAAAGCAATATTACGGTTACGTAATTATAATCATGGTCGCATCATAGAAATCGTAGACATAGCAAGAACAATTTGAAATAATCAGTGACGTAGCGTAAGATTATCTAGGATATACTGTATCATTTTATTTAATATTTTACAACATTTCCGATGTATACACTGGTGTTAACACCCACGTTCATTCAGTTAATTTTTTTTTCAATTTGGGTTAGCAGGAAGATGTAGAATAATATATTAAGTTTTATTATGTTTAAAATAAACATATACAATAAAGCTATGTAATCTAGCTTTTTACACCCTACATTACGGCTTCTTCGTGAAATTGCATGACTGTGATCTGAAAATGGAACTATATGATGCTATGTCTTTCAAGCTTTTTATAAAAATACGAGATGTAGTTGATACTTGTTTTTCGTTTCATTTCATCGTGCCTCAGAAAGTTGCAATTCTGCTGCTCTGGTTTGCATCTAGCCATTGAGTAATTAAATGGTAATTAAATTGAATTATATTCTCCTTTATTTACACTTAAATGTTTTGTTAATAATTCTGGGCCAAGTGTGAGGTTCGTGCGCACATAAACCGGTTTAAACCCCCTGTGCATTGACCGTTCCAAGGCGGTGACCCCAGTTTTATTCAAGTATGTTTTGTGTTTGTTATGTGTTTTGGTGATGTACTGTGTATTGTTTTAGGCAATTGGTCACTTGCCATAAATAAAAGACCACGGGCTGCTAATAAGAGTTATCTCCTGCTGTCGCAGCTGGAGTTTTGCTTTGTTTATATTTAAACGCACATGTGCTAAAGCATATGTCAGTATGGTGACATACTAGGCCATATAAATATGAAAATACGTAACTCGAAAATGAAATTGGTAAATGCATACCTAATGTTATACTTTATTATAAATGCTTTATAGTTTTCCTATATTTCTTATTAAATATGAATCTATAATTTTATAAACATAAGATATTTTCAAATCAGCTTGAACAATGATCAATAAAAATAGTACGTACCATTGTTTAAACAGGACGTTTCATTCTCAAATGTTTCTCCATAATACACATACTGATTGAACAATGGAGCGCAGTCGTTAGTGTCCTAAAATATGCAATGTCTTGTTAAGTCAACAGGATGTTTAAATGAAGTAATTTAACATTGGTTTTTGTCATGAAACAATTTTTATAAATAATTTTTTTTCCCCATGTATTCTAAAGTCTAAGAATAGATAAAGATGTTGAAGTTTAACAATGGATAAAAATATTTGGTAAAAACGGGTACATGGATACAAACCTGTACACTGAACCTCACTATTGTGGTGACGTTAAGAGGCGGCTGACCATTATCAAATGACATAATGGTGATATTAATAATTCCATTCAAGTTTGATTGTATAGGCTCATAATCTACAAGATGAAAAAGGAAAAGCTCTCCTGTAGATTCATTTATGGTGACGTTGTTGAAGAAATTAGCATCGGACGTCTCTGTTATATTGTAATGAAGCAAAGTATTCATAGAATCTTTTAAGTCTGCATCATTTGCCTGGAAAACAATTAAGTTTATCACCAAACTGGTATGAATTGAAAAAAACACACACACACAAAACAGGAAAATACGCATTCCATTATTTAAATGCCCCTATGTATATAGTTACAAAATTATGTTTGTTATTTATATGGCAGTATATGTTTCAACAGTTACCTTGACGCGGAAAATTGGCTTTGACTTATAATCCTCGTTCTCGTTTATTCGAACTTCATATATATCTTGGCCGAAAATTGGTGGATTGTCGTTCTCGTCTGTTAGCTTTACAACTAATGACGAGGTATTTCTGTGACCAGCGGTATCAGTCACTGTTAGCGTCATATAAAATGTATCTTGTCGCTCCCTGTCGAGATTGTTTGGTGCACAATCGGTGGATATGTAACCAGTAGCATTATCTATGGTAAACCTGATAATAACACACTTATTCTTTAAGTTTATAACGTATACATTTTTATAGAATTGTCATTTATAATGTATTGGTGTTATTGGCAGCTACTACAAAATGAAAGCTTTTACATTGCATTGTTTGACAAGTTTCGATCTCTCGAACAGCTTTATTTTCTCAATCACTCACGCTATTCGTTCACACACTAACGACTAATTAATTTATTTCCTTAAGGAGCTTCTGCTGTGCAAATGGTTTTTGATTGTATTATTCTACCGTGTTCACCAAGTGCTTACCACTGTCCACCCAACAGTGAATAGGAAAGTGTTTCTGTGCCACGCACGTCTTTGTCAGTAGCCTGTTAAAATAATTACAATTAAAATATCTTAAGAATATTTACTTAAAAAACTTATCGCATACGAAAGGTTTTGCATGAACTATAATATGTTTAGATTATTGAATGGTTTATTACTTAAATAAACATTCCATCGGTAAACAAATGGTCGTGTAATGTTAGGAATTATATTATGACCTTAGCGGTTTTAGTGTGTGTTATCCAGCTGCCTGATAATGTTTCTGTGAAAGTAAATACATATAGCATGTTTCAATGAACCTACCGTAACATTTCCAACAGAAGTTCTATTCGATGGGTTTTCATGAATGCTAAACTCGTATGATCCATTGAGGAATTGTGGCACATTATCATTTACGTCTGTCACGTTCACTTTGACGACAGCTGAACCATTTAAAGTTGTATTTCTTGATTCTGTTACAGTAACCTACAAGTTTAAACAAGTTTTATGAAAATGAACCTTAATTTGATTTTAATAATATCAATACAAAACGGCTGAAACGAAACGAATATATTTGGCTAATTAGCTAAAGAGACGAGTCGAGTCGGAGAAAACGCAATGATTGGCATGGCAAGAAATTAACTGACGTCACTCGGCATCAACTGCCGCACAAAAAGTTACAGAACGTAATTCCATTGCAGTATAAGAAGTACAAGAAATTACGCAGATCGAACTTTCTGCTTTCGACACGGTTTCGCCAGAGCTGTACTGTGAATATATGTTTAAAAGAAGACATAAACAGAATAAGGCGTTGCTACTTTGCAAGGGTCTCTTACCAGCAGTTCAAAGTATTTAGTTTGTTCATAGGCTAACAACGTGTTGTTTTTATAATTGGTGACTTTTATCCTGATTTCACCGTTTTGGATAACACTAGATGGGTCGGCTGCGAGAAGTGAACAGTTTGATCCGTCAAAAAATGTCACATGGATATCCATCTTTGCATTGTTAGCCTAGAAACTACAAATTACCTAATTAATTGATCACACACACATGAGAGAAGATCAATAATGTATCACACGCATAAATTATTTACAAATAACTGAACAGACATAGATTGATTCTTACCTGGTCTGCATCACTGACGAAAATACCTCCTGGAAAAGAGATCGTGTCGCCTGCTCCTGAGTTTTCTGGTATAGTTCCATAATACTCAAACTGGTTAAAACGAGGGCTGTTGTCATCGAGGTCATTGATAGTTATGGTCACACTTGTATTGGCGGACGTAGCGCCACATTGGTGGGTGATGTTCTGGTCAATTTCGTTCACCTGGACATGTGTATTAAACGTTGAATTATTGAAATATAACATGACCAATTACATATATATTATGTTATGTGAAAGTAATTTGTGCTATGAATGGTAGTGAATAATTTTAAAGTGTAATATGATACAATAGCAAATAGACAACATGACATATTAAAAATATACTGAATTGCAAATTATATACCTCAACTGTCAATGTACATTCTCCATTCTTCTTCAGTAAAACGCTTGTGTCCCTATCTATAGAAGCGTTTGTACGAATCCAGCCATCTTCATAAATGCGAAATAGTTCCGAACACCCGCCATCTGAAACCAATCACAATCAAACATAATAATAATCATAATAGTAATAATAATAGTAATAATAATAATAATAATAATAATAATAATAATAATAATAATAATAATAATAATAATATCACAATTCTGAATGATTTAAATCCAGTCTTACAAATATTAAATACATAAATATATGATGCGTGTGGTAGGAAAACCGGGCTAAATGCATGTGCGTGAAATGCTGTCCTGGATTAGCCTGAGCAGTCCGCATAGGCTAATCCGGCACGGCACTTTCCGCCTACAGTGGACTTATCTTTAGAAGAGACTTCCTTGAAACAGAAAATACCACAAAAGCGGAAAGTGTCGTCCTGGATAAGCCTGTGCGGACTGCACAGGCTGATCCGGGACAACACTTTACGCACGTGCATTAAGTCCGGTTTTCCCTCGACACGCCTAATATATATATATAATATTTATATAAGGAAAAGTAAAAACACGTTTCATGGGATTATAAATATATATTAAAAATATAGCCAACGCGTTTCGACAAAGCTCATCAGGGCATAATACAATATATCATAACATCAAAATATCATAGAGGTAACGTCATTTCGTAATAAAATTGAAAAGTTTACATAGCACAACATTACACAATCAACTCAAACGATAAAAGCCACCGGAACACCACAATCATGTGATATTCCGTATATATACCATGCATATAAAGGTAATTATATCTACATGTATCAATTACATGGAGTTAATGGTCTTTGACAAAAATGAAGAAAAAACATTTGTTCACAAAATCTAATCTTGATAATTTTGTAACTGTTTGATTAAAAAATGCATTGATCAGCTTGCGTAGTAAGAAATTATCGAATTTCAAATGATAACCTTACAAGTGCGGCAGTAAACAGAACAACTTTACAAATATTACATCTTTATTATGCGAGAATATTTCTGTTTGGTTTTCCCGACTTAGGCAATGCCTAATTTCATATAATAATAATAATAATAATAATAATAATAATAATAATAATAATAATAATTATTATTATTATTATATTAAAACGTGATATATATTTTGGCTGATGAAGTTGCTTACGTTTACTCTTTAGTTTATATTAAAAGTATTGTTCACCACGAATAGTGCACACATCGAGTTACACATCGAGTTACAGTGGAAAGTATATTAGAATCACCCGCAAATAAGTAATATTCCGATTCCCGTGTATTATACCTGTTCAATAAATTGATCATTAAATATATAAGAATTACTAAACCCCATATATCTCATGCAGTGATTAGTATGTTTTAGATGTGCCTGAGAAATGTGATATAAGCACTGGTAAGTGTTGCTATTGGATAACACTTTTATCATTTATTAGTATATGTTCCTGAGTAAGCACTTCTCACTGATGCGTTTATATTATTTTTATATTCCTAAAATTATCATACTCTTTCTGATACTGACTTTTTTGCCAGATATTGCATAAGAAGTATTACCTGGCCGAATACTATAAGCAACTTCGTTTGAGACGCCAAGGTCGCCATCGCGTGCGGTCACTTGTATAACTGACGTATTCTGCAGATATATGAAAGTATATCGAGTAGATTAGTTATTTGTTTATGATGCATGTTTTCTACATGCGGTTGTGACATACTTTTTAAAATTGTACATGTGTGTGTTTAATTACATTTCGAAACAAAAATCTAGTTATCTTGGTGTTGATACTGTTGCCGGTGTTCGATTTACGTATGATACGGGTGTGGGTGACCAGCTATCGTGTTGCGAAGAACAACACAATAATAATAAAAGTCTGAAGTATATTTAATAAATATTAAATATATAATATGTGTTGAATGATTCACATTCAAAGTCACGAACCGAATGCCATCAAATACATATATTACAACCGACAGATTGTTAACAATAGGTTAACAATTAGATTTAAATTAAAATAATTAAATAATACATAAATAACACTTGACAATGCATAAATACAATCAAAGGAAAAATATAAAATAATAGAAAATTGAAGTTACCTCAAATATATTTAATAAATATTAAATACATAATATATGTTGAATGTTTCACATTCAAAGTTACGAACCGAATGTGGAGTTTCCTGATAAATCGTGATGGATTAAATTGGTTGAGTGAACACAATCAGTGACTGGGGATCGAATCTGCGTGATTGTTAGTAATTGTTAGTCATTGTCAATAGAGAAAAGTATAGTTTTGTTAATTGAAGAGTTCTCAGTCTAAAATCTACGTATATTGCCTAACTATAACTGTAAATGTAAAACTTAACGATCTAAACGTAACCAAACACTCTACATGTATTTATTTAAAAATTATTTAAAAATAAATAATGTATTAAACACAAGGATTGTTATAACAACAATACGCATTTTTATTGTTCATAAAGTCTTATTGTTGATTCCATAATAATGACTGTAACATATTTTTCCTCTCCGACAAGATGGCGTCCTCGACATCTTTTTATTATAACATTTTTACAAAATTGTAGTATATAATACACATTTATAATAATAAATAACATGTTTGTTCACCTTAAGCAAACAATATACATGTTATTCAGAATAATAGTTAAATATTCAAAGAATGACATTACATGATACATCCGTATTATAAAATACATTAAAATGATATATCAAGTATCCTATAATCAGTGATGTTTATAAAATAAACATGCTATATTTTATTGTTCAAGAAATTATAATGCATAATTATACACTGAAACAAAACACTCTGTCGTCTGAAAAATACCTGTTGAATAACAATTTCATCTCAAAATAGTAAGTTACACAAATATCTCACACTCGGTCGGTACAGTAGACACGTTGTGTTTTAATATGTACTCGCCGGATGTGAATCTCGCGGGTCGTCCTGGTAGATCTACGAGGAAGTACTCCGGGTTCTCCAGGTTTCCTCTTGTGCGGCGGTCTGTATGTATGGTGAGTTTGGTGACTCTCTGTCAGACGTGTCGCTACTGTCAGACATTGACGTCTTGACGTCGGCGTCGTCTTGGCTATCTTGAACATCTAGCTGTCCGATACTAGGCACCGTTTCGAGTCGGATGAAGACGATCTGCATATCGGCAAACTGTTTATCAACAGAAAATTGTTCCGATGAACTGTCTTCACGTCGCCTTTCCAGTCTTCGCGTTGAATGCGAAAAACATGTATTTCGGGGTCTGGCTGCGAAATTACCACATAGGGATGCTCATCCCAGACATCGGCAATTTTGTTTTTACCCCGCAAACCGTAGTTTCGCAGAAATACACACTCTACATTCAAGTTTTGTGTTTTGACCTTTTTGTCATAATAATCTTTTGCTTTATTACCTTTATTTTGAGCTTGGCGATCCGCAATACTGTACGAATATCTCAGGTTAGTTTTTAGGGTTTTCATGTATTGGGAAGGGGATGAACCTTCGATAGTTTGGCGTTTTATACCCAGTACTGCATCGATCGCTAATCTAGGTGATCTGCCGAACATCAATGTGTATGGGGCGAATCCCGTACTTTCGTGACGTGTCACGTTGTATGCGTGAACGAGAGACGGAATAGCAGACTTCCAGTCTGACTCACGATCCGGTTCAAGTGTCCGTAACATTTTGTAAGAGGGTCTGATTGAATCGCCCACATTGTCCGTTCGCTTGAGGGTGGTACGCAGTGGTTCAGGTGTGTTTAATACCAGCCATACGACACAATCTTTTGATAACTCGTGACAGAAAATTCACGAAAGCCGTAGTGCACAAAGAAATTGTCCATCAGCACTTTTGGAGTGGTTCGAACCGTTTGATTACGGGTCGGACTAGCCTGTGAGTACCGAGTGAAATGATCGGTTATCACTAGTATGTTCTCATACCCACCTTTGGACATTTCTAAAGACAAGTAATCGATACATACCAGTTCCATGGAGTGTGATGAACTTATATTTACAAGCCCTGTAGCGCGAGATGGCCGAACTTTGCTTTTTACACAACGTTCGCACTTATGTAGCCAGTCGGATACGTCATTGTCCATGCCTGGCAAATAAAAGCACTCTTTCAAGAGTGAAAGTGTGCGGTCGCGACCTTGATGTCCTAGATCGTCGTGCAATGCTCTGAACATAGAGCGACGACCTGATTCAGGAAGGACGATTCGTTGTATTGTCTCCCCTTTGATATTGGCGGAAAGATACAGAATATCATTTGAAATAGATAGATTATATATTTTCTTGTTGTCGGCGTCATACGTTTTATCTGCTCGACAGACGGCAGTTGCTCACGAGCAAGGTAGTCTTTAATACTACGTATTGCGGTATCGGCATTATGACCTGATACCCAATCATTGTCGTCAAATACCTAAGCCCCATCGTATATGTTTGTATCCGGTGGGTTAAACTGCGTCGTGGGTTGGGTTGGTGAAGCTAATATAGCTTGTAACACGCATGGTTCAACTTGTTTACACTGAGTTGCAAACATGTATGAACTCTCATCTGACGATATGTTACTCTCGTCACTGAGTGTCTGCTGAGGTCTTTGGCATGAGAGCGCATCGGCTTCAATGTTTAGCTTGCCATAACGGTAATTTATTTTAAAATTGTAATTGGCAAGGGAGGCAACCCATCTCTGACCATCAGCGTTAAGTTTGGCTGTACTTTGAACGTAGGTCAGGGGGGTGTTATCTGTAAAAACTTGAAATTGCACGCCATATAGGTATATGGACTTTTTCAGTGTAGCCGACTTAAGGGCTAAACATTCCAATTTACTTGAGTGATAGTTGCGCTCGGAGGGTTTCAGACTCCGGCTTGCATGTGCGACAACTCTGTCTTCCGGATATAAAACCGCACCAAGACCGGTAGCAGAGGCTGGGTGTGCAATCGGAACGGTTTATTGTAGTTGGCGTATGCTAAAACTGGTGCTGTAGTTAACTTTGACTTTATTAAGTCAAAGGCAGCCTGCTCAATATCGCCCCACTAAAAAGTATCAGTTTTGGGCTTACGAGTTTTGTGTTTGCTTCGTTTGTCAGGGTTTTCACTTAATAAATTATTAAGTGGGCGGACAATAGAAGCAAAGTTGGCAATGAATCGTCGGTAGTAGCCGGCGAATCCGAGAAAACTTCGTACCTCTTTGACATGCTGTGGCACTAGCCATTTCAACACAGTTTCGATTTTAGAGCGGTCTGTTTTTATGCTTTCTGAAGAGACTATATCGCCTAGATATTAAACCTCACTGATTAGAAAATCATATTTTGAAGCTTTAAGCTTTAAATTATGTGTTTCTAGTTGTTTAAAAACGGCTTCTAGTTGATTTACCATTTGTGGAACTGTGGCAGAATACACAATGATGTCGTCTAAGTATATTAGACAGTCTCTGAGGTTGAGCTCGCCCATGCGACGTTCCATCAAAGGTTGCTGGAGCGTTGCAGAGTCCAAATGGAAGGCGGTTACATTCATAGAACCCTAATGAGCCTACTTGGAAGGCAGTCTTTGCCTTATCTTGTTCGACCATTTCGACCTGCCTGTATCCTGAATTGAGGTCGAGTTTTGTAAATTACTTTGAACCGGATAGCAGTTGTTACGTTTCATCAATGCGCGGGAGAGGGTACGCATCTTTATGTGTGAGCAAATTCAACGTCCTGTAATCGATACAGAAGCGAATTGTACCGTCGTTCTTCCGGACAATTACAACATTTGAGGAAAATGGACTTTGTGATGGTCTTATAACCCCCATGTCTATCATCTCGTGTATGTGTTCCCGGACCTCGTTAATAAGTCCCGGTGGAACACGTCGGTACGGTTCTTTGGATGATTCGCTGTTTTCCAGCTTTATTTCGTGTTTAACCAGATTTTTGCTCCCAATATCTAATGGGCCTTGTGAAAAGACATTGCGCCATTTCCACAACAGATTTTTAATGGTTACTTTTTGTTCGTTGTCAAGATGACTCAATTTTACATTGATATTGTCAAGAAAATTGTTTTTATTTAATGGTTGATAATTTTGTTTTGTTTTTTATTTTGACTCAACTGGTGTATTATACGTGTTGTCAAACGTTGCTGGACACCATGGACTCAATACCTTTACATCTTGTAATTGACACAAGACAGAATCTGGTTTTATTTATATTGTTTTGGCGGACACGGGCCGTTTTACCAGGGTTTTCCAAGGAAACAACGCGTGGACAAACACCAATTCTTGGTGATGCTATCGACGATTGTTCAGTAACAGCCGTAAAACCTTGTAACTCAGTAGTCTTGCGTACAAAACCAGATACTGTAACGGTTTCATATGGAGGTATTTGTACATCTGTCTTGTTAGTGCTGCGTACCAAACATTGTGGCGATTGCGCAAAAATACACGCTGTTTGCCATTCTGTTGGTAACTTATTTTCTGGTACATGGCTTAATAGCCGAATGAGGTTTGTGCCTACAGTAGCGGGGACTTGTAGGTTGTATTTTGTATTGTGGACTACTAAAACAGTTACATCATATGTGTGCTCAGAAATGTGGGGTATTTTTATTTCGGCTTCTATATAACCAATATAAGGAATTTCATTCCCGTCGGCCCCGTTAATCGATATTTTAAGTTCTTCTAAATCATGTGTTTGTGGTGTTTCTTGCAGCTGTGCAACAAAGCTTTGGCTCACCGTAGTAATAATTGCACCGCTATCAATGCTATCCATTAATGCTGGTGTCAATACTCCTTTGAACATGATTTCCGATTCATGATTTGAATGGCCAAATTCGTCTGCTCTGACCTTGTTTCGTAGCGTTTCATAAGTCATGGAGCTTTCAAAGTGAACTTGTGTCGTTTGACGTAATTCTTCACTTTTCAGGCCTCTTCAGAATCTATTCTTTAACTTAGCGTTCTTTCTGCTTCAGGCATTCTAGCCTTTATTGAAATCTGTAAAAAGCATTACTTCTAATCTAAGCCCCCATTCAACGATTGATTCGCCCTGCTTCTGTTCAGCAAGAAAGAACTTCGACAAAATACTGTCTTCGCTAGCTATAGAAATTATCTTCCATATTTTGCGTAATTTGTTCAACGGTTGCGTACGTGCCGATATGTAGCATGTATTTTCTAGCTTGATCTTTCAGTGACTTGCGTAAGGCTTGCTTTAATACTTGCTCTAGGTAAATATATTGAATACTTTCAAATTCAAGCTTGAATTCTTCAAAAGATGCCTCGTGTTTAGGAGCAGGTTCCTTGCCAGAAAATGGCGCTAAATTAATTTTGATAGATAAATCTTTTGGCTCTGTTTCAGTAGTTCTTGACCAATCATGTGGTTCTCTTTAGCTGTTTGCAAGTTCGCTCTTCTGTCGTTTAAGTTCTTTTATCTTTCTATCTAATTCCAATAAATTGAAATGTTCTTCCTTCTGATGACTATGTTCCCGTACTTCGTGGTTAGTAATAACCCTTTGTTTTGATTCTTGCTTAATCAGCGCTGCTTCTCTTTCTCTCATATTCATTTCCATTACTTCAAACCTCTGTCACATCCTTTCTTGTAGTTGTTCTAGTCTATTTTCATACTGAACCATTTGAGACTCACTTTTGGACAATTTAGCCTTTAATTCGTCCTCTCGTTACTGAAATTCAAGTTCTCTAACCTTCATTTTTCTTTCTTCTCTTCTAATAACGACATCAGTCGTTCTATCTCTTGTGCCTTTCTATTTATATCCTGCTTCATATTGAGTGATTGTCTATCATTACTAACTTCATACTGATGTATGTGTTTCGGCGTTGTTTCTTGCACGACACGCTCTTCTAATACTCTTACACTTCTCTCTAAGTCTTCCATTTGTTCTGTGCCACTTTGTATTTCTTTAGATGCACGTCTGTCTGTAGATGTCTGCAAATTCCATCTATTTTAAGCTATTCCAATCTCTCATCCAGCTTCTGTGTTTTGATGGACACGTTGAACAGATCACCGTGTTCGTATCCTCCTTCACCAGTGATTGTATGTGTCTTTTCTAAACCCCTCCGTCTCTGCAAAATAAGCTGTTCTCTCAGCTTTCGGAACATTTCTAGTTCAACATCCTTTCTCTTTCTCTGTTCAAGTCCAAATTCTTGTTTTCTTTGTCTCTCATCATCGATCAAATCTTGTTCGTTTCTCAAATCGTCTGTAGATTTGCGCAAACTATAAGACTTTCCACCTTCTGCCATAATCACTAGTTTATGGTACTACTCTACTATACTAGGTAACAAATATTTATCGAAGTATTGGGTATACGTGCACGCAATAAATTTAATAATTATTATATTCTATCTATTCTAACCTATTGAACTACACACATATAAAAACAAATCAACAGCACGCGTACAAATATACAAATTTAATGTTATTTTTACAAGCGAAACAATGCTCAATACTCATGATGTATTATCTCCCTTTTTGTACAATAATTGCTTATTTCACCAGTCCTCATTATCTGCCCTTGACCAGTAGTAATGTACTACTTCCGTTTAATGCCGTAGCAGTTACTTCCCTTTTCTATTTTTTTTACAACTAATCAGTAACTGAAACGTTCAATTATTCAGTTATTGACTATACGCTTAATTATCTGTTACCAGCATAATTCACTATTTCATTTAACGGGAAATTAGTCCTTTAAGCATATTTAATCATAGATATAGAAACCTAGATGCCGCATCGCCTATTACCCGTATGCAAGTGAAATGCGTCTGAACGTCCGCCATATTGGTGCGTTCGTCGATTGTAAACATTGCTATGATTTCTTTGCAAGGATATCCATAATTAGGCTTTTAATTTGATAATCTGAGGAAAAATCTTAAATTAATATTGTTTTATTTTGATCTTGTGAATATTCAATCTAATTATAAACAATAACTATATTCGTTCGTGGAATATAATTGTTATTATGAATATAAACGGATTTCGGATAAACACCACTCAGTCTGAATGCTGATTCGATTTCGGATAAAAATATTTCTGCTAATGACAAAGTTCACGTAGCTGACAAATGAATTGCAAAAAATGATGGCAACAGTTAATACAACTCAGCTTGAAATGTAAGAGCCGTATAGATGGATTAAGTATGCCAATACATTTATCCTAGAAGGTGTGTGTATTACTCTCATGCATCATCATTGCTAATGGTGTTGTGCAGTGCTTAAATAACAATAATCTTCATTTAGGCTTAAAAATCTGGATTAATACTGACATTAGACTGCAGAGGCACCATTAGTAAAACTGTTGGTAAATGGGACCCGGGAAAGACTGGTATTTAAACAATGCAAATTCAATTTTATGAATATTTTGTTCCATGTATTTGTTTAAAATGACTGCAGTCTGTTAGAATCTAATTGCCCTTCAATTTCCATTAGCAAAAACGTATGTTATCCTTGTTCAAACACAAGTCATTCATGTTCACTTTGAATTAACTGTCTTTACACTTTTATTTTTTACTGTTTGTTGTAATGTTTCTTAAAAAATCCACTTGCCAGAATGGAAATTTGCCATTTTTGTCTCTGGTCAAAAGCAAATTAAGATGACCAGCTACGAGCAAAATATTACTTTTTGATGCCTAACTACAGTATTGTTATTATACTTTGTTTCGGTGAGAAAAACTAATGTTAGTATTTTTCAGAAATGTTTATTTTCGTTCTTCAGATGAAACAGCCAAACATTTAAAAAAAATAAGCTTTGTTAACATTACTGGCAATCCTTGTAAGGTTGCAAAAGTGCAAATTAAAGCCTTCTATCTCTCTTTGACCACATATGTGGGCAAACCTAGTGGTAAACAACCTGGTAATATACAGTAAAGAATACTACATTTATATAATTAGTGTTGCTATATGTTTATTTCATTATATACAATATAGTTGTGTTTGCAATAAAACTGTACACACCACACATTGTTTAAACTTCTCTTGTTCGCAATATGCATGCACATTTGGAACTTTGTGACAAAGGCTACAAACACTACTGTTGTCTACATAAATTATTCTGAAAATATACTATCTTTGAATACAATTCTGAATGCAAATATGATATACCTTGTACTATAGTTTGTTTTTTTTACATGGTTCTAGCCTTTTAAAAGTTAGCCACTGGAGGTCTTCAAAGCATTTATCTATGTATTAATGGGTAACCAGGTTACTAAGGCATGGTTGTTTCACTGTATTATAATGTGGCCTCCAATTTCCGTTCTGGCCATATTGTACATGTATACATAGGTTGTTACTTAGAAATACAAATTGGTAGCCACATGTTTTTTTACTGTGCCTGTCAGTTTGAAATAAAAATTGTGAATTTTCCTTGAGTTGCAGAGGTGTAATCGTGTGTAATGGATATGGTGTCTGCCTTTTGATAGAGTGATTCTGAGTATGATCCATATTAATGGAGCATTTGATTGGTCTTTCTCAAAAAGACACCCAGTACTGATTCTACTCTGGAAACAGATTAATTATTAATTCATTGTCAAAATATCTCAATAATAGTCAGGCTTTGTACACAGTAAATTTAAAATAAATAGTTTTAAACTTAATATGATATTTAATTTTCCCTTATTTTTCCTTCATGGATTTTTTTTACACATTTTCCCATAAGTAAATAGCAACCATAAACAAACATCTGGTAATGTTATCCATTATTTATTTAACAATATTAAAAAACAGCCCACACAATACACCCAATGTGGTAACTTTTTTCCAAAAACTAATAGATCTATTGGCTTAAATATTCATTTGTTTTCATATTTTTCCCTTTCTTTGAATATTACAAAAGGTGTGATTTTATAAATACTTCAGTGAAGGAAATTGAATTTGCTAGAATATATAAAAACCACTTAACAAATCACTGTAACAAACACTATACTACAGAGTCTGAGGCTTGCAGAACTTTAATGATATTTTATATTCTCAGAAAAGTCATGAAATACATATTTAGTGGCAGTATTAATGTCAGTCAATTCAAGTTCATGTATGTTGTTGCTGCACTGGATTGAAGAAATGCATGCAATCTTTTTCAAAGCATATTCATTGGTCCCTCTGAAAAAAAGCAACAACATTATTTCTGGCATATTTGTATATTTCCAGTGCATGAATTATGATCTATTATTATTATTATTATTAGTATTATTATTATTATTATTATTATTATACAGCTTTAATGGATAATATTTTTTATTACAATGATGTGTTTATCAAATAATTAAAACATGATCTAAATGAAATGTTGTTAAATAAAAAGCCAAAAAAATAAAAAAAATAAAAAAATAATGAAAACAAATGATAAATTATTTGTAAAAATACAATATAATAAATAATAAATACTTATTTGTAAAAGTACAATCTACTACTACTACTACTACTACTAATAAAAGATCTAATAATAATAATAATAATTTTATTATTAATTTATTATTATAATTATTATTATTTAATAATAATAATAATAATAATAATAATAATAATAATAATAATAATAAAAATAATAATAATAATAATAATAATAAAATATCTAATAATAATAATTATAATTATATTATTAATTTATTATTATAATTATTATTTTGTCATTTTAAACATATAATATTATATTATTGCCTTATCCATTTTTGTATTTAAATGACTTTTAAATAATAAGTCTTTGCTTTTTAACACTTACGGCAAATATTAAACGAATTATCATTATCATTTATAAGCAGTATAAACGTTACAATACTATTTTTATTGACAATTACCTTTGTGAAATTATTCCTCTAGGTTGTAAGCATTGACAATCTCTTCAGCAAAAATACGCAAATGTGTTAGAAATGAAAAAAAATCCTTCAATTCCAGTATTAGGTCTGAGTGTTTGTTTACAATCGTCGACCTTTCCAATATGGCGGACGCGCTGACGCATCCTATTGGATGTGACGCGGCATCTAGTTTTTTTATATCTATGTGTTAATGTGATCTCAATTTTACAATGAATAGTCCTTATAGATGACCTTTACACATCCTCGCTGAGATGCGAACTCCAACCGCCAGCGTGCAAGTCAAGCGCGTAACCACTACGCCAATTTTACTATCGCAGCAGTCGCTACATAAACGACGTTAAACTGTCGCCGATCGGTTATCGGAAAGTAAAGTTCTCGATTATTCAATATAATCGATACTATCCACTCTCGAGTAATCGCATGTGATTTTCGATCGCGCGGTAGGGCTATGAATTATTTTAGCAGATTAAATTCGAACTAAAGTGCGTACTTTATTAGGAATATCTCTTTGTATGTAACCGGTCTAGGAATTAATAGATCAATCTTGCAGGTTATGTCATAACCTCACAATAATGTTTGAATTGGATTTTATTTGTGGACTGATATAAACAATAGTTAACGTTTCTAATAAGTGTACACTAATCTACTGCATAGCGATACCTAAACTGCTACTTGGTTATTAGTAGTGTTAGATTAAAGATAATCTTTGTTATGTGATTTCACAGTTAATTGGTTGCACGAAATTAATGCTCGTGTGCTCCGTGAATAATACTGTACAGTATATAAGATAATACGATTATTGATATTTATACAAAAATATAGGACAATTGTACAGTTATATGTCTGAGAAATGTTTTTTTAAGTTATTACACACTAAGTTGACAACGTAACAACTGAGATTTAGCCAACATCTAGGACAGTACTAGAATTTGAAGAAAACTGTGTATATGTGTAAATTATTAAATATAAATTAGATAAAGTCAACTGAGTATATAATTGGCATGGAAATTGCAATTAAATTAAAACAATATACAATATATAAAATGTGACTCACCAATCCGTCGGCAATGAAAAACACAACAAAACACAAAATCATAACTTATGATCCACTGTCCATTTCACTTAATGTCCAGTAAAGAATCCGGTCCTGTCCTCCAGCGAAAAACGTGAAGTCCTCCGCTCCGGCGTACGCGTAACGTGATAAGAGTTTCCGTGCCACTAGTTCAATTCACTACGTACGTACGAACGGTCGCTAGCAAGTCCATGGATCCTTGTATATGTACAGTGACGTGTATTGATCACCGTCACAACAAAGTTGGAACTGTTTCCTTTAAGATGTGCCGTGCACGGGTCAACGTCGGAATAACGTTGACATGAAGTTTCCGGATTCAACGTTGATATTCACGCTGAAACTCGCTTCCTGTATATTCACAGATGTGAATTCACGTTGGGCGTCATTTTTTTGCCGGTGTTCGATTTAAGTATGATGCCGGTGTGGGTCACCGACTATCGTGTTGTGAAGAACAACACAAAAATAGTAATACAAGTCTGAAATATATTTAATAAATATTAAATATATAATATATGTTGAATGTTTCACATTCAAAGTCACGAACCGAATGTCATCAAATACATATATAACAACCGACGGATTGTTAACAATAGGTTAACAATTAGATTTAAATTAAAATAATTAAATAATACATATATAACACTTGACAATGCATAAATACAATCAATATATAGAGCTTAATTTCCTCCATTTTCTGGAGATGTACAAATAATACACATACATGGAACATGGTAAGCAGAAACATATGTACAATTGCATAATAATAGAGTTTAAGTAAATTATACACACGAAGCGTCGCAGTATATAATCGTCAGAGGTTGTAATGTGCATCGAAGCATTTAAGAATGTACGTCAGTTTTATAACAGTGAAGTAGTTTGATCTTAAGTGGTATTTAAGAGCAAATGTTCTTACGATGACAATGCACGTCTGCGATATATGTTATGTCCTATTTACATCGAACATGAAGATTCATCGAAAGCGAAAATAGAATCCACTGTTTTAGGATCAACACAAATCGAATTATCGTTAATCGTTTTAATACGTTCGTTACTGTCGTTTACGTGAGGACTGGCGTGTTTTGTTCAGTTACGTTTAGTATAAGTTACTGCACAGTTTAGCACATTTTATAAGAAAGTCAGGGTAGACCGCTACATCTAGTACGTTGGTCAGGTTGTCGTCGATTTTTCCAAGGATGTACTGTACAAATGTCTGGTTTGGAATCACGAGGAGTAGGTCGTAGAGGGGGGTACTGAACGTTTTTACACGATCCATGAACGCGCGGCGTTTTAGAACGTGGTCGCTCGAGTCGCACTTGAACATCAGGTGCTCGAGTTCCCTGTCGCAGAGTCGATGACACCTGCGGCACTCCGTCGACTGCTCTGGTGGCCGCTGACAGCACAGACACGCCAGAAGTTTCATGAGGGTCAGACTCTCGGGACGGGCTCTCGCAACGGACCACACACTAGATAGGCGCAGCTGTGGATGGACTTGCTTGAAAAGGTCAAAGTCAGAGCATGAGTCCATTCTTTCTTTCCACAAGGTCGCTTCGCGGTTGTAGACGGCTGTCTTACACGTTGGTTTCCAGGAATATTTGCTTGGGAAATGATCATTTGTGAAGTTTGACGTATACGACTGAAGTCCATATTCTTCAAGAATACGAAGTATATCTGGAACAAATCCTAGTTTTGACGATGCACAGTACCTGTTTTGAAAAAGTCTAATTAACAGAAGCTGTCTGGCAAGGCTATGCGCTGGAGCTCGACACAGTGAGCCTTAAAACGTTAGCTTCTGTGTATCGATGTAGGCTTCCAGCGAGGTACTTCCAACTAGACCTGTCGCCATGTCTGATCTGGTGAGGTAGGGTAGGCACTGGGCTCTCTTCAAGCAGAAATGGTGGGCCACTTCTAGCTGCTGAATATCGGAGCTTGTAAGACTGTTCCAAAGTTCGCAACCAAACAATGTCCTCGGTAAGACACACGTGTAATACAGCTTCATTGCCGTAGCCGGATTTGGACCTGCTTGACCGGACACTTTTCCCGTTAGAGATAGAAAAGTGCCCCGTATTTTGCGTTTCAGGGCATCAACGTCGTATGGATGTTTACCATTTGAGGATTGCATTATTCCGAGATGCTTGTACACATCAGTCTCTGGGATAATCGTGTTTCCGTACTTAGCCGGCGGGGGATTGGACACGATGACTTTTCTCCTGCGCAAGACTGAAGCTGCACATTTTGATGGATTATACAGGTAGCGCCAAGTGTTCGCATATCTGTAGCAAATGTTCAGCAGCTCATTTAAGCCACGGTGGGAGGTGGATAGTAGGACAATATCGTCCGCTTGGGTTGGAGAGCTTAGCTTAAGGTCGCCGATCCGTAGTCCGTGTTGGGAGGCTTGCAGCTCGTCCAGAAGAGCGTTGACGTACACGTTGTAATAGAACGGCGCGCAGATACTTCCTTGCCGCGTCCCCTGCTCTATTCGGAAGGATTCTGATAGGTAGCAATTCTGCAAGACACGGCTGGAACAGCCTCTTTGTGATTCGCATATCAATCGGAGAGGTTTTCCGCGGACTCCTATGTGATGAAGTTTGTAAAGCAGCCCATCGATCCAGACCATGTCAAACGCGGATTTGGCGTCCATGTAGCAGACGTTGAGCGCACTGCCACGTTCACAACAAAAGGCACGAGCTTCTTGCAATATAAATGACACCATTTTGCAGTTCATATTTTTCTGAAAGCCGTGTTGTAATTTGTTTAGTTTCGACAATATATTGCTGCATTCAATGCGTTTTATTAGGAGTTTCTCAAACAGTTTTAATAATACGGGGAGCAGCGAGATGGCTCTGTAGCTAGATGGATCAGTGTACGGTTTGCCATTACCTTTATATAGAGTCACTGTTAGTCCATTTTTGAAGCATTTGGGCAGGGATTCGGCACTGATTATAGCATTAAACAAGTTTGTTATGCATGCTGTCAGCAATGGTCCTCCATATTTCAGATGCTCGTATGTTATGTTATCGATATATGCACTTTTATTGTTTGGCAAGTCATGTATTAATGTTCGTAATTCAGCATCAAAAGTGTTGTGTAGTAGGGTGTCGCACGGTTGGTGGGAGACGCCTGGTGCGAGGTATGTTAACAGTTCACTTTCCACGTACAGCTTATGATTCTTATTAAAGTCAGAAATCTGTGAGAAAGTGTAAAGGCCACTGAAGTAGTTTTGCCACCCGGTCAAAAGGCCGTCAACAGTGTTTTCCCTGGTGCCATTAAATATTACTTCACATCCTTGTTTTTTGCACTTTGCTTTTTTGGAGTTAACCGTTTTCCAGAATAGGCACTGGTCGACTTCAGCTAATTCGTCGATACGCATGCGTTCTACTTCCTCTTGCGCATGCGCAGCTTCCCGGAGATCTCTCCGGAATGTTCGCTTGAGGCGCTTGTTTGCCACGTGTTCCGGTGAGCCCTTTATTTTCCCAGACCAGACCCACGCCAGGTGTGAGATTCTTAGCTTGTGATGTAACTCTTTAGCGCGGTTGACCAGTAGGGTTTCAAAAATCTCTTGTATTCGCGCCTGGATAGACATGTATCAGCGGCCACAGATATACATTTCACTATTTCTGAGTAGGCACTATCAATGTTACAGTAGTCGATGTTAACCTCCTGTAATAGTCTTGTAACAGTACTCTCGTACGCATCTTTCTCGGGCGGCATATTCCATCTGTAGGAAATACGCTGCAATGGGTCGGAATGGACGGCTTCTATTACGCTGGTAATCAAGTATAAGTGTAGATATACCGGCAGATGCCGAGAGACATTGAGTGGGGCGTCCGGAAGCACGCTGCATGTTACAATGTGACGCAGCAAACTTTCTTCGAGCAGCACGCGGTCAATGCGTGACGGTCGTCCGCCGGTGTACGGGTAGAACGTATAAGGTACTCCGGAACATATGGGTGTTTCGGTTACCGCTATGAGGTTGAATTCGCGTGCCATATTAATCAAGTAAGTGTCTCTTGTACGCACTTCTGGGAGGACGTCAGGGAGGACGTCACACCCATGAAACCTTGCGTTGAAGTCGCCCATAACCAAAATGCAATTATTTCCTCCATACGTTGAGCAGAGGTCTGACAGCGCGTCAACTTCCGTTTTAAAGGAAACTAGATTATGGTTTGCTGATGGGAGATACACTTGTATAATAACGATTGAAATGCTACGGAGACAAAGTCTTATTGCAGCTAACCGATCACTGCCTGACGAGAGGATTTCTACCTTATTATCTAACTCGCGGTGCCATAAGATTGCAACTCCGCCTTTACCAATGTAACGGCCGTTGAAGTAGGCAGGTGAAGCACAAATCACGGTATGAGCGCAATAGTCTCGGTCAATGTTACATAAAGTATCTGCATTATGGTTGAGTAGCCAATGTTCCGACAGGAAATGTGTTTTGAGCTCGGTAACGATAAATGGTACAGCCGTCATAACACCTGTTGCATTGTATGTCATAAAGCGTAGGTCCATTGTGGTTGGATTAAGAAGCACGAGTAACTAGTCTACAGTTTCGCTTTCGTGACGCTCGTAAAGTTGGACGTAATCCGTCCGTTGTAACCAGGGGCGACAGGAGATGCCGGGGGTGGGGGGGGGGGGCCACATGGCCTCGTTCTCGATGTACTCGGCTTGCTCGTTGTCAACCACGATCTGCGCTACCTTACAACTAGTGCGCGACGTTACTAGGAACTTAACTTGTTTGCATTTTATGTCCATATCATATTCCAGAAAGTCTTCAAGCCCTTCCTGATCACTGTCCGTACTTATACCGATAAGAACAAACGATTTATGGTGACTGCGTGCGGCGGTACTAAATCGTCCTCTGCGTCGGTGTTGTTGCTGGAACGTGTCGTCGGGCTTAGTAGTGCTGCCTCGTGGCTGTGGAGCGCGCGAAGACGGTGGAGAGTCGCATGAGCCGGTATCGTTGATATCAATGGAGATATTGACGGTTTTTCCACTAGTCCCTGACCTCATGGGGGCTCTCCGTCGGGGTGGTTCGGCGGGTGTTATAGTCGGGATGTGGTTTTCGACGATCGTCAAGTGTATGGCAGAACCAGGCTGGGTCGTGGCGCGCGCAGCCGATGTTTCTGGCGCTTCCGGATTACGTCGGGGGACTTCTGGTTGCCGTACTTGAGTGTTAGTCGTCTGTGCTAATTCTGGCTCTGGTGAGTGGTAACGGCTCAACGGCTGTAGAGCCTTCTCAATGTTTGAACACAATGTCTCAAGTTGGCTATTGAGTGAGTTCGATAATTTTTCAAAAGCACTTGCTAGTAGTTGGGTATTATCAGATGTTGTAGGGGCGTACTGTTCGCAAATTTTTAGTTTAGAGTTCAGGGACTTCATTGAAGAATCATAATCTTTCTTAGTCACATAGTCATTCTGTGAACGAGCTATTTCCTCGCTTACTTGTTCTCTAACTTCACTTAATTTAAGTTTCATGCTGTTTTTCAGGGAGGTTTCGGAGTCTTGAATATGCGAGATATTGGCAACAGTATCCCTTACTGAAGTGCTCAAGGAGTTTATTTCAGCTGATTGGCTATAACGAGATCTCTCTAGCTTAGAAATCATGTTACTGAGGGTACTCATGCCCTTTGATAAATAAGACAAGTCCTTTTCAGATTCCTCTCCTAGTTTGAGATGCTTAGCAAGGATGTTTGAGCACGATAATAGTTCGTTTTTAACAGTCAGAAGATCAGATTTTATGGAATATATCTGCTGCGTGGATTCGTTCACAGATGCTTTCAGGCCGGCTATTTCTGCTTGCATAATGGCAAACTTTTCCTTCGATGCGTTTGTCTCTATCTCGAAATTCCGGGAAATCTGCGACGACGGCGGTCGCGCTGGTTTTGGCTGCGACTGAGAGACTGAGTGATTTAACGATTGTTTCTTCAGTAACTTTCTGACATCTGAGACATTGCCATTTATGTATTCCTGTAAGATGTAACAGTCTCCTGCATATTTGTGCGCGGCCGTGGAACCGTTGGGGGTGTTCCGCCTGTCTTTTAGAGGTCCCAGTGGCTGCGACTCTCGTTCGTTGATTGCACAGAGTAGGTAATGCCTGTAGTGGACAAGGGACTCCTCTGAGTAGGACGTAAGGTCGAGGGCGTTAGCGATGTACAGGTCTTTTGTAAGGCCATGCAGGGTATCGTCTAGGTGAGACATTACAACTTCGTCGAGCCTGTAGTTCATGAGGGCATTGGCGATGTATGGGCGTTTGTCTCTTTGTGCGCTATGTATATAGTCTTCACTGTCAATAGGATCACTTGTAGGTGGGGGGAGGTAACTAGTTGCAGTGACATCATTGGTAAGAACTGAGTGATCTCCCCCTGTGTTTCCCTGCAGTGATTTGAGGTAGGTTTGATGACTTGAATTATCTCCGTCCATTGTCAATTATCAGTCGTAATCCGTTTACTAGTTTACTAGTTCATGTGGTTCATATATTTGTGACACGTTATCTGTTTTGAATTTCGCTCACGTTTTCCCTCGGGATTAATGATCCGCTTGAATGCATGAAAACACGGACACACGAAAACAAAGAACAATGTTAATTTTCGTTGATAATTAGCGAGTGGTACACATTTTGGTAATCCACATTGGTAGTTTACGATGAGTTTATTTCCGTGTACATCCACATGTAAATTTTATCACTTAAGATCCATTAGAACCATGTTAATAATCCACAATTTGGGGAGCACACAAATACACAACCGCTCACCGCTCACTAACATTGTTGAATGTTTCACATTCAATGTCACGAACCGAATGTGAAGTTTCGTGATAAATCGCGATGGATTGAATTGGTTGAGTTAACACAATCAGTGACTGGGGATCGAATCTGCGTGATTGTTAGTAATTGTTAGTCATTGTTAATAGAGAAAAGTATAGTTTTCTTAATTGAAGGGTTCTCAGTCTAAACTCTGCGAATATTGCCTTACTATAACTGTAAATGTAAAACCTAACGATCTAAACGTAACCAACTACTGTATTGATTTAAAAATAATTAATGTATTAAACACAGGGATTGTATAGCAACAATACGCATTATTATTGTTCATAAAGTCTTATTGTTTATTCCATAATAATGCTTGATTTTATGGACTGTAACAATACATTTATAATATATGTAGTTCCTTTGCAAAATGCCTCTTTTTTTTCTTTTTAGACTTCATAATTGTTTCACAAAGTTGGTAAAAAGGTAAATGGTGAACATAATATTAATTATATACATGTACACTGTACTATTAAATTGCAAAAAAAAACATACTGGAATAAAGAGCTCATTTAAAAAATCATGCAAATATTAGAAAATTACTTCACCATTGGAACAATTTCGTCAATTTTTGTTCTGTAGAGATTACTCGTGAAGAAGGGCGGGGTATCTTGAACGTCATTGACCCTGATGATCAGATCCGCGGTTGCGTTCTGGGGAGGATTTCCGTGATCCTATGACATATGACAATATTATCATGGATTATTTATCTGTCCTTAGTGCATACAATTACCATTAGGCAATGTTGAATACAAGTATGTGAATTTTAATAATAAATAATACTATGAGGAAACAATTTCATTACATTAATACCTCACGTAGCAAAGTATCCAATATTCATGCAAAACATGTATTTCATGCTAGAGAAAATGAGTACAAGGAAGCTTGAATAAATTATTTTTATAAATCGTTTATAATGAAATAAATAATTAGTCTTACATGCACCGTGACTGTAAACTGGTAGTAACTGTTTTCTTCATAGTCGAGTTGTTGTAACAAGTGAACTACACCAGTGTCCGGAGTGATGTTGAAATGGTTTTTGTACTCATTCTCCGCACTTGGAGACTGTACATAATCAAAAAATGATTTAATTATCAACCAACTTGTTTCTGCACAATGTGAAGTAACCAGGCAAAAAACGACAAGGAGGCTCATATGTAAAAAATAACCGCATTCATTATTAACTCCTAATAAAATAAAATAAAATAGAATAAGTGTAATTAAATATATATTACAAGCCACCAACTGGAGAATGTTATAATAACTATTTCCACATATGCCAGCAAGCTTTTTTAGAATAACAATGTTTGGTTTATTATTTTTGTACTAAACAACTGACGCGTGTAGATTCAAATCCAATAGTAAACACATGCTGTAATATTTTTTATAGAATTCCTAGTGTAACACTTTAATACGAATAGTGTTTTAAACTTTGTATTAGCAACGTTTTAGTCTAAAGATATCTCGGACATGTTCGAAACTGTGTCATGTGGGGTCAAAACTAGGTCACGAGGCCAAATAAACAGGTGAGCTAAACAGGACCTTATAGACAAAAACTAGGTCACTATGTCAGAAAAGGCTTGTGAACACTCTAGAGACTTGATTGTTTTGCCCAAGCAACATGGAACTTGCTCAGAACATTTGTTGCTATGATATCTCGGCCGAGTTAAAAAAATGATTGTGCTCCGATTAAAAAAATAGCCGCAAGGAGGCGAGGCATTTTTTCCTTTTATGGCTTTATTGAAAGCTTTATTGAAAATCGTTTTGTCAGAAACCACTGGTTGGATTTTAAAATAAGTTTATAACATGGCCGCAAGGGGGCGGGAACTTTTTTTCCTTATACGACTATATAGTGAAAACTTAGAAAATCTTCTTGTCAGAAACCAGTTTTGGTGTGATTTGATTTTGAAATAATTTAACAGAAAAGTTTCTTGGGTGGCTTTTACCAAAATAATTCAAATTATTTTGATTTTTCAAAAAAGACCTCCAGGGACGGTTGGTTTTAGCTAACCTCTGTCCGTCGTGTGTCTTGTGTCGTGCGTTGTCAACCTTTACCTTGTGAATACTCTAGAGGCCACATTAATTACCCAATCTTTATAAAACTTGTCGGTAACATTTGTTCCAATGATAACTCGGACGAGTTCGAAACTGGGTCATGTGGGTCAAAAACTACTTCACTAGGGCAATTTGAAGTTAATGCTTGTGAACGCTCTAGAAGTCACATTTTGTTGCCAAATCTTCTTGAAACTCTCTCAGAACATTTATTTAAATGAAATCTCAAACGAGTTCTTAACTGGGTCAAAAACTAGATCACCAGGCCAAATGGAAGAAAAAGCTTGTAAACACTTTACAGGCCACATTTGGAGCTTCATTCATCATGAAACTTGCTCAAGACATTTGTCCCAGTAATATCTGACGAGTTTGACAATGGGTCATGTGGGGTCATGTGGGGTCAAAAATTAGGTCATTAAAACAAAAAATTAAGAAAAAGCTTGTGAACACTCTGGAAGTCACATTTGTTTTCATGATATCTTGGACGAGTTCGAAACTTGGTCAGGTGGGACAAAAAATTAGGTCACCGTGTCAAATTGATGAAAGAGTTTGTGAACACTCTAGAGGCCACATTTATAGCCAAATCATCATGAAACTTGCTCAGAACATGTGTCCCAATAATATCTCAGACGAGTTTGAAACTGGATAACTTGGTGTCAAAAACTCTGTCACTCAGCCAAATTGTAGAAAAACCGTGTGAATACTCTAGAAGCCATATTTATTGCCCAATCATCACGAAACATGCTCAAAACATTTGTCCCAATAATATCTCATAAGAGTTCGAAACCGGGTCACATGAGATCAAACACTTGGTCATCAGGCCAAATAGAAAAAAACCAACAACTTCTGAACTCTTTAAAGGCCACATTAATAGCCCAAGAAACCGGGTCACATGGGTTCGAAAACTAGGTCACTAGGCCAAATTGAATCCTGTGAAGACACTAGAGGCCACATCAATTGCCCAATCATAATGAAACTTGCTCAGAACATTTGTCCCAATAATATCTCGGACGAGTTCGTAACTGGGTCACGAGGGGTCAAAAACTAGGTCACCAAGGCAAATGATTAGGTGAGCGACCTGTGACCTTATTACCCTCTTGTTTAAATTAATATCATTATCATGGAACTTATGTCGATTTATTTTAGATACAACTTAAACTACAATTGTACTTACCCTTGCGTTGGGCTAAACAGAAAAACAACACAATATTCCGATTTCTTTATACATTTGGTATGGATAATAACATTATACAAACTGGAATAAAATGATTGTATTATAAAAAGTACACATGTAAGGAAAAAACATTTACAACTTTGGGTAAAATAATATAGTAATTTTGCATATATCACCAAATGTTCAATGCAGCTATAAATACTCTATAAATTCCATATTAAGATATAACATCTTTATTATAAGAAATTTAGAAATCAAATGATACGAATTATACTGTTTGGGTCTGATGAAGTATATATTTGGATTTTTAATACAATGTATTCTTGTCAAATTTAGTTTTGCAAATTAATCAAATTAAAAGTGATTGCCTTCATGCTATAGCTGAGCCTCGCATTCTCGCCACTGTCAAAATCTGTCGCAGAGATGATCGCGTATACAGCCGAACTATTGAATGGTTCCTACAAATAACGTTTAGATAGATGGCTAAGGAAAGAAATGTTAATGGAGTTTTAATCAAGTATATACTATAATTATGTAAACTACCAGTTTTTCATTTTTATTCTATTATACTGCAGCCAAATTGATCGGATAACAACCAATCGAATAAACTTAAGCTTTAATAAATCAATATTTTAGCACACGTTTTAGCATCCCTTTCACACCAAAGCCCGTTCGTACTAAGTCAACCACGTGGTGAGGACGGTCTTTGACCTGATGAGGACCGAGTGATACGCAGCGGGGCCTGGTTATGTCTTTGTGGACGTGAAGGACGTGGGGTGGTTTTGAGCATTCTCAAAACTTGAGTACTGAGGATGTGGAAAAACGAGGACTTAGTATGGAACATTTAATGACGTACTGGTGACCGTTTCAGCGTGATAATGACGTATCACTGACCCAGTATGGACTTTATGAACGCAGTACCTACGTGTGGATCTACTGGTCACGTTCTCTTCCCGTTGGTGCTATGCATCCACCGCGTCAACACCCCGCTCATTCGGACATCTCTGCGTCGCTAATAAGACATGCTCAGGACTGTAACAGGTCCGTATCAGGTCGATCTACGACTTCAGTACGTTAATGAAGTCGTTACTGCGCATTTCCAACGTATGTTCTATGTTAATTTAGCGACAACACTGCGCCAATTGTGAGTCAACACCAATTCTCTTCGACAGGTAAAATTGTGCCTCCACGTTGTAGTTACACCAAGACAAAACCATCTATCACATAGCGTGGCGCGAAATATACAAAAGAGCGGGTTGACGTGTGCGCGACGTGTGCTCGACGTACTGTTAACATGCTACAAGCGCCGTTCGGTATGCTCAGGAGTATTAGATGCGTATAATAGGCGTTGATGGAATCGACATGACGTAATGCTCGCGGGATGATGTGCGTGGCAAGTCATAAGTTTTGACCGACTGATCGTGATGAGGACGCCGTACAGCCCTACTACGTGCGTAGAAAGTGGATATATTTGTTTTAAAAATGGGATTAAAATTTAAAATCAGGTCCTCGCTAAACACAATTCATGACATGGCGCAAACCTTCTGAATGCAGTACTGACGGACTTTGGTGTGATAGTACCATAATATTCGATCGTTATTATTAGAACGCTAAGTATTTTAGTTTGACGTCAAACCAAAGATATATTTATATATTTACACATTTTCACACCACTTACATGATTTATGAGCACAACATAATACGATAAATAGAATATTATATTAGTGTTGGATGCATTCCAATTTTATATTGCTCGGCTCGAAAAAAACTCGCGGTACCATGTTTTCTCAGCCTCGCATGATAAACGTGATATTTACCAACACTCACATAACATTATGTACTAGAGATATAAGAGATATATCGATATGAGTCCAAATTTATTTTGTAGTCGGTCAGTACGTACTTAGAAAAAAAAGAAACACCTTTTGAATGTCGGATCAATGAGCAGATAAATTTAGACGCATACTATATCAGAACGTGAAAACATTAATCTAGTTAGTACTATACGTTAAACTTGATCAAGTACATTGGTTTTACATGCCATATTGTTATCACTCTATAGTTCTGATAAGCATGACATACTTTGAGGGTCGTAAATGTAAGACCCTGTCTGATACAGTAACACGCATGTATGTTCAGTATGATACAGCTTCGTACAGGTATGCTTTTTGGACATTTAAAAACGTTCAGTATGATACAGGGTCTTACACAAGCAAGTTAGCATGAAACATGATTTTACGCGTACATTCCAGCATCAAACATGTATGTTCAGTATGATACAGGGTCTCACATAAAAATTAGTATCATACGGGGTCGTATACGTATGTTTCAGCATCATACATGAATGTTAAGTATGATCAAGCTTCGCACAGGCATGATACAGGATCGTACATAAACAAGTTAGTATCATACAGGGTCGTACACGTATGTTCCAGCATCATACATGTATGTTTCTGGGACATACATAAGTTAGTATCATACAGGGTCGTACACGTATGTTCCAGCATCATACATGTATGTTTCTGGTACATAAACAAGTTAATATCATATAGGGTCGTATACGTATGTTCCAGCATCATACATGTATGTTTCTGGTACATACATAAGTTAATTTCATACAGGGTCGTACACGTATTTCCAGCATCATACAGTCTGGTACAGCTTCTTACATGTATGTTTCTTGGACATACATAAACGTTCATTATGATACAGGGCATTACATGAACGTATCATACACGGTCGTACGCGCATCTTTCTGGGATATACAAACACGTTCAGTATGATCATGTATGTTCAGTATCATAAAGGATCTTACATAAAATAAGTGTCATACAGGTTTGTACATACATGTGTGTTCAGTATGATACTAAACATTTAGTATGATACTAACAATACAACAGGGTCTTACAAAATCCCACAAATCACCGTGAAACCGTGACCAAATCGTAAACGTCCGATAATGCATTTCAGAAATTTGTCGCCATATCTATAATAATCTTTAAATTTGTCACTTCCTATCGCTTAAATACAACAAGTGTTTATTTAGAACTTGAAATATTGTATCATTTGCTATAGCGGTCTTTTCAAATTAAACGGTAACATTGTTTTTATTTCTAGGTAACTTCGTTATAAATTGTGTGTGATATACGCAAACCAGTTTCGAAATCGATTTTTAGCTGTGAATTCGTGACGAGAATAAATGTTTAAATATCTAAGTAAGTAAGTAATATCTAAGTAAAAATATGTTTTGTCAGTTTAGTTCTTTTTTTCGAACGTAACACGATGTTAATTTATACGCAGAGCTCAATTAATCTGCGAGATGTACTTTAAATAGAAAACGAAATGTTGGCCTGATTTTCGTATAAAACATGGATACCGTTCATGATTTTAGGGGTATATCTATTATTTTAGTTTCGAAATCCATGAGACTTGCCAAATTGTAAATATAAGCTTTTGACATTTACCTGAAGAAGTTGCTACGTTGAGTTAGTTTAAAGAGGCAAAAATTGTTCAGAAGTATCAGAAGTATCACTTTGAGGTCGGAGTAACGTCGGAGGACAATATACCAAGGCCTTACGGCTGATGTTTTGGTTGTCATGGAACTAAATATTAAATCATATGAGGGTTGAACAGTAAACCAAGATAGGAAAACTATAAAGAGCTAATGACCCATCGCAAAAACAACAAGGAGCCGAATGTCAGAAAGACAGACCAGTCTGTTTTAGCAAAGGTGCGCTTCCTCATTTTAAAGAACATACATATGTAGATATATAATAAACAAGAGCTGTCTGAGGACAGCGCGCTCAACTGTTCTGCTGCTTTGTTAAATACAGTTCTTTGTGAGAATTATTTCACATGCATTAAATGAAAGACTCTAAGCATGTCCAAAAGGTTTGAGGCATTTGTCTTGTTAAGTTTTTAAGTCAAGTTGAATTTGTTAAAACTTGAACCAAGCTTTAAAAGAACAAAAAAACTGTTAGTAAGTAAGCCAGAGCAACGGCACTCGACGCAGGCATGTATCAGACTATTAACAAGGCCAGACAGTTTTCTGCTTGTTTCTTGTATGGTTTTATAATAATATACATTCCCTACCCAATTTAACCAAATTTTATTTTTAGTTCAAAAGGGTTAAGGCTTAAACCTTCAACAGTATTCGAGAAATATAAATTTCGTACAATCTTTAACCAAATGTTCTATGTTCAAGAGGGACAATAATTATCAAATGATGTTATGGGACGTTTTAGAGCCATGTATCTTATGGCTTTAATCAAGGCATGCACGTTTGAAGCTTGTATCTTGAAGGGCTTAAATGTTATATACATTTAAAAAAAATCTAACCAATGCGGACGCCGACGCCGGTCCGAGTGCAAGTTAGCTCCACTAATTCTTCAAGTAGTGGAAATAAACACTATCTCAACATTTTCGTCTTTCTTTTTAAACGGGTATTGGACTGACTTGTACTTGATTTTTATCGACATTTAATCAATATAGTCACAGTGAAACACATTATAATATGTTCGCATTTATTCCATTGTATAAAAGTTGAAGAGCCCTTTTAAAAGACAAATAAAATTTAATCGCAAAATGTTTCTTCTTAATTGATGTTGGAATAAAATATCTTAATATAAAGAGTCGGTTGTGTTATTTGACAAATATATTTTGGATGATATCAACACATTAACTGTGCACATTTTATATATTGTTTACATCTAATGCATTAATGAATATCGAAATACACTGGTAATTTGACTGATTGAAATGGAATAAAATATCTAAATATAAAGAGTCGGTTGTGTTATTTGATAAATATATTTTGAATGATATTAACACATTAACTGCGCACATTGTTTACATCGAATGCATTAATGAATATCGAAATGCACTGATAATTTGAATGATTGATATGAATTTCGTACACGCATTGGCTCATGCTCCCCGTACAATCAAAGCACTGAAATGCCAAGCCAGATGGCTTATTATGTGATTCTCAAATGCGTGTTTTTGAGTATTTGTACTTTGTGGATTGATTTGAAAATTTACAAGCATAGTAAACATTACTATTAGATTTCAAATGATGTAGAACAATTCTCTCATGATATCAGATATGAGTTTTCTCTAAGGTTAGACACCAGTAAATAGTGAGAAAATCCCCCGAAAGTAGACCGTATATCATTAAGTTCGTTTTTTTCATCTGTTTAAAGAGACATTTCGCATAACGGAAACTGGTTAAATGCTTATTTTCTGAAAACTACATTTCTTCTGTGTATTTTGATGTATCATGACAATTACTTGAAATTTGAATGGTCAAAATTTTATGTATAGACAGCATGTGCTTTTGTCGAAATATGTGTTTCTTACCGGTGACGACAATCAATTGTGATTAATTTTCTTACAAGTAGAATAACATAACCTTTTTTATTATATATTTCGAAAGCAGAGAGAACCATCTTTTCAAAAAGACCAGACTCCCAATATCCGAATAAAAGAAACGTGACGAACGACGCCAGAATATATTGCTGTTTTTAATGTGACCCTTGGGGAGTTGAGTTACAGGTTTCTAACCTTTATGTTAACACGTCAACGAATATTGGTCAACGTTCTAGTGCGTTTCGGAATTTTGTACGACCCTGTATCATACTGAAACTCGAATGTCTGAGCCTGGAACATACGTGTACGAAGCTGTATCATACCATACTGAATGTGTACGACTCTGTATCATGATTGTTATGTATGTTTCTGGAACATGCTTGTACAAACTTGAACCAGTATCATACTGAACATGTATGATGCTGGAACATACGTGTATTACCCTGCATGAAACGAATTTGTTTATGTAAGACCCTGTATCATCGTGAATCTTTATGTATGTTCCAGAAACATACCCTGCAGGCTACTATTTTTATATGTAAGGCCATGTATCATACTGAACGTTTATTTATGTCTCAGAAACATACCTGTACGAAACTGTATCATACTGAACATACATGTATGATGCTGGGATATACGTGTACGATCCTGCATAATACTAATTTGTTTATGTAAGACCCTGTATTATGTTGAATTTATATGTATATCCCAGAAACATACCTGTACCTAGCTGTATCATACTGAACATACATATTTGATGCTGTATCATACAGGCACTTACATTTACGACCCTCATAGTACGTCATAGTATTCTTGATATATATATAATAACATTCTAGACACTTTCCTTACTCGTACCTCGACAATATCCCACCTGTATGGCAGGTTTCGGAACTGCGGCGGGTTGTCGTTGACATCCTCCACGGATATATACACTGAAGGAGTTGCCACCTTGAACATATAATTAAATATGTACGAGCTGTTTCGAGTTGCAATATAACCCTGGAAAATGACGAGAACAAACTTCTGCATCTGTGTTTCCGTAAGTGTTAACTGTACACACAGACATGGATTATGTCATTATAGAATACCAATATAGTTTAATATAAAATGCACTATATATTTGAAAACAGAACTAACAACTATCGTAGTCTTACAGCACGAGTAATAATTTGCTAGCCAAATATCTTTATCCGACCCAATACCCGGGTACTCAAGTACACGTCTCAGCAAAGGCATCACTATTCTTCATTTGATATTGAACATGTGCTTTTTATTAAATGATAAAATCTCGTCATTTCAATCACACACAAAACGTTTAAAGTATTTTCTAGATAATACTTACGGTGATTCCTTCAGAGTCCGTGATTTTGAAGCTGATGATATACAGATTATGTCCACCTGTGCCCTGTAAAGTTATTGTACACGTATTTATACTAACCGAATACCATCAAAGTAAAAATAATTTAACTTCGGTTTTAAAAGCAAATTCACGGAAAACTTATCGTATTTGAATCTTACAGTATGACTCTTGTATGTCAAGGACAAAACAAATTGTGTGTTTCGGGAGGTGAGCTTCCTGGTGTCGTAACTGACGTCAAAACGACGTCAACGGTCGCCCTATTTAACGTATACACGGTTAAGAAAAAGATAGGTGGGTCGGGATTGAGTTTTTTTACTTATTTTTTAAAGACACATTTCGGTCAAAAACATTGAAAATTATCTCAAATCTAGCGAGTACGGATTTCATGGAAAACAAAAGTCGCTAAAAACTTTAGGGTCGGGGAGGGGGGGTGCGGAGCTTTCGCTAGGTAGGGCCGGGTTGCCCGAAACATAGAATTTTGTTTAGCCCAATCTTAACTGTTAATCCAATAATTAATAACAATGGTGATATGCCTACCTGATCCCTGTCGAGTGGTTTGATGTTCGTCACTGTAACGATGTTTTCGTTCGGTGGTGCTGACTGTGAATTAATCTCCTGCTGCTTGGTCAGAACAAAGTTTCTTGTGTCTGCGTTATTTGGTTCGATGTTCACTGTGCCTTCGTCAGTAACATTGAATGTGAACAGTGTGATATCTGGAAGCACAAGTACACTATCATTCACTCTTATATCCGAAAATATTGCACAGGATTCTGCAATATTCATTTTATCAGCCGTATGAAAGATATGGTTACTCATCATTGTAATACTCATAAGCAATAATGCAAACAATGAAGATGAAGAAAACCAACGGGGCTGGTTTAAAAAAAAACAACAACAACATTTTAACTAAGCTTTACATCATATATGTAATATAGGCAATTGCCAGATGAAGCTCTTAGATCTTTATTATGGAATAATCACGTACATTTACACATGATATTTCTATCGTAAGGTAATACGAAATGTATAAAATCATGCTTAGATTATTTATTTCAATGGTCATGCGTGCATTGTGACCTTGATACCACTGACAAGGGACCTGTATAATTTACTACAGACGTAACTATCATTTAAATGTTGTTAATAAAAAGAGCATATGCCAACACTCACTCTTGGGCATAAATAAAAAACAACATTAAATGTAGGCAAACATAATTAATATTTTTCAGAACTTACTTTTATTGGTTTCATTTAACGACACGACATATTGTGGTAATCCTGAAAATGAACGCGGCCCAGACGCTGTTCGTCCTGTAGGTAAAGAACAAAGAAAGAACTATTGGAAGAGTTGCTGTTATATATTTTGTTCACTTGCCTTTCACACTGAACATTTCCCGACCAAAGACAAAATACTGAATGTTTATATGCTGCATGGTCCACACAAGACAAGAGTTTTAGTTGAAAGTAAATCATTAATTAGTTTCAAACTTTTCTAAAATCGATTTATATAAGTAGGGGCATATGAAGTGACCAAGAAATTTGCGCTTAAATCCTTAATGACGTTTACAAAATTAATAAAATGTAATAATTGATCGTTTATCAAACGAAACAAATAACTAGAAACATTTACACCAAGCCGCGATTGAATGTATTTATACGAAAACTTTAACCTTTTATGGACGAGAATAATTGAGCATACTACCATACAAAATGAGAAATAGAACTTGTTTCGAATAACTTATCTAAATCAAAGTAACATTCTTGATGGACCTTTGGCCAGTGCCACTTGTTCGGGTTTGCTTTTGTTAACATCTGTACTATTTTAATACAATGTTAACATACTTATGCAGAGCATCAAAGACGCGAGGAATGGGTTGCAACTGTACAAGTAAAACACAAGCGATAATTATGTAAGAACAAAATGTTTATAAACATGAACAACATAACAAACTGACTAGCATAAAATAGCATACTTTTTATTTTATTTTTGTATTTTCGTAGGTAAGACAAATATTTTTTACCGGAGTGCTAATGCTGATGATCAAGTTTCCTAACATTGCATGACCCATATTAACATTTTAGATTGATATTTACTGTAGAAAAACTATTTATAAACAGGTTCATGTGGGTATTTAACCCTCATCGCCGAGGTTTTGACATGACTCATATTCCCTTGACTGACATATATAGAGGGTTGTTTGTTTGTTTTCGGTGTGATAACACATTATATCCTCACCGAAAAGGAAGACAATTCGTATTTCCACGAGCGCTTGTGTGAGTGATATATTTCATCACTAGGCATAAAATAAATTACTTTTTTATAGTTTATAATTTTATGAACGTATAAGAAAACAATGAAAACTGTGTTTTCATTATTGAGACAAGATTTTACCTAGAGACCGATAAAAATGGGAAACACGTTATTGTACAATGAAGTGGTTTAAAGCCTTAAATCAGACGTGAACTATGGTCACAGGTCACATTACACTAAATAAATAAGTCATATAGGGCTGTACTCTCTAAATAAATCAACAAGTTTAACTTGAATACATGTTTTTAGGTTTAGACACTTGCTTTGATATTATTTTTCGGACATGTTGGTAGAGCAAGCATTGGTATGCATTAACAAATCACTGATATGTTTTAAGATTGGAGACTACATTATGACACTTGCGCTGAGGCGGGTTACATTCAACTAGAAAGTAGCCGGTAAAAAGATAATGATAAAACAGTCAACGTTGTTTAGTGTCGAGTTCTTTCTTACATATTACATGACATACCATTTGTATTGCTTAAATCAATTCAGCTTAGAATGCACTTTAAGAAAAGATGTGGTTATTAGGATTCCTATATGCAAAATGTTGCATTTATTTTTGGTTAAAGTTGTCGCTTTTACATTGAATTAGATAAGGATTGGAATTAGTATATTGTAACCTCACTGACTCAACTATAGCCACAGTAACTATATCGACTATGGAAAACGAGTCACGTGACCCTCAGTGAACTAAATAACATTCTAAAAGACGCTAACTTCAGCTCGCGTCCAAGAAACACAATTTTAGTTACTCATGAAATTCAATACCAAACCAATTACCTATATAAAAAATGAAACAGACTCGTACAAAAAAGAATTTTACATTTAAATAATTCAGGATCGCGTTTGTATTCTCCACTGTTTAAACGCTACATGATGGACTCAAATAATCCAGCAATCGACTGACACAAGTTCACATTATTTTGAATTTCGCCGTGCTTCGCACAGAAATAAGAATTATCATTGACTTGGATGTGTCCGTTTGTCCCATATATGCATGCGTTCGCCGTGGTTATATCAATATGATTTGTTGACTCTGAATTTTTAAATCTTCCTGTTCTCATTCACAACGTTTGTTATTTGGAACGTTATTGATATTTGATCGTTCCTTCTTTTGAGACATTTTTTAAATTAATATATTTACCGAACTTGTTTGAAATCATGTTGTCTCTGTATACGATTCAGGGTGACTTTGAGTGCATTTAAATACACTAAGTCAGCTTCAAATTAGCAGGAGGTCGATTTATGTTCCTTTATTTAAAATTGAAGTATATTGACAAAGACAAAGTATGTCATACCTTACCATACGGTAAACACTGCTATTATATTTCCGATGATACTATTATGTTAAATTTGTGACTGATCTTGACACGGAATTTGTATGTCGATTTAGCCGTAAAAAAGTATAAATAATTATGTTGGCTTTTTGTAGTATAAATCTGCAATACTGACGACTTATTTAAAATTACACGCTATGAAACAAATGACGTTGTCCGCGTTTTTCAATTCTGGCAGTTAGGCATGTATAACTTTGCAAAAAACATCCACTATGTTGATAAACAGTTGATTTACTAAAAGTGTCACATTGAATTAAGCATGTAGGATGAAAGACATTTTTTAGTTAATACCACATGTGGGATTGGTGGTTTAAATAAAATCAGTTTTTTTTTGTACCAGTACGATTGTCTTTCATTGTGCTATGATGCCAATAATGATTCGGAAACACAACTGCGCAAACTTGTTTTTAAAATCCTAAGAACTAACTAAATTTAGTTAAATAATTCCAAAAGCAACAACAATTGTTTGACATCATTTCTCTTTTAACAAGACGTTACGCTGTAAATATTTAGACATCAAAGAAAAAGCGTTATAGGGTTATTAATACAACTACTTTATGTATTTTATAAGTATGTTTACATTGAATGTAGCCCAAGAAAAACACAGACACCCTGTCATTGGGTTTCGCCTTCGTTTTCCTCCGTATTTCTGTTTGGGAGAAAATCTGTTCTGTTCCGATCTTAGTGTTGCTTGCGACGGCCATCATCCAAACAAGTCAATTTGCGTCCTTTTCTATGACAACTACAAATCATTGTTAACGAAATGGACGCGTTAATGCATTTGCGAGCCACATAAATTCAGGGACGAAAACTCAATGGGCACGTTCTTGCATTTGCAAAATCAAAATTAATCTATAGATAATTATTTTTAAATATTTATAAAAACGATGGTATTGTTCTTATAAACAGTTGACAAATGTATAATTATACATTTATTTATGTAGATTGTAATCTGTGATGACACCTTTGTGGACGCGGGAAGATAAGTAGTAGTAGTAGTAAAATAGTACATAAGCTGCATACGTTATCAATCAATGAATAGAGCTCACCGTAAGCTGTATACGTTGTCAACCAACGTATACAGCTCAAACGTAAGCTATATACGGCGTTAGCTGTATACGGTCTAACATTATTTTAAAAGTAGCGCGCGGTATAGCTGTGCTTATATTCATTTATCAATTAGCGTCCGGAGCATCATAAACCCGAGAATTACAATAAATGGGATATTTATATTCATAAACTTACTGTGCATGATAATTTATATTTGAGTTGTAGTTGCGTTTTATTAAGAATTATTTACAATTGCACATTTCTATCAACTTCTCCAGTAGATGTTATTCAATCTCTTAAAAATAGATAGCATCTTTCTATAAATAAAATGTGGTGAAAGAAGTTTATAGGTTATACATTTATCACCGGTGAAAACATAGAAGGTATGATTGGTTTATTCGCGGTACACATATTAATAATGTTTGAGTTCATCTCCAATTAATTTTGGGTCCGATAAGTTTTCTTACGGTGTCGGAAAAATCTGCACTCCAAGAAATCCTTAGTGGGGACCAAAAAAGCTGGGGTTCGAGAAGTCACGTAACCGATCATCTTGTCCCTCTTGTATTATGTTTCAGGTAAACAATAACATATCAATATTAATTTCAACGCCGATTTTCTTTTTTTAAAGACATTTCTTGTTTCCGCTTTTCATCCCAATAATATGCTCATGTTGTGGCCCAATATTCCATGTAATCACGTGTTTAATTTCATGACTATAACGTTTCATATAAAAAGTTATTGAAGGTAAAGTGTGTGCAGGTGTGTAGTTGACTTGTAGCTCTCCCAACATTTTTCGCATTTTTAAAGACAATTTTTATACCATTTTATGTCTATCGACATGCAGTTTCGCCTTACTATTGTTTCTAATCTTTACATCTGTACAATAAATTTGATAAAAGTGTCATTATAAAGAAATTATATATAAATAACAATATATAATTATTATATAAAAATGCGTATTTTTATGCTTTTCTAAAATTTATAGGGAAATATCAGTTAAATAAATTTGGTAATTCCCTGTTTAAAACAGTAAAAACTACCACTCTAATAATATTCACTGTTTTATACTGGTTCCGATTTAAAACAGTAAACGATGCCAGACTCAACATTGTCAAATGAATCCCGAGATATTTGCCAATAAAACCGACGTAGATAGCAATTAAATCGAAAAGATAATAAAACGGCGGAAAAGCATAAAATCAAAAGAAATTGTATTAGTTTCGGTAGAATATTGACTTTTAATTCAATCGTGATCACAGAAAACTTATATTTTCAGTCGTGGCTGTGCCACTCGGGAAAATATAAATTTCTATGATTACTCATAAATTAAACTCGATATTCTACCGAAACTAACAAATATCCTCTATATAATTGATGATGACTGGTATTATATTATCATTTGAAGACATACAAGATATTAACCTTTAATGATGTAGGAATAATACAATACAAACCTGAAACGTAATGTCAATTCTTTATTTCTAAACTTATATATCTAATATATATATGTATTATAAATCGCGCCGAGATCTATTCAGGAAATCAGACAGGAGTTTTAACGCCTAATGGTCAATTTACTTACCAGTGTAATGAAGAAAAACCGTACATGACATTGTGTCAACCGAACGTGAGTGTGGTCCACAAGCACAGCATCTATGAAGACTTATTTACTGTTACAAAACTGAAAGTGATGAATGAATAATAAATTAAAATAATTAAAAATCATTATACTCGGCGATTTATTAGTAAAAATAGTTTAAGTGTATACCTGCACGTGATTATGTTGAATGTCTCAGTGTAAAAAGATAATGTAATTGTGTTACGAAGACACATCTCTTACATATATCTTTGTATGTAAATGTATGTTATATATTTTGGGCCGTTGGCCTCTGATTATTAATAAAGAGTATTCAGTTGACTTGTTCACTGCAATGAGTACATAGAATAAACGATAATCCATGTCATTTACTTTTTCCGGGTGTGAAATGCATATCCCCGAATATTTTATCCCTCATACTTCGTGTCCGTCCGTCCGTTAGTCATTCTGTGCGTCCGTCCTTCCGTCCGGTACTTCGTTTCCGCGAGAGATCCCAAGAAATAAGGAATCGAATTCAATGAAACATTATATGCATCACCCCTACCGGATGGACATGCGCATATTGTCAGATCGTTTTCGGGCTGTTGATTGTTCAGTAAGTTATTGGCCTGTGATTATCAATAGTATTTTTATAAGAATTTTAACTTTAATATTTTCATAAGAATTGTACCCTTTTTAATGAAACTTTATAAATTATGCACCATCCCTACCAAGTGGACATGTACATCTTTTCAGGTCATTCCAGTCTGATACTTTTTTAGGGATATATTAACCTTTTAATATGAAAAGTAATACATTTGTATAGAATGTCTTTGTTTCCGCGCGAAATCACATGAACTAACAATTCGAATTCAATAAAACTTTATACTCGCAGCATCTCTAACAAGAGGACTTGCGCAAATTGTCAGTTCGTTCCAGCCTGATCATTTTTCAGGGAATTGTCCTTTTCATGTTTCCGACATTTTGATGGATTTTTTTCGTTTTCGTGTCTGAACTAATAACTCAAAATCAATGAAACTTATGCAGCATTCATATTAAGGAAACACGCGCATATTGTCAGCTCGTTCCGGTCTGAGGATATAATTTTTCAGCGAGCACTAGTAATTGCCGTTTGATTAATTGTTTTGCTTGTCCGGACTATAACTCGGTCATGGAATTGAGAAGGAATGTTACAATAACTTGGCAACTGCTTGCTGCAATCAGATGGTGTGTAGCGCTCATAAATCAGGTTTCTAGATTAAAGATCAAAAAAAAAAAATCACACATAGAAGTCAAAGGGCGAAAGGGAACTTTGCTTGTCTATACTTTAACTTGCCATGGATTTTCAAACTACTTGACACACATGTTAACCTCAATGAGACGGCATATAGCGCACTTGAACCAGGTCAAAAGGTCAAAGGTCAAGGTCACACCTGAGTGGTCGAATGTTGAAATTGGCTTGTGCTTGTCCTGACTATAACTTGGGCATGGATTGAGAGATTTTCAAATTACTTTGCACAAATGTTCGCCTAAATGAGACGCATGTCAAGCCTATGGACCAGGACTGTATATCAAAGGTCTAAAGTCGAATTCGGCTTTTTGCTAGTCCGGACTAATAAATTGGCCATGAAAGGATGGAAATTTAAATCACTTTACTCAACTCTTTGCCATGACAAGACATAATGTTGCGTTATGAATGAGGTCCAATAGTTAAAGGTCAATGCCACAATTAGAGGTCAAGTCGACTACCGATATTGTTGTTTAATATATCGCTCTAGCAATCACGTACTTTTAAGCAACTTAACGAATTATAAACATGAGTTAATTATAACTTATAACACAATTTAGTCATTTTAGTAATACATTTCCGTCAGTTTACCAGTACTGCATCCGGTTATCGAATATTCGAATATTTCATCGATCGAATATTCGAAAACAATTTTTGGTATTTGTTGCCATCTTTATTACAAGTTATATGCTTTGCAATTACAGTGCGACTGAGTCATTAGACCGTTCATTGTACAATCGGCAATCATTTTAATGAAGAGTTAAAAAGGCCTACTTTGAAGTTGAACTAGCATCAAACGTTAAATGTTATTCAAGGTCATTTGAATGGATACATACAATGAGATCTATGAGAGCACAAAAAGCTTCGTGGACACTGGAGATAAACCAACAATTAAACACGTCACTATGTATGTCAAGTGTTATTTAATTATAACAGAAAATATGTTTTATAATATGTATAATATGTTATATAAAAAATATATATACATGTATGTGGTTAATATATATGTTAAACATTGTATAACTTGTGGCGTGTGAAACTTATTAAAACTTACACGACATTTACATATCATAGTCGTTCGTTTTACAGATATTTACCTGCACACGGGACCAGCAAGAATCCAATAAAAAGCACAATTATGTCGTTGATTATTTTCCTGCCTGTTTCAATTGCTCATTGAAAAGTAACCGAACATAAAGCGAGGTTATCTTCTTCGGCTTTGCTAATGTTTATTTAATTAGGCCTGTACATGCGATTGCATTATCATAACTGATATATTACTCATATTTGACGACGACGGCAATGATATCAGCATATTGACATGGCCTTTTGTAAAATATTTCTTCCTGACAGCAGATAAGTGCAACGGGTAACAACTTCAGTGTATTATAACTCCTTGTTTTATCACAACTGGTGTGAAATAGCTTCAATACAATGGAGCAAAACGTTTTCCATTTAGCTTTTTAGTTTTCGAACTGTATGTCACATTTCATTATCGTGGTTTGTCTAAATGCCAATAGCCTGATTACTGCATTAAACTTATCTGGTTTAGTGATACGTATCACTGTAGCGTTTGTTAGTTAAATGTAACACAGTCCAATTATAAAGGACACAACACAAACAAATAATTTTAACGAGAGAAAACAACATGTGTCATATACTTACAAATACAAAGGCTAAATTAATACAAACACATAATGCCACATTCAGATTCACCCATGTCTGACATGAAAAACAGCTATCACATCCATAATACATATAGTATATCTTCATATATACATACAAACAATAGGGACATAGTTCTTTTACAATTTTAGCTCACCTGAGCACAAAGTGCTCATGGTGAGCTTTTGTTTTTTTTATCGCCCGTTGTCCGTCGTGCGTGTGTGCGTGCGTCGTAAACTTTTCATTCAAACAACATCTCCTCCTAAACCGCTTGGCAGATTTTCACCAAACTTCGTAGGAATGATCCTTGGGCGAACCTCTTTCTAAGTTGTTCAAATCTTTCCGGTCCGCTGAATATGTAGGTCACCAGAGCTAAAAATAGATTTAAAAAGTGAAAACTTTAAAAATCTTCTTCTATGAAACCGCACGGCTCAGAGCTTCCATATTGCATATGTGACATTCTCTAGAGGTCCTTTACAAAGATTGTTCAAATGATACCTCTGGGGTCAAAACTTGCCACGCCCCATGGGTCACATGGTTTATATAGACTTATATAGCAAAATGACTTTAAATATCTTCTCTGAAACCGTAAGGCCTAGAGGTTTCATTTTGGTATGTAACATTGTCTGGTGGTCCTTTACAAAGATTGTTCAAATGATGCCCCTGGGGTCAAAACTGGCCACACCCCACGTGGTTTATATAGGCACCTACTTTTGCCGCTTCCTTGACTGACATTTTGCATGCCTGTCAGTTCTATCTTCTACCGTCAGTCTCTTCTGTATTTCTTAGACCCGTTTCTGACTAGACGTCAGTCATATTTCATGGTCAGTGCCATGATCAGTTGCGGTTATCAGGTTTTTTGCGATATCGATTTTTATCCCATGATCCTGCATCATATCCAAACCTAGAATCATGTCGATATCCATGTCAGCTACCAATATCTTGGTAGGACACCATCTGTCATCAAACTGTAAAGATACTGTTGTCCAGGTATCTTTATTCTGTCTCCTATCGCTGTTAGTATAGACTGCTCACAAGGAGACAGTTTATACTGTTTAGAAAATTTGGTTCTACGTCCGACAAGATAACAAGATAACAATGACATTGTAGAGCCTGTGTAAATAAGACAATCAACGATGACTGATATGTAAATTTTACTGTATAATGTATATGTGTTGCAATAACCTGAAACAGCCACATGCATTGTTCAATAACCTTGTTTAAAGTTAGTGTTGAATTTACGAACGTATTGAATTTACAAATTAAGGTATGAATACAACTAGATGTGTTGTTAGTTATCCAAGTTTGAATGTAAATAAGCGAACAGCATGATCAACACTAAATCTAACAATAACTGTATTTGTTTGGCACACACACTAATATTGGAATCTGATACAGAAAGCAGTACGGTAATAATCATAACACTTACCTATGCACAACGCGAGTAAAATTCCATTACACATGAATCCATGTTGATCATATGTCCTTCGTCTTTTTGTTCTATTGACATTACACCCTACACATGGCAACAGGGTACCGTAGAGGTAGAAAATATTTTCAGGCGATAACTTGTGTATCGTGTTCAAGCCTTTGATGGTTATACTGGCATTTCAATATCTGAATATTTTTAAGAAATATTGTCATCTTGTTTCATGTGATAAAAACATAAACATAACAATGTTGTCTCGTATAAAGATTGAGCATTTTTTAACAGTTTTAGGTATAAGTAAAAGCGTATTTTTTATTTACACGTATAATGGGTAAATGACTTGAACTAATTACATTTATTTTCAAATCATCTTGGTATCATTGCTATTGTTTTGTTTTTTTCCTTTCCATTGCCATTGTCTCATTTTTGTGTCGCCTGAAAATGCGACATATAGGTGTTACTTGTGTCGGCTGCGGCGTCGGCGATGCGTCGGCGGTGTCGTAGGCGTTGGCGGCGGCGTCCCATTTCGCTTGTCCGGAGCATACCTCTTAGACTATTGAAGCTATCAACATGAAACTTCAAAGGTAGATAGATCTCATAGAGGGAAAGTGTAGTGCACAAGAACCGTTACTCTGCACCTCATAATTTTGGAGTTCTTGCTCTTTGTTTATTTTCATACTTAATTTTTATCCGGAGCATATCTCTAAGACTATGAAAGCTATCAATATGAAACTTCATAGGTAGATAGATCTCGTCGAGGAGAAGTGCAGTGCACAAGAACCGTTACTCTGCATTATACATTTTTGGAGTTATTGCCCTTTGTTTATTTTCATACTTAATTTTTGTCCGGAGTATAACTCTAAGACTATGAAAGCTATCAACTGGAAACTTCATAGGTAGATATATCTAATTGAGAGGAAGTGCAGTGCAGAAGAACCGTTACTCTGCACCTCATACTTTTGGAGTTATTGCCCTTTGTTAATTGTCATACTTATTTTTTGTCCTGAGCATAACTCTTAGACTATGAGAGTTATCAACTTTAAACTTCATAGGTAGATAGATCTTATTTTGTATAAGTGCACTTCATAAGAACTGTTACTCTGCATCACATACGTTTGGAGTTATTGCTCTTTGTTTATTTTTATAATTAATTTTTGTCCGGAGCATAACTCTAAATCTATGAAAGCTATCAACTTGCAACTTCATAGGTAGATAGATCTCATAGAGGGGAAGTGTACTGCACAAGAACCGTTACTCTGCATCGCATACGTTTGGAGTTATTGCTCTTTGTTTTTTTTCATTCTTAATTTTTGTCCGGAGCATAGCTTTAAGACTATGAAAGCTATCAACTTGCTTCAAAGGTAGATAGATCTCTTTGAAAAATAGTACAGTGCACAAGAACCGTTACTCTGCATTGTATATTTTTGGAGTTATTGCCCTTTGTTTATTTTCATTATTATTTTTTGTCCGGAGCATAACTCTGAGACTATGAAAGCTATCAACATGAAACCTCATAGGTAGATAGATCTCATTAAGGAAAAGGACAGTATACAAGAACCGTTACTCTGCACCTCATACTTTTGGAGTTATTGCCCTTGTTTATGTTCATACTTAATTTTGTCCGGAGCATACCTCTAAGACTATAAAAGCTATCGACTTGATACTTCATAGGAATATAGATCTTATTGAGGAAAAGTGCAGTGCACAAAGAACCGTTACTCTGCATCACATACCTTTGGAGTTATTGCCCTTTGTTTATTTTCATAGTTAATTTTTGTCCGGTGCATAACTCTTAGACTATGAAAGCTATCAACTTGAAACTTCATAGGTAGATATATCTCATTAAGGAGAAGTGTAGTGCAGAAGAACCGTTACTCTGCATTACATACTTTTGGAGTCATTGCCATTTGTTTATTTTCATACTTATTTTTTGTCCGGAGCATACCTCTAAGACTATGAAATCTATCAACTTGAAACTTCATTGGTAGATAGGTCTCATTGGGGAGAAGTGCAGTGCATAAGAACCGTTACTCTGCATCACATACTTTTGGAGTTATTGCCCTTTGTTTATTGTCATACTAAAGTTTTGTCTGGAGCATAACTCTAATACTATGAAAGCTATCAACTTGAAACTTCATTGGTAGATACATTTCCTTGAGGAGAAGCACAGTACACAAGAACCGTTACTCTGCACCTCATACTTTCGGAGTCATTGTCATTTTGTAAATTTTCATACTTATTTTTGTGTCGCATTTTTGGTTTTAATTAGTCTTTTCTTTGCAATTAGCCAGAGTGCAGTGCTTTTGAAGATTTCAATAAATCCGTTTAAAAAAATTGAGCATTAACCTAAAGTGCTTCTTCATTTGGATTCGTGTAAGCCATTTGGCGTCAGGCGACAGATCCGACTCGCGGAGTTCTAGTTTTATTTTGAGGGCAATAATCCACCAGAATTAGGAAAAGGAGCCTACAATTGTGTGCAGCTTTATGCATTTTGTTTCCTTTGAGAGACGCAGCTCGAAAATGTAATGATTTTATGTTTAAATATAATAACATAATGATAAATTAATTATGCGACTAAAACACCAACTTTTCTGTTGAAAAATCTTACTATATTGAGCTTTAACACACATATTCCAGGGGGAAACTATCATCATTGTTGTAAAAATTCTCAATTTCGGCTATCATACAATATTCATTTGACATCAACGCAGACTTCAGGTCAATACGGGAAGATTCATATGAACTGTTTACTGGACATGTACACGTGTTGATCTATTTTTAAAAATGAAGGTCACTGTCAATAATTCAAAACTTATTATTATCATAGGTTTTAATGTTTATTTTTGTGTTTTCCTGAAGTTATAGAGGATTGCTTCATTAAATGCTATTTCAAAACGTATTATAAGTAATATATTACAGTGTATTATTTGATTAAGTAGCATATCCTTTGTGCATAGCCGATTATCCCCCCCCCCCGAGTGTGATCTATATTTTTAACTTTTTTTTATAAAATCAATGCGGCTGTTATCGTTTGCAAATAAACCTTGTAACCAGACGATAACTGATCAGTATGTTGTATCATCTCGACATTTTAACATGAAATCAGAATAATTTAATATTATTTCCAGATCCTTGAACTGGACAGCCTTTTACTTTGCATACAGTTTGCATTTTTGTATAACTAGGATACACAGCAGTTCGGACATGTGCTTTGTTTATGCCTAAAATCTAATTTTAGTTATCGTTGACTCCAGTCAACGATTGGTTGAATTATTTTACTCGGAAACCGTTCGGAGCCGTACGTAGATATTCGGCGAAGATCGGTATGAAATGGTCTATGTCAATTCTCAACCTGACTACGAGAGGATACAGCTTCACAAAAGGTCTCGGCGTTGTCCCGGAAGTAGTTCACCATCGTTGTCTGGCAACAGTTTCTTCACTTCCGCGTGTTTTCATCTCGACCGGGGAACACGATCTTCGATGAGCTTTACGTCACCAACGTTAATCGGTGGGGGATCGGGAGCTATGAACGGCTTTCCTATAACCTTTCGGCAGGTTTTCCTAGGTCCGCGCGCTTGCATTGTACGGAGGAAATCAAGTCATTTTGACTTAATTGAGTAAGTGTTCCATTTACACTGGAATTGTCCGTGCTTTCAATGCTCCTAAACCGCTGCAAGTATTCATTCTGTATTTGTGTCATAATAACGGTTTAAACATTATCAAATTTAGCAGATGTATTAGTATGTACCGGAAGTGGACCCGACAACAAATAACCCAGTTTGGACTGAACAGCATTTGGTCCATCTCCTTAAAATCACTTTGTCTTGTACGAAGTTCCAGTAGAAATCTGCGCCAATCAAGATAGAGATTTTAAATGCGTTTTCTCCGGAGATACGAAAGTTCTGCGGCGCGAAACGCATACTTGTTGTTTAGAGGAGTAGCGATAACCAGCACAATTAACACTTTTCTCGGAATTTCTTCTCCACAGTCCGAAATCACGTTTATAGTAGCAGTGGGCAGATACTTTACGTTCTAATTTACGTCACCAAACGTCGACAGGTTAATGACGTCATGACCATCTGGCTGTATCTGTTATGCACGTGCAAGTTTCTCGAAAATGATTGACCGTTGTGCGCCTTCATCGAATATATGTTCGCATTCGCACTGATTGTTTTGGACTGTACTTTCCGCAATGGCTTTCTTCAGTAAAACTGGTGTTTGTTGGTTGATAGTAGCAGAGTGATGAAATGCGTTCTGGTTAGTCGAGGTCGCATTCAAGGTTTCGCTGGTCGGCTGAGAGTGCATACCACTTGTGGCTTTATCGCATATACTGGAGTAGTGGTTTTCTGCAATAACGGCACCTATTGTTGCTTTTACACTTCGAAACTATTTCAACACCGGCTAAGCGGTAAGCAACTGTCCTACACTCACTTGAAAAATGATCTTCGTAAAAAAACATACACTGAATGCCATTGCGTTTAGAGAAGTCGCTGGTCTTGTGCTGGTTTAGATTTCGTTCGGTATTTCCGGCACTTGCAACAAATGATGCGGTATATGTACCGCCGCTGCGCGGTGTCTCCGACCTGCCTCTATGATATTGATTTCTTGACAGATTGCGATCCGTAGTTCCTGAAGTGACCAGTTTCCGTTGCATTGTTGCCCTGCTAGTTGTTTACGGATGTCACCTGGCAATTTCTGGATAAGAACTGGAACAAGTAAACCTCCATATGAGTCCTGACATTGGCCAAGTGACTCTAAACCACGAATATAGCTCTCCATTTTGTCATAGAAGGTGCGTAAACAATGAATGTTTGTCGTTGGCGCTGGCATCTGGATCAATGACTGCATGTACGCGTGTATGATTGTATGTGTCTGATCAAATCGTTCTTTCAACAATCCGAGGGCATTGCTATAGTTGGAATGGAAAAGCGGAAACCCCTCTATGGTTCTACATGTAGCTGCGTCTCCTTCAAACTGTGACTGTAGGTAGGCGTACTTCTGTACGTCGGTGAGGGTAGCATTGTGATGAATAGTATTTTTAAAAGAGTCTCAGAAGGTCTGCCATTTAAGTATGTCCCCTCCAAAAGTCGACAAGTTGAGCTTTGGCAGGCGGTTAAACTTAGACGAATTCTATGATACACTCAAAGTGGGAGTTTGCTCGGTATCAATACGTGCACTAGGTAACGTATTGGGTTCGATCTCTGTTCTTCTCTGAATGCTCTGAATACTTCTAACTTTATCTCAAGGTTCAACGTGTATTCATCGGTCTGAAGCATCTCAGTCTCCACTGTAGTAACATCTACACGGTTTAGTATCTTTACATTCAGTTATTCTAATTCGCTCACCTTGCTTTCCAGCATTCGAAATACAGTGTTTAATTCTACCATATGCTGATGTTCCTTCGCTTCTTTAATTTTCTCCACGTAACGCTCGATTATTTTCCTATTCGCTTCCCTTGCGATTGTAGATTTTGTCAATTCATCATTGTTTTCGGTCATGGCACCAACTTTGAGATATAGTAAACTTTGAGATGGCGGCAAAGTTTAATTTTATATATATTATCAACACTTACCTCTCAGCAAAGCACACATACAACTGTTAATATGGTGGGGTTTATATTGTCTGTTGTAAGAGTACGAACGCAAAGATTCGTATTTCAAACAGTGATGAGTATCAACATATTGTCCGTTGTCTATTGTTAATAAGCTAATTATACGAAGTTCTTTGATAGCGATGAATGTATTGAATCCAGCTTTAAGCAAATATTTAAATGCATTGTTTCGCACATTTCAATATGAATATGCAAATAACGTGTTGCCTTGCACTACTCTCGCGTGTATTTTTGTATTGGGGATAAATTTATATTATGGACTTATAAATGTCCATAATGCATCAATATACAAATGATGATCGCCCTTTTGTTTCCACTTTATAAACATTTACATTGAGGCAACTACGTGTTTTTGAGTATCCGGATCTCAAGTGATAAAGATATACAATTTGCAATATACTTAAGTTTAAATACGTCATAATTATTATTTACGTTTGAAGCCTTATGCTTTGGTGTATGTGTGTGATTAATTTAAATAGTAATACAACTGCAATTAGATTTCATCTGCTGTATCAAATTCATCAAACAATGCATTTCTTTGTAAGTAAGTCCAATTATTAAATTTCAGAAGTTAAGTTGTTTCTTTTTTTTCGGCGAAGCTGTTTAACCCAACTTTTGACCTTTGTCAACATCCAAAAGTTGAGAAATTTTCCGTCCAGTAGTACCGAATGAATAAATCCTAACATTGCATCTGCTAGTTTAAAAGAAATGCCCACCACGGCCTGCAAAAGTTGGCTCCATTTCTTGTCGGAGGTAAATGGAAAAAATGAGCCAATCTGGAAAATCCAGACATACCTCTTTACTTGAGTTTAAACATATTTATTTCTTTTGGCAAATACAGTGTATATCAAACATGCACAATACAGTCATTGTTAGAAAAGGATTGAAACGAAAGATTTAATTCTTATATAGTTTCTCTCCTTGGAGTAATATTTGCACAATAAATGGCAGTGTTTTAAAAATACATTTACATAGGATATGCCAGAGATAAGAACTATACATGATAAATATGGAAAGTGTTGAAAAACAAATTTGTGGATGAAGGATTGTTCATGCAAGGACTAGAACATGAGGCAGCAACAACTCGTGACAGAGTCAGTAACAGATTGTTAGGAACATCGCCTGGATTCGTTGATATATTGTTGGACACGTAGAAATATTTGAGAATTTTCTTTTTCGTCGAGATACGTAACTCCAAAAAGAAGTGTATCAAGATCAACGTCGCTGGTTATACTCAAAATGTTGTTAATTAATGTAGTGCGAATTTCATTATAGTCTGGACATATGAAAAAGAAGTGGTTGTTAGATTCAATAGCTCCACACGAACAAAGAGGCGACGCAATGATATTTTTCGCATAAAGGTGTTCATTTAGCGCACTTGATTTGGTCCTTAACCGCGTGTGAATTATTTGAAAATAACGTTTACCTACATAAAAGTACGATGGTGTTTTAACTAAGCTTCTATTTAGCTTAGATTTAAAGATATTCAACGATTCACTACTTTTAACATCGTCTGGTAAGATATTCCATTTTCGGATAACTGCAGGTAGGAATGAATTATAGTAAAGGGTTGTTCTAAACTCGGATGTTCTTAAGTCATTCGCATTTCGAAGATTATACCTAGCAATAGATCCAACATGTTGGGGTACAAGGTCGGTCAAATACTGAGGGCTAAGTGAGTTTTGCATTTTATAAAATAATATGAGTTGGTGTTTATCGCGTCGGTCTTGCAGGGGTTCCCAGTTAATTTCTTTTTGCAATTCATTTGTAGACACTAGTTTGGATGCTCCACAGGCAATTCGCGCTGCTTCATAATGAATTTTGTCAAGTTCATGTTTTTCTGCTTGAGTGCAATTGTCCCAAATTACATCAGAATATTCCATTAACGGGCGAATAAAGGATATATAAATGATTTCTAGCGATTTTCGATCAAGCTTAAGTTTTAGTTTGCGCATAATATTAATTCTACCCCATGCTTTATCAGTTATATATTTGATATGTATGTGCCATTTACAATCGTTCGACAGGACGACTCCTAGATGTTTGTGGGAGCTAACAACCGGTATTTGTTTAGAAAGCATTGTGAAGTTATATTGATTCGGTTGTTGTTTTCTGGAGAATGTAAGTGTTTCTGATTTAGAAGGATTAAATAAAACATGCCATTTTAAGGCCCAATTAGATATTTTGTTGATATCATTTTGTAATATTGAATTTGAATGGTAGGGCTCGTCTATAATAATGTAAAGGGATGTGTCGTCAGCAAAAAGACGAATATTACTTTGGATGTCATTAACAATATCATTTATAAAGATTAAGAATAATAGGGGCCCTAGTATAGAGCCCTGGGGAACACCAGCCTCTAATGAGGCCCAGTTAGAAACGGCACCTGGAAGCACTACACGTTGACGTCTACAATTAAGGTAATTTTGATTCCAAGAGTGCAACTTCCCGCGGATACCAATTGCGTGGAGTTTAAGTAAGAGAAGAGACCTTGGTGCCAGACTTTATCAAAAAAGACAGCTTTAACCTCTAATCCATTGTCAAGGGCTTTGCAAAACGTATCATATATATAAGTGAGTTGGTTAGTGGTTGAGTCTCCTGGCAAAAATCCAGACTGAAATGAGGTGAGTATTTTGTTACTTAAAAGGTGATTGTACACATGTTTAAAAATTATTTTTTCAAACACTTTTTCCATCGTGTTAAGCAGTGAAATTGGTTGGTAGTTACACACAACTTTGGGATCACCTTTTAAAAAAATTGCACTGACATTAGCCTCTTTCCAACAGCCTGGCATTATACATTTGTTAAGTGAGAAGTTAAAGAAGTCACTTAAGGGAATGGACAGTTCAGCTCGACATTCGTTTAGAATATGGTTACTTATACCGTCAGGTCCTGATGCTTTGTCAACTGAAAGTGACTTTAGAATGTCATGGACATCAGAAGGTGTAATAATAAAAGTCTCTAGTGAGTTAGCAATTGGTACATAAGTAAGCTCCGGTGTGTCCTCGTTGTCAATGTCAAAGACTGACTGGCTTTGAAAGAATTTATTAAGAATGTTCGCCTTTTCAAAACAATCAGTAACAGTGGAATTGTCGACGGGGTTTATTAGTGCAGTATTCATGTTATTATTTGGTTTATTGATAAATGACTTGAGCATTTTCCACCAGTCCTTAGATGTGTTATTATTTTGTTTAAGTTTTTCGCTTAGACTGTCGTAGTACTGATCTTTCGCTTGTCGAATTAGTGATATTGTCTGGTTTCTAATTGTACGAAACTTAGACCATTGATAATTTCTGTTTTTGGATTTCGCAAGTCGGTAAACCCGTTTGCGTTTTCTTATCATACGACGTATATGTGTATTGAGCCAAGGAGCATCACGCGGTTTGATTTTTATTAACCTATTTGGGATACATTGTTTGGCATTACGAGTAATAGTGTCGGTGATATTAGTGCAATAAGTGTCAACATTAGTACATTTAATTGTATTCCAATTTAATGCAGAAAAACTTTCACGTAGCAAAACGTAGTTACCATCCTTATATTTCCATATATGACGCTCGTATGCTTTCGCATTTGGCTTATTATATTTAAATAAACCATATATAGGACAATGGTAGCGCTGTTGTTGGTCAAGAAAAGGATCACCAACACCTGATAATACCAAGCTGTTGGGGTTGCTTACTAGCAATAAGTCAAGAATTGACGAGGATCTTTCCGTAAAATGCGTTGGTTCATTAATAACTTGAACAAGACTGTGCTCAAGGCACCAAGAGTTAATGTCGTATTAATGTTGGCTGACTGTTATTCATATTGAAATCACCGGTTATTATGATGTCAGATATCCCGGTTTCGATTGCTAGACCAATAGAGTCATCAATTAAGTTAGTATATGATGCATCTGCGTTTGGTGGCCTATAAAATAAACCAAATAAAACACGCTTCTTACTCTGCAGGTAGAGATCAATCCAAATGCATTCTAATGCGATAGGTTCAAGGTCAGGTCTACGTTCGTAATGGATAAAATCTTTAACAAATAGCATAACCCCATGTATCATGTATTCGATCTTTGCGTTCGGGGCAGTGATAAGAGGGGATAAGGAGTTCGTCAGTTTCAATAGAGTTGTTAAGTCACGTCTCAGTAAAAGATAATACATCAAAATTTGAGAGTTCTGCTGTAAGAATTTCTGGTTTGTTCCGTATACTCTGCACATTATACTGAATAAACGAAAAGTTATTAGGCATTGCTAAAAGGCAATTCAGTGTGTTGTACTCCGTGACGCTGGAATCTAGAGAACTACTCGTTACAGGGCCTGGGTTTAATTCAATATCCCCAGAAAGCAACATTATGACCTTAAGCCATGTTACCAACATGACTGTTAATAAAACAAAAATTGACCTTCTTACGAAAAGTAAGTTAGACGTGTGACGTTTACCAACTATGGCGCGTTTATACGGCCATCGGATGCACCGGAAAAGTTGAGATTGACCTTTGATGTTATGGAGAGACGATTCAAGAGCAATTTCGTTTTTGTACAGGGACATTAGAACTAGCATATTTGACGATGCGAAAAACAATCCGACTGACTTGTATCTTGGTAAAATGTTATGTGTATCCATCACAACACAATAAGAGAAATGAGTGCTCTTTGTCACGAGTTGCTATAGTACAAGAAACATCAACAAATCCTTCATCAAGAAATAAAATAAATAAGTAAACAGTGCAAAAGAAAAACGTTATTGAGTGGTAGATGAAAATGTAGGGCATTATTAATATTGACTGGTCATTCAATCGAGTTCAAGTGCCGTAATAACAAAACGGATGGCTTCTTAATAAGCCTTTAAATGTGTTTTAAAGGCGTATGTAAATGTACACCTGTTCATTAGTTAGATGTCAACTGATAAAAAAATATATATCGTAGTGTGTTTGTTTTTACTAATTCATATGATTTATCAGACCATATATCGGAGCATTTTAAAAAAAAATTACGTCATTAATTTTTGGTGACAGTATCAATAGTATACAGTAATAAATGATCATTATTAGTTCTTTCAATTTGCAATAATTATTTACTTTATTTAGTATCGTTAACAAAGCTAAACTGACTCATGCTAAAGAGATTACGTTTGTTTACAGCATGCAGTACAGCAATTTAATAAGAACAAACCGTTCAAACATTTGTACAAATACAAACAAGACAACAAAGCAGTTTACATAACTGGACAAATTGAATATATTTGATGAGAAGAATTTGTTAACAAAACATTTCCTATAAATCCGTTGGAGCTGAGCTATACATTCATATCAATAGGGATTGATTATGCTATCTATATAAAAAACAACAACAACGACAAGCAGTCATGTATACGGTAATTATGAACTTCAAAAGAAGTGTAGGGCCCGTGTATGGAACCGATCGAGTGTCCAATAGTTTATAGTAGTACCAATTTGTTATGTGCTATATACCTGAGATATCCCAAATCTAGCAGCCCTGCAGATGAAATTGAGGGTCCGCATTGGGATATTTATATTTAAGCAACGTGAAGATTGATAAAAGCTTCAATTGTAAAAATTGATTTGCAATTTAACTAATGTATGTGCAAATAGCCACAAAAAATGGTGGTCGTTCTAAAGATTTAAATTTGGATTCGTGTTATAACATCACATTAGTTTAAATAAGCAATACTCTCAGAATAGATTTCATCAGCGTAAGCAATCCTAAAATAATTTTGGAATCCGCTTTGAAAAGGATTTACTCGTCGTCAGTATGCTACTATGAGTTCGTAAAACACGAGGAGATATGGCCTTGTATTTAGCTTGAGTAAATTTCGCCGTATAAATAAGTATTCGTTTGAATAAATCACTAACTACAAAACGTTTATCAGATACAAGTCAGAGTACCACCCAATCTTTGTGTTGAGTAGTCAGTGCCCTGTAAACAATATAATATTTATGGAAAAAAGCGTGTTTCTGTAGAGTAGCAATATGTTAAGGTTAGTGGTCTTTCATATGAGGTATTAATATTAGTAACACATTACGCACGTTTACTGAAAGTTTTTAGGGACAGTGTATGTATACTTTTCGTCGAAGGTGGAGCAGTTTACGTCTACTTGCTACCTGCAACAGAGGCATGGGAACGGCTGGGTTTGGAGCGGAGCTCAGTGATCTGCTCAGGTTTTTCTATTCTGTGAATAACGCGTTTGAGGTCACGGACCAAGATTTGTCCATCGTGCGTCCACGCACTCTCTACAAGTTTGTCTGATACAAGCTTGCGAGCATCGAAAAACATCTCGCTGCGGTGTTTGGTGAGCGCCTCGTTGACATAAATTCGCTTATAGCGGTCGGTTGTTTTCGCTCCTGATCTCACGTTGTAGAGCTTCTGTCGGGCTCTATAGGACACAAATTTAACTATAATGTCCCTTGGTTTCGGGCCCACATGTTTTCGAGGTCCTAGGCGATGAGAGCGATCTATCTCATCGATGGATAGGTTCGCGCCTAGGTCATTTGCCATAGTTACAATTATGTTGTCCGTATCCTCCTCTCCAGTTTCCGGGATCCCAGTGACCCGTAGACAGTTTCGACGACTATATTGTTCCGCCCGATCAGCCTGCATTTGTAGCTCAATGACCTGTTCTTTGAGGGTCTGGTTTTCATGATGAAGTGATTCAATTTTACTATTGAGCGACACATTTATTCCACTGATGATCTGCGGTATGAATGTTTGTACCACTGTGCTAACCATGGCTTCTAAGTCAGCTTTCAACAGTTCATCATTTTCCTGGAAATAACGTCCAAGTCAGCTTCGCTCAGATGGATTTGATTGGTCATTTCACTATTCTGCATAATATCAGAGACAGAGTCAGAAAGTTTATTCTTTTTGTTACCAACGTCAACTTCAATACTCGAAGTGGATAAATCACGTTTATCCGGTCGTTTCCCTTGTAGAGGTGTAGAATGACTATTCATGTCGACGCTATTAATTTTGACAAGTATAGATCTGCGTAACGGTTAAGGTACGTGAATTTTGAGGATTACGGGGATGACGGGTAATAGGCAATAGTAGTGGACAATGGCTATTGATTGACAAAAGGCGGAATCTAGTTCAGTGTGATAAATGTAGCTATATATAGAATATAAATACCTTTGACAAACAGGTGAAACAGGTGAAATAAGTGTCTACACAATTATCCTTATTATAATGTCCACATCACAGTTTTAGTCCATTACCACAATCTACTAGCACTATTGTTTGCACATATCACTTCATAGACCTGGGAATATAAGAGTTAAATCACATAGTCCGATTTATCTAGCTAGACAAAAACAACACGTCATCACCCGCCATTGACCGGACACTGAAAACCTTTGTTTACGATTTTGACTAATTTCCAGTTCTAAGAGCCCTACTCAGAAGTTTAATTGGCTCAATTTTCATTTTCAATTTACATTCCAGTGTTTACAGGCCGTGTAACATGATCTTGGGAAAATCCCCCGTTAATATCGCATATTCGATAGGCAACTTTCCATAGAATACCGTTGCTGACTTACCTTTTCCTATTTAAAGTATACAGGCCAGCTACACTGATTCGTTCTAACAAGCATCCAGACAACGATAGACAATAAGATTAATAATGAATAGAGAATTACTTTTATTTATAAACTTACCATGCATGTTAATTTGAATAACGGTTGGTAGATCTATTTATTAATAATTATTTAGAATTGAATTTTCTCTTATCGTTTCCTGTAGAGGCTATTCAATGTATAAATAGATTTTGCATGTTCCTCTAAATAGACACTGGCGGAAGCTTCGGACATTAGTACTTTAATTTCATTTAAATTTTGTATTTTTACTTTACGTGCGTTTTATGAATGCATTAAAACTATAATAATTAAACACAAAAACGTTCAAGACGTATTTTCCCAAAGGAATATAAATCTAATTCGCCACTATTAAATATAACTTCACGTTTTTGTTATCACAAAATGAAGTCAAATTATCATATTTAATTGGGATGAATGTTCCTAGATGTGTGTTTTTATTTGGCACACATAGTATCGTGGGAAGAATTCGGGACAAGATGTGGACCATTAGGTATTTAATAAGTGGTCAATACTACGTACCTGATTATCCAACGACAAGCTACAAAACAATGATTGTAGTATTTATTCCTACTAAGTTTGGCATAATATTTGTCAAGGCCGGTATACATAAACATGAATTTAACATTGCCATAGTATGTTATCAAAAAGCAAAGATTTAAACAACTAATTCAATAATTCACCTCCCCGATACTGTAGGGACGTGTGCATATAGAATAATGCGGGCCCTAACTTATTTACAACAGAGCAAATAACTATATAGCCGGAGTTATTTTAAGCGATTTGCAATAAATAACATGATATAACTGTAGATATAACAGCAGAACGACATGTCACAAGATAATAACAATTATCAACATTTTATATAATACACATATTTATATCAAATGTATGAAGGGACAAAAGACGATATAATTCAATTGAACTTATAAACTATAAAGATTAAACATTCTGAAAATGTGGCAAGCCCCCAGGAAAAAACAGGGAAACCATGTTATATGTACATGTGACATGGAAAAAAAATCAGGAAACCTGTACCATTTTGGCAGCCTAAATGGCTAATGTCTTAAACCACCGGATGTTAGGCCTCATCCTGCAGAAGTTTCTAGTTACAATTGTGATGAAAAATATAGATTTATAAACTTACTAAATCTTCAGAAGTTTTTGAGCTGAACGTGTCATTTTGGGCGATGACTCTAGTAAATATGTTATAACCATTTTAATAATCAACAATCACTGAATCTGTACTAATAAAGAACAGCTATCTCATGTCCACCACACAAAAGCAATGCTGCTGTAAATATTAAAAATACAGACTAATATGTCTTTCCAAGTCAATAAATAACCGTTCATAGAACATCACTAATGGCCCCAACTTTGTCATGGAGGAACACTGTTGATTGTGTGATTCTGTGTACTCGATCCAATATCATATGGAAGCAGCCTTGACGAAACAGCGTTTTCCCAGCCCAATGTGCAATTCACTGAAACTATATAAAACAATGGCGAGTATCCAAGTACATACAATTTTTAGGATGGTGGGAGGATTTTATTTTTACAGAAACAAAACCAATGTGACTTACACGTTGTCGTGTTCCAAAGCGAAAGACTGGTTATTGCAAGAATTCCGAATTTATAGTGCCCGCTTTTGGGTAGATTCGTCTACCCGCAAGACAAACAATGCCAGGAAGGAAAATGACACGTACTTTCATCTATGGGAAAATCGTATATGTGTCTTTGTACTTGCGTTGAACAAGGTAGTTCATTCTCGAACGAATTAACATTGATTGTGAAACGACTCAAGTTTAATGTGTTTGATATAACGTGCATAGTGATATACAAGATGCTTGGTAACCCAAGTCTGATTCAATACGCATACTACATTTAATCACATGGTATTATTGTGGAAACGGCACATTACAAATATTTGATGATGGGTCTGATCTGAAATCGATCACTGTATTTTTTATCTGTAATGGTATTCTTTCATTCTAATACTAATGAAATCAAATTCGCATGAAACTAAGTATGTGAAACATGCGTGTAATATAAATAAAATAATATACCTATGTGTAATTTCAAAAACAGTACGTGCAATATTCTATATGTTGCAGATCGTCAGTTATATTGACAATAACAGTTAATGTTTGTTTAAACTGTTCTAAATTTACCTTTTGGGATCTTTGCACTGTATGATAGGTTTAAACCAAAGTGATGTTTTTATCGAACAAAATGCGGTTCGACAGCAAATGTATATAATTTATTTTAAATAAAATAATACAATATCTGACTGCTATGATTCTATTTCCTGTGATATTGGTAAATATTGAGTAGAATACAACGTTTCTGTAAGACCTGTAATATAATTTGACTCTTTAAAACCTATGATGTAAAGACAGTACATTCGTTTTATTATGTTATATTGTATTATTTGTATATGGTTATTTTATCTCATGTTATATATCACAGTATCTTTAATGTATAGATATAAAAGAAGTCAGATTTGTCGGCGGTGTTAATATGTATGATGGAGGTGTGGAGGTGTTGGTGGGTGATACCTGGGGTCCGGTTTGTGGAAAGTCATACACATCCAACCGATATCATGTCCAAGAGCATAACGTCGACTCTTCTGCTGCAAGTGTGTTTTGTCAAATGCACGGGAAGAAGTCAGTAAACAATGGATCAATATTATCGTTCATATTGTTAAGGAAAATATATATGGAACCGTATTCTGAAAGACAGAAAGGCTAAATTTAGTAGCAAAACTAGTTGAGTGTAATTGTAAATGATATCTAAATTGTCAATGTATTTTTTTTATCATATATATGGCATGTAGCTTAAAAGAAATCTATAATGTCAGAGCATTTCACAATTCACAATTAGGAAAGCATTGTTCTCAAATATTCCTTTACATATCGGTCTAAATGGTTGATGTGAAAATGGTCATTAATGCTTTTTTTGAATTCACGAAGACAATTTCAGATTAATATATTATGGTCCTACATGGAGTTACAACCCAATGGGCGGTTACATCGGAGAACTCACTTGCCCTGTTGAAACGCATGATATTAATTTATGTAGCTTCACAACAATCTACAACTGTGACCGTCAACTATATGTTATATGTGAAGGTAAGGCAACATATATTAATGAGTATATTGTAAGGTGAGACTGTCAGGCATAGTGTATGCCGGGTCTTTTACCCGCTTAGTAGGGAAGCGGGTTCTTTGTTATGTCATTATCATAACAGGCGTGTGATAGGTTTCGAACAACTAGGTCTTTGTGAGGTAGTCCATTTAATTCTTTTAAATCGTATCAGACCACGCACCTGAAATAGTATCAGACCACGCACCTGAAATAGTATCAGATCACGCACAAATATAATAGTTAAAATATCATTTATTTGCATGCACATAATACATATAATTATCTGCATATTAAGATATACAATTATTGTGATCATTATACTTTTAAAAACAGCGTTTGTATGAGACCCTATATAAAATTAACATACTACTTAATTCCTTATAGTTTATATAAGCATGCCAATTTATAACATTAATACACGCGATAGAGAAAATTATTAAATTACTATAAAATACTTCATTATCATACTAACATCATATTTTAAAAACGAATGCACTCAACAATCATTTACAAATATTGCAAACATATAAAGTAACAATAATCTTACCTGAAATAGTACAGATCACGCACAGCTAGATCTGCCGTGCGCGGTTCATAAATACTATTCCAGGGGCACGAGGATAGGATTATGAATATGATTAGTCGGTTCTTCCATACGTGCTCTCCTGATGTGGCTATCACGTGATAATGCTCTAGTAATTTATTTGCATATGCTTAACTCGTATGTACTGACCAGTACCTTGCTGCTGGTATCTTTCTATGATCCAGAAATAATTGCTTATAACGGAATAACGGAATACGAGATTAGCTGAAATCCACCAATTTTACCTGCATGTAATATGTCAAAAGATTTCCATTATACCCTGATTATATTATGATATCAGCACATGTGTTATTTACATAAGCCCTAAACATCCTGTTTCATGTATACTTGAGAAATATACAATGGTGGTCACTGCTTACTTGAATATATCGATTTATGCATAAAGCCATCTAACTAATATTTGTTTGTTACATGTAAACATTGCGTTTTTAAAATATGTTATTATTATTTCTAGCCAATATATAAAACAATATTTAACAATTTAATATTCAATCGCTGTGGAATTATATATTTTTAATTTTTATGTTATGTTTTACCATTTAATATAATTTAATGCAAAAAGTTTCAAATATCAATTTTGTGTATTACAATATACAGGAGGTGGCTATTTGCGTTTTACACAAACAAGTCTTCATTACAACGCCTTTAGTCAATTGGAAAAAATATGCGTATCATACATAGAAGCTCCATCTGTAGAAATGATCATGAACATTAAACAACTCGTTTTTCTGCTCTTAATAAAATGCGATGGGTGGTCAGTATGTGGGCTACAGGGTTGATAAATATACTAGTCTACATAAAATACTCTGTACCATGTTAAACTGAAGAATGAAAAAAAAAAAACACAAAACATTGCATTGCCACATTTAGTATTTTTTTTTTCTGATCACCTACCTTAATATGAATTTATGAATTGCATCTGTAATTGCTGCGAAATCTTTCATTCAAACCATTCAAAGCAACATACTATTGCCTATGATGTTTTTGATTTTTAGTTTGAATAAAAACATCTATAACTGTTCGCAGCTAAATAAATATGATTTCAGGGTTTCCCTTGAAAATCAGCTCCATCCAGTTTAATGGTGGATTACATCATAATAACTCTTATGCGACAGTCTGTCCAAATGGATTTGATTTGAACGATTCGAAAGTCCTTTGCAAAATGATGGGATTTAGGTTAGTATTTTTTATACGCCACTAACAGTTCGAACAACAGTTGGTTTACACTTCTTTGCATGCTCTGTTTTTACAATATTTTGTTAGTTTTGCTTTAAGAAATTGATTGTGATATTGCATTTAAAGTAACTTATCTAATTATTATACCTACACAGTAATAGCGCGTCCATCTTCTACGTGGACTACTGGTATAACACAGCGGGTCTATATCCACTAGTGCGAGACTTAAGCTGCACAGGCACAGAAGAAGACATCAACAACTGCACATACACACTACCCCATAGATGGGCTGAATGTGATGGCGGCGCTATCGGTCTTGTTTGTTCAGGTATTGCATTTGGAAGTATAAATGTATTGCAATCAATTCTGCGTGTATACACTAGTTAACCAAAGTTTTTCAAACTTGTTCTGTACAGCTTAAACTAATACAAGAAATTTTAGGACGTTTAATAAAAGCATACATAATTTTACAAATATTTTAATGGATACTTATGAGGAAAGTTGTTTTTCAGATAATGCTTTTATATCTATTGATGTAACACTACTCTTAATCAGGGATACCTTAAGCACTGTTATCTCCATCACTATTATGCACCTTACGTAGTATCATAATGAATTTTAATGTGAATGTGTTGCCTACATGTATGTTACATACTATATCGGTATAATATAAATATACTATTATATATTTTCTCATTAGATTGCGGTGATCTTGGTATTTCAAATGGTCAGATACAGTCGTACACGAGTGCAACAAATACGCTTACTGTTAAATGCCACATGGATAACCCAAACCAAGTCAATTATACCTGTGAAGCCAATGGGACTTGGACTAAATCTGAAGGGTGTAAGTAGATAGCATGGCAATGTAAACAAGAAGAACAAAAACCTATCTTTAAAAAGTCATGGAAATTAAATTATTTGAGGTAAATAATATATTTTTTATAACAACACATAGTATTACCAGTACAAACATGTTTCTTCATGCTAGTATAATAATTAATATACTTTGATTGTAAACGTTTAATTGCATCTATGCCACATTATATATCAGGTAGACCTATTGTTATCCAAGATATGCGTTTGATTAAATGGCATACGTCGTATCGCTACATTGGTACGGTCGAGATAATGCTCAACGGTGAATGGGGAACCATTTGCGGAAGATCATTCGGAGTTGAGGAGGCCACGGTGTTGTGCAGCATGCTCAATGCCATGTTGTAGTTGTTGTCATAAACTTGTTTAACATAAAGCCGTTCTTATATGTTATACATAAATCAGTGATTGATAAGTCAAATCACACATGGCCAATTAAAAGGACGTAATAAAATAAAATGATACTGCAACTAAGCGTAAGTATATTAACTATAAGTTTCTTACACGCATAATGCAAGAAAGCATCTACACTATGGAAATCTGCTTGAAAATCTCTTAACATTCAATTGCTTTAGACGACCCTTAATTTCTGTCATATACCATTAGCAATTACACACATTCTGCTTTTGGAAATTGTTTTAGTTATATCTCACATTACACTGAGCCATCATGGTGGTACGGTAAAGTGCATATGTCTTACCTATATTGCACGGGTGCAGAGACTGACGTGAGTCAGTGTTCGTTTCAATCAGTGCACCCCTGCACCCACTCTGAAGATGTTGGCATCAAATGCATGGGTAAGCATAATATAAACTATAACTAATAACAAACTGTACGAGAAGAGTTACACATTTTTTTATACACTTAAACAGTTAACTTTAACATTTGCCTTATAGTTGTGCTATTTACGTCCAATAGACTACGAATGTACGGATAATTGATTCAATCATACAATTACACATTACTAGTGAGCAGATCTGTTGAATCGCTGAAACGATGATAATGATCCTTAATGAAAATCTTCCGTAATCTTGTTTTACATTTATACACGCAAATGACACGATTTGACGCATCGTCGATACTTTTTCTTTGGAAACTAAGGCCATAGATATGCACAAATTGTTTTGCACCCACCTCTTTTAACATGCTTTGTCAAAAAAAATCACTAAGTCATGCCTCCACAAAAGTGATGTTCCAATATTAACAACGGACAATAACCAATGACCCTCACCAGCCATAAGTTATTATGTGCGTCTGAAAACCATGTTAAATGCAATTGTAAACATTGTTAAGAATGTTCTTGGTGAAGGAACATCTATGGTTCAATCTTATTTAAAAAAATCATGCATTAAACGAGATTTTTCACACATCTAGTTGTTTTCAACTCCCAGTTTCGAACCTAAATATCATGGATGTCCGCCTTGTTGACGGAGCCAGCAGATTTGATGGAACAGTGGAATTGTTGTTTAACGGCGTTTGGGGAACAGTCTGTGGCCGCCGCTTTGAAAGATCACATGGGGTTGTGCTTTGCCGGATGATGAACCTAACGTACGTATTCTGACTACACTTGTTGTATATGTCACCATTAAAGCAATAATTGGACATTTATAAGTAGGCAAGAAATAAAAAGGTCACTACTACTATTGCTGCTGCTGCTTCTGCTGCTTCTGCTGCTGCTGCCGCTACTACTACTACTACTACTACTACTACTACTACTACTACTACTACTACTACTACTATTACTACTACTACTACTACTACTACTACTACTACTACTACTACTACTACTACTACTACTACTACTTCTATTATTACTACTACTACTATTACTACTACTGCTACTACCACTACTACTACTACTACTACTACTACCACTAATACTACTACTACTGCCACTACTATCACTACTACTACTACTACTACTACTACTACTACTACTACTACTACTACTACTACTACTACTACTACTACTACTACTACTACTACTACTACTTCTATTATTACTACTACTACTATTACTACTACTGCTACTACCACTACTACTACTACTACTACTACTACTACCACTAATACTACTACTACTACCGCTACTACCACTACTACTACTACTCCCTACTACTACTGCTACTACTACTACTACTACTACTACTACTACTCCCTACTACTACTACTACTACTACTACTACTTAATTCATTGCAAATGTGATGTCGAAGCTTGCAGAAGTTTGACGTGAAATATTACTAGAAAAGCATACAATTCAAACGCGTCAATTCACGAAAAGTTTCATCCATAATTGGCTTTATCAACAGGAAATGCTTCTGATTATTGTGATAAGATTTATGGAGACGCGAGTAGCACTATTTTTGGTATGACTTACCCTAACACAGCCCATTGCATTATCGAATGGGTAGAAATGTTGCCGGACCAAATAAATGCATTTAAAAAACAGATCGATACTTATCATGTCTGGTTTATGTTCCATTTGTTTTTATTCAGTTATATAGAATATCGTTGCTGTCCAAGACTAGGGAATGGTGATAAACCTGTACTGTTTGATAGGCCTGTACTGTTTGATATATACTGTCCACCAATGGCGAACCACATTGACGAATGCACATATGAGCTTCACTCGACCTATTGCTTTGAATATGAAATACCGACTGTAGTATGCTCAGGTAGAGGTTTTGTTTACTATTCTACTTTGACAGCTACACTTTCTGCTTCAATAATATACAATCTTATTTGTAGAATGTTACAATTAATAACATCCATATCTAAATGCACTCAATTTAAAGACAACTAACAGGGTTTACACCTTTAAAACAAGACCAACACGAAGAGTTAAATGACCAATTATCGTTCACTGTTTTTGTCATTCTTTCACCAAAAAACCAGAAATTATAGGGCAGTCGCGTGTGTTTTACATTCCGGTTTAAACTTATGTTGTTTTTTTAAATGCATGCAACACGCTTGTTTGATCGAATGTGACAAATCGTATCAAATCTACATGATAATAAATCGGTTTCTTGATGTTTTTAAGTTATATTGAGCTATTTGTTTCTAAACATGTATCATTGTTGATCGTTACTATCCTACCTTTAGAGTGTCCTGTGCTGACTGTGTCAGATGGCTGGTTGACATACAATACAAATGGGACCATTGCAACACTGCATTGTAATGTTGGAATGATTGCAAACGTCACCACATTCTATTGTCAGGACGGGAACTGGTCAAGTCCGAATGCCGTTTGTACACATGATCCCAGTACGTTTACATTTTAGGAGTGTCTTGCTGTTTGGACGTTAATATTAAAACTGCATTTAAAGAGAACACATCTTACCTAGTTAAGTCTCCCCCAAAAAACGTTGGGATACATATTGCTTTTGCCTTGAACGAATGTCCTTCGAACCTCTTGAGTAAATTTGATAGAACTTAACATACAAGTATAGTTTATGTATGTTTATTGTATCACGAAAGATCGTCGTGAACTAACCGGATATCCGTCCATCAGAATGTATGTGACAAAACGTATTATACTGTTAAAACTCAGAAGAAAGTTAGGGTAAATGCATTTATGTTCTATAAATCAGGCCTGTTATTGCGCATTAACAACATTTTAAGACGTATTTATCTATTTAACAAAGCATGCCTGCTGTTTACAGTGTTAAACCGCTTCTCAAGTAAGTTACTTGGCAAACTGGGTGTTGCATCTACCGCATTCGGTCTGAATGAATATATGTCAAGAAATGTATAAAGTGTCAACCAACTGAAATACGTCTGCGTAAATTTGTGTCACACTATCAACGCAATATGTCTGCATCTCACAAATGACCATCTGTCTGTCCGTCACACAACGTGTGCGCTATATAACTTTTCAAGGAATCTGACATGTACGTTCTATGTATTAAAATGGATGTCGAACACGTACAGCATAGCTTTATCGTAAAAGTCAGTACAGGAAAAGTGTGTCCGCACTAGTAATTTAATTTCACCCGGGGTGTCGCACAACACACACATGTCTAAAGTATGAAGGTCAATACCAAAATAATGGGTCAAATCTTGAACACAGGCATAAGTTTTCGGGGCTACATACATTCAGTTTACATACATTCAAATTTTTAAATTGCCCTCATGTTTTACATCATGAATGCAAACCAAGAACTGAAGTTTTGTGTATTCGTTACTGTAATTTCGGTGTACAGTATTTAGATTTAATATTTCTTTGCAAAACATTAATTTGCTAGGACCTTGGTGTGGCTTAGCGGTTCCCCTTTGTCTGGGTTGTAACATTCTTATAGTTTTCACTTGTAAAAGATAACACAAGTATAAATGTGAAATGTTGCTGCAATATTATGTTTTTCTTGAATAAGTTGTAATCCTGGCCAGGGACTATGTGTACGTGTTTCGACTAATTTCGACTCAAGCGTTGATTTTTGTCAAACTGTTATTGCAACTTTCGAATAGTGCGAATAAGTACGAAATCTAATCGTATGTACACGTATGTCAACTTTGTAAAACCATTATGTTATATTAGTGGACGCGCTTCTGTGCAATTTGATTATGACATGTAATTATTCTTACTTCTAAAGTGTGAGGTAATTACAGTTTAATTTACATGATTGTATATAAAAACAATGTCGACTCCACTAGTGTATTATTGTCCTGAGACGTAGCGCACCAATTTAGGTAATACAAATTATCGAATATTAAGACTTGTTTTTCTTTTCTTCACAGTTTATATTCCGCCTCCTGTTTGGAGCCCTGATGTCCGCCTTGCTGATGATTCAGCAAATATGATGGAAGAGTGGAATTGTTAGAAAATGGCGTGTGGGGGTACAGTCTGTAGCTTCGAATCATGTATCAGGCGTGATAAATCATTAGGAGAAATTCTTTGCGGAATGATGAATTTTACGTACGTACTATTTAGACCTAGCGAATACGTTTCCACACTGAAAAGGTACCTTAACATGACATCATATGACAAACCAGAACATATACTAAAAAGTCTGAGCATTAACCAAGGGCGATATTCAACTCAGTTTCATATACTTAGTTATATATTGTGATTGTTACCTATTCATCCAAATGGTTATCCTTTCATTTTATTTATTATTATATGGTTAATAATTGTAAGCAACTGTAATGGTTTCATCTTAAGTAATATGAGCAAAAGCTTATATATACCTATCAGTTTTAGGATATACTATGGCACCCACATTTTTTGCGGTTTGTGTAATTCATTTTTGCGAGGTTTCTTTTGTTAACTGCAGTAAAATTATGAACCGACAGATACCGATTTTGTATGTGTGTAAATATAATTTGACCTGATTTGTAGCAATATATCCTCATTAATTTCACAAAACAGTGGGGTTTTTTCACGCTTTTTCCTTAGTATGTTTCCTGACCTAACCATACTACTGAAAGGTAGTGTCTAGCTACACGTATATCGGAGCAAACTCGACTCGTGTTAAATGATTGGTCGAAATACGACGCCAATAATTTTGTTACCTTTTTTGCTCACTTGAGCTCAAACTTTTTCATATGACTATATTGAACACTTAAACATTCTTGTTGTCCGAAACCACTGGCTGGATTTTCAGAATAATTTAATAGAAATAATACTTGGTTGACCTCTACCAAAATTCTTCAAAGTATTTTGATTAGTTAAAACATTACTGACAGGGGGCGGGTTAGTTTTCGTTACAAGCATTTTTTAAAACTTTAAACAACTTCTTGTTCGAAACCACTGGCTAAATTTCAAAATCATTTCCCAGAATTGTTCTTTGGATGACCGTCTTCCCAAATTCTGTAAATTATTTTGATTTGTTAAAAAACATGGCCGCCATGGGGTTGGGCAGTTTGCCCTAAATGGCTATGTTGAAAACTAAAAAAAAATCTTGTCCGAACCAACTGGCTGGATTTCAAAATAATTTCACCTTCTACTGTTGGTCTTCATATTATTTCAATTGTAAAAAAAACATGGCCGCCAGGGGGCGTCGCCGTTTTCTTTCTATGGCTTAATGAAAAACTTCAAAACACTTATTGTGTGTCTTAAACCTTTTGCTGAATTTTAAAATAATTTCACAGCAATATTCCTAGGGTGAAATTACCAAATTCCTTCAAATCAGTTGGTTCTTTAAAAAACATCACTGCCAGATGGCAGGGCAGTTTTCCTTAAATGACTGTTTAGGAAACTTTTAAAATCTGCCTATCTAAATGGACTGGCTCGATTTCAAAATAATTTTACAGAAAAAGTTCATTGGCTGACCATCTACCACATTCCTTCAAATTAATTTGATTTGCTAATAAATATGGGTGTCAGTGGTCCATTGTTGATAACTGTTGGCAATTTTACTTCATACATCTTATAACACGCGATTAATTTTTTTTACAAGCCAATATGATTCATTAAGCTCAGGTGAGCGACCCAGGGCCATTTAGGCCCTCTTATTTTACAAATGTTGTCTGTGTGCTTGTTGTTGTAAATTTCATCAAAGGAACATAAAAAGAGAACGTATTAACTAAACATTTTACAAAGAAGTTACATTGCGGGTTATAACTGTGACGTCATCAAACAGATCGGCCTAAGACAAAACGGTTTATAGCCCGATACGGTATGGGCGGAACCGTAATGCAATGTTTATCACAAGCTGTCAAAGTTTTAAAAACATTTAAAATAATTAAACTATTATTATAAGCACCATACTAATTATATTTATCATTATTTTAAGTGGATATGTGAATATACAAGTATAATACATACTTGCAAGAATACAAAAAGAATAATAAACATCTGAAGATATATGAATAGTGTATGTTATCAGTTATGTTCTTCTACATTGTTGTCAATTCAAGTATTCATTTTAAAATGAATGGTATTTATTTTAAGTCAATGCAAATTGTTGCCGCAACAATAATTAAGCAGTTGACAAATACAAATGTTTTCATCATTCCTATTTATTACTCATAATCGTGGTATGTCTGTGTCTTTCTGCCTATTTGTGCACCAAAAGTTAGCATACTACTAGTAAATTGGGTGGCACAATGTCTTGTGTATAAATACTCTGACTCAGACTAGCAAACATATGCATGCACAGTGAATACGTTAATTACATTTGACAAGGCATTGTCGAATTCAGTTATTAATTGCTACTCATGAACTTGGACGAAGTTGAGAAAAGCTCGCATGTTAGTTTGGTCAGGTGGATTTTTATCTAAGATTCGTAAGATGTGTATTGTTTTCTTGCAAAAATATTGTATTTGTGTTGTTTATATTAAGACAGTTACATTTTGTGGACACATGCAAATGAAAACACATTTTAAATTGTAAATATATATATATTTATATATATGCTGCATATTCTTCTTAAAACTGAGCATTATTATTTCTTGTGCATATCAATGGTATCATGTTAACCCCAAATGGGATTTATCAAACTGGAACAAGAAACTAAATGTATTAATATCAGTTCGTTAAACATTATCATAACGTTTAAGGATCAGATAATCTAAAACTCGATACAATTAAAATGTTTATCTCCATTTGCTCTCAATCTGAGTATGGCACGTATCATCTAATATAGATTTTTATTAATATCCATTGCAAAATCAGTTAGTGACACTAAATCAACGTAGCTCTATAGCCCATCTTTTGACCTTCTGGGTACCCAATCAAATGTAGTGCAAGTTGTTCCGAATGAATATATCCTGATATTGCACACGAATGGCACTACACTGGTCATGAAAGTAGGGGTCCTCAAAATAATGGAGGGAAGATTCGTAACAAGTTTGAAAACTAAACGTAAATTCAATAATGGTATAAGACAGTTCGCATAAAAATGAAAGCGTTCATCGTGACATGAACATACAATGCTATTTAAATATTTTACATGGAAAATACAATTTTATAGAGCTATTTATACCGTTTTTAAAAATTGTATATATATATATTTTACTACTTTATTATTTGACGTGATTTCCCCCTTTGTATTGCTCTGTAATGGGTACACTTTATAAGGAAACATGTGTGTCTATGAAAATGCTCCCACCATATTTCACAGCGTTGCAAACTGACCAGACACCCGTTAACTAATTTATCCTATCATATTTGTGTTTTGTGTTTGTTACCTACTTTTGTATTGTGCAGTATATGAAAAAAACACAATTATGTGAAGTTAGAATACGACATAAAATATAGAATAAATTGTTTTATTTTGCCAATTTTTATAATATAGTAAATAATTTGTAATTTTAAATTGTGCAGAGTAATTAGTGCAATAGTCAGCTGCACATATAATTGCATCAGTAAAAATTCATTGTACCACAAAATTGTAAACGTGCATGCATTTACACAAAAATCACAATAAAACAGAACCGTGTCCATGCGTGCATTAACAGATTTTTAAATACAGTGGAAATGATAAAATACAGTTTTAACCAAAAAAAAATGGAAAAATGAAAATTATTCCAAAAGTATTGTTTGAATATAATACACATACTTACAAACCATAAAATGCACAGTGTTATGTGAAAAAGAAACATTTCAAGCCTATTATATGTTTGATGTCTTGTATTTATGTTGGAAGCTCAATTTACCTTCTTTATTTGCACAATTACCACAAACGAAGAATATCTGTTTTACTTCTTATTTATTGACCATGTAACAATTATCTCAATACACACATGATAAAATTAACACAGATCTATATATACTTTAAATATTGCTTTTGATACTGTTACATCTATACGATATTTGCCCGTTAACTAGGTAGCACCGATTTTTATTTTATAATGTTTTATTATGTCCAATACACTCTATCACATTAAGATACTTTATATATGAAAATAAATGGACCCGAGAAGAATGGATTTTGCGTAAAAATGGGCATAACATTCCGAACGCGAATTTTATAGATTTTTATGTAAGTTTAATTTATCTTCATTCTATCATCAATAAATACAAATTTGAAATCAATGAATACAACGTATAATAGATGAGTGTATTAAATGATGTGTATAATTTGTAGTAATTATTATGTAAAAATAGATTAATAGAAGATATTATCTTCATCTTATTGAACTTGTTATTTAAAAACATCCTCATTTTACTTATTTCTATTTTTATTTAGACTTATAGAATGTTATTGCTTCTCCAAACATGGACGTGGTGAGGGGCCTATCCTTCTTGAATTACAATACTGTCCACATATTGCGAACCACATTAACGAGTGTACATACGAACTTTACCCGTGTTGTTGTGATTATTGGGGAACGATGTCTTTGTTGTGCTCAAGTACTTGAATATACTAGATGGTAGCTGAATACATTCATTTGCCAGCAATGTAGGCCTTAGCTAGGATACACTACCAAATTGAACGTTTTTCCTCCCGCGAATTGTTAAGTTTGTGGGCATGAACATATGTATATTTAAACTACTGACGATATATCACATTCACAACGTTATCATTGAATGTAACAGTAGGTATGTCTGCCTCCCCCCTTGTGACAAGCATAACTCCTGTAAGATAGCAATGATCCTCACAAAACTTTATTTACGGTTGAAAGACAGGAAATACAGTAAACATCACATTTTTGTGTTATCGCCTTGTTTTAATATTCTTGTGCGTTTCACAACTCCTTTACTGTTATAATCATTTAGATAAAAGTATATATTATCAAATCGATGCTTTATCAATGCAGCTATTATCAATTGAACTGTTTATGAGTCCTCATTAATTAAATTCACAACACAGAGCCTAACGCTGCACACTTGTTTGTGAATATAACATAATTGTAACACAAATGCCATGCAATACATACAGTTTTTATGCCCCCGCCATCAATGATGAGGGGCATATAGAGTTTACCCTGTCCGTGGGTAGGTACATATTGGGGGATTTTCAAATAACTTGGCAGAAATGTTAAGCATGGTGAGACGGTGTGTCGCGCGCAGAAACCAGGCCCTTAGGTAAAAGGTCAAGGTCACACTTAAAGGTCAAATATAAGAATTTAAGCCATAACCCTGTCCAGAACATAATTTTGTTCAACGGGGAAGGAATTTCAAAGAACTTTGCAGAAATGCTAAGCATGTTGAGGCGATGTTTCGCGCGCAAGAGCCATGTCCCTAAGTCCAAGATCAAGGTCACACTTAAAGGTCAAAGTTTAAATATAAGAAGTAAAGCCATAGACCCTTTCTGGAGCATAATTTTGTTTAGCATGGAAGGAATTACAAATAACTTGGCAAAGTGTTAAGCATGGTGAGACGGTGTGTCGCGCGCATGAACCAATTTCTAGGTCCAAGGTCAAGGTCACACTTAAAGGTCAAATGTCAAATATAAGAATTTATCCATAGACACTGTCCAGAGCATTATTTTGTCCAGCATTGAAGGAATTTCAAATATCTTTGCACAAGTGTTAAGCATGGTGAGACAGCGTGTAGCGTGCATGAATCCTGTCCCTTGGTCCAAGGTCAATGTCGCACTTAAAGGTCAAACGTCAAATAATAGAATTTAAGCTCTAGACCATGTCCGGACAATAATTTTGTCCAGCGGGGAAGGAATTTCAAATAACTTGGCAGAAGTGCTAAGCATGTTGAGACGGTGTGTCGCGCGCAAGAACCATGTCCCTAGGTCCAAGGTCAAGGTCATATTTAAAGGTACACATCTCTCTTAAAAGAATTTAAGCCAAAAACACTGTCTGGAGCATAATTGTGTACAGCAAGGAGGCATTTTATTGACACTTCACAGAATGATATGAGGTTGTAAGAGTAATTGAGGCATAAAAGAACCATAACTGATAATTGCTCAAATATATTAATTACTACCCTTTATTGATTTTTTTTGTCAGGGCTAAAACTATTGTTCGAAAATGTGTGATACTTCAACTTACTTCACAGAATAAAATTATACATGAGCAGAAAGTATAATATAAAAGGACACTTTTCTTTTCACATTTAGAGTGTCCCGTGTTGACTGTGTCAGGTGGTCTACTGACATACAGTGAAAATGGAACCATAGCAACACTGGCATGTGATATTGGATTTAGTTCCAACGTCACCATTTTCAATTGCAAGGACAGCCAGTGGTCAATTCCGACTGCCATGTGCTTACCAAGTAAATTATTAAGTATTTATTGTATAGATTTTTGATGTATTCAAGATTTAACAGGTTCAACATGTACACTTTTCGGTGCAATATTGAAAGATATTTTCACCCTATAAACCTTTATATTATTTGGCATTACTTATGACGCCTGTTTAACGTTTCCATGTCATTTACGTTTACCTTTATGTACAACTTAGTGTTGTGCGCTTCCCTTGTAGATCCACCACTCAATATAACAGACGTTCGCCTTGCTGACGGACCAAGTCCTAACGTTGGACGCCTGGAAATCGCCGTTGATGGGATATTCGGCACTGTGTGTGATAGTTATTTTGACTACGATGATGCAGAAGTCATATGCAAAACTCTCAGTTCAAGGTACATTGCAAACATTGTGTTATTTGATGGATTTATAAACTGTACATCGTACATGTACATTTGTGTTATCTAGGGTAATTGCGACAGACATATGGCAATCTGGAGATAAACTATAAGTAGAGCTCGAAGATTCTGACATACACAATGTTATTACATGTTTTTTAGTTCCTTTTGGCTTGTACAATACAATAACTGAGCAAATTTCCTCTTCCGATTTAGCACCTTGAGAAAAAGCAAACGTCATAGTGATTTATGCAAATAAGGAACGAATAAATAGGAGACATACTTCTTCATGTAACAATGGTTACAAACATTTTACAAAATGATTTTTCAATTTCATTTTTGCTTGTACAGTTTAATTACTGAACATATTTCCGATTCCTATTTATCATATTGAGAACAAACAGCAAACTTTAACAGCGATTTGAACAAATACTGACTACATAACGGTATCTACAAGGATTTACAAACGAAGCAAGTTTAACAAGATAATTTGTGTTTGTACAATTCAATAGCTGGAAATATTTCAAGCAATTAGGATGTGAAATATAATATCTTTGCATATATTTTCTTCGTTTTTTCTGTTGAAAATTCATCACATCAAGTGGATAATGGAATTCATTTAATGCTAAGTAGTGAATTATAGAAAAAAAATATCAGTGATATATAAACCTATATCACTCACAGTGAGGAACTACTTTTTTGGGTCCCGATTTATGCCGGGCTCAAAACTGTGAAATGACGTCATTATTTTGACGTCATAATTATGATTCCTGCTGCGATACTTTCCAATAAAATGTAAAAAAGGTTAATAAAGCATCAAATAAAAAGAAAATATGTTTATTTTCGGTGTGATAACGCTTAATATCATCATCAAAAAGGGAGACAATTAACAAACGCTCGTGAAAATATTAAATGTCTCCTTTTCCTGTGATGATATAACGCGTTATCACACCGAAAACAAACAAATATCCTCTGTATATCCCCTAATATATCGCTGCAACCCAGCTGGAACCCAGATTACAGGCTCTACTAAATCTTTCAATATATATTTTAATCTTTTTGAAAGCGTTCAGCTTCTATGGGAAACATATGATCCATAAGTGTACATCTAAGTGAATAAACTGACTATGTTATCAAATTATGACTAGAGTTTTGAATTTATTAACACTATTTACACTCTGACTATCAAAAATAACTCTTAAGCCAAGGTAATTTAACACATTTTAACACAGGTAATCCATGGGAACGTAATAATATTTTCCCTATGGAGACAGTATGTAGTCTTATACAGTATATAGCTTATTTTACTACTATTAACACGATTAACATTGTTTACAATCTTACCCCAGTAGGTAAGAAGTCTACATTTTTATTGTACTTAAATAAGCTTAATATCTAATTCTCCTAAGGTCATGTACATGTAATTTGGGGTTGATAGCTTCAGATTTAGTATACGTTCACACAATTTCATTTGGCATCAATGTAAGATCTTACGATCCTCAAATGCCCACACTTCTGAGCCGTATAACATTTTTCGTACAATTGTTGAATTAAATAAATGAAATTAAACAGTATGGGCAAATCAAGGAAGTGAATCTTTTTCAAAAGTGCAAATATAGATTTTCGAGCCTGTTTAGCAACCTTTGCTAGGTTTGGGCAAATTTACAGTTAAAGCTAAAGAGCACCAAGAAATACAAAATCTTCAATAACATCTACTTTCACAACGTCAAAGTTAAATCAATGTCTTTAACAAAGTCTTTTTTATTTCACATAATGCATTAACTTTATGCTTATCGGGATTAACTTTTAGATCCTACAAATTGCAATATTCTAACATAGCATCTATAATGCATGTTGTAAGTCAGCATTGCACTCTGCTAAAATTACAGTATCATCTGCGTACAATATATATATAAACGTAGATATACTTCTAAAGCATAATCACTTTGACAGTCAAAGGTACAACGTGAGAAGCTTTCGAGGGCTTCAAACTTAATGGTCATAAATTGGGTTAAATCATTTAAAAAATAGAGAAAACATGATTGGTGATAGATTTTAACCTTTCCGAACTCCAGCTTGACTACTAAAGTAATCAGATTAAGAATCCAATATTGACTGGATAATATGTTTCATACGAGTTTGTCAGGTGATATATATACATACCTCATTGTCCGATAATGTAAACTAGTTCCGAAAGAAGTCGTGCTTATATATGCGTTCTATACAACTAAAAGTGACTATCAACAGTAAAAATTAAGAATTCCCTCCATTTTAATATATATAAACATAAAAATAAAAAGGAATATACATAAATTTAAATACAAAAATAAATGCGAAAAGTGTTAATGTTGTAAAATCAACATATTAAAATGTGTATACTAACGATATGTTCCAGGTGGATTTTCGTTGGTAATTATAAATTATAAATCTGTTAATGGTATTTAGCTTGCAGGCGTCGATGTATTTCACTGGGTCCAGGTTTGGGAAAGGATCCGGTCCTATTCACATTGATGAACTTCACTGTGAGAGACGCGACACTGCTATTGGTCAATGCAAATACACGAACAATGGAAAATGTTCACACAGTCAAGATGTATCAATACTTTGCAACGGTAAGTTCTCCTAGTTGATATTCGTCCAATGTGAAAATATGTATTTGGTTTAAGAATCCCAGTATTGAATTCAATAAAATCCACATAGTCGAGCACTTAATATCTAAATAAGTGCGTTAATACTCGATATGTGTAATGTACAGTTTGGTTTTAAAACAACAACTGTAATCCTCGTATAACATTTATGGTTATACACGAATCCAATATATTATTAATTACACGTTTCTTTTAGAATGCGGACAACCAGATATGGCATATTGGGGTGTTGGATATTTCAATTACAACGGTTCGAATTTATACGCTAACTGTGAATATTATAAATCTTATATCGGTTATCTGCACATGACTTGCACTGAAAGTGGATGGACAACTATTGGAGAGTGCCAAGAATACAGTATGTACTTGCGTCTTATGTCCACTGTGTGGCATTTTATGACATAATATTGATGCAAAGTTTTTATCTAATGTTAAGTTGTTACGTATCTTTTAGGAATACCTTACGCAATCCAGGATATTTGACTCGTAGGTGCACGATTATGATTTGACGATATACCCTTGCTATAAAAAGTTACGTTGTTAATTTGCAGAAAGACCGCTTCCTATTCAAGACATAAGACTTACAGGTGGAATTAACGCCTCAGACGGCAGGATTGAGATCAAAGTGTATGACACATGGGGTACAATTTGCCTTGACAGCTTTGGACTCGACGAAGCCAATGTTATTTGCCATATGATGGGAAACTAGTAGGTGTAATTGTTTGATTTGAATGCATATGGTATTATTTCTTAAGCATTTTCATTTTATAGTGACCCATATTTATTTAAATCATCACGTTTACTATTACAGCCCAGCAAAACGATTCTATACCACAAGTAGTGAAGGGACTGGGCCTATCTTTGTTGATAATATGGTGTGCGGTTCGAATAAGACTCACATCAACGAGTGTCAGTACGATACGTATGACAACTGCGATCACAATAGAGACGTGGCAGTTACATGTACAGGTAAATATAAAATCCCTGTAGAACAAATTGTCACTTTAGCGATTTAGGATACGATTTCGCCAATCTACTAAAATATGTTTATTGATTTAAGTGCATGTATGTACACAGACATAAACTACAAAACATATTGTAAACACATATGTCTACATAATAAACTTAACGTCATTTAAAACGTTCTAATTTTGTCAAAAGATGGAGTTGTGTATACAATCGTACTAAGTTATCTTCATGCCCCCACAAAGTGGGAGGCATTACGCATTGTACTTGTCCGGCCGTACGTCTGTACGGCCGTACATCCGTACGTACGTACGTACGTCCGCACGTACCGAAAGTGTGTGGACTCAACTCATTTTTAGCGGCTGGGCGGATTTTGCTCAAACTCCCACAGCTGAACAATCTTAATGTGTAAATGATCGTAAGGAAGGAATTTTTCCTGCGACCAATTTTGGAAGAATTATGGCCCTTTGACATATTTTCCACTATATATACTTCATGAAATTTTGTGGACTCAACTTCTCTGTAACGGCTGGGCGGATTTCACTCAAATTTTCACAGCTGAACAACCTTAATGTGTAGGTGATCGAATAGGATAGCAATTTGGCAGCGACCAATTTTGGCAGAATTATGGCCCTTTGACTTTTTTTTTACTGTATATATATTCAATGAAATTTTGTGGACTCTAATCCTGTTTAACGGCTGGGCGGATTTCGCTCAAACTTTCACAGATAAACAACCTTAATGTGTAGGTGATCTTAAAAGGGAATTTTGGCTGCGATCAAATTTGGAAGCATTATGGCGATAAATCCCTTTGTCCGTGTCCAAACATGCGTCGTGGGGGCGTCCGTGTCTGTGACACATCTAGTTAGTTGTGGAATGATACTATTACAAGAGTTCATAAGTGTTAGTGGTTTATAAAATGTAAGCGGTATTATGATTTTGGAATATTATCTGTACATGTTTGTGTTGCATAATAATTTCCCACACATATAGATCAAATATTTGAAACATTTATAAAGTATTTATGGAGCATGTAACTATTAGACTAAAATATGCGGGTGAAAACTTGGGATGTATAATGTAATAAAACATTACAATTTTTTTCCAGTAGAAATATATTTACTAAAACGAGAATTTAAATGCTTAGTACTAGTATATGGATAATAGAAGTGATTTGTTGTATGCAGATTGTGGTGACCCGACACCTTCTTATGGACAAGTCAACGATACGAAGTCTAATACTGGAGCTGTGGTAAGCGTATCATGTGACAAAGGACGCTACCTGAACGGTGACTCAGTGATTACCTGTCTTGACAGCGAAAAGTGGTCTGGTACTCCATCGTGTATCCTAATAGGTAGTAGGAAAGATCTTTGAATTTTAATCTGGGATGTACAGTGGTTATTACATACAATTTCTTGTTTTAAATAACAATGCTGTCAAAAGTTCAATTGTACTTGGAATCAAATATGGGCCCTTTCTCTTACAACATTGCAGATTGTGGCAATCCAACGCCATCCAATGGAAACAGTAATGCAACATCGTATTTCCTTGATGACGTGCTCGCAGTGACTTGTAATATTGGATACACTTTATCTGGGCAATCGGAAATTCGCTGCCAGAGCAACAGTTCATGGACCGACTATCCAACATGCAGTATTGTTGGTAAGTTACAAATATGAATGCAAAAAACTAGTTTCGTATAGTCGTTATTAATGGCAGTGCGAACAAGAACCTTTTTCAAATATTTATTAAGTAATACAACTAACAAAAAGCATCGCGTTACAGATTGTTACAACCTTGCAATTGACAATATGAGTGTAGATATTGGTAATGAAACAACGTACGGGACAGCGGCAGTCGTCCGATGTAGTTTAGGATTTAATCCACGCGGATCATGGATTGTAAAATGCGACGCGAGCGGTATCTGGAACCACACGCATGTCCCTCCGTGTCAACTTATAGGTAAGTGATATAAACGGTTGATGCGACATCACTACTTGTAATATTTATAATACTAACATTGAAATCTTTATAGAATGAATATATGAAAGCACACAATCACTTTGAATCCATCAAGCCATATACATACAGAACTTAATACACCTTTATTACTTTTTGCACAAGGCAATACAATAATTCAGATTTCCACGTATCATTGATCAACATTGATTTAATAAATCGGTGCGATTTCACGACACAAAAACGTGCATATTATTTTACTTTTTGCGACAAGCAGAACCATAATCTAGATTTCCATATATTGATTTATGCGTATTTGTCTCATTAATCGGTGCCTTATTAATTACGATACAAGTAAGTGTTTCTGGTTTATATTACAGACTGCGGTGATCCTACCCCGTCTAGAGGTCAAGCTAATATTTCTGTCACAGTGTTTAACACAGTGGTAAACATTTCATGTAACGAAGGTTATGAAATGTCCGGCAATCCCGTCATTGTGTGCCAGGAAAACGGCACTTGGTCCGGTAGTCCGATCTGTGACCCGTCAGATTAATATAATACGTGTATTTATCCTGCTTAAATCTTAATTTCCTTTTCTTTTGAAAGCATACATGTTCATTAAGCGCTTACTCTGTATTTGTTTTCATAGATTGTGGAAAGCCTCAGATATCGAACGCAGAAGTTGTCGCAGAAAATGGAACTTCACGGGGTGCAATCGCGACAATCAAATGCAATACTGGCTTTGCAATACAAGGACCAAGCGAGGTTGCATGTATGGCATATGGATGGAACGCTACTGTTTCATGTGAATTAATCGGTAACAATTTCGTATAACGTAACGTTTTGCTTATTATTAAACATACATGTTACATATCTTATAAATGCAATTATGTAATACACACACATTCTTTTAAATATGTATTTTATTGATCTAAAAGTACTCTCATATATTCTACTTTTAATACAGACATTATAAGGAACAACATATTTAAAATGTATGTATTTACGAAAAATTTCAAACAATACTAAATACACATAATAATTTTTGCCACTTTAGATTGCTTTATATTCGATATGGAAAACGGTACTGTAACCGGAAGCGATACAACGTACGGTTCTTCTGTTGAAGTGGAGTGCGATATCGGATATACTCTATATGGCAGCAACAGACTAACGTGTCAAGATAATGGACTATGGAGCGACAGGCCAACGTGCATTATTACAGGTATATTACATGTATACTGATGTGTTCAATTATCCTTTGAACGTTTTTATTCGTATTTTGTTGCTAATAACTTTCTCAATAGAAATACTTTTGTTTTATCGAACATCATATTGTTGTATCACATAATGTCGATATTGAATTTAGATTGTGGTAGGGTCGCAGAACCATCAAACGGGCGTATATTGAACAAACCTGTTGGCACAACATTTAACTCTGTGTTGCGTTTTGAATGCGACGATGGATATCTTAAGGAAACCATTCAATACTGTGTGACAGTACAGGTCATTGGACAAGTTCACCACCGACATGCTTCAAGAAAGGTACTAATATATACTACTACTAATTAGTAAAAACATTACTAAATAAACGTAAATGAACGCTCAAAATTCTATCACAAAAGGGTTGACCAGTTACAAAAATTAGTTAAAATTGTCACTTATTTTTTTTTTATAGAGAAAACGTATTCACCGAACAAGTAACCGTAATTATTTTTTTCATACAATTACATTTGGTTTCAATTTGTATAATTTTTGTATTAATTTCACATTATGTTTTTTTCATTGTTTTTAGCTGACATAGGCGAGACATGCACTGAGAAATTTCAATGTCTGACAGACAATGCAATATGTAAAGATAGTAAATGTGCGTGTTTGTCTGGTATGATAGACCGTCCAACACAAAAATGTGACATAAGTAAGTTCGTAAGTTGTTAACGTTCTACCACATTTGCTTTCCTTGAGAACCATATGTATATGTGTATTATGCATGATATTATTACAATGAATATTAAAGCATTAATAAAAGAGAGGAAAAAACGAATACATCTGGTGATAGTCATGCATGTAATTGCATACGCTTAAACAAGTTTGTGTCCATAGCATAGAATTTTTTTTTTTACTTTTCAAAGCAAATATTTAATTTTATTTAAATTTTAATATGTCCAAAATAATTTGTCGATAGTGATGGAGTTATATGTGGAAACTACATTTTGTATATGACTATTAAAATTTCAATGCTTTTCTAATTGAATGCTTTTGCTCATTAAAGTGCCATTACTGCCCTTTGGACCCGAGATCGGGGATGTCATTCTTGACCAGCTGGACTGTAGCAAACCGATTAGTTTTATACCCTCTATTCCAGTATTCTATAAAATGAGAGATACGATGCATGTAAGTGTATATTTTTTACATAACTAGACAATGAAGTGTGTATATATATTTAAAAAGACCTGTTCACAGATTGACGAATTAAATATTTTCCATCTCTCTATCACAGATTTTCCAAATAAAAGAATAGTGTATATAAAGGAGAAAAATAACACAATGGAGATGGAAAAATTTGGAGTGTTTCTGTTGTTTTCGTCAACATTGCTGACAGCCCGTGGATCGCTTACATAAAGCAAAAATACATATACATATACAAGTCGTAATGGCCGATGGTTAAGGAGTTAGCCTTTTAATTAAGACGCCCGAGGATCGAATCCCAGTTGGAGCAACTTTGTTTTCCTTTATATCCTTTTTTTCTCGTCATTATACTTAAGCTTTTAAGTTCCGATGCTTAAATCTGTCAAGTTAATACACAGAACGGCATACTTCCAAAATGAAATTACAAATATCTGTGAATAAGTCCCATTCATAAATCAATTTATATATTATATTTTAATATTTTTAGCTCACCTGGGCACGAAGTGATCAAGGGTGAGTTATTGTGGTCAGTCTGTGTCCATCGTCCGTCGCCAACATTTTACTTCAAACATCTTCTTCTCTGAGACCACAAAGCGGATTTTAACCAAACTTGGCAGGAATTTTTATTGGATGGTCCTTTACAAAATTCCTTTAATTTATTAAAGTATATTGAAAACTCTCGTTTCATGGCAAACAAAAGCTTAAAACCTGGAAAACTTAAAAATCTCTTGTCAGAAACCACTGGCTCGATTTAAAAATAGTTTTCACAGAAATGCTCCTTGGGTGACCCTCTACCAAAATCCTTCAAGTCATTAATGATTTGTTAAAAAACATGGCCGCCAGGGGGCGGGGAAGTTTTCCTTATATGGCTATATTGAAAACGTTAAAAATCTTCTTGTCTGAAACCACTAGGTGGATTTAAAAAAAATTCCACCCAAATGTTCCTTAGGTGATCGTCTACCAAATTCCTTGAAATTATTTTGATTCGTTAAAAAAACATGGCCTCCAGGAGGACTGGCCAGTTTTCCTTATATAACTATATTGAAAACTTTAATAATCTTCTTGTCTGAAACCACTGGTTGGATTCCAAATAATTTCACAGAATTGGTCCTTGGGTGACTCTCTGCCAAATTGCTTGCAATCATTTTGCTTTGTTAAAAACCATGGCTGCCAGAGGGCGGGGCAGTTACCGTTATATGGCTACTTTGAACACGTTAAAAATCTTCTAGTCTGAACCCACTGGCTGGATTTCAAAATAATTTCGCCCAAAATGCTCCTTGGGTGCCCTCTACCAAATTGCTTCAAATAATTTTGATACGTTTAAAAACATGGCAGCCAGGGGGCGGGGCAAATTTCCGTATATGGCTATATTGAAAACTGTTAAAATCTTATAGTCTGAAAACACTGGCTGGATTTCAAAAACATTTCACAGTAATGTTCCTTGGGTAACCCTCTACCAAACTCCATGAAATCATTTTGATTTGTTAAAAAAAACATGGCAGCCAAGGGGCGGGGCAGTTACCCTTTTATGGCTTTATTGAAAACTTTAAAAATCTTCTTGTCTGAAACCACTAGCTGGATTTCAAAATAATTTCACATATATGTTCATTGGGTAACCCTCTATGAAATTCCTTGAAATCATTTTTATTTGTTAAAAAACATGGCCGCCAGGGGGCGGGGCAGTGTTCCTTATATGGCTATATTGAAAACTTTAAACATCTTCTTGTCTGAAACCACTGGGTACATTTTAAAATAATTTCACATGCATATTCCTTGGGTGACCGTTAACCAAATTTCTGGAAATCATTTTGATTCGTTAACAATAATGGCCGCCGGGGGACGGGACAGTTTTCCTTATATGGCTATATTGAAATCTTAAACAATCTTTTTGTCAAAAGCTATTATGATGCTTTGCACTCAGGTGAGCGACCTAGGGCCATCTTGGCCCTCCTTTTGTAATTCCAAGCACATATAAAATGCAATTAATTATTTAAGAAATAGTACAGACCACTTATGGCATCATCGCATTGCGGTGACCGACTAGTCAGCACAGAAACTTTGAACGGACCGAAGCAGTAAACTGAGGTCCATTCAACGTTTGCACTGTTTTGAAAGCCAAACGACAGTTTGTAAAAACGATTGCGTTGTGAACTTAAAACGGTTAATAACGTGAATCTTTCTCTTAAATTATATTTTAGTTGTAGTAATTGTCATCCATTTTAAGAATTGTATATACCCGTCCTTGTTTTTAACCCATTTCATCGACTTGTTTATTTCGAATAGCGCGCGAAAATGACGTTATTTCAAAAATTTAGATTGCGTCACGATATTTTCAGTATACATCCGAAATTATTTATGTAGCTAGTCATTCTATACATAGAGTGTGACGTCACTGCTTTCGTCTAACCTCTATACTGGGAACAGATAACTATCCATATTTGGCTAAATGTGCATTCACAAAGATATAGTCCGCGGAGGAATGAAACAATTTCCAAACAAGCACAATTTTTCCGCCTATTTTTATTCAATATAAACAAAGCGAAACTCCAGTTGCGACAGCAGGAGAGAACTCTTATTAGCAGCCCAAGGTCCTCTATTTATGGCAAGTGACCAATTGCCCCCCCCCTCCCCCCCAAAAAAAATACACAGCACATCACAAAAACACATAACGAACAGAAAACACACACGAATAAAACTGGGGTCACCGCCTTGGAACGGTCAATGCAAATCATTGGGGGTTTTAACCGGTTTATGTGCGCACTTACCTCACATTTGGCCCATAAGTATTCACAAAACATGTAAGTGTAAATAAAAATTAACCTCATAGCATCGCAATTCAAACTAATCAGCAATAAAAGATAATATTGTTCAATTTAATTCTCATTTAATTACTCAATGGCTAGATGCAAACCAGAGTAGCAGAATTGCAACTTTCGGAGGCACGTTAAACCCATGTTTAAACATGATAACTCTATCATTATTATTAACTTAAAACACTCAGAGCATCGTGTTAATACCCGTTCCTGCAATTAAATGCGTTTGACTTGCGTTGTCATGCAGTTTCTACTTTCACTTTCGAACACTATTTACAAGTGAACAAATTGAGATAAAAACTGTTCTATTATTGAAAAAACCGGCGGATTATATTTTGAAATTGAATTAACTGATGCACAGATTTAGTACTTGAACCCAGTTATGTCCTACAAGACTGTATGATGATTTTGGCTAATATTTAAGGGAAGCGTCTCATGCATCAGTTGGCGCTATATAAATAAGAGTGCTTACCCATCATGCACAGCGCCAAATCACACAGGTTAGTCGAGAAGCGACACCTGGTGGACACAATGGTAGCTAGTCGCATATTAATATATTTAGTGCATTTACGAAATTTTCGTTGACGACACGGACCTTATGTACAATCGTGAACAACTACATGAATCTCGATACGTTACTTACGATCGTAGTAGAATCGTATTATATTGATAAAACTCCTCCCAGAATTGCGGTTACACACAACAAGAACTGAGTGGGCACCCACACAAAACACTGCCTACTGGCTCCGGGCACTATACTATTTAGTCGGCCCGCTAAAATGGCATTTCGAAATTAACCTAAACAACGGACCGTCGACATTTACATACGCAAAGAAGAAACATATTTATGTAAGGTATTCTATTAATGTTTTTCCTTAGACACATCAGAATAGAGAAACGGCATTAGGCCTATATGCAAGACATTGTCACTTATTTAAGACAACCGATCGATTATCTACAAATCGCAAACACGCAAATGTATTTCCTTTAAGCTAATGTTTTGTCAATAGGTTTGTAGAAGTGGGCTGATCAGTTTTGATAAGAAGTACCTCAACCCTAAGCCAACCATGATCAATGAGGACAGTTTGAGCATTGCCGAACCGACCATTCTTGTTAATGACCCAGTTGTAGCAGCATATTTTGCGCATATCTACTTGGATAAGACGTCAGCTATTTATTATAGAACTTATGATGTTCTAAATGATTATCCGTTCACGACGAAAGCATTGGAAGACATAAGATTTCTGGAGAATCTTATCAAACAGATAGAAATGATTTCTTCCTTTGATGCAAGATTTGTTTTGATTGCCACATGGAATCGTGTGAAGCCGAGAAACGTCTTATTAGATGCTCAACTAGTAAGTACACTATTTTTTTATTTGCAGTACGTAGACTGTGCAACTATACATCGTTTAATGTTCAAGAAGCAAGCATTATTAGCAATTACCCAGTAGCAAAAACATAGATAGCTCCGCCGTTCGGTTTGTCTAAGTTTGTTTGTCCAAGGATTTGAAGTAAATTGATTGGATAATGTGACCGTGTGCTTTATTTACCACTGAAATATAAACCCATAATAGGTCAACTCAATCCTTGATTGACACGTATCTGGTCAATTCCTCCGTAAAATGTACAACGTATATGTGTGCAACTTAATTATGTGTACATGCACATGTTTGTTTCTTTTCAGTCAGCAACATTCCAGTTAGTCATTATTTCCAGTGGAGAGCTGACATTTGCATTGCATATCTACGGACATGAACTTATGAATTGGAGGATTAGTAATACTTATCCCTATGTCAAGCCCATGTCAATCCCACTGTGGATAGGACATGCTGATGCTGATGGTCTACACTTCAGTCATCTGTTCTCATTTAAAACACCGGCGCTTCGAATGGATTTGGGTACTAAATCAGGAGGTACATGTATATACAAACATATGCTTTCACAACTCATCAGGTTTGATATTAGGACTAAAGATTATCAAATATATCCAGTTGTCCTATCATAATTGAAATATATACTTCCATTAGTAGAATACAAATATGTATAGTCGTTGTTAAAATAAACATTAGTAGATTACTGAATTTCCAATACATTAAATTGCAGTATTAAACAACTAATGGGGCATTATTAAAGGTGCGAAAAAGTTATTTCTAAAAACTAAACACAGGGATAGTTGTATGAAATCATGTATTGGAATATTAAAGGCATAAGCGGCCTTTTACTCAAAAACATAAGCTCATACGACGTCTCGCTGTCTAACCACGCCGTTGACTGTATAATGTGGTACAACAGAAATGTCAAACATAAGGATGACTTCCACATATATTCACAACGGCTTCCCTCCTGCCCATGTGACGTCAGTTTAGCTCAATGGGATCCGTGGTTTTGGGCCATTCGGCGCTTGATAGGACGACACACAGGGAATGACATTTTGTGTTTTGATATGCAACTGAGAGAAACATATAAGCCCCATGGAAAGGTAGGTCTGATTAGTTCGACTCTTAGGGAGAATAATTCAGTGTGATTTTGTAGAACAGAATGGACCTTGAAACGTTCCTATATGCATGTACATGCATATTTTTGACTTGTTTGGAGATTTATGTTACAGTTTTACCACGTCAATTCTATCTGACCAATTAGATGCAGCAGCACACATGATTTGATCATTTCCATGGTCATTTTCATCAGGTTTTATACTAGTATAATAACAATTGTTGAGGATTAGGTTTGGTGCCAAATATTATCTTCTGATTTCAGTCCTGCTGTTACTATCGAAGAACTTTAAAGTTTATCGACGAGCGACCTTTAGCAGGAGGATTTTTTATCAGACATCCTTCAGTCTCAGCACGTGATCACGAAATAGAGGATATTATTGCAAAGGACAAATGCTGCATTAAATCTGATTACTGTGATCTTTATTATGAGCTGCATCCGACAGGAACATGCTACCAAATATCGCCTTATAATTTAGGTAATTTATTTCTGGTGTTTCAGAAAAAGCAAATTTAAAATGTGTGCATGTTGTAAATGAATTAATAAGCTATATAGTACTACAGCAGCTTATGTACGGATGGTTGATTAGTTTGCGTGCCCAATCCGTCGCATAACGAAGTTAAGACATCATTATTATTTATTATGTAGGTTCATTCTGGGGCGATCCGCATATCCGGACATTAGATGGTATGAATTATACTTTCAATGGCCTCGGAGAATAAGTGCTGCTCAGTATTGAAACATCAAATGTCACATTTTCGCTCCAAGCAAGAACGGAGAGAGCGGTCAAAAAGGACGGTAACCTATCAGATGCAACGATCTTCACAGCATTTGCCGCAAAAGATCATTTAAACACTTCAATACATATTGAGCTGAATACTGCAAAAGATGGTAGGTTTAATACTTTACTCTGATATCCATATTTAGCATCATTTGTATGTTACAGCTTGTAAAGAAAGACAGCGTAGTTTCCTTCTTACGTGCTTTTAATTGTAAACACGTTCCTCCAGCAATGTAAGATATATAATTTGTCAACATTTTGTTGCAAAACTTGTGTTTGAATCTAGTAGTTAGTACGAAATCTGCTGTTGCTGAATACGCACCATTACTACGACAAGACACTATTTCATAATGTGGTTTGTTTGTGTGTAGATTTTGCTCTCTATTGCAACGGAATCGATCTGACACCTGAACTTCGGAAATCTGGAGACAACCTATTTGCCTTCAATACATCTACACTTACCATCCACGGTGACGCGGGTATTATTGGAGTATCATTTTTGGCATTGGGTAAGTAAAACTAACGAACACACATTAATCATACTAGAAGCATCTTTTGTAATTGTATTTCTGGACATTCCTTTCTGTTTATGCAATTAAGATGAATGTAGCAAGTAAACGCTATTTACATTCACAGAAATAACGCTCAATATTGGAGTTGGGACAGAAATGCTTTCTTTAGATACAATAATACCGAAGACATTTCAAAATAAAACAAGTGGTCTTCTTGGCAACTTCGATGAAAATGCAGACAACGATTTGATGTACCGAAATGGCAGCGTACTTTATTCGAAGGCCAAGGACGCAGACATATTTCTGTTCGGTCAAACATGTAAGTGCTTTCTCAGTTTCTAATTTTGAAATGGTTATCAAATACTATGTATTATGTAAGACAAATGTGTAATCAGATAATTCAAATCATACTAATAAATCATGCAACGCTTTTTGGGAATGTAGGAACAATGAAAACTAATTTAGGTGTACTTAGTGTTTTGTTTTATTAGGGACTGTTGGCGACGATACATCCGTTTTTATCTACGAAGATGGTAAGAGCCATGCTGATTACCACAACGCGTCCTATGTGCCACGTTTCCTTGACACGGTGGACAATGAAACACTTGCAGCAGCTATCAAGGCATGCAATGGATCTGAGAATGTGGAATGCATCTTTGACTACGCATTTACGTTAAACATTGAAGTAGCTGAGAATACGAACAACAAACGCCAAAACGTAGATTTGACAAAGAAAGAAATAGGTAGTTAAATATAGAACACATATCACTATACGTTTATGACAGTGGACTTTTCCAGCACCAGGTTTTACTTGGAAGAAATTGTGTTGTTGTTTCTTTAAGCACACATCCCAGATTTATTTAAACTTTGACTTTTAATAGTTTGTTTGAAAAACTATATAATTAATTGTACAAGATGTGATTAAATTGTGAATATATCTACGCTAAACGAAATAAGGACATTACAATTTTCTACAAAAAAATCAAAATGCTCTTTGGTTTGCATTTTAGTGATGGTAATGCCGACATTAAATACATGCAACTTCGTGAATGTCACTGTTGGCGGAAATGTTTCCTGTACATTGAATCTGGAAGAAGGGTTAGATATACAGATCATTGGCAGCAACATATCAGAAGCTTACTACGACACAAATTCCACAACGGTGCACTTTAGACAACCAGATGACCAGCCACCAAATGTATGGTACGTCTGCGTAAGTTTGGCGTACTAAATTGTATCTAAGCAAACCACATTGTTTGCTTGTTTGAAACACGATTCAGGCAAAAATAATTGAAAACAAGTTTGTTATGTTATTAGTTTCTATATATAGTTAATTTAATTTTATAATTAATCGTAGCTACATATAGCGTACATAGGATTGTTTTCAGTATAACAAGGATATTTATTGACGATTAATGGAAATGGAACTAAATATGTGTATTTAGCAAATTGGTTGATAAATAGTTGTTTTCGCATTTTTAAGGTTTGTTGCTGTCAACTCTGACGGCCGACAATCTCTTCAGTGCACAGTTCCCGTCACCTTGTGTACTGGATGCAGCGATCATGGCTATTGCACCGGAAGAACAAGAACTGACCCCCGGGAGAGAGATTATTTCAAATATTCTGAGTGTATTTGTTACCGTGGATACGATGGTATGTAAACGTTGAACTGAATTGTCCATAGTAATAGAGTAAGATATTAATCTTTTTTTTCGCGGTATATTTAAGAATGAATTAATGTGCTTTTTAGGAATTGATTGCGAACACGTATATGACGGATGTGCTGACAGTCCCTGCTCACTGGGAAGAACCTGCACTAGACTATCTGTTGCTGAACAGAAAGATCAAAATAGAACTTACATCTGTTCGCCTTGTCCTGTTGGTTTTAAAGAGGACACAGTTGCGGATGACTGCAAAGGTATGCCATGACTCAAAGCAAAGTTAATTTTTGTTGTTTCGTAGTTCAATATTTTAGTTGAATAATTCAATTTTCTAAAAAGGTAAATGAACGACTTATATATCATTTGGGACAAATATCTAACTTAACAAATGCCCAAATAGAGCTTCGTTGCTCTTTAATAGTTAAGTATATTCAGGTTTTACCAAAACCAAATATATTTGAAGGTTAAACAGTTTTCATGTTTATTCATTGATGTTTTAGATGTTAACGAATGCAACACAAGCAGACCATGTGATCAAATATGCTTTAACATTGACGGAAGTTACTTGTGTGGGTGCAATGAAGGTTTTCGAGTCGATGCAACAAATACAGGCAAATGCTTTGGTATGGAAAACAAATCATGATAAACACGAAAAACATTCATGGCATAGCTGAAGGAAATGTTTAGACAAGTCTAAATACTATATGCACGCTTTTCTGTATTTGAAACAGACAACGTAATTACAAAAATACGAAAACGAGCCAACTTTGTAAACACTTTATGGTAGCTACTCTACGTGATCATAAGCTAACAATTAATGGCGTACTTTATAATAACATATATTTTTTACATATATAATTGAGGCGTGTCGTGGGAAAACCATGCATGTGCGTAAAGTGTCGTTTCGGCAGTCCGCACTGGCTAGTCCAGGACGACACTTTACGCACTTACATTAAGCCAGATTTTCCCACGACATATATATTTTTAAAATATAAACAAGATATCAACGAGTGCAACGAGGCTACACACAATTGTACACAGCTCTGCGAAAACACCATTGGCGGCTTTAAATGTAAATGCCAGGCTGGTTATGTCTTCAACGAGTCGGCATGGACATGTTTGAGAGGTACTTATCAAATGTGTTTTATCTGTCGATTTAATCCGATGAGTGATTTTACACATTTATCGTTACCGATTAAATTCTGTTATATCGCACACAATAATAATGACGTTCATCCTAACAGACGATGTCGATCCATGTGCTAGTTCCCCCATCGACTGCAGCAATACTTCTGGGTGCATATTGGATGCAAACAATCTGACGACGTGCGTTTGTAATTCAGGTTACAGTTTTAATGAAACAACCCTTCAATGTCAGGGTAAGTGAATAAAAAAAAACACACTATAAATCAAACAAAACACGAACGTGTAAGAAATAATGTAATTTGATAATATTACCGTTGTAGTAGTTATAATGGACAAAAATTCCTTTTTACACTTCAGATAAGAACGAATGCGAACAAAATATTTGCCCTCAAGTATGCACAAACACGATAGGCAATTTTCAGTGCAGTTGTGTTCCTGGATTTCAACTTGTTGACCAAGTCTCATGTGAACGTAAGATCGTGTAAACAATTATCTGCTGAATAATTAATGACAGTGCATATGGTTATGTATTGGTTTTAAAATGCATATATATTTTAATCGAATTCATATGTATTGAAATAGACAAATGAAGACACTGATTATTTTCATTTATTTTCCTTTCAATTGTATTAACACATAGATATAACTGAGATCCGTTTTTACGCCATTGAAACGGGTTTGGATATATTTAGTCTAGAAATTGACGCTGTTAATGTTTAGCATGCGTGGTGCCGAACTGGGGAAGGAATTGTGATCAAACGTGCAACTGTGTCGGGCGAGGGGCCGAGAAATGTGATCCAGTTCGAGGCTGTGTTTGTCTGAGCGGCTGGACCGGAAGTACGTGCGAAGATGACGTTAACGAATGCGAGGAAAATCCAGGAATCTGTTCTGATGGGCGAAAAACATGCAACAATAACATCGGATCCTACTCATGTGATTGCATCACTGGATACCGTGAAGGGTCTGATGGATTTTGTCGAGGTTTGAAACCGATTTTATGTGTAAATCTGTGACATAAGAAGGTGTGCTAAGTAGTATACGGTTGGTTCAATGTTCTTTCCTTAAAAGAAAGTATAAAATACTTTTGGTTATGATGTCTTCATTAAAAGAGCTTTAACGTTTTACGTCGCCATATTTCGATGCATTAATTATGCATGTATGACTACAGATATTAACGAATGCTCGGACCCACTGATAAATGAATGTACCCAGACATGTTTGAACACAGAAGGAAGCTACACGTGCGGATGTGAATCTGGATATACTCAGCTCAACTCGACCCATTGCAAAGGTAATTATATACATTATGCTGCATACTAGATTGGTGAATGCACGTTTATGCACGTATACATTGTTACTTAAACATAAATCGATTTGTCTTCCAGACATCGACGAATGCAAGTTGGGAATCGCGGGTTGTGAACAGATGTGTGAAAACAACCGAGGATATTACAACTGTTACTGCTATTTTGGTTATCGACTCAAGGACGACAGAAGAACATGTACACAAGGTATTTTGGTACAAAACTAAATATACGTAATAGCAATCAAAGAACAATCGTGTAATTGGCGACATTAAGCATATAAGCTCAACTGCACTGTGGACTGATAGGAATGTTTTCGATTTCGATTAATAGTCCGCTTGTGAATAAGGCGTGATAACAACATGTCGGGTAAACCTTTTTACAAAAACAACAAATACATTTTAAAAATCAAACAGTTTGCACACTAGTGTGTTATTATGTGGAATAGTACATCCGGCAATTTTATTTGTCAGTTTTATTTAATTTCAGTGAAAGACATTTGTAAAGAAATCAGTAATTTGACATGTGCCGGCTACTGCTTAATCGAGAATGATAAAGCCTCTTGCCAGTGTAATCCGGGCTTTGCTCTGGAAGGCGACCTGCAAAATTGCAAAGGTTTGGATGTTAATAGCATGTCACATTCTTGTTGTTAACATAGCAATGTTGTTAATTTAATACAAACCATAGTTTAAACATGAAATTGTATTGTAAATGTATGTATTACAAGTCAGTAAACAGTTCATTAACATAATAATTACCAAGTGTTACATTTGAACGTTATATCAAGGTGCTTTTGTGTTGTTTTTATTAGAGAAAGCATTAAGTTGGTAAGATTTTAGACGTGTAGTCAAAACAGATGGATTCTTACGTTATTATAAGGAAAGCCGATACTTCTACAAACGAATAAGAAAATGCTCGATATAAAAATCTGTGCTAGTTTTTTTTAACGGTTAATATAGGAAAGGTCCAATGTACGACTGTCTATGACGGTTCCAAGTTTGAAGCTAAAAACATGTTATTTTCCATGGCCGTATAACTGATGCAGCATGAGCCCCCTGTCAGTTTAAAGGTAATCAATACGTTTCACAAATATTCAATATATATCATTCATTGCACGTAAGTATATTTCAGTAGTAGTGTCATCTGCAGACGATCAGACAATTCATGTAAATCAGTATGTAGTTTTTCACATACACTTTCAGACATCGATGAGTGTTTGGACAGCTTACTGAACACATGTTCTGGAGGGGCAACATGTACAAACACACGAGGCTCATTCCTTTGTGAATGCCCAGTTGGAACGAAACTTCAAAATGACAAACGGACTTGTGCAGGTGTGATGTGAAGGTTTCACATTCGTGACTTTCGTTTTTTTTTAATAAACACATCTCTCTCTCTCTCTCGTTGAGATACAGATGGTCAACTGTGTATAAAACGTTTGATGGACATAATCATTAAGTTGAAGTCGAAGACAAAAATAATATCTGCGTCGTGCTATACATATGTTGTTTTAAAAATGTCATCACGATGTAAATATATCAAAATTAAAAATGCTGCATAACCGAATAAGACCATTTTTTAATTATATTATTTACTGTTTAATTTAGTTTAATCATTAAATGTCAGATCGATGTACTTTCAGTTTGTGACAAGTACCACTATGGAAAGGACTGTTCACAGACATGCTCTTGTATTAATGGCGTGTGTAACACCGCAGTTGGTGAGTCACGTGTAACGCGTACACATTGTAACTTGATCAATATTATACAAACAGATCCTGTATTAAAGATTTAAATAATAGATTTACACGAACGCCAATACATATTTGATTAAACATATGCAGCATCTGAATAAACACAGTCGTCGTTAATTCTTATTAACATTAGAGGTTGCATCTTTGACATGATGAATATTTCCATCAGGTTGTGTTTGCGACCCCGGTTGGACTGGTGTCAGTTGTGACGTTGACATCGACGAATGTAGCAAAAACAAGCTGACTTGTAACGAACCGCATACACGCTGTTTGAATACCCCAGGCAACGCGACCTGCGCCTGTATGGTGGGATATGTGATAAACGTGAGGTCCGGAGTGTGTGATGGAATGTGAATGTTGTATTCAATCAAATATTTGCAGCACTTTTATAAACTTTAACGCGTATTACACAGTTACACGGGTTGCAATATTAAAGACAACTATTGCTATTTTTATTTATACATGCAATACTAACACATACGCTTTAAAGATATATTGTACATCGTTAATAACATATAATACATATAATGCAATTATCTTTTTCCAAACGTTGACTGGAGCTACGTTTTGTTGAATTAATTGTAGTCGTATGTACAATTATCCTCAAATTTACAAATTTGCAAAACCCACCACTCAACGTAAAACATAAACGTAAACATATGATAAAATATTCAATCTATATTCAGATTTGAATGAATGCGAAACTGTAGAACATGACACCTGCGATCAAATTTGTTTCAACACCCAAGGCAGTTATACGTGTGCTTGTAGAGATGGGTTTTTACAACAGGACGGAAAGTGTTCAGGTATAATAAGTAAATCTGGTATTAAGAAAAAACACAACTGCAAAACAAGCATACGTTATATTAGCATGTAGTATGAGTAATCGTTAAGGAACGCTAAGGAAAACGCCGTACGGAGAGCGTAACAATTTAAGAAATAACGTAAAACATGTCATTAGTAAAATAAGTTTGACAATATACCGGGTATACTGTTTAACTGAATATACTATATTGTACTTAGTACATATACAACAAAACCCTGATTCGAAATATTCAGTAAACAACACTTAGGACTAGTACATGCAATAACATACCAAAATTAATTATGTGCATTTATAATGTATTGCATTACCTTCCAGATATCAACGAATGCAATGGAGTCCATGGGTGTGAACAACAATGTGACAACACTATCGGTAGCTACAGATGTTCCTGTTGGACGGGTTTTGTCCTGGACCTTACCGACCGGAAGTCATGCATCCGTATGTACATAAAGCATATCATACTTGTAGCGATATGCCTAATAAAGTAGTTCTGCTAGAATATAATAATAGCTAGCTCTTGAATCCGCAATAAGGTGCAGTACCAACGCTGTTTATAGAAACATAAAAGGTACACATTTGCATATTACAAATCTGATACTATTGACTGGCTGATAACGAGGATTTAATATTTCAGCGGAAGAACGCTGTAACAGTAAACAGCTGTCAAAATGCTCTGCAAATGCAACGTGTTCCATTTCTGATGGAGACGTAGTGTGTGTTTGCCCGAATGGATACAGTGGTCCTAACTGTACAGGTACATTTCAAACATGATTCTATATTTTAATACAGCAATATTTAAATATAAATATGAGAATAAAACAACTGACGGTGTTCTATTTTCTATATACTCGTCAAACCTAGTAATACAGGTTCGCATTCTCATACATAGAAAGCACTCACAAACCTTCGCCAAGACAGCTAATTATCTCGTGTGTTACGTTACTAAAATGCAATAACGAATAATGTGGCAAAAATAAATAATTCTGTAAAAAACAAACTCCTGTATCACCACCAAAATATTAAAAAATTTATTTTTTTTGGCTCATGTTCTACATGCCCAGAACATGTCATGCAAATGCATTTTTAACATTTTAACATTTCGCATAAAGATGCTGACTAACAAATATGCAAGCAAACCAACGCCGGTAAAACATACCTCTTTGGTGTAGGTTACAAGCTTCATGTCCAGCAATAAATGTATAATACACTTTGTATGCGAATCCTATTCATGAGTGAGTTTTATAAAATACATATATGCTAAAACTGTGGAATAAACTTGTTTATGAAAACATGTTGTAGTATTAACATACAGTAAATAGTTAAAGCTTAACTTTATGTGGACATTTGTTTAAGACATCGATGAATGCAAAACGAACAGACATAGATGCAACCAGATCTGCAACAACACTGTTGGAAGCTATCTTTGCCAGTGCAGAACTGGATACTTTTTGCAGAACGACAATGCAACTTGCAAGGGTAAACTTTTTATAAATAATGTACTACTCATAGTTCTGATATTTCTATTTTGACCTGTTTCGTATAAGTTATCTGGACAATAATTTCAGTTTTTAAATCGATGTATACAGTCTCTTGTTATGTTCACAGAATGCAACGTAGGGACATATGGTGAGAACTGTTCTACTAAGTGTATCTGCAATGTTACTAACACTAACATGTGCAATCGAACAACAGGAGTTTGCACGTGTAAGAATGGTTGGAAAGGCTTGGACTGCACGAAAGATATCGATGAATGCAGCACAACTTCATTCACATGCCCAAATCATTCAACGTGTTTCAACAAGCCTGGTGGATATACGTGCGAGTGTGATGAAGGGTTTCTGAAGAACGGCTTCGGACAATGTCAAGGTGCCTTTATGATGTTTACATAATACAAGGGTTGTTGGACAAGTGCAATACATAATTTATGTTTTAATATTTTTCAGTGACATTTTTCTGATGAATAGCTACTTGTTTCAGTCGACTGAACAAAGTTTTAGCGTTTGTCATAATCAGTATTCAGGGCGTATTCTGTTCAATTAATGTGTATTGTTTTTTGTACATTATAATTATTGAGTTTAAGTTTAACAAATTAAAAACAACTTCATTAACTTCTCTTTCCTTATTAACTGCATTAGAAGATGTCTTTCCATTTTATGTGTTTCACCTTACTGTTTATCATGTGCCACTGTCTTTTCCTAGAGTGTCAACAAGGTCGCTTTGGGGCCGGCTGTAAAGAGACATGCTCCTGCAATATGGCGCACACCAGTGAGTGTAAAACGGAAAGCGGAATGTGCATTTGTGACCAGGGGTGGATGGGCGACACGTGCAATGAAGATGTCAAAGAGTGCGATTACAGTGACACGTGTCCTGCTAACTCAACGTGCATCGAAGCTCCAGGAAGCTACGAATGTAAATGTAACAGTGGCTTCCGAAAAAGCCCTGAAGAAGACGAGTGTATAAGTGCGATAGTTCAAATCAAATTTAACATGTTCTGTTTTAAGTAGCATGTCTATACACAAACAGTAATTAAATGAATCTCTATTTGAGTTGATTTGTTTTAATACTACGTAAGCATTTGACATGTTTTCAGCATGTACAGATAACACATTTGGCGACAAATGTTCTGTAAAGTGCCCATGCAAAACAGACAATACGGTGACGCCGACCCAGTCATGTGACCATGTCACCGGGAAATGCTTATGTACCAAAACCTGGAAAGGACAAACGTGTAAGGAAGACGAATGCCAAACGGATATCTGCTCGGATTTCAATGCGTTTTGTCATAATACCGTAGGTGGACATATGTGCTATTGTAAGAGAGGCTTCATACATGATGTACATACCGGGCAGTGTGTACATATTTTTAAAGGTAACTTGATTTGCATAAGCGGAATAGTAAATAGTAGAATATGTATAAAGTAAGCTCAAACTGTCATTACCTTTGATAAAGACATATTCTAATTTACATTGATAGCGACATTAAAGCATTTGTAAGTGTATTTGTGTTTGAAAACGAAATTAAATGTAGACATGTTTGGTTAGTTCCAGATGGGCATGAACAGTTACAACTCGAGATAACACTGGACGTTTCTCTTGCAAACGACATCAATTTAACCATGGAAAGCACATTTGCCGCATTAGCCGAAAAAGTAACATCGTCGGTATGTAAAAAGGTGTTAAAAAGTAGTCAAATATCTAAAAATGACCGTTAAACATCACTCCATTGGTTGCAAAATGACGCAACGTTAGATGTAAATGTACCCCTGGCATATATAAAAATGAGTGAGTTTGAAAGCTAAATTTTAAACAGCAACACACACATTGTCTGTTGTTGTGTATATTATTAATCGTAATAATGCATTGTTTTAACTAATACCTATCATAAATGTATATACTAAACAAGACACTGATATATATTTATATAATGTGGTGATTTAAAAGTACCATTATTTGTTGCAGCTGATACAGTATTGGTCGCGTTTCCTCGAGGAGTTCAAGATTGCAATAAATAATCTCAGGTTAGTCAACGTAACTTGCATTTCGTTCATGTGTTGTTTAATCTTATATGTTTGAACACGTATTCATTCGATTGCTTACTTCTTTGCTTCGATAGTATGTCAACCTCAGCCATTATATGAGTTAAAATGTTTAATTTCAGGAAGGGAAGCTTATATGTTGACTATACGTTATTATATAAGAATACTGACAACGCACCTGAGAAAGTTACCAAAGCATTGGATGAAATGGTGGATGGAACGGTGCTTGAGTTTGATGGGCGAACGGTGTCTGCGGTGTCAGGTACAATACAATTGATAATCACAAAACGGTTTAAATTGTTTAAGCTACTGATATGATGCCCTTAAAGGGACCTGTTCACATATTGACGTATTGAACATTTTCAAACTCTTAGTCAGAGATTTGCAAAATAAAATAATAGTGTGTATAAAGGAGTGAAATAAGACCACTGGCCTAAAAGCATACCGTATACGTTCGGTAAGTATTAATTATAAGTTGAAATGGATAACATTATCAAGCGCTTGTAAGGCGAAACGATGGTAAAATTCGGAGTGTTTCTGTTGTTTTCGGTGAAGTTGTTGAAAACGTGAATTACTTAGATAGAAGTGAACAATACACCATCAAGTATATAAATTGTAATGACAGAGAGGTCACGATTTAGATTTTTGATCCTGTGGTCTGAGGTTCTGACCCCGGTGAGGGTAACTTTTTTCTTTCTTGTTTTCTTTTCTTGTTAAACTACTTGATCTTTTTTTTTTTCATATTTCTTAATTTGTTAAGACGCTTAATGACATATTTCAAAAAACAAAATCTGTAAACAACCCTTTAATACAAACAAGGTTATATAAAGTTCCCGGATATTATTTTAATAACCATGATATCATTTAAACATTCAGATGACCAATTGTACTGCTGTTTTCTGAAAACCGTGCACGTTGCGACCAATTGAAAACATTGAATTTTGGATTTTGCATGTAAACCTTGATACTTAGTCTCTCAGAAAGTGCTTAAGTACAATGTATAGAAATCCACAAACGTTAAACTAAAACCAATGTGATAACCATGTAAATAAGAAGCACAATTCCTTGAACGTTTTATACTACTATAATCTATATGCAATCAGTATATAAGACAAAAACAAACACATAGTAGGACGCATAATAAAGAAGAGAGAGGTATTAAAGGGACCTATACACAAATTTTCTATTTAAATATGTCATAAAACGTCTTTACTTAATATCTGGCTTAAACAATTCTAACTATTATCTGTAAAAAAGTAAATAAAAAAAGAAACACAAAACTTCCACCGTGGATAGAGCCCATTAGAACAAAGAGGCTTGCGTGCACAAACGTGAACTTCAATAACGCAATGTAAGTGAGACACGTTTTTCCATGGATGTTTATTTTTAAACGACAAATTATTTCGAATAGATCTATATTCCTGTTAGAAAAGTGTCAGTTTACTCCTTTATACTATAATGTATTTTCTTTTTTGGAATGTGAAATTGCCTGTGCGCCAGTCTGTGAATAGGTCCTTTTAAATCCCGAATAGTTTAGGACTCTGATTTCGGAAACTCTAAAATATTTATTCAATATATGTAATCTTATAAATACGAGATGACGACTGTTTAAGAAATACACTGTTGGGAAGGAATGTGTTGTTATGATTATCTCAATAACTTAATACAGTATAATAATTATTAAGAACCTTATGAAAATATTCCAGTCAGAATATGCATTCCGTGATTTATGTTATATTAAAAAATAACACGCCTCTGTCCAGAAAATGCAATAAATTATAACTAAACATACGATTCATTTAGGGATTATGTTCTTTACCATGGTCACAATAATACTGGTAATGTATAGTTCTTATATGGTCATGTTACAGAACGCCTTGCTAATGCCACAGTGCTGTGCAACCTTTATGAAAAGATCATAGGTGGCTGCGCATTCGGGATGGTCTGCGTTGTTCAAGAAAAGGCACCCTTGTGTGTTGCAAATGTTGCATCAACAGGTAGGATACATGATTTTATGCTATTCCGTTATCACGCCTGCATTGACGAAATAACACCCCGTCGAATAAACGCTTTGAAATATTTGCAGATTCAGTGAAACTTATTGTGGGTGTGACGGTGTCAGGAGTTTTGTTATTACTCCTCGGAGTCGTCGTTGCGGTTTGCATACTGCACAAACGAAAGACCCGAAATGCAATGAAGCAGAATAATAAGTTGGCTAATCTTAATCAGTATGTATCACAAATGATATTTTATGATAATCCAAGACATCGTACATTGTAAATACGTTTGCCTGAAGTATGTGTAAAACTATTCCGTTAATACAATTATTTTAATATTGCAACTTATTACCAAATTAATAGCATACATGATCCAAAAATTATCATTTCAGGTCATTCAAACACAGTGAACAAAAGATTTGGAATTCTCCAATAGATGGTGATCGCCACAGCATTGGTATTTGTTTTACGACTGATAATTTATGGAATAATAATCAATATTGTTTAACTCAATAGTTATCGGTTACCATCACTTACATATTGATCCATAAAACACTAAATTATAATGTATTTCATTATTACCTATTTTTATACATGCGATTAATATGACATACGTCCGTCGATAGGTGAGCCGCATGCTTCAAGATACAGGACATGGCGCTCCATGGCGCTGGGATTTAGTCGCAATTCCGAAGAGGTATATGTGCATGTGGAGTTTCTGAATTATTAGTTATCAATGCAACATGTATAAATATTTGCTGTTTAACGATTTTGAATTAAGACTTATTGTGCCTGTAGGTTGAGTCTATGAATTTCGAACTTTAGAACAAGCAGTTAAAACACAACTTATAATTGAACGTTAAAACGAATTGTAAGTTTATTAGTACGTGCATAGCATACCGTTTTTGTTTCATTCGACGACCTCGTTTAAGATTCCGAGAATAGTTCCTACAGACAAACGAAGCAACTATTAATGCCTTGGAGTGTTTTGACAGAAGGAAATTGTTGGCCGATTTTATTTGACTTTTTTATTATTTGTAGAAGAGTGGTGCCAATCAAATAGAAATATGACTAATTATAAGGCTACTGGGATTTAAAAACTACGTCAAACCCTTGTACAATTCACTGCTTAAATGAGAACTTTTTATTTACATAATGTAATGTATACATTGTAACGTATTACAAAACATGGATACTGTATATCGCTTAATAAAACGCTTGCACAGTGAATCAAAATACAACGTAATGCTATAGTGAATAGTAATTACATTAAATCTGAGGACTCAGAAAATAAAGACAACATTATCTTATATTGTATGTGTATAGACACATGCTTTACTCCTAACTCATACACCATAAACTGTGTGGTTTTGCTGTTATCTTTATTGTTTAGTTTTGAACGACAGATCATTTTTACTGTAAATATCTTACTTGTAATAAATGTTATAGACTTTAAGATATTCGGAACTTCTGCATCCCGCTCGAAAATTGTACCACTATTTTTCATGGATATGCATATGTATATATTCAGGTGTGCATGCGTACTTGCGTATTAAAATCGTATTAATCAGTTATTTGTGTTTTATTATTACTGATATATCGTTTTAGTATACTCACGTTTTCCGTAATCAGACGTAAAAATCCAATTTGCTTTGACACCCCACATTTTAACAGCTAGCTGAATACTGTTTTCTTTTCGTAGTTTAATTTGTTTGATTAATAACTGTATACCTTTTACCCATAATGTAAACACTCCCTTTGTCTTTGAGTGGAACTAACGCTAATATTATATTTTTTTCCACCAATATAACTGCTCAGACCCGTCACTGACTCAAGATACTGATAAAGTGTAATAGCATATTTCCAGTTATTCGAATTTATATCAGCATACCTGGTATATTTCTTTTTGTTGTTTCAAAATCGCAATCGTGGTTTTATGTGCACAGGATGTACACAATATTCATAGTCTTAAAAAATTATTATGATATATATTATGTCAAATCCAATCTGAAACACAATAGTATGCGTTTAATTACCTACTAAAGAATGGATGCAATATGTGCAAAGATTGGCCAAGTCTAACGTATTTTTAAATCAAATATGTTTAAGAAAATATACAAGTCGTTAACACAAAACAATTGTTGGCTGCTTATAAACATAGGTATGGAATTCGTACATTGCAAAATGTCATGCATTGTCAAATGCAGTAGATTACTACATACAATATGCATATTTTGCATTTCTCAGAACCCTAAAAGGAAAGTATCATCTGTCGTATACGCCGTGAAACATGTTATTGTAGAAGATATAATCTTTATCCGTAAGTTTTCCGATGATGTTGTTGTCCCTTCCTTCAGACTATCGAATACAAACATATCAATATCGTTTTCATTAAGACACTGCTGCGCAGCCATTAATAACTCGATAGTAAGATGGGTATTTCTTCTTAACTTGATTTTATCTTTAAAACGCAAGTTTCGTCGACAAATTGAGAGATTTGTTCGTCTTTTTCTGCTGACATATTCTAATGCCAAAATAAATAAGGTAAAGTATTGAAAATAGTCTCGATTAGTGAGTTCAACTCTTAGCAATCAACATAACAATAAATCAGTAATACTAAATGATAAAAAAACATATTTCCTCCATTCACAAACGCTGTGTTTTTAAGTGCCAGGAGCGTCGCTACCTATAGGCCGTGTAGGCCGCGGCCTACACTTTTCCCCAGAAAATCGAAAACAATAAAAATGCGAAAAAATGCAATACAATCAGAGGCGGGGTGGGGGGCAGTGGACATTCAAAACAAAAGGTATGGCTGGTTTTCTCGGAATCTACACGTAGTCTATAGTCTATAACGGAAGAGTGTGAACGGCGAGAGCCCGAATATTGGTAAAGTTTGATGACGCATTCTTTTAGAAATGGAAACTCGCATCTTGGGTTATATAGATCGGCATTTAAGTCAGAAATTGCTAGATGGAGAGTCAGCTGGAGCATGACAGACAGGAAGCAATGAATGTTGATGCAGTCGAAAACAAATCAATCATCTTGCACAAAATGCACGATAGGCATTCCTGTTTATACAGTGCGGGTTTTTGTGATAATAACCATCAATTTCTTGTTACATTAATCTAAGTAAATTGTAATGATTTATTCTTGCTAATTAAATTAAATCCGCTCCAACCGTTGTTTATACTATCCCCCTATTACTGGACAAGCACACGGTAGATACTCCTCATCTTCTCACATTCCCATACACCCATTACCTAATGTTCTCGGTTATAGGTTTGTATAGGATGAAGATAGGTCTGTTATATTCACTTACTATGAAAACCAAAGGTATAAAGCCACTTAAGATGTTTAAATTGATATCTTTGCTGGCAATTATTCTTCTAAGGGAGGAGATGTACACAAAAATCCTGGTCAAGATACCTCTTTTTGTACATCCTCTACAATTTCAACAACTGATGCATTTAAAAACCATCTGAAAATTGTCCACTATAACTTTCAGCGCTTCGTCGATAAAAAAGATGTCTTATATGCTGATCCTTATGGCTTCCATATATTAGCTTTTACTGAAACAGCTGACACCACTGATTTACTATTCCCATCATACCATTCGTCGTTTAGAAGGGATATACCAACTGATCCCCATGGGGGTATTTTCATATATGTTAAATCTGATTTTTGTTCGAGCGTCCAGACCTTTGAACTGACGATGTCGAATGTATTAGGGTTGAACTACGAATCAAGGGTAGGCGTATTTGTTTCGGTTCTTTCTATAGATCACCTCTGCTTCTAACATTTTGGAATGCATAAGTGATTCTATTTCGCTCGCTGTTGACACTGGCATCAAAGATATTGTTATCACTGGTGATTTCAACCTTGACTTGAATAAACATCTGTGTAAGAGCAAACTAGATTCCCTTCTGTTACAGGTCTCAGTTGATCAATGAACCAACTCATTTCACATAAACTGCTGAATCTATTTTAGACCTATTTAAAAGGTCGCGGTGGCGTAGTTGATATGGTGTCTGCCTAGCGATTGGGAGGTCCCGGGTTCGATCCCCAGTCTTAAATCGTTCTCAAGATCTCCCCCAAAGATACCAGTACTAGTTCTACCCAGGAAACGGACTCGAGAGTGTCTCTATAAGCCTTAGGCTTTTGATGCAATCGGGCTAAAATAAATAGGTTTAAACTAAACTATTGAGAGTGTTAAACAGTGGAGTTGGAGAACCTATTCTTGAGCAACAAGTTCGCTTACTGTGTTCTAAACTTCATCAGAGGACCTGGGTCGAATTTTAAGTGTAAAGTTTGGAAATAAAAATATGGCAAATTTAATACATTAAGAGACCTTGTTAAAAACTGTGATTGAAATAATTGCTTTGACGACAATATTGATACATATACTACACAATTCACACATCAGCTTATGTCCTTCTGTGACATGACTATTCAATCTAAAAGTTTTAGTAATCGAGCAGCTGATCCTTCATGGCCTCATAACAATATACGTAAGGACATACGTCAAACAAGAAAGCAAAAGCTACAAATTTAGACAAACATTGGCTCTTTTATCGACAGCAGCGTAACTATTTTAATGCTCCGGTCAAATCGGCGAACACAGTCCTCTTTGATACCCTTGCTAAGACAATATCATAAACATAATTCCTTCTTGAAACTCTTAAAGAAATTCGCGACACATAACTCATAAGTTAACGAGCTGCCTCCGTTAACTCATAGTGGAATCATTTACGAGTCACAGATTGATAAAGAAACATACTAAATTCCTTTTTCCAATCTCAATCTACTCTAACTACACATATATATTCTTTAAATTCTCAAGTGCCTGACTGTCCTATTTTAGAAGATTTCATCGATTGCTCAAAGATGTCATAGATTCCATCAAAATTGTAAAAACTGGATAGGCTTCTGGACCGGACCAAAAAAGCAATAAAGTATTGACAGCAATTGCAGTTGATATAAATGGTCCACTCCAAAATCTTTTCAATTATTTTCTTCGCGTTGGGAATGTACCGTTGAGCTGGAAAGCAGTAAATGTATGTGCAATTCATAAAAAGTCAGATCATCAGGATGTGGGTAACTAGCGACCAATTTCTCTACTAGAAAGAATCTTACATAAATATATATTTAATCATCATAGGGCTACAACCTTCATCACCTCCTTTCAATCTGGTTTCATTCCAAAGTATTCCACTGCCAATCAATTAGTCTCTGTATACTACTCTTTTTTGATAAGCTCTTGATGATCTAATTCGTTACCTATTACTGTTGGTGTTCCCCATGGGTCCATACTAGGGCCCCTCCTCTTTCTTGTATACATTAATGACATAGTTCGAGATATTCATTCTTTCCTACGACTGTTTGCACATGATACTGCGCTATACATAATTGTCGATAATCCGGTTGATGCTGCTACTCATCTAAATTCCAGTTTGACAAAATCCATTATTGGGCAGATAAGTGGTTGGTTACGTTCAATTCCTCGTAAATCGAATATCCTACATTTGTAGTGTAATCGTCCAATTTATTCTCCACTGTTACTTAATGATTGCCAAATCAATGAAGAAACGTCTCATAAACATCTCGGTTTGAGCTTTTCAAATTCATGTTCCTGGCATGACCATATTGAATCAATTAACAAAAAGGCGTGGCAAAAAATCAACCTAATGAGATCTTTGAAGTTCACACTCGATCGAAAGTCCCTTCTTACTATATATACAGCATTTATTAGATCTATTATTGAATATTCTGACGTTGCCTGGGACAATATTACTACTCAAGAATAAATTGAACTTGCACAGATACAACAAGAAGCAGCAAGACTTTATGACAGTAAAAAACTTATTCTTAAAACACAATCAAACTTATTCTATAAACAAAAGCCTAAAGTACTATCAAATATGAGAAAGTCGAATGTCCAGCACCCGTACGCAAAGCGCTTGTTTATCTCATCTGAGCACACGTGCTTATTGTGAGCTTTTGTGATCGACTTGTTTCTGTCCTCCGGCGTGCATTGTGTGTCTTGCATCAACAGTTTCGTTTAAACAACATCTCCTGAACTGATTGGCAGATTTTCATCAATTTTCCCAGGAATAATCATTGAGCGACCCTCTATCAAATTTGTTCAAATCGTTTCGGGTCACTGCATATGTAGGTCACCAGAGTTAGAATTATATTTTATAAATGAAAACTAAAAATCTCCACTGAAACCGCAGGGCCCAGATGTTTAGTATTTGGTAAGTAATATTGCAGTCCTCTGAAAAGATTGTTCAAATTATGCCCCAGGGTTTAAAAAAAGCCACGACCCGGGCATTATATGGACTTGTTTGATCTTCATACTCATGTGAGCATGTGGCTGTATTGCTTTGATCGATTAGATTCATTTATGTGATATTTACTGAAAGGGGGTGCTTTGTTCATGTTTTATAAATGATATGTTCTTACAAAAATAATGGTACCTACTTCGTTTGAGGAGCTGCTTGCATTCATAACAGGAGCAGACAAGGGCCCAGTGCTTGGATTCCAGAAATGCATTAGCATAATGTTCTACAATCGAAAAGAGAATGTCTGCCGCATGCCGTTTGTTTCCACATGTGGACTGCAGATTTCGCTGTCACGAGTGGTCATTGAACCTAAAATTCTTTCAGAATTGTTACTGAGAAGTGTGAAAGAATCACATGGTTTTCTGAAAGTGTAAATTCATGAGATTTGTATGCATCATCATTATACCCCCCTACCAGTAGGTGGGGGGGGGGGGGGGCTATATAGGAATCACTTTGTCTTATATTCGCCGAATAGTTCGAGCTATACTACTCACCCGTTTGTAAGCATGCAACATGTCCTCATCTCTGTACTACTACAGATATTCTACAGAAACATCACACATGCATTCGGGGTCATTATATGAGGTCACTGACTAAGGCCCATAACTCGGACCTGCAATTTAGCAGAATTATGCCCCTCTTTGTACTTTAGAGAATCAGGATTAAGTGTGCGTGCATCAACTTCATATCTCTATATCTACTACAGAAATTCAATTGAAACGTCACACATGCCTTCAGCATCATTATATAAAATCACTTGCCAAGACCCATAATTTTACCAGTAATTTAGCAGAATTCTGCCCTTTTTGTACTTACAAAAGTCATGTTAAGTTTTACGTGCAAGAGAAAATGCAGGTTCAGGTTTGCGGGCAATATCTCTGTAACTACTACAGATATTCAATTGAAACTGTGCACTTTAACCCCTTGTTGTAGTTAGAAAATTATAAAATCCAGGTTAATGTTTGTGTGCAACAACTCCATATCTCTACAACTACTACAGATATTCAATTGAGACTTCACAAATGTCTTCAGGGTCATTATATAAGTTCACTGACCAAGGACCGTAACTCTGACCCGCAATTTAGCAGAATTATGCCCCTGTTTGTACTTAGAAAATTCAAGTTAAGGTTTGCGTGCAGTAAGTTTATACCTGTAACTACTATATATATTCAATTGAAATTTCACACATGTCTTCGGAGTCATTATGTAAGGTCACTGACCAAGGCCTATTACTCTAAGCAATTTAGCTGAATTATACACCTATTGAAAAAATTTATATTAAGGTTTGCGTGGAAGTTAATATTTCTGTAACTACTACAGATATTCAACTGAAACTTCACACGTCTTCAGGGTCATAATATAAGGGCATTGGTCAATGCCCATAACTGTGATAAGCATTTTAGCAGAATTATGCCCCTTTTTATACTTATAAATATTCGTACTTATAAATATTCAGGTTAAAGTTTGCGTGCAAGTACATATCTCTGTAACTACTACATATATTCCATTGAAATTTTTCATGGCCATGATGTAAAGCCACTGATAGAATATATATACTATCAAAGCGGAGTGAATAGTCGAGAACGCTGTCCTGGGACAGCTCTTTGTTTTTTTGCAATCATTATGAAACTTTAGAAAAAAGTTAGTAATTAATAATTAAATAACATAAATGAAGGTTTGAATTGTTCTTTTGTTAAAGTGTTAAAGAAGTTGTTAATAATCCCTAGTCCACATATTTTTCTAATATAATTCTTCAAGTTATGAACTTTAACTTGATATTTCTAATCTTTTTGGCCACGTTCCTGTCAATTAGCATACTTTAATCCGTAAAGTAGAGAAAATTTCTCAGCTCTAAGCGGAGGATAGTGTTTTAGACTTTGAATCACAATAACTGTGGTTCGAATCCAGCCAAAATCTTTCTTTTTTATAATTATTTTCACTTCAACATCACTTTTTATCGTGACATTTATTTTTTTATTGATTTTTCTTAGTTTAATTATTGTATCTACATAACAATGCATACACGCTCGCAGTATCGATGCAGTTCTAGTCTGTTTCAGAATCGAGATTAATGATGCGATTCCTTGTATAACGTCAGCGAAATGATCAATTAAATAAATTAAAATAAATACAAAATAAATAAATGAATAAATTAAAAGTGCCTGTTCCGGGATTCGAACACAAAACATAATGCTTACACATTTTGCGTACGTACCACTGCAGTATTAAATGTTACGTAGTAAGCATTTAATCCATAAATATTCATGTCTGAGTCTCCTAACTGGGTAAGTAGCTTAAAAAGGATTTACGAAAATACACGGAATATTCATGAGCGCCAGGTCAATAAAATCGCACAATATATTCAAATAGTGTGGTCCTGTGTTATGTGTCAGACTAAGAGATATTGAATAAATCAATATCTCTTAGTCTGACACATAACACAGGACCACACTATAACTTGATCTTAGGCTTATAGATATTAATTATTTTTTTAATGCCATAAAAGCAGGTTGGGTAAAACGATTCCTAGATATAAACAATCACGGCAAATGGAAACTCTTACTTCAGGCAAAACTTAAAAATGTCGGTACCAATCTAATATTTGAAAGTAATTTAGACGAATCTATAATACAAAACGTCAGTAAAGAAAATATTTTCTTGAAAGATATTCTTACTTCTTGGCAAAATATAAAGTATCAATATAATTTTTAACAAAGTAATTCTCCGATATGCAAAACGTCATATGGAATAAAAAGGATATCAACATTAATAATAAATCTGTTTTCTATGCAAAATGGTTTAACAATGGAATAAAAACAATCGAGCACAAAAATAAATACTATACCTTTGGAGAAATGCATTATTTGTATAACATTGACTCAAATGAATTTTAAAACTACTATTCACTAGTATCTGCGATCCCAAAAGAATATAAATCAATACTACATACACACGGCATTTATACGATTACTATGAAAGTGAAAACTTTTCGTGACGTTATTGAAAATGCTAAACAAATAAACATATAAATATATACAGTAAAAAACAGAAAGTCAAAATGATAACTGTACTGAAATAAAATTGAAAAACTGTTTGAATTTACAAGAAAACACTGACTGGAGAACGATATATACAATTCCTTTTAAGTCTTATTTAGAGTTGTGTCAACAAATAAATTCCAAACAAAATGTGGATTGGAAGCTTGTAGTTTGGGTGATTTTTGCCAAGCAAACGTTGAAACAATTGACCACTTATTTTGGTAATGTAATTATAACAAAGAGTTAAGGACAAAACTACAATCCTTTTTAAAACAAGTGAATATTGAAACTAAAATAAACAAAGAAATTGGCTTTTTGTGATTAACTGAAAAAAATATATACAGCGTTGTTCTAAATGTTATCATTATTTTAATGAAAGTATTCATATTTAACATGAAAATTAAAAAAAGCACTCCAAACTTCAACATTTTTCTTAACTATATGAAATTAAAAATACAGACCGAAGCAGAAATCGCTCTCATCAAAAACAAATACGAAAAACATAACCAAAAATGGATCCACTTAAATCAATAATTATTTTACCAATATTACTTAGATTTATCAACAAAATACTATAACAGTGCCCATTTATTGAAAAATAGTATAATTTCATACATTTTTATGTCAACCTTATCTGTATCTTCCAAATACTTGAAAACAACACATAAATGTATTTTAATTCTGTAATATGTACATATAAAATGTCCAAAAAGGTATTTTTAACATGTAATTTTTAACACACGGTATGTATAGTTTGTGTGTGCGTGTGTGTATGTGTGCGTACGTGTGCGTGCGTGTGTGTTTGTGTATAAGTATATGTATGAATGTATCTTGATTTTGAATTAATTTTGTGACAACAATATTGTTTAACTTGTTTATGCTTTCAGTTATTATTTATGAGTGAATTACAATGTTTCTATATATATTTATGTACTAATCCTGTCTGAATGAATGAACTACTAGTATATATTTGATGCTACACATATTTATGTATACTATCGTAATTGTTTGCAATGCAAATGTCATTTATGGAATATAAAATGAGAAACACATTTATAATATCACCCACGTCTATGCCAGGACGTTTGTTTCTGGAAAGCACGCACCAAGACTTTCCGTAATACCTGCGTCAAGACAAAAGACACTCAGCGCAATAATAATACCACTTTATTATTTGATCTATTCTAGGATGCGCACTAAAAGTTGATTATTATACATTATGTTATAACTTGTTATTATTTATATTATTTTTGAATAATATTATATATTAATATTATAATAAAACACGTTACCTTTCCATAGTTGGCGGCATTAACGATCTGTTCTATGGGAACGAGTTGAAGAATCATCCCGTAGCGATTGACGAAGAAGATGAACATCTGCTTGCCAGATGCCTTAGTAACCTTCGCTTTTTTGGTCGTCGTAGATCCGGCCGTTTTGCACTGCTTTGCATGTTTGATTTGACATAAATAATGTTTGGTTTCCGTATAACACGTAAATAATAAACAAACAATTGTTTCTGAAATGTTTTCATTAAAATATATTAAGCAATAAATAAAATACCAGGCCATTTCGGTTTATTCAGGATCACCTCTCGTATACATAATATACGCATTATGAGATTGTAGATAAAACTGATTTCGCGACGTACGAATCATATGAAATCTAAGCTCTGAGGGCACTGCGGTTGTTCGCTATTGCGTAACATAAGGCATAATTCAGAAAGTTCAATTTTGAGATTAAACGCAACAGTTGACTACATATATATTTAAAAATATTCTTGTCAGTAACCACTGGTTTGCTTACCAAGTAATTTTACTGAAATGTTCTTTTGGTGGCCCTCTAAGAAAGTACTTCAAATTATTTTGATTCGTTAAAAATATGGCTGACAGAGGGCGGTGCCTTTTTTTCTTATATTACCATATTGAACATTTTTAAAATCCTCTTGTCATGAACCACTGGTTGGATTTCGATTCGATTTAACAGAAAGGTTCATTTGATGGGTGACTTTAATCTACCAAATGCCTTCATATTATTTGGATACAATGAACACATGGCTTTCAGTGGTCCATCATTGACGTCAGTTTTCAACTTTTACGTCACCTCTGAACATGCTTTAAAAGTTTTACAAACCATAACGATTCATTAAACACTGGTGAGCGAGTGCCTTCCCTATTGTTAACATGCCAAATAAAAAGCCTAAACACTAAAACATGAATCGAAAAAAAGCGAAATGAATATGTTAGAGTTAAACAATGTATCAATGACTACGAACGCTGCATAGGGTACTTGTTTCTTTTGAGATTTTGCTCTAAATCCTACATTGAAGCTGTGAAATACTCGACTATGTTGAGTTTTTTAAACACATATTATGTTCTTATCACATTCTTCGTTAAAATAATTAGCATTTAGCAAAGGTTAATGATATTCAAAACGGCACTTCTTACTTCTGCGTAGGCGCATCAGACTGACTTAAGATCATAGCGATTGAGACCATCGACCTTCAAAATTCAGTACATATTGTTGTTCTGCGAACTACTAAAAATGACTCTAGACACCATTCTAACTATTTGCGCTTTAATATATTATAACAAATATGTGTGCAAACTATGGTTATATAAGATATTCACTATCATGAGGTCAAATGTAAACAAGCCGATTGACAAAGAAACACGACCTTAATTATACAACACTGTTTCCTTCAGACTACGTAAACGTTTACTATTACGAGTATATGAAAGTACATTCTTTGAAGCTTGAGGTCCTTTTCGTAGACATAATCCCTTACTGTCTGATCTGACTTCCGGAAGTTCTGACGATCCAAGGAAAGGTTCGGTACACGCAAAACTGTCGCAAACATTGGAAGCAACATCCATTGATGATGAAGGTATTATCATTCTTCGAGTTCATTATTATTTTTTAATTAAAAAAACGTATATGTTTAAGGTATGACTCAAATTCTACGATGTTTTCTGGCTTCTAGAAAATCTCATACGTAAAATGCATTACGAGTACTATATTACTAATATCAGGCGTCGGATAACACAGTGATTAAGAACCGCCATTCACAAATAATGAAATTTAAGGCGCACGCAACAAGGTTGTTATGGACATATAAGCTTAATGGATTTGTATTACTAATATTAAGGTCATGAGACTATGTATCTAAAATAACCTGAACTATTTCAACAGGAAACACAGGCATTGGAAGTGACTGGTATGAAAATGAACCGGTAAGAAGACGCATGTTGTGTGAACATTGACAAAAATGCCATAGGTCCGTTACCCGCTCTCATGTGCAATAAAAGCTCATCAATTTATGGTGTACTAATTATAGCCTTCACCAAGAAGGTTATACTATTGAAATGAGCTGCCTCTGCTATGGTCTGCGCTTTCCGATTGCTTTCTTGTTTTGTATGTGATTATGCCGTTTTGCAATCTCACTAAAGTAAATAGTATTCTAGCGTTTTTGTGGATATGATGAATAATCAGACACAAATCTTTGTATTACCCTCATTCTCTTAAACTGACACTTTTACTAATCAGATATCAGAAGCAGAGATTGCCGAGTATGAGAAACTTATGAACGAATGCGGTTACAACGCCCTTATCCAGAAACTATATAAAGCCAAACGCGAATGGAGAAAATAAACTATTAACATCGCCATAACAGGTGAGGCTGGTACAGGCAAATCTACGTCTTTACGGGGCTTGAAGGCAGACGATAACGGTGCAGCTTAGACTGGATGTACAGAAACAACAACGGAGGTGATATGTTATCCACACACACAAAATCCGACCTACAAATCTGGGATCTTCCGGGTGTTGGTACGCCAAATTTTACGTGCGACAAGTATTGTAAAACGGTCGATTTTCAAGATTATGACTTTGTGCTGCTTGTTTCAAGTTCGCGTTTTAAGGGAAACGACATGTGGTTGGCTAAGAAAATAATGGAATGTAGACCAAACACGAACTTGATGTTTATAAGAACAAAAATGGACAACTACTTGGATACTTTTCGGCAAGAAAGGCGAAAACCTTTAAATCCAGGAGAAAGTACTATGTTGTTAAGGAAAATTAAGGAAGAGTGTATTGATCACCTTGGACTGACAGGAATAAAATACCACAAAGTTGTCCTGTTAAATGGCCATAAAACTGGTATGTTTTTATTTTAATAAATTTAACATAATGTTAATCGAAACTGTGTCCGAATTGAAGCGAGATGCAATAATACTTTCTTTAACCACCCATAGTCATAAAATACTTGAGAAAAAGATTTAAGTTCTAAGGAAACAAATTCCCCAAAACTCAAAGTTTGCTGCAGTACAAGCTGCGTTTTCAAATCGCGGCAACGCTGAACGGATGGAGTTAAAGATCCTACTGGATGGAGGGCGCTTATACGCAAAGCAACTTGGAATTAGCTCAGAATCATTGGCTCTCGTTGCAAAAAAAAAAAGATGTCAGTGAGCTAAAACAAAAGATCCATATGGAAACGCCAGTCTCATTGGCATCCGAAAAGAGTTTTTTTTTACAATATTACAAACGCTATGACAAATTTCAAGTGAATTTGTTGCATACAATTCCAGTGGTCGGTTTTCAGGAAAAAGTCCGATAGATTCAGAACCAATGTACAGCTGTTTTCCAAAACATATTAGAACTTTGCAAATTGGAAAGTAAGAAACTACAAACTCAAATGGCACTTTGGTCACACATGGATACTGAAGAGAAAAAAATGTGTCAACTGGAAAGTCAGAAACTACAATTCCAATGTGCAATCTACTGAAAAGTGAAACAACAAATGAACAGCTGTTCTCAAATATACTTTAAATTTTAAATCGGAAAGTACCGAACTACAAACTCAAATTAAACGATGGTCAAACGTAGATACTGAATAGTAAATAGACCAAGCACAGCTTTACTCAAAATATGTTATAACTTTCTAAATTGGAAAGTAAGAAATTATAAACTGAAATTGCAAGTCAGTGAATGTCGAAAACAATAACAATGAACAACTGTATCAAAACATGCTAGACAATTATAAATCCGAGGTTACAGACCCAAATTGCACTCTGGTCGTAAACGAGTACTGTATAGTTTATTGGATTCTATGGACAATGAAACTGTGTTACCAAATGCTAGAAATTTGTTAATCGAAAGTTAGATACTACAAATGCAAATTACACTCTGGTCGTACATGAATTCTGCATAAATTTATTAGATTTTAGGGACACGGGCTCTGTGAGATCTGTAATGTAATGTAGTTCTGGAATACAATTACAAACACATTTTCTTGCTGCAAAAGACTCCTTCAATATTGAGATGCATGTATTTCATGTTGATGACGAGATTTATATTTCACAACTGTAGAGCAAAGCGACTCTGTCCTGTTACAAGGTGCGTAATTATTAAGGTAAGAAATGCTGTTATTACGAGTAATAATAATTATTTCGCATAATAATAATTAATTAATTTTAAACACGAACTGCCTTCAAGAAATCTCTTGTATTTTTCGTTCATGTATTTAAGAACAATAGTCTGAATATAGTGGACTACATAATGAATTTTTCGTTTCTTGCCTGTTTTCACGTCTAAGGAGAAATGACTTAAGAATGGTTTAATGTTTTAAAAGACTGTGGCATCAGTACTGCTTCATAGACAGGAATAAGTTTGTCGGTATTTGTTAATAGCATCCTTATCTTCACTGGATTACTTCCGGATTATATATATCACTGCAATCAACGCATATGTTTACACAGACATAGTATTGGCATTGGTGTTAGTTATGTATATGAACTATTTTATATCACATTTTTAAACTGATCATGATCTATAGACGCTTGTAATAAATAAATCTTTAACGAAAAGATAAGCAAGTGATTTTGAATTGAATCCAACTAAACTGTAAACACAAAAAGATTAAAAACATGCATAACATCAGATCACGTAACACAAACATACGTTTTAATAAAGTAAGTAAAATAGTCTAACTGACTAGAAAGTTTTTAAATAGGGGAAGACATAGGCGGTTAGACTTTAATAACAGTGCATACACCTAAATAAATATCCACCTTAACAAAATACAAATTGAAAACATTTAATGTCAAGGGTCTAGGGTCAAAGAATAAACGTGATGAAGTGTTAAGCTGGCTAAATCAAAAGGCATTTTCTATAGTACCTCTACAAGAAATTCACTATTTAAATACAAATGACTATCACAACATTTGGGGCGCCTGTTGGACAGGTCAATGTTTTTTAAGCGGAGAAAGTTCCAATAGTAATGGTGTCGGAATCCTAATAAATAAAGCATGCAATTGTAACATCATTAAATAAAAAGAAATCATATCTGGAAGAATGCAATTTATGAAAATACAAATATCAGAAAGCAATATTATGCTTATTAATAAATATATGCGCCAAACAATGATGATATTAATTTTATAACATTTTAGAGAATATCATTAAAGAGCATGAAGATGAAACAATACTTATTGGAGGGGATTTCAAAACTGTTTAAATTACAAAATTGACAAATTAAATGGACGAGATAATTCGAATAAGAAAACATCGGATAAAGTAAATAATATTATAGAAAAGTACGATCTCTGTGATATATTCCGAATAAAACACCCGTTTGAAAAAGTATATACTTGGCATTCCAACACTAACCCGCCAATATTTTGCAGATTGGACTATTTTCTAATATCAAACTATATGTTAAGTTCCATGATTGATTGTCAAATCCAGTCTGGTTATCGTTCTGATCATTCGATAGTAATAAGGAAACTAAATGCAAATAATTATGAAAAAGGTCCGAGATATTATAATTTGAATAACACTGTATTACTAGATACAGAATATCAATCAAAAAATAGAGATGCTATAAACGAAGTTGTTGAATTTAATCGGGAAGCGAATCCAAATATTATATGGGAGTTAATGAAAGGAAGAATACGTGATAAAACTGTCAAATATTCAAGCCATAAAAGGAAAATAAACGAAAAAAAAAGAAAATGAAATCCTACAAAATATTAAAACCATAGAAAATCAGCTAGCAAATAATCCCAACGAAAATAAACTCTTGGAACAACTGGAGAAAAATAAACAATTACTAAATGAATTTACCAATAATAAAATTAAAGGTTATATCTCAAGAAGTAAGGCTGAATGGGTTGAAGGTGCAGAAAAAAAACACTAAATACTTTGCTAATCTAGAAAAATATAACTCCGAAAAGAAAATTATCAAACAAATTAAAATATACGAAAAGAAAATAGAAGACCACCCAGACAAAATTTTGCAACATATTATGGATTTGTTTCAAACCTTGTATAAAAAAGACTGAAATATTGAGGATTGCAATAAATCTATATTCTTTGAAAATAATGTAACAGTTATCAGTAATGACATCAATATTGAAACACCAGATTATCTTACAGAAGTTGAATGTGAAGAAGCTTTAAAAGAAATGAAAAATAGCAAAAGCCCGGGATCTTATGGCTTAACAGCAGACTTTTATAAAATATTTTGGAGGGATATAAAAAGTACTTAGTTAATTCTTTAAACTATTCTTATGACATAGGAACCTTTACAGAAATTCAGAAACAAAGTTTAATTTCTTTACTATCAAAAGGTGACAAAGATCTGTTATCTTTAAACAACTGGAAACCAATTTCTTTACTTAATGTAGACTATAAAATAGCCCCAACGTCAATTGCTAATAAAATAAAAAAACATTTGCCAAATATAATTGGTGCTGATCAAACTGGGTTTGTAAAAGGAAGATACATAGGAGAAAATATAAGATGCCTGCAAGAAGTAATCGATAAAGTAAATAAATACAATGAAAACGGATTAATATTTTTTTCAGACTTTCATAAAGCTTTTGATAGTCTCGATCACGGTTTCATGAAAAATAGTTTGATAAAATTTGGCTTTAAGACATCAATAATTAAGTGGGTTGATTTGTTTTACAAAGAGGGAAAGTCATGTATAACAAACAACGGTCATTTTTCTGAATACTTTAACATAAAAATAAATAATATTGAACTAAAACAAACCTTGTTCGCTGACGATGCTTGTTTTATTCTAGATGGAACCAGATCATCATTCGAAACCCCTATTAGCACCCTTGACAATTTTTCAAACATATAAGGTCTTAAACTGAATAAAAGTAAATGCCCTGTCTTACGAATTGGACAAGTGAAATTTTTGGACACTATATTTTGTAAGAAACATAAATTCATTTGGACATCAGAAGCAGCCAAAAACACTAGAAATTACATTTATGAATGACACACGGGAAATGACAGATATCAATATTCAGCCAACAATCGAAGAATTTAAACAATGCCTTGCTAAATGGCGAAAATGGAAACTAAATTTAATAGGAAAGATAACTGTTCTTAAAAGCTTTGCGTTTCCGAAACTCATATACCCATTAACAGTTTTAAACAACAACGAATATCAAACCATCAAAGATATAAAGGAATCGATGTTCTCATTTTTGTGGGATAACAAACCAGACAAAATTGCACATGATGAAATAGACCAAAATTATAAAAATGGGGGTCTAAAAATGATCGATCTTGAAAATTTCATAGCCGCGCTCAAATCAAGCTGGATCAAAAGGATGCTGTTCCAACAAAATTCAAAATGGGCGAACATTTACAGTGACATGCTAAAGGATTGTGGTAATTTCTTTATTTTCAAATGTAATCTAAAATCATCTAATGTTAACGGTTTGAAATTAAAATCAACATTGCTGTCGGAATGTTTGAAAGGATGGTGCCTGTCAAATTAAAACGAAAACCAGGTAGTCATTGGAAAAGAAATATTGTGGAATAATGCGAACATTACAACCTTAAATAAAACTGTTTTTTATAAAACATCGTTTAAGCGAGGCATTACACAAATGGAACATATTTTTAACTACAGAAACAAACGCTTTTATAACTTCCGGGAACTTCAAGTTTTATATGGTTTGCCTGGTTCTGATTTCTTAAAATATCATACCCTAGTAGCCTGTATATCAGCGCATTGGAAAGATCGATTGCACAATGAAGATATATCATATACACCACCCAGTTACTTAATTGATAAAATTACACCAACAACAAAAATGTGTTGTTTTGTAAATAATATTTTAATCACGAAAACTCAAGTGCAGAACAACAAACAAGAACAAAAATGGGAAAATCTTTTTCTTAAAAAGCTTAATTGGCAAAAAATATTCACTTACTATTTACACATCACTATCAATACCTCCTCAAGATCATTTCAGTATGAGTTTTTAATGAATATTGTTCCTAACAATCAAAAACTCTTTAAATACAGAATGGTAGAATCTAGTCTTTGTGATATATGCTCAATGTCAGTGGAATCAAATAGGCATTTGTTTTAGGATTGTCGTAGAGTCCACAATTTTTTGGATCCAAATCATGAATTAGAAAAAAAAAATAAACTTAATATTACAGACTTCAATCTTTCTTATGAATGTATTTCACTCTGTAATATTTTTATAGTTAACAGGAATTATTCGAACTGTGTTAGCTTTGTTGTATTACTAGGAAAATATTTTATATTCAAATGTAATACCAACGATGTCCACCAATGTTTGAATGATTTATAGATTATTTTAAGTACAAACTGAAAATAGAAGAGTTGATTGCTGTATGGAAAGGCAAACATGAGCAACACGAAAATAAGTGGCACAATTTTGTAATGTAACCCCTGTCATCTTTTTCTTTGTTTAATATTCTTGTTTACAGATTATTATGATTTGTGTTTTGTGTAACCCACTACCACTGTTACTCACTCCATACTTATCATCATTATCATCTCTCATTCACTATTTCATCATTATTGTGTGTATTTACAGCGTTTTCGTGTAGTATGTCTTTACTTTAACTTTGGTGTACATGAATGTTGTAAATGCAATATTGGAACACATAAATTGTAAAAACGAATTCAAATGAGACACAAATTTACAATAATTATTACAGCGGCTAAGTTTAATGGACAACACATAATCATTTTTATTTTTATGTTGCTATTAAAGATTAAATCATGTTTAAAATGTTTCTCCAATTTAACACGTTGCTATGTACTTCATGTATGTTTTCCCGTTTGTTTAATTCTCAAGACTGACATATCATTCCCGCATACAGCGCCGTTGTACGAGCAAGTGTTGACTCTTAATTAGTAAAGCAATATACATGTAGTCAAAAGCATTGCGTTATATTTTGAAAGACTTATAACACATTTGCGATGAATAACTATTGCTCAATCTAATTAAAATCATTTCCAGTCTGACGCTACTATATTATCCGTTGACTGGATCTGATGACTTAACATTAGGGGTCACGTGCACATGACCTTTTACGGAGCCAATCAAACTGTTGCCTTCAAAATGTTGTGGTAAAACTTCATATTAAAACCACAAATACTCTGCACGAAATTAAAGTGAACTTTGGATATTTTCTCGCCTAAGGTACCACTATATACATTGTTTTCCCCGTGAACATTAACTGTAAATGATTTATTCCCGAGGATCAGTTGGAAACGCATCACTGTTTAAAAACCATGGCCAAACTTTGCTGTGCAAAAAGCAATTTGATTGGGCGTTGCAGGGCTGATATTGTTTTGTTCGGAAGGTCATTTGAACGTGACCTGTTATACGATGTCTACAGGGCATCACAACGTTAGGATTTGATTTTAATGAGATTAAATTATTGCTTTTAATACCAGGATGCTCCTGTAAAGGCATTGAGTCAATTCATATGAATAAGTATATAGGCGTTTATTTTATCGTGAATATATACATGTATGCTGTATTTGTACAAAGATACGTTTACATTTATTGCGCGTTTGCATTTGTGGTATTTGGACTAAAGTTTTGTTTGTGTATGTTGCAAGCTACTGCTTATTTGAAGTAATAATTATTAGGCGTTAGTTGCATCTTGTATATATACATGCACATTGTATTTGTACAAAGGCACGTTTGCATGTGTGGTGCGTTTTCATTTGTTGTATTTGTACTTAAGCCTAGATGTAATGTTCTGCACATGACTTGTATTTTAATTTAAGAGTGGTCGTAGAGTTTATTTAATGAATGGTCATAGAAACAATATTTTCACGAGTGGCGCAGCGAATGAAATAAAATACGATCTTACACTGTATTAAACAAATTTTCTTTTTATTTCATTCTTTTGAACGATAAATAAAAGAAATTGCACGATATATGCTGAAGCGTCACATGTTTTGTGTATTGTAACGTCATAAATATGACGTCATTACGATTCCAAAAGTGTCGATCACTGTTATGGTGGTAAATAGTGACACTATTACTGCGTCGTAGTCGCTTAATTATATTTGTTTTGAATTAAATTATGTGTTTGCTGTAGTTTAAAAAGGTTGATGTGTAAATTGACGATTATTCTCATACTTAAAACAATAAGCATAAAAACAAAGTCAAAAGTAATTCTATATAATGCAGAGTGAAATGATCGGGTTATCGTTCATGAGAATACTCCATTTATTCAGCGCATAACATGAAATAATACACAATATTTAATTATGCGTATTCAAACTGAGCGATGAGTGTGGGCATATTTTCTACAGAAAGAAAACGCTGAATACCAACGCTGTGTACAGGGTACTAAAACTTCATACACCTGATTCTGCGTGACAATCAAGGGACCAAGATTAGATCTACTACTAACACAGACGTACTTGCATTGTAATTGAATAAGCTGTTTGTGTATTGGATTTAATGTTTAGTCCTGTTTCAAGTCAGGTACTCGTAGCTGATAAATTAGACTGAATAAAACACACATAGTTCTACTCATCGTCTATATTGTTTCGCTATGTCTGTCATTTGTACCCATTACTTTTTATCGAAGAAAACGCTGAATACAAAAAATTGTTCAGCTGAAACTCTCCTGTGTAATTAAATACCACTCCTAGATAGTAAGTAGCTTTCATAAAGGTTTTATGAACTTGATGAACTCGCGAGATGATGTTTACTATCACTGTGACAGTCTCTGCTATGTATTTTCACAGATTTACAAATGTATTAACTTTCTACTTTAACATTTCTAATTCGCAACACAAAGCAAAAATATAACACTATGAAAACATTACTACCTTGAAAAATACTACCTACATAATTTGTTTTACTTTAACTATACTCTAGTGTATGTCTCATTTTACTAAACAATGCTAGAAAATTAATAAACCAAATCGATGTCTTGGTCAACGGAATTACCGATATTTTATTTCCAAATTTAAAAAAAATGTTTGTGAAAAATGCTCTGCTTATAAAGCTGCAAAGTTTTTATTTTTTCGACGATTTTTCATTTTTGTGTGGCATAGAAGAAGAGTACACACGGTATTAATACTACAAGAAAGTGTTTCAAATGTTTTTTATTATTATTTATTCATCATAATACTGTATGTACCGCGATAAATTCAAAGCAGTTTGCCAATAATGTAACTAAATAATTTACATTATTTTACTATGTTTTATAATTAACGTGGTCTTACAAATGTTTTTTTATAAAATAAAGTGATTGGTATTAATGGATACTCGTTATGTAAATACAACAAAATAACGTATATTGTTACATATTTTCAAATACTATACATTTGTATGTGAAACTGTTGAAAGCTGATATATTACATGTGTTATTATTCCACCACCGTGACCCAGATAACTTGCCCTGTAATACAATTTTTCAAAAACAGAAGAATTGAAAAGTTGCATGCAGTTAGACCCAGAATACATATACATAATTTTCACTGTATGCAGCAGTCAGTATGGATTTAACGCACACACTGCACTTAGTCTAAATGCCGTATTTTATAATTTATTTTCGAAGTATTTTGGATTTCAAAACAAATTAAGTGTATCTTGTTTGCTGCCCCCAAATCATGTCGAAATACACATATACATATTGTCTGTGCTTTTGTGTTGTATAACAAGTCCATAAAAGGAGGCTTAATGTCGACGGCTCGTGAAAATTACGCAGCCAGTCCGGGACTCGAACCAGGGACCTCTCGCTATCTGGGCGAGCGCTATACCGATTGAGTTAACCGGACCGCCTTACACCAATCACCAATCCATGACATTCTCCTCTGCCAAGTTGGAATTTGTCATCGATTTCGAGTCATAGGGAAAAGTATCAATCTGATCCCGACAAACCCACGGACAGGTTCTATGTAGAATTGCTCGTTTCACGGTCCCACGTTGGGCGCCAAATGTCGCCGTGTGGTGATAAGTTTGCAACCAGACCGGTAATCGAACCCGAGACCTCTCGTTTACAGGGCGAGTGCTCTACCGAATGAGCTAACCAAGCCACTTACACAGTTAATCACCAATCCCGTTTTAGTTCGGTACCGTGACCTTCTCCTCTGCCAAGTTGGAATTCGTCCTCGAATTCGAGTCATAGGAAACAGTGTAAACCTGATCCCGACAAACCTATGGAGAGATTCTATAGAAAATTGCTCGTGCCACGGTCCCACGTTGGGCGCTAGATATTGCCGGGTAGTAAAATGTGTGCAGCCAGTTCGGGACTCGAGCCCGGGACCTCTTGCTATCTGGGCTAGCGCTCTACCGAGTGAGCTAACTGGGCTGCCTAAACACCAATCACCAATCCCGTTTTAGTTCGGTACCGTGACATTTCTATTAAATAGAGCTTATAAAATAGTTCGGTTTTGTCTTCGTTTTGCCTATTCATTCGATTGTGAAATAGTTTCCAACCTACAAATCGATGCTGTATCAGGAGATTATATGATAATTATTTGCAACAGTGGTTTTTTCAATGTTAGAAATTATGAGAAAGTAATGTATTGTTAAAAAGTACTAATTATGCATCACTAACACTAAATTAAGAGTCGTACTTACAATAATGAGATGTTCAGCACCTATCCTAAATATTGAAGAAGATAGATATCGAAATATTAATCGTGAAAATAGAAAATGCAATAAATGTGCTATGAATCCTATAGAAAATTAATATCACTTTTTGTTAGTTTGCCCTTTATATATGGAAATTGCGTATTAACATACTTCCCAAGATACTATATCCAATGGCCCACTATAACAAAATGTAACCGCTTGATGTCGTATGATAATGAAGAACTATTAAACATATAGCCACTTTCTTAAGTATGGCTAATGACATGCTTACTGCTCTGTTAACATAACTAAATATGCTTTTCTGTCTTTCTTTTTTTACCTAATGCCACTAAAATTAGTTTTATGCTTTTCTCCAATCATTTATTATTTTCCTTTAATATGCACTGAACATTTTGTCAACAGAGGGAATGACATTTGCTCGCTTTTCTCTGTATTGTGTAATATTCGTATATTAGTCTGTATGTATTGGCCATGTTCTTTTTGAATATGCTAACAAATCTTTGACTTGATTTGACTATCTTATTATTAAAGCATTATTTACATCATCCAATCAGCTGTCGTAATTCATGCCACGTGACCGTCCAATATTTCACCATATTAGACGCGCGAGAGTACAGTATATATTCCGTATTGGATGGTCCGAGTGTAAACATACGATAATGTCAGAGTACTCCAAAAGTGACCAAATATATGGAACTTTTAGTTTTACCTAAATCAATGATGACTCAGATACAAGATCTTCGAAACCATGTTTTAAAATCCAGCAACAATCATTTAAATTCATTGTCATATATTCACAAAGATGTAAACCATGCTAACCTGAAACGCGATCTGTTTTCTAAATCTGGCGGCTGGCTAGAACGCATGCTTTGTGTTAACAAACATTGTCTCCAAACCTATACCCGATTATGAATGTCACCATCCAAAACTATTGTATTATTAAATAAAGCTTAAGTTTATTGATTGTAATTAAAACTGTAACGTTACCAGTACAGAAATAAGGCCAGCAACACGACACACGACAATCCTAGAGTTCAGTGACATCTGGTTTCTGTCTTCACTATACCTTTTGTTTACAGGTAAAATCATTATTCTAGTTCTGAATATCATTGAAACACTTTCAATTAACTGTATAATAATCAATTCGACAACTTGCACCAGGGTGTAATACTGATTTAAACAAACGCGCTGCATACACTTGCTATTGATTATGCCACATTTTTAATATGACACGTCTAAATACAGTATCTACACACTCAAAGTTTACAATTGATCCAAGATCGTGGCTGCTTTCTTTCAAATATTCTTAATATGGAAGTCAGTTGAAATTAAATAACAAATTAGATGTTAGCGAAGGTTACAGAATAAAAGACAAACATGGATACGTGTGTGCAAATTATTGATCACGAAGAACGACATCATATATTATTATTGTGAGCGCGCTGTAGATATTATTTCAATATGAATAATTACATGTACTGAAAAGGAACATTAATCATTGATCGACATTAATGACATTCATTATAAATGCACTAACTTTAAAACATGTATGACTTAATAAGTGCGACTTTTTATGGAAAGTTATTGGTTAGAATAATTAAGTCATATCTCAATGTATCGGGTCATAATTTACAAACATTATTAAACGAAACAGTAATGAAAAGTAATACAATACTACAATATATATTTTGCTTAGTTGATAAAAGGCGTTAAATGGATGATCGTTTTTCGTGCCTATATTATATCAACAACAACAACAACAACGTTTATAGTTTAGTTTATTATCAAGATGAATGAAACGTAGATATATTTGTGTGCTGATTGACAAGAATATCTTTTAACGCCTAGTTTCACTGTTTGGTTTTTAACGCAAATTAATTAGAATCAATACAGTGTTTATTAACAAACAAAAACAGATAGTTGCAAGAGGTGTTTTGGCTTTATTTGGGTTTCTCAGGATGTCGGGGATGTTAATATCTTTATAATAAACGTTAAACATCGGCTGATTGATTGTGCGACTCAAACACGCCATGAAAACATGAATGACTCTTCTAGATGTGATACATACATACAATTCAAAACCCTCCTAAATGTAGAAAGATATTTAAACATTGAATTGCCGTTCCAATATAGACAGTCGTTAGCAAAGTTTCAATGTTCGAGTCTTAGCTTTGCAATTGAATTAGGTAGACAATTTGGAATCCCTAAAACCATAGAATTTGCGATCATTGTCATACAGAAAACAATACCACTATAATAGAAAATGAGTATCATGTATTTTTTGAAGTCCAAAATATGCTGAAATTATACAAAATTATTTGTATAATTGGTATTGTGGTAGAAATAATATTTCCAGTTTCCACAATCTGTTAAAAATGAAAACGAGAATGTTATCAAAAAAATGACCTACTATGTTAATCAGTTAATAAGATATTCAACTGAAACATAACATTACAATGTTATATAGTTATTTAGATATTATTACTGTGTTATTGCATTTATTAATACAACTTTTACGGGGTTTATTTTGTATACATTATATATGTATATAATCATTTGGACAACTCTATGTGCTTTGTATGTTTGTTTTGTAAAATGTTGTATTATGTGCCGGAGGCCTTTCTTTGCAATAAACTTACTTGCTTACTTTGCTCCTTTTAGACTTTCACGACCCCTGCCATTTTAAACAATAAAGAACCGCTATCGCAGATCAGTCCATTGTCGCTTAACATGTGCCTCCGGTTCGGTAATTGACACTGATAAGCGATAAAATAGTGCGGATTAGCGACACAGGAAGACTTTTTGAATCTATATTTTGTTCAACAAACACCCGCGTAGTGAATGCGAATAATCGATTATTCAATGTTTTACCAGTTAACCGCCTTAATAATCGGAAAACTGGTTATTCGTTGCCATCTTAAAAAAACTTATAGTTTTATGATAAAAAGACTGAATAAACTAAAGCTATGTACTTCTATCTGATGTAGGCTATATGTAGCTTCATTATAATTCGGGATGTGAACTTGAATTGTAAAGGACTCTTTGAAAAAAAGTAGATAAATCCCAAAATACATAAACATGAATTAAAAGAATTTACGTGCCAATTTAGTTTGTTTGCTATGTGGACACATCGGTTAACACATTAATTGCCTGTATACAAACACGTGAAAACATAGAAGGGTAGATAGTCAACACGCACTCACCCCCATCCCTCATCGGCTAATGGCTAATGACATGCGTACTGCTGTGATAACATAACTTAATATGCTTTTCTGTCTTTTTTTTTTACCGAATGCCACTAAAATTGGTTCCATGCTTTTCTCCAATCATTTATTATTTTCCTTTAATATGCACTGAACATTTTGTTAATAGAGGGAATGACATTTGCTCGCTTTTCTCTGTATTGTGTAATATTCGTATATTAGTCTGTATGTATTGGCAATGTTCTTTTTGAATATGCTAACAAATCTTTGACTTGACTTGACTATCTTATTATTAAAGCATTATTTACATCATACAATCAGCTGTCGTCATTCATGCCATGTGACCGTCCAATAGTTCACAATATTAGACGCGCGTGCGTGGGGTATATATTCCGTATTGGATGGTCCGAGTATAAACATACGATAATGTCAGAGTACTCCAAAAGTGACCAAATATATGGAACTTTTAGTTTTACCTCGATCAATGATGACTCAGATCCAAGATCTTCGAAAACGTGTTTTAAAATCCAGCAACAATCATTTCAATTCATTGTCATATATTCACATAGATGTAAACCATGCTAACCTGAAACGCGATCTGTTTTCTAAATCTGGCTGGCTACAACGCATGCTTTGTGTTAACAAAAATTGTCTCCAAACCTATACCCGATTATGAATGTGACCTTCCAAAATTATTGTATTATTCACTAAAGCTTAAGTTTATTGATTGTAATTAAAACTGTAACGTAACCAGTACAGAAATAAAGCCAGCAACACGACACACAACAATCCTAGAGTTCAGTGACATCTGGTTTCTGTCTTCACTATACCTTTTGTTTACAGGTAAAATCATTATTCTAGTTCTGAATATCATTGAAACACTTTCAATTAACTGTATAATAATCAATTCGACAACTTGCACCAGGGTGTTATACTGATTTAAACAAACGCGCTGCAGACACTTGCTATTGATTATGCCACATTTTTAATGTGACATGTCTAAATACAGTATCTACACACTCAATGTTTACAAATGATACAAGGTCATGGTTGCTTTCTGTTAAATTTCTTAATATGGAAGTCAGTTGAAATTAAATAACAAATTAGATGTTAGCGAAGTTTACAGAGTAAAAGACAAACATGTATACGTGTGTGCAAATTATTGATCACGAAGAACGACATCATATATTATTATTGTGAGCGCGCTGTCGATATTATCCAAATGGTACAACAATATAAACACGTACATAATAAGCAGATTAGTTAACAATGTTCTGTACAATACGGTGATATAATTTGACTCTTTGACAGATAACATACTCACACTAGACTCGTCCAATACGGTATGTCAGCTGTATATACTCGTCCAATACGGTATGTCAGCTGTATATACTCGTCCAATACGGTATGTCAGCTGTATATACTCGTCCAATACGGTATGTCAGCTGTATATACTCGTCCAATACGGTATGTCAGCTCTATATACTCGTCCAATACGGTATGTCAGCTCTATATACTCGTCCAATACGGTATGTCAGCTGTATATACTCGTCCAATACGGTATGTCAGCTGTATATACTCGTCCAATACGGTATGTCAGCTCTATATACTCGTCCAATACGGTATGTCAGCTCTATATACTCGTCCAATACGGTATGTCAGCTGTATATACTCGTCCAATACGGTATGTCAGCTGTATATACTCGTCCAATACGGTATGTCAGCTGTATATACTCGTCCAATACGGTATGTCAGCTGTATATACTCGTCCAATACGGTATGTCAGCTGTATATACTCGTCCAATACGGTATGTCAGCTGTATATACTCGTCCAATACGGTATGTCAGCTGTATATACTCGTCCAATACGGTGTGTCAGCTGTATATACTCGTCCAATACGGTATGTCAGCTGTATATACTCGTCCAATACGGTGTGTCAGCTGTATATACTAGTCCAAATATATCACCGTATTGTACAGAACGGTGTCAAATAACCTAATATTATTGCATTCGGTCTATTTTGCGCATAATTCATTATTTTATATATTAGTTACGTAACAGTCCTATTGTCAAAGCTAATACACAAGTCATAAAATTTGTGTATCGCTTCATGAGAAATCTGCGACCGAACAAACCAAACACAACATTTACGAAACAATTTTTTTTTTTTTTTTAATGAAATGCGCTTGCGCGCTTCAGTTTATTAAGAACAATTCCGATTACCGCCTCTTCAATTGTGTGAAAACTAAAATATAATTTTTAAATATACTTAACATGCTTAACAAATATAAGAATAATGAAACGCCATTGTTTAATTTTAAATGACACATTGTTTTGATTACACAAAAACATTCCCAGAAATTAATAAATACAACATATGGAGAGAGCATTTCAATTGTTAATTGTTTTTGTCACATATCTTCAACATTCAAAGATATTGATGAAAATATCGCAAAGCTTTCTTTTAATTGCTTTCATATAATTGTTAATTGTTTTTTATATGTCCGCATTTGAAACTATAAATGACGATAGCCATCCTTTTATACCGTAAAAGACGCTTTATTGTATCAAAAACGTTTTGCGACCAAGATCTACGATTGCTGCCATAACTATGGCTGATAGTTATTCTTTTGCGTGTAAAAGGATTATATACTACAATTTTGAACAATAATAATCTTCTTAAAGTTAAACAATCTACATGTACAATGGCAATATACGGTGAACTTGGCCGATTCCCACTTCATATCAATAGACACACACGCATAATAAAATACTGGCTAAAGTTATTAAATAGTCACAATATTATTATTAATCGGTTGTACCAAGCGTTGCTAGATGATTTAAACAAAGGCAAATCTAACTGGCTAACTGATGTTAAGTCTCTGTTAGATAGCAATGGATTTTCATATGTTTGGATTACACCGCATTCAGTTAACGAGAAAAGTTTCCATATAGAATTTAAACAAAGACTACACGATCAATTCAAACAATCGTGGTATACAGCCATAAATATTAGTAGATCTATGTGCACGTATAAATTGTTTAAAACTGACTATGAATTTGAATGTTACCTTGATAAAGTTCCACTAAGATATCGCATTGTATTATCCAAATTGAGATTGTCATCTCACCAATTAAAAATCGAAACAGGACGTCATGGTAATAACAGAATCGAACATTGTAACAGATATTGTACTTTTTGTAATAAAAATGATATTGAGGACGAGTACCATTTTATATGTATCTGCCCACTGTATATAGATATTCGTAAAAAATATATTAGTAAATATTATTATACTAAGCCCAGTAGGGTCAAATTTATAAATTTATTTAAATCTAAAAGCTATAAAACTATATTAAACCTTTGTAAATATACATACCATGCTTTTAACAGACGAAAAATTATTATCAATTTCGTCCAATAACTACTCATTTGTTGTTTTCTTTTGTACAAATTTGTCATTCTTCGTTCGTACTTTTTCGTCTATAACTTATAAGTCCCTCCTCGGGGAGTGAATCTTGTTTATAAACTACGTTGTAATTTACTATATATCTACTGTTTGATATTCATATAGAATTATTGAATTATTAACTACGTGTTTGTTAAAATTCTTCTGTTATAAAGTGTGTATATATGTACATATATTATACGTTGTCATGTGTTTATAATTGTTATGCATTGGATCATGTTATGAGGAACATGTATATATGTTCAAGTAACTGAATAAAATATTCTGTTCTGTTCTGTTCAATAATAACACTTACTAAATTAATTTTGTTAAGGGATTTGTGTTGGAATAAACATAGCAGCACAGCAGCAAAAACACCAAAAGTTTGCAAAACAGTCATGGTACGTTTTTTATTTATTTATTCGCAATTGAATATATCTAGATTAAGAATGCAAAATGTTTATTGGTACTATTCAAATGTCCAGTTACAATATTCTATTTCAAAGCAATCGGTTTTATGAATACATATATTTTGGATTTAAAATAAAAATAATATTCTTATTCCAGGCATACTCAGTTTAATGTAGGGGCCATAAGTGCACTTGCAAAAATTATAAATACAATTTTGTTTAAAACTGTATATCAAGGTCGTATGTATGTCTCCTCATGTAGGTGCTAAGAGGCAGTATAACATTGTTGTACAATAACATTTTGGTCTGAAAGTAAGTACACGGTGTGGTTCCATTTTACCATTTCTATAATAAATTATACATGTTGTATTTTCTAAATATTTAAAGTATTGATTTTATGACGTATTATACATTGAATTCATAAAATAACTAAGCATATTTATGCAATGTACCAGCAATGTACCAGTCACTGAGTATTTTGAGAGACAGCATATAGTATGACGTTTTTCTCTATGTACAGTACGTGCCACGCGAAACCCGAAAAGTTCGCGAAATGCGACAAGCCAATTTGATCGCAAAGCCCACATCGCTCGCTCGCGATGTCACGAAATCTCGCTAATTCTCCCAACGAAAATTCGCGCTTTTTCGCGAACTTCCGTGGCGAATAATTTTGTCCCGCCACGAATCGTGACGAGAAAATCATGAGTACACCTGTAGGCAATATTTTCACTTAGCGGTGAATAAATAATACGTGTTAAAAACTTTGCGGAATTGATATCTGAATGTATTCCTTTGAATTATATTAGCTACACAATCATTCAAATTAAGGTGTGACATTTGTGGCAGAAGATAAAAAATATAAAAGAAATACACTTTTTATTGTAACCATGAAAAAACAGCATTCAAAATAAACGTAATATTGTTCGTGTGAAATTTCAAAATGGGTATGTGATAGGGTGTGTTTGTTGTTTTAAAATATGTTCCGTTTATTATTTTGACGGCATGCTCTCTTTTAAATTGTTCTTAATATGTTTTGGGGTAAATCTTCGTGTCCATTATTTAATATATGCTTCGTTTATTTGTATGTTGTTTCTGTTTGAAACCCTCATTGTTTCAAGTACATGATCGGTCTTGGATTTTGTCCTGTATTTTGGTCTGGTTCAAAATGTACATGTATACGGCTTTCAACATGTTATATGTGTTGTGTTTATATATTAATATGACCTACATGGAGATGTATGAATATCTACAAGAATGTCGAATATTATTGCTTTTGCATTGGTTGTCCCATCTTCGTTAATAACAACATAAATGCGCTCATTTACTGACAAAGGAAGAACACTTATAAATTAACAAACGAACTCAATTAAATTTAATGCAAAAATCACAATTTAGACAAATCTTCCACGGATTTAAAGGACACATTGTATAATGTGCACGTATGTTAACAATATTACCATGATCAATGTCTACAATGTGCAAAAGAATATTTTTAAAATGAATATTTATATGTACTGAAAAGGAACATTAATCATTGATCGACATTAATGACGTTTTTATAAAAAAGTTATTGGTTAGAATAATTAAGTAATATCTCAATGTATCGGGTCATAATTTACAAACATTATAAAACAAAACAGTAATAAAAAGTAATACAATACTACAATATATATTTTGCTTAGTAGATAAAAGACGTTAAATGGATGATCGTTGTTCGTGATTACATTATATCAACAACAACAACAACAACGTTTATAGTTTAGTTTATTATCAAGATGAATGAAAGCGCAAATATAATTGTGTGCTAATTGACAACAATATCTTCTAACGCCTAGTTTCACTGTTTTTAACGCAAATTACTTAGAATCAATACAGTGTTTATAAACAAACAAAAACAGATAGTTGCAAGAGGTGTTTTGGCCTTATTTGGGGTTCTCTTGATGTCGGGGATGTTAATATCTTTATTATAAAATTTAACCAAAAGCTGATTGATTGTGCGACTCAAACATGGCATGAAAACATGAATGACTCTTCTAGATGTGATACATACAGACAATTGAAAAACCTCCTAAATGTAGAAAGATATTTAAACATTGAATTGCCGTTCCAATATAGACAGTCGTTAGCAAAGTTTCGATGTTTGAGTCTTACCTTTGCAATTGAATTAGGTAGACAATTTGGAATCCCTAGAAACCTTAGAATGTGCGATCATTGTCATACAGAAAACAATACCACGATAATAGAAGATGAGTATCATGTATTTTTTGAATGTCTAAAATATGCTGAAATTATACAAAATTATTTGTATAATTGGTATCGTGGTAGAAATAATATTTTCAATTTCCACAATCTGTTAAAAATGAAAACGAGAATGTTATAAAAAAATTGACCTACTATGTTATTAAGTTAATAAGATATTCAACTGAAACGTAACAGTACAATGTTATATAGTTATTTAGAGATTAGTACTGTATTGTTGCATTTATTAATACAACTTTTACGGGGTTTATTTTGTATACATTATATATGTATATAATCATTTGGACAACTCTATGTGCTTTGTATGTTTGTTTTGTAAAATGTTGTATTATGTGCCGGAGGCCTTTCTTTGCAATAAACTTACTTACTTACTTTGCTTCCTTTAGACTTTCACGACCCCTGCCATTGTAAATAATTAAGAACCGCTATCGCAGATCAGTCCATTGTCGCATAACAAGATTTTTGAATCTATAGTTTCTTCAACAAACACCCGCGTTGTGAACGCGAATAATCGATTATTCAATGTCTTACCAGTTAACCACCTTTATAGTCGGAGACATGGTTATTCGTTGCCATCTTAAAAACAAACGAATAGTTTTATGATAAAAAGACTGAATAAACTATAGCTATGTACTTCTATCTGATGTAGGCTATATGTAGCTTCATTATAATTCGAGATGTGAACTTGAATTGTAAAGGGCTCTTAGAAAAAAAAGAAGATAAATCCCAAATACATAAACATGAATAAAAATAATTAAGATGCCAATTTAGTTTGTTTGCTATGTGAACACGTCAGTTAACACATTAATGGCCTGTATACAAACATGTGAAAACATAGAAGGGTAGCTAGTCACCACGCACTCACCCCCATCCCTCATCGGGAACCGGTAGTCTGCAGAACAAATTATGTTTTCTTTAGCAAACACCATATTTAGAAGAGGCTACAATAACCGTTGTGATGGTTTTCGTTTGATATACATGTTTATTTACATTTATTCTGTTAACCGATGAGTGAACAATACATCGATTTTATAAATATATGTTACAATGAAACCATAAGTTACAAATAACTGTAGACACTTACGTATAACCACCTTCAATACAACTCAAGTACATGATTATTAGAAAATGTCGTGTCAAAAACGTCGGTGATTTGCATGATGATTATAAAAACGATACAATTGAATATGCTGGTGCACGGGTGAGGATGACATACACGTACATGTAAACAAATAATCTAAATGGATATTCTAAAAGAAGGATTGTTTGAAATGATCACGCCCATGAAGAATAAGATAATAATGTATTTATATAATCATCACAAGAACCTCGTATACACATTCACATAACAAGCGAAACAATTAATTAACAATTAACTAATAAATCATTTAAATTGACATCAGTTAATATTATTGTAAAAGTGACATCAAATTCAAATTAAGCGAATTAGTGAAATGTGGCATATTACTTAAAAGGGTGTTGAACAAAAGAACAATCAGTGATTTTTAATTTTAAGTTAATTTTAATGATTATTGTCCAAATTGTAAATGTAAACTTAAACTCAATAAACGTGTATACACACTATATATATTCATTGTTAATTTTATATGCATTGTCACTGTTTTCTTTGATTATTGCAGTCAAATGATAGTGCTTTATTACATAATTATTTATTAATTAACCGTAATATGAAGATAACAAAATTAATATATCTACATTTATTATACACTGTGCGACACCCAATGTAGAATGTTGCGAAAAGACGGTAACAAGTGTACTACTCTTAAATTTTAAAGAGCTGATGCACATATACCCGTAAAGTTGCCGCGAATCGCGACGAAATTTTGTGACATATTCATCGCGAAATCTCGCGCTGGGGACGCCCGCTATATTTCGCGAATCGTCGCGAACTTTTTTGACGTCGCTTCGCGAATATTGATCGAAGGCTCGTCACGACAGCGTGAATTCTGCCGGTTTCGCGTGGCACGTACTGTACTGTCAAAATAAATTTATTGTTTAATATAAGTTATCCAGCAACTGTTTATAAACCATCTCTATCACACGCAATATGTATGCCCAACAAAAAAAAAAAATCAGCGCAACTTAACTCAAGTTGTAAATAAGCTGCTAATATTTTGATGCCAGTTCCTGCAAGTAAAAAACCTAGTTTAACGTTTGCATTATGGTTAATGTTAATCATAGTTGCAATGGTAAGTACATTGGGCATGATATTATAACAATAATCAAACAATTATCCCATAATCCACATTTATTTTATTTCTTTCATTAGTATTTATCCTTGACAACTATATAAACTATGTATCTGAGTGACCATTATTTGATAACTTCTAATGCTCGAGAGAATATTAGATTTTCAAAGACTCCTGAAACAAAATTTATTTTGGCTCACTGTGCTGAACGGTCGCTTTTCGCCTTAACAGTATTTTGATATTGAACAAATCGGAAATGATAAACAAAAAAAAGCACAGTTTAGACGGTAATGCATTAGTAATGTATACTTGTAACATAAAACATAATTGAAGATTGTGCGGAATTGCTAGTTATTAACATATTAATAAACTGTGCAAGGTCAGAGTAAAACGAAATACTGTCATTATCAATGTCATAAATTGCATTTAGATGATATGTTTGCTTGCTGCCGTCGATTATTAAAAGAACCATTGATACTGACTGCTTTGCTAGATCTTTAATAGCTTTATTACATTCAATTTTAACGCGCGTATACATTTTGCTGGGTTGACTGGCACCGATCCGATTTACTAGATCTGTGCTTAATATAGTTAAAGGATGCGGGGAAAACGATGCTGCAATGCCAATCTGAATAAAGGGCAAAATCGTCCTACAGGATCCGATGCCGCCCTGTTAAATCTAAAAAGCGGTATTTTCAAAAAGCTAGTTATATCTCCGCCAAAATTTGCGCTTTTTCAGAAGCGTGAAGTCGTGAGTTTTGTGTTGTATTTAACGACTATGTTTATATTTGGAATATATATATATACATTTATTATACATATACATATTTAATATTTATTCCTTTGATGCTTGTAATGAAATGTATCATGCATATTTGTAAATAAATATATAACATAAGAAAAAATATTTTGCATAAATAACACATAGATGTTGCAACCACCAACTGTTGTTTTGGCGTATGTTCCACACATTTACTCTAAAGTGGTGTTCACCTGGTAAAAAGTAACAATATGTTATAACTGCCCGTTGGGATCCCAGCTTAAATGTAAACTTTGAAAGAATAAATATAGTAATTCACATTCAAAACTATGAAAGCAAAGCTAATTTGTTTGACTGAAAGGTCGTCAGAACGTGACGTTCAACTGGTCGTTCTCAGATGGCGTATTTTAGGATATGATTCGAATGAGATTGCTGCAATTCTGTCAGTACATCAAATGTAACACACAAACTGATATTCTGGAAGTACTTTGACGACTCTTGGATTAAGTCAACATAATACAGTTCACATCATTTTATATTTGAAAAAAATCAAATCATCATTTGAACTTTTAATATAGATAAATTCTATGTTCATACACATATCAAACAATCAAACTTCCATAAATGCTAAAGTTTTGAAATGTACATGTGAAGAATGTAAACCTATAATAGGTTGAGGCTTATATGGTTTGGTGAATATATAAACAAAGTATAAAGTTAGATGCATCACAGTTATCACTGTCTTAATAGTGAACTTAAAACTGGGGTTATAAATTAGTTTTTTTTTCTGAAATATGTATCAATTGCACTTCATAGTGTACAACTTTCGTATATACACGCGTTTACATAATTCATTTCCTTTTTAGGTTATACATTTTGTCTTTTCTGCAAGTAGGGCATGCCACAGGACGTGCCAGGAGCTCCGGGTAATTGTTTCTTGCTGGTCTTAAATTTATATTTTGTGTGATTATGCTTTCTTGTAATGTTTAAACATTAATCAGGAAAAAAAAATATGTGTACATTGGATTTTAAAGCATTGAGCTTATATTAATCCTGGGGATGAAGACTATTAACTGTAATAAAATTAATTGTTTGGTACATGTAAGCGGAAAAAAACGTCTTCGCCAGTCACTTTTATGGTATTTCAGTAAATTTTTCGATGGCCCCAACACCGGTCTCCCTTTTGACGAAGTACATACATACGAATTGAAAGCATATAATCGGGCTCGTATCATATACCGTTAAATTCATTTGAATTCTCCTACACGCATACACACACCTCTATGACATACACAGACACACTCGATCGCAAACAATCGATAAGACTCATTAGCACGCATGCACATATATGAATATTATTCTTTCAATGCAAAGCCCATGTCAACTTGTCCTTATTTCTAAGCTTCTGGGAATGGAAGAAATAACAGGAACTGTTAGCTATACTAATGAATACAGATGTCATACTATTTAATATCATTGGGTTTACTGACTACGCGTGAACAATATGTCGCAGCTTAACGTTATTCCAACAATTTATTCCCGGAATTCAGATTAGGACCAACAGGATCCGTTTGTGAAAGACAATCAAACTGGTCCAGACATATTTGTTTTCGGTAACATCAAATATCTCAATAACAACCAATGATCAGTCGGCATGTAGTAGCCATTGCTCGTATACATAACTTTAATAACCACATTTCTCGGCCAGTAAACTGAATTAAAACCAAGTATGTGATACAGAAAGACTTTATGTAAATATATATTCACCTTTTTCACATTTAAGAAATATCCTCTTCCAACAATTTGCCCACACGACAACGAAATGTGTGACTGGCAATGTCAGGCTGACAGAACGAATTGTCCAGGGAACATGGAATTGCACTGCGCTCGCACGGACGACATGAACCATTTGAGAATTTGCGCAGAACCGAAAATATGTTCAATCTGTAAACTTTAGTTCCTATTAGTATTACTATTAGTATTATTACATATTTGGTAATTTAGAATTTATGTGGTAATACTAAATGTTTATATTAGCAGTTTTTGTATCGGTTTATATTAACAAATAGAGGAAATAACTGTTTCGTCAGTATTACATCAGCAGTATTTGTTTCGGAGCCTACATGCTTCATCAATTCGTCAGTGTATTTCTGTGTATCTGTCTAAAGTCATGTTTGATTTCTTGTAAATATGGACCAATAAAAACTTGAAGAGCTAGAAATTTGGAGCGAACAATTAATTATGCAGCGGTAAAATTGAATACCATTATTCTATTGTTAATGTTTTTGTGCGCGGGAGGTTGGGGGAAATTCAATGGTTTAATGTCTTCCAATAATGGTTGCATAATTATTGGGAAAAGTATATACAGAGTTGTTTAAATAAGCGGTTTAAATAAAGTTATAATAATGAGCATAATCATGAACAATTTTTATAGCCATAACTATAAATATGTTGTTTAAAACGACATCTTCTAAACCCCTGGGTAGATTTTTAAATAATGTCACAGAATGATCAAATTTGCTCAAACGTTCCCGCTCTGTTGAAAAACATGGCCGCCAGAAGGCGAGGCCATCTTGCCTTATTTGACTATATTGAAAACTTAAAAAATCTTCTTGTCAGAAACCACTAGTTAAATTTCAAAAGTATTTCACAGAAATTGTCCATGGGTGGTTCTCTACCAAAGTTGCTTAAACGGTTCCGCTACGTTGAAGCCTTTTCTTCTAAAATGGCTAAATTGAAAACTCAGAAAATCGTCGTCAGAAACCACTAATTGTATTTCGAAAAAAAATCATTAAATTCACAGAAAAGCTCCTGGAGTGGTTTTCTACTAAAAATGCTCAAATAGTTTCCGCTCTGTTGAAAAACATGTCCGCCAAAGCGCGGGGCCATTTTTCCAATATCTTACAGTTTGAAAATCTTCATTTTAGAAACCACTGCTTGGATTTCAAAACAATTTCACAGGTGGTTCTCTTCCAAAATACTCAGAATTATTTTGATTTGTTAAATAATCATTGCCGCCAGAGAGAGGGGCCTTAAATAACATGAGTGTTCTTTCGCTCCATTGGAGCGTTACAGGCACTCGTGTGTCTCTTGTTAGTGAATATGTCGACGAGCAGTTAATAAATATTGTAACAGAAATCTGTGCCCACACAGCATGAACGGCGTGTGTTTTTTGCATGACATATTGGTCAGTGTAAGGTCAGTTGTCTGTGCTATAAACTAAACCAATGAATAGTCAAGATACTTTACAAAATTATCGTTGTCGACATAATATTTTCAAATAAACGATGTATCTAGGCTATACACACTCTTAAACATTTAAATGCATGTGCATGCTTCGGAAGGAAATGTGCTTGTATAGTTTGACGTATATTAACCGATTTCCGTACTCGATGCATTATTTGCCTTCTGTGCAGTTTTTTCTGTCTTGTTCTCTTTACCCTTAATATTTTTCTTAGAATTCATTATTTAAGAAACCAAAAAGCACATATATCCTTTGTATATGTTTCAAACGTAACATGTCTCGGTTTTGCATTTTGTGTACCGATTTAGTTTTATTATGTATAATCTATCCTGATTTACAAAAACAACTACAGTATATAATTAATTATTTTTTTTATTTCAAAAGTTGCATTCTGCTTAATGTACTTTTTATGTGCATGTATTGTGATTTGTTTTTATCATTTTATTGTGAAGTTTATAAGGTCATTTTTATGGGATAAAAACACACGTTGCAAGTTTACTAAATGCTGTGTACGCTTAAATAGTTTGCCGTAGTTTCTAGCCATTGTTTTCATTGCAGGAGAGGAATCAGCTATTGCCGTAAATGGTGACAATTACGACATAAAGTGCGTTCCCTGTCTTGACAAAATGTTCTACAATCCGCTACGGCTCATCTCTTCTTCGTACTCCAAATGTCGGAATTATAAACACAACCAGTGTACGAGAGAAGAACACAAAAAAGATTGCGGACTAGAACGTGGACAGAAAGCCTGGAACGAGCAAACAGTGTCAGATGGTTTCTGCAGATGTGATGCAAGAGACGGCTACGCACCATTCAAGAATTCACTGCTTTATGAAGAGGATTTTTGTTTTCGTGAAGCGACTGAATGTAGAAAGGTGCAATGCCCACCTGATACAGAGCTTTCATTATGTACGATCAATGATTATGCATGAGAGAGAGAGTTTGCCTTTTACTTCTGTCTTTCCGTATGTCCATCTGCCCGACCAACAAACTTTTATTATATTATCTTTCAGACTATCGATGCATTCCCGTCTGTCCGGATGGTTTGGGGCGCTCTGAACTGTCAGACGTATGCATGTTTCATTTGCAAGCAATACCGGGACTTAATACTAAGTAATGCACATATGCATGCATTGCACTGATGGAATTGGCGACTAAAATCGTGTCCTTTATTATTTATTGTCATTTTCTAAATCGAGTTCGTGTTAGCTTTAATACTTTACAGATTAACTGTGATCTGTGATCTGCTATGTTACGCTGCATATTAACTTTCTTTCCGAATATAATCCTTTCAAGAAACCTAAAGTGAATATCAATCTAGGATGAAGGAAACAAACTTGACACCTATAGGAAACTAACGAGCGTCAGTGTGGCTGTTTGAAAAATATTTGAACATCCTATAAATTTAGGACAACCCCTTGTAGCAACCTATTTGGCACGAAAACATGCAAAAGATATGATATCAAATTAATCTCTTATATATAGACAAGTGAAGCAATTTAACAAAAACAACAAACTAACATACACATTTAGATAAATACGTTCTTTTCAGAATGTGGAAACCTATTGCTACAATGGCAGTTTCTACTAATCCGACGGTGAAATCAGCTACGTCCAGAATTGAAACAACTAAAGTGATTACTAGTACTTATTCAATTGATGAAACAGATTTACTTGAAGATGACCAAACAATGTTGTCACTTTATATTAACCCAGTTACGGAAACAACTTCAAGCAGACATGAAAAAGGTAGTTATTAGGGAAGCATGGTAACTTTTAATCTTTCATATTTGTAATTTGCAGATCGAACCCGGGACATCCCGATCGCTCGGCGGAAACCATACCACTACGCCACCGCGACCTATTTAAATGTTCCATATGCTTACATTCTAGTTAGACATCAACAAAGTTGATATTACTATTTGTGTATTTTTTACACAATAAAACAAGCAATGACATTTTTTTGGTCAATCAAATTTTATTTCATTTCAAACCACAATATGCATATTACATTAAATCAGTTTACTGTACAAAAAAAAATGTCTTGGAATAATATGCCCTTGTATAATGAAGAGAAGAAAAGTTTTTGCTAAGTTTAACACGGATGGGTTCGTAAAGAAGATTAGAATAAAATAAAATGAGTCCAGTGTGACAGGAAATGTTCATACTTATTTTGTACGTGTGAAATTGTTTCTTCTAATTTTATGCGTTTTCTGAGGACATTTTTAAACATATTTATTTGTGGCACACTGTTTTCCTTTTTACATTTAAATATATAAAATTTTGCAAACAAAATTATAAAGTTAATGCAGTATGAATTCATTTTAGTAACAGTTTGAATATTACAAAATGATATGTTAGCATAATTCATATGTAGCGTATCTCCCATGCCCAACATGTCCTGTATACATTTTTTGAAGGCATGACCAAATATTTGTACGTATTGACATTCCCAAAACATCAGGATACTTGAATCAGGATACATTGAACAAAAATCGCACAAACTTGAAGACTTTATTTTGCATTTATGCAAAAAGGTGTTGTTCGGAATAATTTGCATTAACTATTTGTATTGAAAGCTTCTCAATTTAGTATCAATAGATAATTTTAAAGGTTGAGTGAAAATTAATTTTGAATTAATTTCTTCCAAATTTAGTAATACTTTTCATTTATTTATTTGTTTAAAATCTGTTGGTTTTTCTTTTAATACTAGTTTTCCATATACTAGTTTACATAATTTGGTTGATTCTGTGATGTTGGTGAACATGTATTCTGGAGCGGAATACTTGATGTGGCTTTGCTGTAATAATTGTTTCCATTCAATAGGAATGCTGTTTATCAAAGTGTTATATTTCAAAAAATCATCTATGTTTAAATTATAAAGGTAAACGATTTCTGGAAAAGTGTAAAATTGTTTGGTTCTGAAATTGAATATATGTTCTAACATTTGTACTCCGTTTTCAAACCATGTTTTAAAAAATAGCGTTTTGTTATCATGCTTTATTAATGTATTATTCCAAATAAGTTGTTTTTGGATTGGCATGTGGTCGTCATTACAGGACGCGCAAAGCCATCCGTGAATCACATTTTTCAGAAACTCAGATTTTATATTTGTGGTTTTAACGTCAGTGGGTTTTAAATTTGATTTAAATATTAATGTACCACAGAATTTATCTAGCATGTTGGTGTAGATTTGTATCAATTTAGATTCTGTTTGGAAAATAAAGCGTTTAACCCAATTTGCTTTGAGTGATGCAATGAAAAGGTCAATATAAAGCATTTTGAGACCACCCTCTGAGTAATCTTGAATAATTCGTTTTCTTGCAACCTTGTCGGGTTTTCATCCCGGAGAAATTTAAAACTTATCAATTTGATTTGTTTAATGATGTTCTCGCGTGGATTCGGGAGAACAGTGAGAGGGTAAACTTGTTTTGAAAATGCAAAATATTTTAAAACTGTATTTTTTCCCATCGGTGATAATTTCCATCGTTTCCATTTATTTAAACAACTTTCAAATTCGTTTATTTTAATTGGTATGTTAAGTTCGATTATTTCAGAGTTATTACTGAAGCTGATTCCCAGAGCTGTGGCATGTTGGGAGTTCCAAATGAACTTCTTATTTTTACAGTATTGAATTTTACTTCATTTTAATGAACCCAATTTTAAAACTTTACATTTGCTTTTGTTGAGTGTTAAACCTGATATTGATGCAAAGTTTTCGAATTCATTTATTAAAGTTTCAAATGAGTTTTTTGTGCCATCTAACATAAAGGATGCATTATAAGCGAACACTGATTCTTTAACGTGAACATCATGTATATTTATTCCTGTAATATTTTGATTTAAATCTATTTCTGCAGACAAAAGTTCTATGCATATAATGAATAGGAAAGGAGATAATGGACAGCCTTGTCTGACACCTTTTTGTATGATAAACAATTCTGAAAACTGGCCATTATTTGTTACACATGACATTGCATTACGATAAAAAAGCTTTACCAAATTTATTGTGTGTTGACTAAACTGAAAGGTGTCGAGGCATTTAAACATAAAATCATGATCAATGCTGTCAAAAGCCTTATTAAAGTCAGAAAAGAATATAAGACCAGGTTCATTGGTTTCATTTGCCTTTTCAATTATTTCTCATAAAATTCTAACGTTTTCTCCAATGTATCTCCCTTTTATAAATCCTGTCTGGTTTGTACTAATAATAGTGTCTAAAAGTGGTTTAATCCGATTAACTATTGCTTTAGAGGCAAGTTTATAATAAACATTTAAAAGTGAAATAGGTCTCCAGTTATCAATCAACAAAGTATCTTTTCCAGATGTCGGTATTTAAGTAATAATGCTTTGTTTTTGCATTTCTGTTAAGTTATTGTTGTCAAGCGAATAGTTGTGCGACGACACTACATATTGTTTTATGTTGTTCCAGAATATTTTATAAAAATCTGCAGATATACCATGTGGACCAGGACTTTTATTATTTTACATTTCCTTTAAGGCGTTATCACATTCGTATTCTGATTAGTACCTATTTTCATTTTCAATTCGCTCGAAACTTATTTTATTATGTATGCTATATCTAGCAGCAATTAATATAAGTGAGAGCTAAAACACATTTAGTAACAATAAAAGTTATACACAAATCGTATTCTAACTAGAATTGATATCTGAAATATCTGAAAAAAGTGACACCAATATAATTTGACTTACATAAGAAATCGCGTTCGGCTAGTAAGCAGTACGATTTATGATATTGCAAATATGGGTCAACATACATGTACATGTATTTATCTGATCCATATTAAAAAACGGATGCAATGTACGAATTAATAATTTATGATTATGTGTTGATAACGCGGTAATAAATGAATTCTAGTAAATCGAATTAACCCACTTGTATATAAATGTACCTATGTAAATACAGAGGAACGTGCGACTGTCTCAGAAGCAGAAGGTTTCCACTATGATGAAATAGATGAAAATGACATCAAGCTCGACCAATGAAACATATTTACTTGGAAATGACCAAACAATGTTGTCAGTTTATGTTAACAAAGTTGCTGAAACAACTTCAAGCAGACATGAAACAGGTAGTTATTAAGTGAAGCATGGTAACTTTTAATCTTTCGTATTTGTAATTTGCAGATATTTCTTAATTTTTGAATCTTCCCTGTGCAATATTATTTGTAGGTTTTGCTTGATGGCTCGCTGGAAGCTTCTTTGAGCTTCCCAGTGATTGGTTATAGCCATCCCCTTTGAAAAAATAATTTCATATAAACATAACATTCCTATTTTGTTTTCAAAATAATAAATATGCATATTTATAAGTCTCCAAGACGGATTGAAGTAATCAAGTATAAATATATGACACAAACTATTCACGGAAATGAAACAAAAGCGAACCCCCTTACATATAAAATGCGAATTTGCAGATCGAACCCGGGACCTCCCGATCGCTCGGCGGACACCGTACCACTACGCCACCGCGACCTATTTAGATGTTTATATGCTTACTTTCTAGTTAGACATAGACAAAGTTGATATTACTATTTGTGTGTGTGTCTTTTTACGCAATAAAACAATCATTGAAAATGTATGCACTAATCGTATTCAAAGTAGACATGATTATCTGAAATATCTGAAAAAAAGCGACACCAATATAATTTGACTTACATAAGAAATCGCGTTCGGCTAGTAAGCAGTACGATTTATGATATTGCAAATATGGGTTAACATACATGTACATGTAAATATCTGATCCATATTAAAAAACAGATGCAATGTACGAATAAATAATTTATGTTTATGTGTTGATAACGCGGTAATAAATGAATTCTAGTTAACCGAATTAACCCGCTTGTATATACATGTACCTATTTAAATACTCAAGAACGTGCGACGGTCTCAGAAGCAGAAGGTTTTCACTATGATGAAATTGTTGAGTCAATGCCATCAAGCTCGACCAATGAAACAGATTTACTTGGAAATGACCATACAACTTCAAGCATCCATGAAGAAAAAGGTAATTGTTAAGGGAAGCATGGTAACTTTAAATCTTTCATATTTGTAATTTGCTAATAATTATTATTATTTGAATCTTTCCTGTGCAAGATTATTTGTAGGTTTTGCATGATGGCTCACTGGAAGCTTTTTTGAGCCTCCCAGTAATTGATTATAGCCATCCCCTTTGAAAAAATAATTATAGCAAGTTTAAAATTTCATTTTAACTTACATTCCTATTGTGTTTACAAAATAATAAATATGCATATGTGAAAGTCTCCAAGACGGATTGAAGTAATCAAGTATAAATATATGACACAAAATGTTCACGGAAATGAAACAAAAGCGAACCCCCTTACATATAATGTGAGCCTCGTTAGGAAACCAATACAAACACACATACAATCCAGTGACATAAGACGTTCATGAATGGGTGTTTTCGTTAACTTTGAGGATTTAAGTAACTTTGAGGCGTTAAGCATAATAACCACAAAACATAATATGTGTAATTATTTTGTTAAAAGTTTTACTTGTCTTTTTAATGAGCCAACCAATAGTACGTTGCTATTTCAGAATCTCGTTGTGACGATCACCTCTGGCTGTATATATCAATTGGTATCTTCTGCCTTTTGATGGTGGTGGGAAATATTGTTGGTTGCACAGCCCTTTACAGAAGTATGTGAACTAAGTCATTACACTGATGTAACATTTTAACAAATTAGTTTACATTATTAAAGTTGTACCATATATTTGATTAAAAAAATCAAACCACCAAATGTGCTTTGGACATTACGATTTATTAGTACAACATTAAATTCGTATGTTTGTCATTATTATTCTAATTTCTTGCAGGAAACCAAGTGTATATTTGTGTCTGTTTTTATTTTAGGATATAAGACTGTTAAACAACCAGCGCTAAATGTGTAAGTACACATTTGAAAAACAAATGATGTAAATTTTGAGACTAAATTTAATTCGTTAGCCTGGCACAAAACGTCTGAAACAGTGTAGATGCTATTATGTAGAATATATTTCAGAGTGTCAATTATATAGAATATATTTAAGTTATATTAAAGGTAAATATGTACATATATTGTGTACCAGTTTCAGAACTCCACAACATACGGTAATTGAACATCAAGACTTTCGTTTTACAGGTATGTTTTAATACCATAGTAAGTTCTCATTTTAAAATCATCATATCGCGAACGTCTTTGACTAGATTGAACATGGTGTTTAAATGTCAAAATATTTTGAATGCGTTATCAGTTAAGAATCTGGTAAGGCATAACCATGTTCAAATGATTCAATTGTTTAGTTTAAACCAATTTAGTTTAGCCCGTTCCCTGCGTGGAAGCAGTGTTTAGTGTCTGTGGGGTAGATCTTGAGAACGCACTAAGAGTGGGATCGAACCCGGGACCTCCCGATCGCTCGGCGGACACCGTGCCACTACGCCACCGCGACTTATTTAAAGGTTTAATATGCTTACATTCTAGTTAGACATCAATAAAGTTGATATGACCATTTGTCTGTTTTTTACGCAATAAAACAATAAATGAAAATGTATGCACGAATCGAATTCTAACTAGAAACGATTATCTGAAAAATCTGAAAAAGTGACACAACTATAATTTAGCATACATAAGAAATCGCGTTCGGTGTTTTTGATATTGCAAAAATGGGTTAACATTCATGTGCATGTAATTATCTGATCCATAATAAAGAACAGATGCAATGTACGAATAAATAATTTATGATTATGTATGGATAACGCGGTAATATATGAATTCCAGTAAACCGAATTAACCCACTTGTATATCTATTTAAATACTCAAGGACGCGCGACTGTATCAGAAGTAGTAGGTTTCCACTATGATGAAATTGATGAGTCAATGCCATCAAGCTCGACCAATATGGTAGGTGTTTAATTACCTCTGTATTTGTATTCTACCTTTAGTAAATGTCAAAAATAAAAGAGATTTTACATGCACACTAATAATTGTTACAAATTCCTTTATTAAATGCCATTGTATACAATAGATTTTGTCCTGTTCATCTAACATATAAGTTGGCTTGTAAATACACAGCAGTAAGTATTACGTCCACGTATATTTCTTGTAATATAATTTCATAGAACATTCTAGTTTTTGTCACTAACAATTTAAACTATCCGTGCTTTACACTTTTCCAGTTGTTTGCCACTAACACTGAACCCCCTCTATGCTATTGTTAAGGGTTTAATTTCCAACACATCGCAAGCTTGACCAAGCACTATAGTCATTGAAAGAATTCCAAATCACTGGTAGTTTCGGGTCACATTTTAAAATTAATGGTTCTAAAAATAATTGCAACCTCCAATTTCGATCTGTATTAACTGGTATTTGAACAGCAATACATTAGCAGTAAATCACCTAAGTGTCAACACCGAACGGGGTTTTATGAGTAATACGTGTTGAAAAATCTACCTGAACGCCGATTGCAGAAACTAGGGTACGGTTTATTAATCGCGATAATACATAAAAATATCCGGCAAATGGGCACATTTTCGTATCAGTTTGTAAATATTATAAATACATATATATTATTGTACTGTATACATACGAAACCTCTGCATGTCACATTAATGCAAAAACAACGGTAATATCAATGCATGTGTATTGGGATTGTTCCGGGTCACTTGAACGGTCCTCATTGTATTATTCGGATCTGTGAGATACTTTAACATTTAAGTTTACTATTCAAAGACATTGGCCAACCAACGTTGATAAGTTATAATTTTTTTGTTGCATTCAAACATCTGAATGGCCATGGAGGCTATATAGCTTCGTGACTCATCATTTATTGACCAACATCCCACATGAAATATAAATAAGATGGCAAATGTGGGAAAATCTTCAATATGCCCTAACCATTATATTGTGACGTATTTTTTGTCCGGTTCCAGAAATGAAAGTAAATTCCTTGTGTTGCTGTTTGGGATCTAATCAGTCAGTTTGACAGTTAGTTTAAAATGCTTTTAAAACAAACACTTTCAGAAAACTATAGTAGAAGTGTAATTTCACCCGGAACACACGTACTTGATTTTAAACGCCCGCAATCAGTGCATACAGTTCTGCACAATATTTAACGAAACTATTTAATGCTATCAAATGTTTCAAACATGCATAGTGATGCTGAGATATCTGTCTTCCAATGTTTATATAAGTTTACGTGATTGTAAGTACATTTACGAATGAGACAGTGCTGTTGTCGCTAGTGACCCGGAACTACCCAATCGATAGTATGCTGTGTAAAATGTGTTAATTTCTAAACACATGATGTTCATGATGTACAATTACTGATAAACAACTAGATTTATGTGCATATGATAAACACGAGTGTAAACATATATTGTTTAATTAATAAATTTGTCACATTTTAAGAATTTGGAGCAGAGTTTAAGACGATATGAAGTCTTACAGAGGTCTGGCAATAACATAGAGTCCACGTATACAGGATTAGAAGATGCGTAGATGAAGACAATTAACGCAAAAGGCTCGTAAGAACCCACCTCGACGAAAATGCATAAATAGAAAAGATTGATTCATAGCTTAGACGCTAAATGTACATTGCAACGTTTAAGACTTCAGATAACAGGATATTTAAATGTATTCACATAACAGTGCATCAATACAACGTGAAATCAGGTGACGAATCTTCTTATGTTTCGCGATAAAATATCATTCTGTCATGTTTGCACCAATATTGATTTGCACTAGCAATAGTAAATTATGTATTAAGTATAAGCTGACGTTAGAGCTGAACATTTGTAGTTTGAGAATTGATATGTCTCCATTTTTAGAAGTATGGAACATTCAAACATGAATTGTCGTGATAATGAATATGCCACTTCGTTGAAAACTTTAAATTGACAGGCCCTTAATGGTTTGTTCTTACTTTAATTCGCGAATTTGAGTTGAAGCCACCAATAAGTTATACAAACTTATTTCACAGAGTTATGGGTATTTGACATTTTAAGACGAAATGTCGTGATAATGAATATGCCACTTAGTTTGACACATTATATTTACTTAACGTTTTTTAACTTACTTACTTAAAATCTGGCAAAAATATTTTACCTTTCATAAACTATAGGGCATATCAATGGGTATTTCACTTTAACAAAATGCAAAAATGATTTTCACTATAGAGAATTCGGAAGAACCAAACTACTAACAAACAGAATAGTACACACTATAAGTATTTCAGAACAGTGAGCCCCAAGGACCATAAATTATACAAAAAATGCATTATTTGATTTTATCTCTCAATTGTGCACTATAAAAAATATTTCAAAACAGCAAACACCAACGGAGATATCACCAAATATTCCTCAATTTTTAAATTGGTTAACACACAAAATAAACTGCGGTTGTTATACTTTAACTTTTCGGCGGCACAAATAGATGTTCATATAATCTGCACACTCATAACATATTGTGCGTATATTTATTTACATAACAAATGCTCCTATTTGGTTTTCAATTCTTTTTCTTTTACCAGTTTGTTGTATGTTTATTTTATGGACGTAACGTATACAAACCAAGTTCGTTAATCAGATACAATTGCGGTATCAATCGTTGTACATATAAATAAGATAACTGACGATGATACATGCTAATTCGTAAATAAATTGACACACATATGTCGTTAATTATGTATTGCTATTTTTCTAACTCTCATATACCTATGTTATGTTTCTAACTGTTATCTTTTAGTATGCATACACATCCATACCGGAATTGCAATTATATGCATATGTAAATACATGTAACCGTGTTGTGTGTATATTTGTTGTTCAAAATAAAGTTTCCTTTTCTTCATTTATAATTTCTACATGTACCTTGTTTAGTAAATTGTCAACAGTACGCATTATCTGAATACATTTTTATTGAAATATTTGTATAACTGTACTTATGTTTTTATTGTTGTTGATTTACATAAGACATCCGTCACGGTGGTCTACTTGTCTAACATATTATAGATGATTTGTTCAAATTCACCTCCAGATACCATTCGATATAATATAATATATATAATATAATAACATTCCTAGCGTGCGGAGATTCAGGATATCTTATAACACAGTTTTCCGCATTATTTTCAGTGACACATAGTCTTTTAAAAGAATGATGTTTAGGTACAACGCGCGTAGTCTTTGAATCGGTGATGCTTAGAAACTAAATTCTTCGACTGAGTACTCATTGTCATGAATGCAAACACACATGATTAATTATTCTAATCTAAACTAAATGTAAAACGGCCTTCTGTTTTTTTCTGTCTGCGTACCCTTGACGAACAAAGAATGTCCGAACATAGCGCTCAAACATAAACTTGCAACTGTCTAGAATGCTTTTTCCAAAGCTTAAATCCTGTTATCAATTGCTGTATTATTGGACCATGTCTGATTTTTCGTCGCATTGTCGGAGTTCACTCATATTAAACGCGTTCGGCCGTTGTGTGTAGAAGCTATTTTTTAAGCATTCCCTCGCACAGATGTAGGTTTTTCACTAGTCAAAATGTTTGGAGAAACTGGATTAAAAAGTTTGAATCTTCAACATATGTGTGGCGATTTTTCATTTCTCCAAACTCTAAATGGAATTCATTCGTTGTCACATTTTCTTGTGGAACGTAACATCTGTATCCGAACGCATTCCGATTGTTGTCCCATTCGTCTGATTACTAAAAATTAACATTTCATTATATTTTCGATAGGTTGACACATTTGTTCATCATTGTTTGCTGATATAAATTATTCTAAGGACAATAAATACAATAACGTATTAGAAAATCGTCTCGAGTAGTGAGTTCAACTCTTACTAATAATACCCCTTAACAATTAACGTTAATCTGCAATACGAAATGATTAGAGACGTGACTTATTTCATCGAAAATGGGCATTTTTGTGCTTCCTTGGGTTTGATTAATGTAGTTCGTTGACTTGTTAGTGCCGTTTATAGTAGTTTGCAAGGGACGTTATTTGCAATGTTGTTATTTGTTCTGTAAATCAAGATTGTCTACCGTTGACGGTTAGTTTAAGTTATATATATATATATATATATATATATATATATATATACTAAGAGATTCGCCAGTTACGGGGTGTTTTCCAATATAAGACCCTTGTTGTGGGGTGTCAAAAAATTGTGGGGTGTTTATAACACCCCACAATTTAGGACACCTATTTTTCGATAATACACCATAAATATATGTTATTGGTGAAATATGGCAACAACTAGGTTGTATATCGAAATTATATATATAGTAAAACACAGTTATTTCCCTTGTGTTAATACGCTAGAATGCAATTAAATTTGCAAGTGGAGATTAAATTACCTGACAGCACAATGAGGAACACACCAGGCAGCTGGATGCTTTACGCTCTGTTAAACTTTGAGTAACATTTTACGATATCATTCAACCTGATTTTATTGATTCTAGCTTTGTTGAATGTCACATTGCGTAAATTTCAAAATTAAAGTTTATGACATTTGATAAACTTATTAGGAACATTATAGTAGTGTTTTATTTTGAACGCAAGAAAAATAATAAAGACTACCTAGCGTTTTAAGCGATGTGTATTTATATTTGGTTAACTAAACTAATAAATACAATTAAGTATAATTGTATTGTGTTTTTATAAGCTATTGGTCTATTGATGAGCATTTTATTGTACCAATATGTTTCACTTTATTGTTTTACTAACATTCAATGTTTACTTGCGATCAACATGGATTATTGTGAAGCAGCATTTTGAAAAAGAAAAGATTAACATTATCAGAATATTTCTTTTGGAGAATAAACATTTAATACTGTATCTTGTTTTATCAATGGACTGAACGTTTATTGATGTTTACCAACTGTACATGTCCGGTTCCATTATGTGTATTCATGTGTTCCAGAAATAAACATATTGTTTACTTGTATTAACAAACATAGGTCTCCGAATAAACATATCAGTTGAATAAAGTGCATTCGTATACAGCGGTAATAAACCATGCACATTGTTAAATGTATATAGAGGAAAAGAGATGTAACGGCAATTAACTCGCAATACATTCTATATACTAAGTTGTTTTCGTCCATAAAACGAGTTTCCATTGTAATAAAGAACATTTCATGAAACATTTCTTAGCTGGAACAATAACTAAAAATCTTGTTGGGTTAACTTTTTGAGTTATTTATAAAGTATAACAGTGTGCATTTCTAAAACAAAAGCAAGTACTGTGTAACTTTGGTTTAGATTAAAACAACATACGAGTATCGAAGCATTCATTGCCAAAATGCCAATACTGCAACTTCGTACAATCAAAGTGAATGTTTAAAATGTCAATCTTACACATTTTGCCTTACATATGTAAGCAAGATAAAAAAACAAAGTGTTTACTCGTTTCATTCAATATATATTTATTATTAAAATAGTACATGCCAAGTATAAAATAGATCTCAAATCAGCCTTATAATTAAGTTGTGTTTTTTTCGGTATGCAAACACAAAGTAATTCACGTTTTAACATCTTGCTCAAGATTACTGCTCAAACAGTGCCAACAGAACAGTGCCAACATGCCAAGGCTTGATATATGGCCATTGAGAACCGCAAAGGGGCCATTTAATTTGGCTGCAGTAACTGTTCTAATGAAGACTTACGGCACTTGAAAGCAATACACATAAAAATAGCATCAACTGACTACAACTACTTCTACTGTATTCACCACCGCAATCATTATTTTACCAATGTTTCAAATTCTACTACTTCAACAACAACAACAGCAACAACAATAGCAACAACAACCACAACAACAACAACAAATACTACTACTACTTCTACTACTACTACTACTATTACTGTTGTTGTTTATCCGTTCCACATTTTATATTTCCCTGGTCGATAAATACATAGGGTTCGAGGGCAACCCTCTCAACACCGTACAAAATGCATCCAATGATTGTACAGTTTATAATGTATTATGATAACAAGTGATTTCCGGAACATAGCAAAATGAATTTTAAGTATAGAATGTATTACTTTATAATAATTATTGAGTCACACATCACATAGATCTACAAGAAAAAAAGTAACACAATGTCCCATCCTTTCAAAAAGAAGCTTGTGAATGAATTATGTCATTTCAGAACACCATAACTGACAGAAAAATATGTCTTTCTAACCTTAACAGTAGGTATTGTAGGATACAACCATAGATCAACATGTATTTTTATGTCTCAAGATACGATATGATGCGTTCAGAAAATCTGCAAAACTTTCAAATCGACCAAACATTTGTGGAATCAATTTATTATATACAACAACAACAAAAACATACTACTACTACTACTACTACTACTATTACTACTACTACTACTACTACTACTACTACTACTACTACTACTACTACTACTACTACTACTTCTACTACTACTACTACTTCTACTACTACTACTTCTACTACTACTACTACTATTATTTTTTGGATTATTATTATAAAAATAAACGACGAACGGAATATAAAAAGTCCTAAGTGTTTGGAGTCTACAACTCCGGTTGAACTCTTTCTGGATAACGTCACTATAAAGTCCGAATAGTTCAGCGTCCGTAATTCTGATAGAATGATGCATTTTTACATTATAAGCAACTATAGAGTTTAACGTGTAAGGAATCCTCATTCTAGCAAAACCCGTACCGTTAAACGAAGTAGTGAAGCCCACAGTGTTCATAGTTCTTCATTAATATTGAAACTGAGAATATTGTGACCGCATTGCCTGGAGTTCACAATCCTGTTTAAACCAGTTCATAGCTGACTGATATTGTGGTCACAGTGCATGAATTTTGTGTTCAGATTGCGTCCAGTATTTAAAATAGAGACCAGTGCCGGTATTCAAAAAGATCATTAGGGAAATCTTAATTTAAGTTGAATTTAAGTGAGATTTTTTATCAAAATTAAAATGTGAAATAAAAATTACTTTTGTTTACAAACTGAAAAAAACAACAACAGCTAAGCAATAGTCGTATTTACCAGTTTAAAACATGTTATTGTAAAATTACCAACACATGAAATTGTCTCCGACTTAAGGAATTTGATGAATTAAAGAAGTTTGCTTACGTTGTCCATAAGGAGCAATGTGGATATGGGACCAGTCACTACAGAGACTTACTTGGAAGTGCACCGAAGTAAAGTGCATCCGTGTGTTTGCATGCGTATAAATGACAAATCGCTTGTACCAACTTTATATTTATTTAGCACACATCGTCAGAGAATGATAATGTACTCGTGTTAAAACCCGTTGTATTTACTTGTATTAACAATAGCAACAAGCACCACTATTATTAAACGTTCATCGTTTAAAAACAAGTAATGCACGCCAGTAAACAGTACGAACCACGTTTCCGATGCGTGTATTAAACAAATAAATTACATTACAAATTTACTTACTCTCTTATATGTAGTAAAGGGAGAAAACTATGTAAAGTCCGTTATTTTATTTTAATATACAGTGGGATGTCTTCGCCTCAACAGTACAGGTTATTGGAAAGTGTCAGCACATAAAAAGTTATTTAAACCTCGAAAGCAACCAAACAAACTGAAACAAACACCTTTTTAAGTATTAAACTCATTTAAATGACACAAATATCATATTTTCTTTTAATTTAGCGTTACAGTGAATTGAATTCAAAATATGAGCACGTTTACTATGGTGCTACCAAGTCTATAAAACTACAGATCCCATGTAAGTTCTGACTCCAGGTAGAACTACCACTTGTAAACGGATAATAAACCCAGATGTATGTGTCCATATTTCGGGTAAAACTAGTATTCGTGTACTGTTGAACGGAATTATAAAGTCCCAAATGTGTGAAGTCCACAATTGGGGTAGAACCCGTATCGGTAAACAATATAATAACACGTGCAGTGTTTGAGTCCACTATCCTGGTAGAACCACTCTTTAGAGTGGGTGATATTGTGGTTGCATTGCATGTATTCAGTCTTCTGAAACAGAGAATCTACACTCCAGTTTCTGGTAATCTGTTGAAGTTAACTGTTTTTATTAATGCAGAAATATAGCATGCATAATATAGACATAATATACACATGACAAATGCGCTCGTCGAAACGATTTTTTTCACATTGTATTAGGCTGACGGTGTTTACATTTTATTTTCTTTTTTGCGCACATCGATTTTACCTACATATAATTGAAGTGTACTTCAAACAGCACATTTCAATATTAGCAAGAAATAAGTTGTCAACATAGTATATGAAGATATTCCTCTTATAAACACAAAGAATGTGGCTCTTATTTCCATGGAGAAAGGTTAAGGTTTGCTATTCTCCGTAAAGAAACGGTGCGATGTATCAACATTTCTCTTGAACGGGTTTAACTTTAAAAAAAAAATGAGTTCAGCATGTGTACATGTAATAGCGATTCTGTGCATTTCTATTTTCTTACATACACACACACTCTTAATTCGCCTGATCGTCTCATTTCTACACTTAAAGCCAGTACAGTTAGTCACACTAAAAATGTGTGCTTTTTTTAAATCGAAATCGAAATCATTCACTAAAATTGGTTCATAAACATGATTATATTATTAAACAAAGAGCAACAAGGAAAGTAATTTTAAATATTCGCAAGACATATGTAATTCAATTAAATAAACAAAAAAGTCAGTGTAAGCTGCTGTACTTGAATAAAGAATCCATAAAAATGTTAAACAGTTTGTTGTAATTAAGTAATGAGTTAGTATTAAATATCTTACAAAATAACACATCTTCACAAAACATCAAAATGTGCGCGAGACTTTAAATATTATCGATCCCGCCGGCTTGTTAAGTGCGCTAGGTGCGCTAGATGTTTTCCCTTGCTAGATTATTTGAAACAGCCCGCATAATGATCGCCTTTTATGGAGCAGGTATTATGTTACTTTTCTATACCATCCAATGTCAATTCATTATATCAATCTAGTTTGTACAAACACCATTTTGTATCGGCCGGTATATGCGTACCTTGCAACAAAAGGATATTTGCATGGACAATCATTATAACGTACACTGGTAAAATATTTAAACTAATTCGATTGCTTGTCATTCCTGTGACAGTGATTTTTATGCAATATCAAGTATTAACTAGTACAGACTAGCCGTGCCTCGTTTTGACAACTAAAATAGAACTGATCTTTGTGTTCATTTGAAAAGAACTGGCGGGCGTATTGTCCTCGATGAAATTCACATTCAAAACGGCAAAAGAAACGAACAATAATGAATAACATCACACAATCATTGCGAGTCAGGTGACTTATTTAAAAAACGAGTAGCTTCGCGTTGGTCTAAGGCCGTGTCGTATTTATAAAGAGACTTAGATTATAATTATATTTAATAAAGCAATTACGCCCGTATCGATAATGTCGGTGAAAACCCAATAATAACTACTAGTATACGTCTTAAAATTACATGTTGCATGTTTCTACTCTCGAATCTAATTCACGGAAACTTAAAGTTTGTATACAATATGGAATATGATACAATATATAAAAATAGAACGCCGCGAGTTGGATGTGTCGCCTGACGTGGCATAACTCAATTATGCCTAAACCAAACTCGACCTTCCTTTTATGCCTACAAACAGTTTTATACAGTTTCACAATGATTGCACAATGATTGCACAAAAGCTTCTCTAGCCATTATTTGTACTATCAGCTGGAGAAAATGTCAGAACTGTTGTACCTTGGGCTATTACGTTGTTCTACATTAACTCACATTTCAAAAACAGGCTTCAAATAATTCCTAGATTTAGATAAACTTATACATGAATAAGAAATTGGCGGTTCATCCGTCCAGATAAAAAACCATATCGCACTCAATGTTTGTAGTGTGTATTAATATCGGTCATGTTTATATTTTAGCTTATACAAGCATGTGCAAATAAACATTCTGATGTAAATATTACATTTGCATTGAACTGAAATTGTCGGACACCGAAACATCAACTCGTTAATGCCAGTACACATCAAACGGATCAGAATAGTAGCAATAGTAGTAGTAGTAGTAGTGGTAGTAGTCGTAGTAGTAGTGGTAGTAGCTATTCTAGTAGTAGTAGTTGTATTACTAGTAGTAGTAGTAGCATTAGTAGTAGTAGTAGTAAAAGTAGAAGCAGTAGCAGTAGAAGTACTAGTGGTAGTTGTAGAAGTAGAAGAAGAAGAAGAAGAAGAAAAAGTAGTAGTAGCAGTAGCAGTAGCAGTAGTAGTCGTTGTAGAAGTAGTAGTAGTAATAGTAGTAGTAGCAGTAGTAGTAGTAGTAGTAGTAGTAGTAGTAGTAGTAGTAGTAGTAGTAGTAGTAGTAGTAGTAGTAGTAGTAGTAGTAGTAGTAGTAGTAGTAGTAGTAGTAGTAGTAGTAGTAGTAGTATTAGTAGCAGCAGATATAGTGTTAGTAGTAGAAGTAGTAGTAGTCGTTGCAGAAGAAGCAGAAGAAGTAGTAGTAGTAGTAGTAGTAGTAGTTGTAGAAGTAGTAGTAGTAGTAGTTGTAGTAGTAGTAGTAGTAGTAGTAGTAGTAATAGTAGTAGTAGTAGTAGTAGTAGTAGTAGTAGTAGTAGTAGTAGAAGTAGTAGTAGTAGTAGTAGTAGTAGTAGCAGTAGTAGTAGTAGTACTAGTAGAAGCAGTAGTAGTAGTAATAGTGGTAGTAGTAGAACGGGAGCCAGACCTTGATTCTATACCCAGATTCAGACCAAAATCTTATTTTTTGTTCAATGTCCCATTATCCATATTGAGGCTTTTTCAGTTAACAATTGTTTTAAATTAATAAAAAGCGTGTTACTTTATTCAAACGAATCAGGAGAAAATAATTTGTACTACGGGACCTTATATCAGGACTAAGGGTCGATGAGGTCAACCAAACATATAAACATATAATGGTTAGAAATTTATTTTGCGCCTGTACAAATTATTAGCCCACTAATGTAAACAAGTCAAACGGTCAAGGAATAAACTGACGATTATGTTAAACATATATTGACAAGATGTATAATTTGATCGATTTCTGTTCAAGGTAGTCGAAGTAAATTGCGTTACAATTACCGCCATTTTGCAATCACATTTCAGTGAGCGATGCATGCATCCGTATTGGCGTTATGCATATATAGTACGTACATTCACCATTACACAGTTGGAGTAGGTTGTATCCAGTTTAAGAACTAGTTCCGTTGTCCGCTTTAGTCAATTAAACATTAAGTCTTAAGTTTATTGACACTACAAACTCTCCATTTGCAATCAAGCGACGTATATACCAAATGCAGTCCAGTTAATGCTCTGTATTGTATTTAACAGCGAAAGTTTATGTGTTCATGCTATTATTTGAAGGTTTACTACACAGTCTACGTTGTCATATTGATACAATACGAAAGGTATGGAGTTAGTAATGACAGTTGCAAATTATTTAGTTGTAAATTAGAACTGAAAACATTGTTTTCAGTTTGAAATAAAGCAAGTAAAAAACATACGTGTAATATTTTTAAATATGTACACACTGGCTGATGTGATTTGGTATTTTACAGTAATAAAAACTCTGACAGTCGGAGGATACATATAACTGAATACCATTACGGTTAAGCATGACTTTATCACGAATGGTCCGAAATATACACATCATAGCTAGGAATTGCACTGTGGTGTGAGCCAAATTCAAGCACGGAGTAAACTTTTATTTAAAGTACGAATGAGCATGTGTGGTCCATGGGAATACCTAACTGACATGTCAAATTAGACAACGCTTAAGTATAATAAATTAATCCTCATATCGACGCTACCATACCACTTGATATATGTTTGGTTTGAGTTATTAACGATTGTTTTGCTCTCGAATTACGATTTGTATTCACAGTAGTATATACCAAACAAATATGAATATCGTTTTGCTATGGTGTTCACGTCTCCAATACATCTATTACTCAGATTAATAGATATACGGTGGTTGGCAATCGTATATATTTATTTCATTATTGTAGCAAGAGGAACCTCACCCATTTTTTTCAGTTTACAGTTCTGAACTTTGCCCTATATCGATTTATATGGTATTTTAATGCAGTAATACAGGTGAGTATTTGTTTATTGAAAAATAGCGGCCGTATAAACCTCTTCAAATATTTTATTTAACATTCGAACAGCACCGACGCTTTACAATCATACCAAAATAACATAGCGGTAACTAATTGTCCACATAATGCTTATTATCACTCATCACGCATTCATGCCATTCAGGTGATTTATCTCAATCTTTGTGTATACAGCTGTTATAGCTTCACGTTGGTCTAAGGTCGTGCCTTTTTAAAACATTATTCATTCAATACACCACTTTATACTAATGTGCTCGTACTGACAAGTCATCCACAGCAAATTTATTCAAAACACGCAGCACAGCTTTTCCAATACATTAAAATCCCACATAAGTGCATACAGTGACATCTAACGTGGCTTGAATTTTTGCTGCAATATTTGTCTACTTGTTCATTACCACCAATTAACAGAAGTGCGCATATTCCTTCACGGGCACTTCGTACCTGAATCAGCGATAATGAACGAATTTGGGTAAAACTGTGAGCGGGATACGCAACCTTACTGGTCATTCTATTTCTTTCTCTTTCATTTTAATATTGATGCCAGGAGGACGTACGAGGACCCATGGCTCTATATCAGTATAAAGGTGCCTTCATTACCGCCCGATTCCCCTAGTACAACTTAAAATAAAGAATAAACATAAATGCAGCAAATACTAAAGCGAACACAATCGGCATTAAGTCGACAACAATACATTGAACGAAAACCGGGAAACACTTGATACAAGTAATTTTCAAAGATATCCTGTATGCACTTCATAAATTAAGAATGAACAGAAAATGTACAGACTGTAGAACTGGATATATACATTGATATATTTAATCTAACTGAAATATATATGATTAGCAAGATAATACTCTTAACTACAAACTATCGCACTATCGGCGTTATACAGGCGTCCACTACCAGTCACGTTCCTCAACAACAACTAATGGATGACAAATAATCTGAAAATATAGCAAACACTGTAAAACACATCAATAACTATTCAGGTGTAGGTGGGTGCGAATAAAGCGATGTTCGTTTTAGCTTGCCGACAGCTCGAAATATTTCAGATGTAAAAATCTGCACAAGATTCGTGTGCTTTAGCTCTGATTGATCCGTCTATTTATAAACTGACCAAACCTGTTTACTACCTCATTAACCAGCACACACATGACCAATCGAACGATACTAAATATATTCAATTTTATAATCAAGGATATTTCAGATCTTGCTAGATTTAATTCACACAAAAATATTAGCTGACAACGGAATTGTGTGCATTGGCTATGATTAGAAGGATAATACTGTAACTACAAAATATCGCACTATCGGTGTTATACAGGCGTCCACCACGGTCCTCAACAACAACTAATGGGTGACAAATAATCTGGGTAAATAGAAAACAATGTTAAACACATCCATGACCATTCGGGGGTGGGTGGGTGGTAATAAAGCGATGATCGTTTTAGCTTGCCGACAGGTCGAATGATTTCAGATGTAAAAATATGAGCGCGATTGTTTGTGCTTTAGCTCTGATAGGTCAGTCGAGCACATTAGCCTTGCATATACCAAAAATATGTTACTGATCTACCGATCTTGAATTTCGTCATTATTAATAAGTTAAACCGACAATGTTGATCGTTTAAATTAACTGCATGCGGTTGTTGCTTACTCAACAATCATGTAGAACAGTTACAGTTCACCACTGAAACTATATAGGGCAGCTTTTAATACGCTTCTAATCGATTTTAGTTATAAACTAGTTAAAATAAATCAACTAAGATAAACAGTTATGATACTACACTTCTGTTTAGGTTTGTGGATTATTTATTTTGGGCATTAAATTTTGTGGGCGTTCGTTAATGCGTGCAAAGTTGTGTTTTAATATAGTTTATTCCACAGCAAAATATATTCAAACTATTCGATTTTTTATTAACGCTGAATGCTAAAGGAGAAAAATACAACGTTCCATTTTGAAACTGATAGTTGTAATTATGTATTTGGCATTCACACACAATATCAACACTGCCGTTATTGCTTTATAAAGTTAATTTTCATATAAAGTGTTTGGTTATTGGTAATTAGAATTGAAACCAACCCGCGATAATGCAAACCAACCTTCGCCTAACGCGCAGCTACCCTCGTTTCAGATGGGCCACCTAATTGCCACTCATTGAACGCGTGATATGAATCATAATAATGGGAATGTCTTTGCACTGAATCATTCAGGCGTCACTGTAACTTCAGAATGCCAGAGGACAATACGTGGGCAAAGTTCGTTTTAAAGTAAACATACTCACACGCAGTATCTTTATTTATTCAATAAAAATGTAAACACAATTTTTTGAAGTTTTGTTTAATTTAATGTATATGGTTGTTACCGGAATAGAAGCTTTTGAAAAATATATTTGTTTATGATGTTGGCCTAACAAAGATATAATTTAAAAGTTGTATTTGTAATTAATATCAAAAAAATTAACGATTGATAATTGCTTGATATTATCAATTCAATTGAAACTAAAGCCATTGTATTTAAAACGTAATTTTGGAACATATCCATGCAATTCAGTCTGATGGGTACAAAGCTTTGAAATTAAAATTGGTATATATACAAATAGTAAAATTGTCATAACCGGGCGAGAGCTACAATTTGTAAATATTCGACTATAGATTCGACAACACAGAGTGATATCATTCGCAATTAATATTATGTATAGTGTAGTTTTGGGATATGCCGAACATCGGATATCTCGAAGTCATTTGTGAGCTCCCGTCGACTTCGAGATAACGAGTTTCAGCTGTATAATAAATATGTGATATCAATTATGTTACGATTACATGTAATATCCGGTCACTTGGACATTGATGAGAGGGAATATCCTGTCAAAATGGACCTATTCATTTCAAGCCATTTCGATCTTTGCAGAAGAAGTTATATAAAACTTATTATATGAAAATGCTACAAAAATCCTCGATGTGAGCATAACCTAAATATCCAAAATGATTAACCTGGGTAAAACTACCTGGCGCCAATAAGCCGTCGACGAAAATGTTAAAAGCCACGTTCAAATTTCGGTTTGTAATAAACATGAGATATTTATGATTGGAAACAATACTGCATTACTACACGCAGTGCAATTCTGATTATGCGAGTATAGAAATGAATGCATTGAGATATCATTCATAATGTCATACCAATGACAATCGATTCACATGGTTTAATGTCTAGAAGTTAAAAAAGTTCATCATTATATATTGCGTGTAATTAAAACAATTAATATTAATTTATATGTTTTACTAACTACCAAAAGTACGGAAGCCTAAATGTGTATTTGAATAAGTAATTTGTCAAATACGTTTTTTTAAGAGAAACATATGTATCACTCGTTTGAATATTTCTTAAAAACGTTTTGTTGTTAAAATCACTCGATCGCAAATTAAATATATATATGACGTTCGGTTTATGGCGTGAATTATCTCGAGCTAACTAAATTGCCAACTTCATTGAGTTGTTTTTCCAATGCTGAATTTTTTTGTTTAGACAATTATTAGAAAATTACTCACAAATATTTCGATGTATGTTCATTTAGGTTGTTTTGTATGAGACTGGATCTAAGTGTACTGTACTTTGTAATATAATATGGCAAAATCAAAGAATGGCCTATTCAGGTTTTTCAATAGTTTCCACAAGGTTGTCAGTTCTCAAAGAAAAGTTCTACCACAGCTATTTCAGATATGATGTAAACAACATAATTTAACGTTCATCTTAGAGAAAGGCAATGTATTTATTCCATTTGGTTAATTTATAATTCGCACCTAGATCTCTATGTCAATACCGCATTAAGTACATACACAACATGTATTGAAACATAAAAATGGTTAATCCCAAGTTAATCCTTTGTTGATATGCGATTTGAAAGTCTGAAATTTTATTATGCGTAAAATTAACGGAATAAGTTATTTTATCCGTACTTAATGTTTGCAGGTGATGAAGAAGTAGCCGATATACAATGTGCCGTCCCAGAACCTCTTTCAGGTGTGTTAAATTCAGATTATGTGTTGATGATTATTCACTGTTCAACTACAATTAATAAATGAGAGAAATCGAGATTTTTATTCTTGATCTGGCATTAGGATTTGAAGCTGTTAACATTTGTTACAACATTGTTGCGCATTATTTTAATTTTAAATGTAAACATGGCAGTGAATTAATTTCGGATACAATACAGATATAATAATAGTACATTATTTACGTTTTCACCTGTGGTGCAGTGGCTTAAGAAATTATATAGAGTCACGATTTAAATCTATAGGATTCATTGAAACATTAAAAAAAATATTTTAGCATATAAAATAATATAAATTTAACCTTAGGCTAGCTGTTTCAGTTCGGAATAAAAATGAAATTATCTTATCTGCCTGTTACTTACAGTTCAAACACAAAGAGTATACACACATGTGACAATAAGTAACTGGTTTAAAAGAAGAAACGTATTTTAATTTCATGTTGTTTTTGTTGCTTAATTTTAATGTAACTTTTATGTTGCAGAGACAAATGTTAGCCTGATTGAACATGACCCTAAAGGCAAGGTGGTTGATAGTGAGGAACACGGAACAAAACGAAAATCAGGTAGACAAAATTAATTAACAAAGTTAAATATTTAAACGAAAGTACAATGCCTATTTTTTCTATTATATATGTATATTTGTATATTTATAGTATAATATGTAGAATTTATGTAATCATAATATTTTTTAATTGGGAAATATAATGTAATTGCTTAAAAAGAACATTGTGAAATACATGTGTTACTTAAATTTAATTTATTTAGTATCAACCGTATTTATTCAAGAGAACAATGTGTGTTATGTCACTTAAAGTGACCAAGAGTACATGTAATTATATAATGGATAAAAAAACTGGCTGTAAACATATTTATCAAATCCTCTCCATTGGTAAATATTAAACCCAGTTAATTTGTGTTGACATACTTATTTTTTACGGCTGCTGGAAATATTCATGCAGACAATTACATGTGTATGTAATGTTTGTTTCAGGTCCCAATAATATACCTAAAATAAAGAGAATGCGGTTGACAGATGAAGAGAACAGATTGTTCAGAGAAACTTTCCAAGAAAACATTCGTAATAAAACAATGCCCACCGGGACAGTTGTAAGCGAATTGTCTAAGAAGTTACCTGAGCGTACTGAAGCTCAGATCCGCACCAAAATGCATAATATTATTACAGGAAAACTAAAAAAATACTAGTTTACAAATCAAGAAACACTGTGCAATGCATATTCTAAGACAGCATCCGTACCTGGCCATACATACTGTATAAGCATTCGTTTAATCTTGTTCACTGCAGTATATGTAAAATAGGTCAAACGTCAATACATACAACATGTAGTAAATGCATTCGTTACGGACTTAAAAGTACTTACAGCACACGTCGTTAAAAGGAACTAAACATATAAGGTATGCATTTATGTCTGTACGAATGTATGATTGATGTCTGTATTATCAAGATCTAATGAATTGTTTAGTCTTAAAGATCTATTTATATTTTAATAAAGAATCAAAGCCATATTGTATCAAAAATATATGAATTTATTAACGTTTTGATTGTTGATACGAGATATATACATTAATTACGTATAAGTCTAGAGTTTTTAGACTGTCTTTAACTTTATAATGAAACCGAAATTGTCTTTTCCCTAATCGTCTACTTATGAATGTGGAATATATATTATACTAACTAAAGTAAGCCCAAAACAGCTGATCATTGTATTGAATAATGGTTAATATATTATATACATTATTATTTTTTAGTTATGCACCACACATGGTTATGTTGTCGCTTTGAAAGATTGTACGTTAATCCATATGTAGCACAAAACTACAAGTTATGTTTTGTGAAATACAGGTAGTAGACATTGTTGAGTATTTAAGATCGATATAGTGCACCAAAATAGCCGGATTTAATTTTTATTGACTGTTTTATTTATTAAATTAACGAGTATGCGTGCATAAAATAGTTACCTCATTGTGTGAGTAGATATTGTTTCTTGTGATTGTTTCATGTTTAAATGTTTGAATTTGTAATTAAAAATTATGTGTCTTATTCAAGAAAAACATGTGTATGTTGAATGCATTCGAAATCATAATTACATTCACAACTAAGTGACTATTGGTTTTAGTTATATGTGTTGTTTTAAGAGCATTTCAATTTGATTTTCGAAACTGTGCAATAATTATTATGCGCGTTATGAATTTATTTAAAATAATTTTTCAAACTTACCCTTGGACATTGACTCTGGAAATTTTACTAGCAAATGCGTTCAACAAATACAATGTCTGTTTATCTGTAGGTTGTTGATTATTTTAAAATATTGTTTAAAACATTCATGAACATTCAACTTTGAAATAGTATTACAACACAGACCAAGCATGCGATATATTAACTTTGTCAATAATGGTTTAAAAACTATGAAAAACATTGGTTTTGTAAGAAATAAATAATGTAAAAGTCGATGTCTTTTCTTTTATTTGCAAGGTATAGCTCGGACCCATTAACCTGACAATGACTTTATGTATGCATATATTACCAAATCGTTACTTAATAAGAAATGCATTACTTTTCGTACTGCAATGTTGAATTGATGAAAGAGTAGCTCATTGAAAATACAGTTACTCTTCCATTAAACTTGTGAAACACGTGCACCATCAAATATAAGAATAATAAATATCCAGTGACATCACCAGGAGAGAAACCCTTATTAACATCCGCTGATCTTTATTTAAGGCTAGTGACTAATTGTTTATACAATACAAGACAATAGGCACAATACAACACAAAACATAACAATACACACACTTGTAAATAAAATTTAACCTCATAGCATTGCGATTAAAATTAAATAGTAATAAAAGGGAATTGAATTACTATTTAATTACTGGATGGTTTAATGTTCACCAGATCAACAGAACTGCACCTTTCTGTGGCACGATGAAATGAAGTTAATAAAGTGTCAGCTAAATCCCTGTTTGTTCACAAAATTTCAAGACCTAGCATCATAGAGTACATATTACAAATCATCGCCGTGCATTACAGGAAAATCCGTAATATGTGGTGTAAAAGGCCAGATTACATAGCTTGGATGTATATGCTAAACTTTTGTAATTGAAATTATTGAAATCAATAGTTTAATATTCAATGAAAATAAGCATTAAAATAAGTGCAAATAGAATGAAGTTATACAAAACGTGAATAAAATATTAAATTAAATGTTTAATGTTCATGTGTCGAATACAGTAAGCAGTAAAACTATTATAACGCGCTGTGCGCCAATGTTTTAAAGCTGTTACTATCCAAATGGAATTGACATATAGTATATATTTAAAGCTGTTTAACAAACTAGAATATATTACAAATGTAATTATTTAAGGTTAATAAATTATCCATTAAATACTAGCAGGCAGGTGTTTCTGAGTATAGACAAATGATACCCCTTTAATAAGTAAGACTTTATCATTTTATAAATTACATGTTAGCATCAAATTTTGCCAATTAATTCTTTGGCAACCTATTTAAACCATCACCATAAAATGATGGGTGAGAAATTCCATTAACTAATAACCATTTTAAGGAAACTGTATAACTAGAAACCAAACTAAAGTATAAAAAACAACATTGTGAAATTTTAGTCCCTGAAATAAAAAGCCTTGCGTTAATACTTCAAAACGGAGTATAAATATAGGAAAGAAGTCGAGCGTGTAACGTGTGCTAATATACATGTACATGTAGTTCATGGGTGTCAGGTTAAAGTGTCCGAGTTATATACTTTGATAAAATGTTCTTCTTTACTTCTGTCAATTGCCGACATTTGTTCTTCTTTACTTCTGTCAATTGCCGACATTTATTCTATAAAATGCATACTGTAAGGATATGTGTTATTGGATAACTCCCACACGCACAGGTCCAGAAATCCCATTCTCGGCAACCCAATGCTGACTGATTACGTATACTACATTATTATAGAGTGCAACGGCATTTCACAGGTGGGTATTCGACGATGAGCCACACACAACAACTAAAACTTCCAGCAGTAATAATACTTCTTACCCGGTTACCAATTATTCATCCTCATCATCATGATCGTCATTATTATTATTATTATTATTATTATTATTATTATCATTATTATTAAAAAAAAATAAAAATTATAATAAATATACTACTACTATTTCTACTTCTACTACTACTACTACTACTACTACTTCTACTACTACAACTAATAATAATAAATAATGATAATAATAATGATAATAATAATAATTATTATTATTATTATCGTTATTATTATTTATTAAAATAATAAAACAATTGATCATTACAATAATAATAATAATAATAATAATAATAATAGTAACAGATAATACTTATAATAATTGTAATTATTATTATTACTATAATTATTATTATACGTATTATTATTATTATTATTATTTGTATTATTATTATTATTAACAGTATTAAATAAGTATTAATACTCTTGTTATTAGTAGTAGTATCAGGAGTAGTAGTAGTTTTATCAAATAATACGTTCATAAAATATTGAAAATACAGTATTCGAAATATATGATACAAACAACAACGTACTAAAAATGTTATTATTATTATTATTAGTAGTAGTATTATAAGTTTGAGTATTATAACTAATGACCCTTATGATAATAGTTAAAATCTATTTATTATTATTATTATATATATATCTTAATTACCTCCATTTTCTGAAGATTTACATTATAAAACAGCAGCAAACAGCAAATACAAATACATATGCACAGGGGAAATAAATAAATAAGGCATATAAAAGATAAGTAATTAAATAAGGCATAATAAAGAAAATAGTAAGTCTCAGAGTGTGATCCTTACTACATGTATTTCAATTATTCATAATAATATTATTATCAATGAACGAAGGACGATGATTAAATATTAAGTTCAATAATAATAAATTGAAGATGAAACTAAACACATAGTACATCATACTAATCTGATCCTTGCTCTTTCTTACTCAATGTGCGGGGCGTTATATATCATATCTACACACACCCCACAACAAGGTTTTATATCGTCACCACATAACTAGGTCTTATACAGACACCCCACTATATGGGGAATGTCTGTATATATATATATATATATATATATATATATATATATATATAAATATATGTATGTATGTATCATTTGCTACAAAGACCTGTATGTCGATTATGTGACCGCTTACATAAATCTCATTGAGGTACATGTTCGTTATTTACATGCGCAATTATTCGAATATTGTTAAATGTTGAAAGTTGATTGAAAAAAAAAATAACGCATAGTGTACAGTTGATAATACTCCATTTATTGTCTGCAATCAACACAGAAATACAGAAACTTTGTATTGCTTTTTACTTTTTTCTGCTTTGCAGTTTTAAATAATTGACAATTCGTTTATGTCGCACAATTCATGACTTGTATACCCACGCTATGTTAACCCAACATAAGAGCAAAAGTACCAGATTTGTTTTAAAAAATCAAACCATAACACGTGAATATGACATCTCTATCTGAATGTGTTTGTTTTGTTTTATTTCATGTATATACCCATGTGTAACCTAAAGAAAAATATAGACAATAAAATGAACAAGTGAGAACCTGTCTAAGGAATCAACGAGATTTATTATACTTAACGTGATTGTATACAATAAATAAACCGACATAAGATTCCATTATCAAATAAATGAGATCATTTTACCGGTTTGATAGTTTCATAAATATTACTAAATTGGATTGCTGACGTGTCAAGAAACTAAGAAAACATGTGTTAAGCGAAACTGTTTAGAGACTGAATGAAGTGTACACCTTTAGTTGGATATTTAGCAGGTAGCGTAAGATTTTAATTGTAAAGCTGTAAATTATTACAATACAGTAGACAGGGGACAGGGCCGTATCCAGAGACGAAAAAAGCACAAATCTTTTCTAGGGAGGGGGTGGTGGGTGTGTTTCGATTTGGCTTATATTTGGTGTGGGTTTTTTTCTTAGTAAGTCATGCCTTTTACTCAATTTTTACGAATTTCTTGTAATAAACTGACGGAAATCTAGTATATGGACACTGAACAAACTTATTTTGAACTTGACATTTAAGCCAACTGTAATCATTTAGCATCACAATCACTTTTGTTTTCAAAGGCTAGATTTTTTCGGCACCTGCCTTTACTGTCCCACATCGCAAAATTTGAAGTTTATATAAAAGTGAAAGTTATATTTTGTCTGGGAATGTGCATGAGAGCACAATGATTAAGACGTTCTTCTACCATGGTACATCACCACAAAGTCTATGTTCCAATACAATCTCCTAGCCGATTTGTTGTTCGTTGTGTATATGTTAGATCTAGTGATTTACTAGGCATGAATATTGTCTTTAATACAAGTAGATCATTTACTGGACATTTATTTTACCTATAAGTGTCGATTCATCATTTAATTTTCGAAAAGTGCTTACTTTTTATTTTGGTCGTTTCTCAAATTTTCACTGAATCAATTGCCTCAGTATGCATCAGCGTGGCTACGGGCCTGGTAGCCTTGATCATCAAAAGCGAATCATATTTAAACAGCGTAATGTGAAAGGGTTTACTACGTGAAAAACTCTTTATTTGTTGTATATACATATATCTGACATATTGATGTGTTAATGTAATCAGCTAGATTATATACATTGCTATTGATTGCCCTCTTATCTATATTTTAGGGCACTACAGAATTAAGCTCTTAGTAAAGGTTCAAAGGTATTGCAACGTAGAAACATAAATAAATCTTATTTAGTACGCCGAAGAATGTTTATCATGCATTTTAAGAGTAAAATTATTTAAAATAATGTATATACATGTAGATCTATGTAAGCCTGACTAAATGAAAATATGTTATTCTAGACAAAGAACTGCATACGTAGATCTAAGTCATAGTGCTTTGTGATATTGACTTGCTTTCATAGTTCCAATTTTGGTCGTTTTAATTCGGTGGATAAGAAGCTTAAAATTATTTGTTATTTAAAATTATGACGTCATCAAGTATTTTGCGCGTCGTTGGATTACGTCATACGAATCGAAACAGTTTTACCGTCTGGGTGGATAAGGCCGTTAAGTAGATATATGATATTTATTGTGGGCTAATTTGTGGGATTTTACTGTCTGATGCAAATAACTGATTTTAAATCTTATTCATGTTTAATAAATTTCTATTTCTGTTGGCAGGAATGATATAATATTATAAAATAATCAGAATAATCTATGTTGTCTTCAATTTAATAAATAAGATCAGATGTTACCGTATACAACCAAGCTTTGAAATCTGGCTGTATTTATTCATCCCACCATAACGGCTTCGTCCTGTTTTGCATAACGATTCACTGAAAATTTAACTATATGATGTTATGTATTTAAATCATTTTAACAAGATGATATGTAGCTGATACTTGTGTTTCTTGTATATCATCGCGCCTCAGAAAGTGGCAATTCTGCGTCTCTGGTTTAAATCCAACCATTGAGTAATTAAATGGCAATTATATGGAATAAGTAGTCAGTCTTCTATTGCTGTTTGTTTGAATTGTGATGCTATGAGGTTAATCTTCATCTACATGTAGTTCGAATAAATCTGGTCCAAGTGTGAGGTTGAGGCACCCGTAAACCGGTTTGAACTCCACTGAATGGAATTGACCGTTCTAAGGCGGTGACCCAGTTTTATTCGTATTTGTGTTTTGTGTTTTGATACGTTTTGTTATGTGTTGTTGTATTGTGCAATGATGTTTTGGCCCTTGGTAACTTGCCCTAAACGAAGGACCGTATGATTCTAATAATAGTTCTTTCCTGCTTATGAATTATTTACGGTTTTATTCACTTTGTCAAATTCTGTCCCCATTTTAACTAATACAGTTTAACACGTCAAAACTTCATGTTGTTTGTATTAATATCCTTGTGACAAAGCGGCGTGCGCGGGTGGTATTTGCGACATGACAGTGGCAGTTCTAGTTTAACATACATTTTATAATAGAAAATTAAAAGTTTACTAGAAAAAAAAGTAATTTTGGTCGACATGAGCTGACTTCGGTGGCAGTTAATGTGTTAAATACTGTCGAACAAGGTTTTCTTTCGTTTGATTTCATGTTTGGGTTTATAATAAAATCGCTTGTGCATATCTGCAATACATGTTTTTAAGCAATTAACATCATAATTACATTATTCCTTTGTTTTTGTATATACCTGCGTACGTTAAAACCACATTTGGTATATTTTCGACTATTATAGCCAAAAGTTACCGCTACTTTTTAAACCGTGTTATCGATGTGTTTAATCCTAGCAGTTTAAACACATGCCGAAAGTTAAAAAGTACAATAAAGTTGTTAAGCTTTAAATTTGCAACAGGTACTACGGGTATGCGAAATCGATGTTGAATTTGATAAAATCCCTGCGTTATCAACTCGAGTGTTTATCTCTTTTTAAGACTGAACGAACACTGAATCCGTCATTCGGGCATTTTTTTGGGGGGGCGATTAGACAAAAGATATATTTAGGACATTCAGGTAAATATTCTCATGTTTGTAATGTTTACTTATGTCATTAATTAAGACTTAATTCGTTAAACTAATTAAAAGAAGAGGTAACCATATGGTTTGTGGGGGAATCATTGGGGTTTGGTTTTTAATGACAAATTTTAGACGTAATCATATTTATAAATAAAACTTCAATAGAAGAATTGTAAATGAAAATAAATTACACACATGCGTTACTTACTTATATGTTGTCTGTAAAAAATATCAGATATTCAAAACGTCTTATTATCAGACCTAAAAGCTTATGTCGTTTTAACATTGATAATTTTAACGAGAGTTACTTTATTTATATCGGTCAGATAAGCAATAATACGGGAAACCAGCGGTTTTTCCAACTATAGATAACGCGAGTAGCTGTGTATTTGTTGTTATTGTTTTATTTCCAATACCTTTTGACTTAAAAATCTAAGTTCCGGAAGTGTCAATCGCAGTCGGGTTCTTCCGGTTCCGGGATTGTATGCATAGGTTCCGTGTTTCAGAAACGATAAATAACGCTGAGCGCATCTGCTAACAGGGAACCAAATTCTTGCATTGAACGCGAAACAAAACGTCGTCTGTAATCACGCCGATACATTCATTTATTACCAATATTTAATACGCAAACTAAATAATTTTATCATAATTGTTGTTGAAAACAATGTTGCTGTAGTTAATAAGCATATATTTCAAAAAATTTACATGATAACATGATGGTAAGCATTTGTAAAAACTTGACCAAGTTGATAAGTTATACCCATACTGGTATAGTCAATACATATAACAGTTAAAAGTGACAAAATGAGCGCAATAGTAATCAACTGTTTTGACGAGTAAAACAACACGTGGAGGACAATGGACATATTATTTTCTTCTGATTACGTTCAATGCAAACTTGAAATGAAACCGAAAATTCAATACAGCGATAATAGATCTAGACCTACATCCAAAAACAAAGTGTTTGATCTATGTTGACACATATTTATTTATCATCTTACCTTTTAATACATGTATAAATATGCAATGTAATAATTTCACTGTCAATTCTACGAATATTTTCGCAGTTTTCTGCAACAGGGTATTACACATTTCTTTAAAAATAAATAATCTACCCAGTTGCAGCCACTCTCATCCACTCACAAAAATGGATATGACACAATCTAAATACGTCGCAACAGTGAACACGTCATGAAAGTGTGTCGATTTGAATATCATCTGGGTGTAGCTTGGTCGGTAAATATGTGTAGGCCACTTTATAAGTTTGCCGGCGTGTATGAGGGAGTCGGTTGCCCCGGCATTTTCGTTCGGTAGGTGTTGGAGATGATTTTGGGTTTATAATTGGTAGCATCAAATAATGTTGATGCATTATCATTAACACCGTTAAATGGCTCAAATAACACAACATTAGGCCTAAATTAAACAATGTTTTGTTTTCCCTTTACCGACCCGAAAGAGGTGGGTCGCTCGGTAGGAAAAATATTTTATTTTATTCCGAGAATTTAATCTTTGTCGTACCTAAAACTCGTCATTTATCAATACATTATAATTGTATCTTTGTTTAAAAATCACAATTAGACTACTCTTCATCTTGATTGATACAATCAAGATTATACATGGTAAAACTGACTTTAATAATGGACATAACATAAAATAGAAAACGCAAAGCTTCAAAAACAAGTTGTGAAGTACATGTATTATAATTAATACCAATGTCTGAATTGACTAGACACACATATCAGGGGCGTATTAAGGGCAAAATCGAATGTACGCCCGTGCTTGTACATGAAATATATCGGAAAATAATATTAAAGGAACTATTCACATATTGGCAAATAGAGACATTCCAAAGAAAACAAGAAATGTCTTTAAAAAAGACAATATGCTTAGAAATGTATATTGAGATGTCTTCTTTTTTTGCTAAAATATAATGCAAGAGGACCAAGCTGTGACTTTACGGACCCCATATTTTTCGTTCCCTACTAAGGAGACTTCTCGGACACCAGATTTTTCGGTCCCTACTAAGGAGACTTCTTGGACATTAGATTTTTCGAACACTGTAAGAAAACGTATAGGCCCCCAAAATTAATTTGAGATAAACTCAATAATTATTAATATCTTTGCCGATCATATACCGCCCCATGTTTTCACCAGTGATATATGAATAAGCTAAATACTAGTAATTTACGTAAATTTAATTGAAACATGAATTTGTCAAGCAAATTTAACAAATTAAAATTGTCAGAAAATGATAGCTTAAATGAATGAGCAGTAAGTTTATGAATTCCCCATTTATTGCAATTCTCGTGTTAAGGATTCTCCAGATTGATGCGTGTGTGTTAACACAGATTTACCGCGCGCTATTTTTAGAATGATTCTCCTGCTGGAGTTGTACTGGCTAGAATTAATTCACGGGGACGACTGTCGGTTACAGCGTAGATATGTTTGTAACTTTAATTTAACCGCTAAACAATTATGTAAAGGAGTAGGTGCGTTAAGGGCCGATTTTGGCCTCATTTTGAAAATTAACGAAATTTGTATCACTGAATACGCAATTGTTTTTCCATTTTTAGGATGTACATTTTAAAAATATTACAACCACACATATGTTTACGCTACAACGTCAAACACGACTACTGTGTAAGCGTTCCGACGTAATTTGACGTTACTTTAGGAGTTGACGTCGTGGTGTATTTGTTGGCGTACCGTTGACGCTTACTACTCGAATTATTACAAACACATTCCACTCATGTTTAGAGATACATATTATAAACATGTATTCCATTTAAAAAGAACGAATGTATGTTGTTGCATGTTGAAAAGTCATTGATTTGCAATATTACATGGACAATTCAGCCTTTCCCGACAATCCCGAATTTTATAAATAAAATTAAGTTGTGGTTTTATTTGTTTTTGTTTTTTTTACAACTCGACCGGACCTTCGTATTGTATAATTTACATCTACATTGTATTCAATAGGAGCTATCAGTATATTAAAACTATACTTATTCATTAAAATACCAAAATAGTTTAAATATATATGTCCTTGTAATTAACATCAGGTATGACAACGCGTATTATAAAATCGAAATCCGAATCGCGTATCTGAATTTTAATGTTCAAGTGACGTAATCACGTAAATTGACAGTTAAGATGCAATGTTTTTAATGTTAAAAGCCAGATCTGCTAGAAAAGCGCCCGAAAATTTAACTGACATGCACAACATGTCAGGATAAATAGCTACTTATAAAAATACGCATCTAGTAACTCAACCATAAAATCGTAACTTTAAAAGAGTTCACATATAGTTTGAATGTAATTTCTTTCTTGTTTGTCGTTATTTTCTCAAAAATGTTGTTTATATTACACGAACCGCTGGGTCCATATCCACAAAGCTTCTAAGAGGAAGCTTAATTAAATTATTAAAACTCATAAAATTCCGAAAATATGTGGCTTACTCATTTAAAATTTACCTTGTCTTAAATGGTTGACACTCTGTAAAGAAATATGGAGGTCTGTCGATATGTGCCCAGATCTCCAGATCTACAAACTGGATAAAAAGTTTTAGTGTGGAAAGTGCTATATAGCAAGTACTTATATGTTACATTGAAGAACTATGGCCACTTCATTATAATTGACAATCGTAAATGGCATAGTCAACTAATGGGCTTATATCTTTGTGTGCATTAAAATATTTTCACTTAAATGCCGATTTCTGTATTGTTTTTGTTTTTTAAACTACACATAAATTAATGAATTCCGTTATTTTTCAGTACACGGTAGTTAATAATAATTTGATATCTAATAAACACTAAGCACAATGTATTTTCCAAATGGAATAAAATGTTAAAGTGTTTTTGTTTTTTTAAGTTCAGGATAAAATTTTACTTAAGATGTTTCTGGAATTTGACCCCAGATTATCTATTGCTCTCATTACTGTTTCGTACGAAATGCACACATAAATCTCAGTGTGAACAGTGTCCGACTTTATTGGCCGAGTCCTGAGTTTCTTTGCAATTGTCCACTATCTGCTGAGTGTGTAACCACGTTGCAGGCAATATACTGTATTTGAAAGTACATTCCGTAGAGGTGTATGGATTGTATCTGCAACGCAATTGTATGTAGTTAGGTAAAGCATAATGACGCTTCAAAACATTTTCTTCGGTGTCTTAAGCATTTGTAATAAAATGCAAATGAAAATATTCAAGAGAAAGTCAGTAAAACGAAAAATACTGCGTAATAAGTAATACAAAAAAATACATTTATTAAATTTGCACCTGCATATTGCTCAATAACATGTGAATTGCATATAAAATTATTGCTAAGTACTTATTACAAGTTATCTGATGTAAAATGTATGCATGCTTTCGTTCCAACTGCATGCTTTTATGTGTTTTTCAAATCGAATTTAAACTTAAAATGACATCACTGATCAGGCAACCTGGAAATCTTAATTTGCAAAATATGTGAAAAGGTCCTTTATTTTTCCGGTATTTTCACATTTCATGTACATGATAGAGGCCCGAGATAGGTAAAATTACCTGCAATATAGACATACACACGGGCGTACATTCGATTTGGCCTTAAATACGCCCCTGGAACTGCTCGCGGAATGTCATAATTACCCTTTATAATACTAAATGAACAATCGAAGAAAATATGCTGCAATGTTGTTAAACTTTATGAAAGTTTGTCAGTAACTTTCATTACCGCATTCATAGTATTAGAGTAACACGACCCGCATATAAAAACAACAACATAATATAAAGAAAATGATACCGCTGTCAAAAATATAGTCGATATAGTATATCACTATGAATAAACATCAGACGAAATAGCGAAAAGTGTAAAACGTGTTTAGACTGGCGGCGGATGCCAACGGTCGTTTGAGAAGGTAATTTCCAGAGAAGGTATTACGGAGAACTACATTTATTGCAGGCTACGAGTCAGTAAACCGACACTGAACGGGTCCTTTTTCCAAACAGTCGCACCTTCCTACCTGTTTTATTATATTTTAAGTTTTTAAGGTTAAGTATGTCATATGTGTTATAATGTGTATATCATGTTATTTATAACAATTACATTTGTTTAATGTCAATTTATTTTAAACGTTACTTCAAACTAATGACACCCCTACTTTCGCTATTTGCATGCTCTGTGTAACCGAAATATTAAACTTAGTGCTCTGGAATTAGACCACTAAATAATGAGCGACATCTGTTATTTTTTTCACTTACTACTACGCTTCGTCATTAATTCTGCATGGCCCGTTGCACATTGACTTGTCGACTGGCATGTATATAATTTCGTCTATATACTACTGAATAGGACGCAACATTATCAATTTTAAAAGTGGGAAATGGAACTAATATTCAAACAAATGATTCCATTTTAGCATAAATGCAATCATAAATCACATGTTTTTAGCTTCTTTTGTCTCTAACAGTCTTCCTACGTTGTCAGCATTTTGATTAAGCAATCGAAGTCCCTTATATGCACGTTGCAAAGAACAACTTAAAATTAAAGCACTTTAAGGATCTATATGAAACCTTATCTTCAAGAAATATATTTAAAAAGATATTCGGCCTTTGCGATCATTTTTATCCGTCGTATATTTGACTCGATGAGTAGGTCACACGATATTAAATTCATGCTTTACTCCTCCCAACATATCATCATATACATTTACGTTACCTGTGTGTTGGTTTTGCAAAATAAAATCAAAACTAGCTCTATCCTGTTTCTTAAACGTACGCAAAAGGTCATGCATGATCAGCAAAGTTATTTAAATTACATTTCGATTTGAAAGAATCTTAACATTATTCATTTGGAACGAAAACATACAAAAACAGCATCATAAACCAAAACATACATTAAAATTACATCGGATAATTTGCACATTAAGAATTTGAGTTTCACTTTGTGATTGTATCAGTAAAGTAATTTTAGATGTAATTGAAATGAGCAATGCATTTGCCGTTTTGCAACGATGAATACATGTAATTCATTTCGAGCTAAACAGGTGGATTTAGAGGAGGGCGGAAGCGACGTACGACCAGTCAAAAATTGTCCAAAACTAGGCTTTTAAACCGAACAATAACTGAAACATGTGCATTTCGTTACAATTACATGTTGTTTTCAATCAAATTATTTCAAATATAGTTTCTGTTTTCTAAATTGTTCCGTTTGGCGATATGCGTCGTTCCGATACATGTATCTTAACATGTAAGAGACAACAGCGGTTGATTTGTTGTCAGTTCTTTAATACTTGCGCCCCTCTAACTCAAAATGCTGGTACCGCGCCTGATATTTTATTTGAAATATGGAAATGTAACAGGAGGTGTTTGTTCTTACCAGAAATAAAAACATTTCAGACAAGGGGATGTACAATCATCAAGCCACATACGGTAGTTTTCACCAAGAAGCTCTGTGAATGAGGCGTGTCGTGGGAAACCCGAGCTGAATGCATGTGCGTAAAGTGTCGTCTATGATCAGCCTGTGCAGTCTTTTCTAAACATAAGTCCACTGTAGGCGGAAAGTGCCGTCCTGGAGTAACCTGTGCGGACTGCACAGGCTGATCCGAGACGACACTTTACGCACACGCATTAAGCCCGTTTTTCCCGCGACACGCTTTGAATATGGATCCAGCAGGTTTTTATTTGAAAAATATGTGTTGGTAAAATAAAGACAAACAAGAAAGAACAAATCATTCAAACGCTATGCTAATTTAGGATTTTATTGTAAAGTTACTAGATACGCGGTTTTATTTTTAGTTGTTTGTACTGATGAATAGGTTAGGTAATATGTAGTGAGTTGATAAAACGCATAAACAAGATCGTTAAGTAGACATTGAACCTATACAGGTAGGTGACATGTCGCTTCGTCTGAAAATTGAAATACGATCAAAAGATTGCCGTACCTGTTTAAATTTTAACCACAAAACGAAATGGCAAAGCTTTATGTATGCCCGGTCGTTCAGGAGTACGCCTGAATAGGCAACTGCATATTAATTAATACAGCATAGATACATACTGTCTGACAAGAAAACGTGTGTATTATTATCAATAGGTGATCTGACTAGACATTCCCAATCATATTAATACGGTACAAATACATTATGTTTGACTAGAAACATGTCAAATCGTTGAATTGAAAATTAAAAATAAATTGATTAAAATATCACAAATAAGAAAATCAGAAATGTTGTTAACTCGGATGTCTCTGTCCTCTCAAATATAAACTGTGTTTTTGTTAATGACAATTTAACAAAGATCTATTATAAGTACTGATAGTATAATTATTCCTTAACAAAGCCAGTACTGACATACACTTTTTTTGTTATCATCAGAGTAAAACTTGTCTGCACTGCCACTTGTTAATATGCTCATTGAAATGGAAACTTTGTCAGTAATTTTCTTGTTCTCGTCTACCACGCAGAATAGATTATACAATGCATCCCAAGTTTTACTTGTTTCAACTTTATGAATTTTGATTTTTTTTTTATTGATTTCAACAAACACGCTGAAGGTTAGAACAGGTAAATAAAATATCCACAGGGTCTTATTGTAAGACAGCAAAATCTCCTGGCATCGCCACTTTTCTTCGATTGAGATATTGTGAGTCTTATCTCTTTGGAAAGATGTTTCTCTCTGCTTTTAAATATTTAAAATAAACAAGAGCTGTTAGAGGACAGCGCGCTCGACTGTCGAGGTATTTCAGTTGGTACATATTTTGGATAATGGAAGGGGCATACATTTGTTGAAATATAAAACTTTTAAGTGATACCACAAAATGTATGTTAACTCTGTCGAAATACAAAACAAAGTTATGGGTAATGTTGTTCCTGATATAAAAGTTGATGATAAAATTTAGTTCCAAGTTTCAAGTGAAAAGCTAATGCAGTATAGAAATTACAAAACTTTTGAATATCAACTTTAAATTAAGAAAATCTATTTAAAAATGGAGCATTACTCTGTCAAAATACAAAAAGAGTTCTGGGGAATGTTGCCCCTGATACTGAGGTTGATGACATGATTAGTTCCAAGTTTCAAGTGAATAACTTGTGTAATTTTTAAGTTACAAAACTTTTCAATATAAACGTCAACCAGAAACATGTAAGTGAAAAAGGGGCATAGCTTTGCCAAAATAAAAAACAACTGAGTTATGGAGAATGTTGCCCCTGATATTGGAATTGATGACAAAGATATATTTCAAGTTTCAAGCGAATAACTTACATAGTTTTGAAAGTACAAGACTTTTGAATAAAAACTTCAACCATTTCAGACGCCGTCGCCGACGCCAGGGATAGTAGTATAGCTCATCTAATCGCCCGTAAGAAACACTCGCGATTTCGACAAAAGCACATGCTGCTTACACATGAACTGCTGAATATTCAAATTTCAAGTAATTCGGTGTCATGATACTTCAAACTGCACAAAAGACATGTCGTTTTCAGGAAATAACTTTTGAAACCATTATGCGACGTGTCTCTTTTGACAGAAGAAAAAACGAACTATTTCATATACGGACAACTTCCAAGGGATCGCCCTACCATTTACTGGTATCTAACCTTAACACAAAACGTTATTATACACACAGATGATGAAATCATACGTCGACCGGTGGGTACACGACAAAACGTGAAATACACCATGTTTATTAGTATCCGGTCAATAGGCGCGTGGTTTCACACTTTTGTACAAGCGCCTTAATGGTCAAAAGTGTAGGTTAAGAAAGTATTGAGCGAAACAAAAATACGAAATTTAAAGAAAGAAAAAAATATATATAAAAATAATTACCGCAGATTTTGCAATACAAGTTTTTGAGTCGGCGGCTTTTTTGTGGGTTAGTCGGTAAAGGACGAACAAACTTTATTTTAATTTAGGCCTTATCTGCATACACTTGGATCGATTAGATTAACAAACCTGGCATATTTACATGTACTTTCTTTCACTGAAAACCTATGTAAGATTACTTTGGTGCGTATGTATAGATTTCAAGACACGAATGGTTGCCAACATTATAATTTTTTAAAATCCGCTCTTATCTGTTAGAGGTATGTTAGAGATACTTCCCCGCACCCCTTACAATTTAAGAAAAATGTGTAGGCCGCGGCCGATATATGGCCTGAGGGAAGCTTCGCCACTGCTCATTATTGTATAAGTTTCATTGCCTCTTCAAAGTAACTTAGTCTGGTAAGTAGAGAAGTGATTCAATGCGCACATATTGCTGCGTGTTGGTTTGTTGCCTTGACAAATCTGTAAAACCACGCCCATTTGGTAGTTAAACAACCGTATCAAGGAACTCAATTTGATGGTGACTTTTATATTTTTTTCGGCGTGGCTGTCTATGATCACTTTTGACCTAAATTTCTTGCGATAATTATGAAGCGGGAAAATTGCATGCCAATAGAATTGGGCAAATTTTCTAATTTTAGGGATTGCAAACTTACAACAATGGTTTAATGTATACCAACAACTGTTGCATACTTTAGGGGTTCAAAATGTTAAATAAGCGTTTAAATAAAGTTATAAACATATTATTGATATACACTCTAGGACTGAGCATAAGTAAGAACATATTTTCTCATTGAATGTCATGACATGAACATAATATTATGTTCATTCCCAGGATAAATACACTATTTTGTTTAGCCTAGCGGTACGCTGTATCAATAAGAAATTGATTCTTGCGATTTCACCACACTCACGATCATTCTTAAAATAGCCCGCGTTTAGCTGACGGAGTATAGCTGTTATTTTACATACATCAATTAGCGTCCGCAGAATCATCTTAAGAATATTTCAAGAAATAGTGAATTTATGTTAATAAACTGACAGTGTATGTTAATTTGAAATTGAATTGCGGTTGCATTCTGTTAATAATTAATAAGAATTTCAAATTTCTATCAACTTCTCCCGTAGATGTTAATAAGCCAGTAATCCAGCCAAAATTTAAAAAGGGCATGGTGTTAATTCCTAAAAAGTGAAGTTTTGCGCGCGTTCGTAATTTTGTGCAAGTACCAGTTTGGCAATTAGGACTGGTCATAGATGCACACAGACATATATGGGGCCCATATGGGCTTGCTAGTTAGAAACCCACATGGTCTATCTTGATAAGACCCATATGGGCTTGCTATGTGTGACCCATATAGACCTGCTTGTTAGAGGCCAATATGGACTTTTTTGCTGGGGCCCGTATGGGCTTGCTGTTGGTGACCCATCTAGGTCCGCTTGTTGGGGGCCCATATTATCTTTCTTTGCTTTTTGGGGACCGACATGAGCTTTCTTGATGGGATTTTATTGTGTGAACCCATGTGGGCTTTCTTGCCGGGACCCATTTGAGCTTGTTTGCCTGGGACCAATCTGAGACTGATATGGGCATGACATGTATGTAGGACCTACATAGGGTCTATGTAGTTAATACGCCTAGGCATATCCCATATCGGGCCCACAAGGGCTGGCTTGCCAGGACCTATATGTGCTTAATTGCTGGGGACCCAAATGGGCTATTTTGATGGGACCCATGTAGGGTTGCTTGAACGGGCTTGATTGCTAGGGACCCATGTGGGCTTGCTCTGTGTGACCCATATGGGCATGTTTGTTTGGGACACACATGAGCCTTCTTGCTGGGGCCCATTTGGGCTTGATCTTTGGAACCCCATGATGATTCTCTTGGTGGGACCTATACGCGCTTTCTGTTGTTGATCTATATGGACATATTGGTCGGGACCCATATAGGCTTTTTTGCTGGGACCAATATGGGCTTGCTTGCTTGGGGACCTATAATGGATTTCTTGCTAGGACTCATATGGGTTTTCTTGTAGTGCGATCATTTTGGGCTTTCTTTCTGGGTCCCACATGGGCTTGCTTGCCTGGTACTGATACTGGGCAAGATCACACAACTGGGTCTCACATGCAGCCCATGTGGTACATTATACCAGATAAAGCCCGTTCCCGGCCCTAATGGGATGACGAACTAGGACCCATATGGGCATACTTGCTGGGAACCCATTTGGGCTTGTTGCTTGGTCCGATATGGACCAGATATTGGGGGAGAAATATTATATGGGACACACATGGGGCTCATATGGTATATTTGCCCAGGGATAGCCCATATGGGCTTGCTTGCTGGGGAACTGTTGAATTACAATTTAATGTCAATATCCATATATTAATGATGATATATTTCTGTAAGTAGCAGTGTAAAATTACTAAAATTATCTGACTTAAATTTTAAGAGAAGATCTAAATATTAATATTATTGTCAAGGGTGTATCTAAGTCAAAATCTAATGTACGCCTGAATGAAAAACACATAAAATAAACCACCTGGAACGACACCATACATAAGATTGCATTTTTAAATTTGCATCAGATAAATTGTAATATGCACTTAGTAGTAGTTTTACATGTAATATACATTGTATTGAGCAATAAATCTGCCGGTTTCAAACGATGTATAGATTTAATTCCTTTTAAGTTTCCGCTTTTATATGCGTACACTACATCAAACGCAGATGTATGTAACTTTAGAATGTTCTGTTTTGCTGTACGTCTGAATGAAAAACACATAAAATATTTCATAAATTTTGAATCAGGAAAATTGTAATTAGCACTAAGTAAGTTTTCTAATCATGTACTTTACATGTTATTACTAAATAAATAAATCTGCCGGTTTCAAACGATGAATACATTTCATTCCTTTGAAGTTGCCGCTTTTATATACAAGCAAATGTTGTGAACAAAGATAGAGCATGTCAAACTATATTATATATATGGTCATGTGTCCATACAGACCGTTATGAAGGTATATCGCAGTTACAAAAGGACTCTACCAAGTCCCACACACTTTTATATTTATCCGGTAGTTGTGTGTGTTAGATAATTGCAAATGCTATTTTGCAACTAGATTTAAGGCCGTGAATTGTTGGATTTATCATTGTATGTTTTGAAATCAATATTTTAACAGTAAAGAATAAAAAAATAAAAACAGACCACATAAATAGTCCAATATATCGGTATTGACATTCATATCGCGAGACTTTTGGCAGAATCAAATATTGCAATATACCAATATACCGCGACAACTCTAGAAGGATGATGGTAGAGATAGGGAGATGATGGTTGGGATAGGGAGGATGATGGTGGAGAAAGGGAGGATGATGGCTTTACAAACCGGTATTCAATCAGAATATCTCACTTGGTGCACTATTTTCTGTTCATAACATAAGTCTGTTTTTGCACATGCCATGTCATAGTTTTGTCTCACAGTGTCTGTGCTAGATCAATAGTTGAATTACTTTCCATTTTCTTTCCGAAACTATAAATGAGGGGAAAAACTCTAGCTAGAAGTGTCTCACAACCATTATGCACTCTATCCCCACCAACATCCTCCAAATATCCACCATCAACCGAAGTAAGAAAGTCCTAGCTAGAAGTGTCTCACAAACATTATCCCCTCTATCCCCGCCATCATTCTCCCTATCCCCACCATTATCCTCCCTTTCACACCATCATCATCCTCCCTATCCCCACCATCATCCCCGCTATCACCCCTATCATCCCCGCAATTCCCACCATCATGCCCTCTATCCCCACCACCATCCTCCCTATCTCGACCATCATCACCTAAATCCCATCCAACATCCGCCTTATCACCACCATCATCATCTGTATGCCCACCATCATCTTGACCTGACCATGTGCACAAAGATAGACCCGCGCACGAGGATTGCATTGTTCTCGCAGGTCGTTCAGAAAAATATAGACCCGAATGAAACAAAGAGATAGGTACGTAACTTTGATTTAAGACGAAATAAGTGACGTAATATATATATATATATATCAGACTTTTGTCGGTCGGTGCTTACTCTGGATATTAAGTTGAAACAGCGTGCATACATTTATATGTATGTAGACATGAAGGCCCGATTAACTTGTATGTGGCTGACTATACGGCATGATAAAAGAGGGCAGGGCGGGATCAATGGCGGCAGGGCGGGGGTCGGTGGCGGCAGGGCGCTGCGGTCTGCCAGTTAGACAAATAATGAATTGTTTCTTAAGCATTTTTTCCAAAAAATCAGGAGGGAGGGGGATTTTTTGTTATTGAAGAATTAATTTTTCTCCTACTCTTTTCTATTGGCACTATGTAACGGCCAAGTAAAACAAGTTATTAAGTACAGATTAAGGACAATTTGACGTTTGAACAACAACATAAGCATATTTTTTTTTTTTTTTAAATTCTAAATATAGATTTATTAATCACAAACCGTCATTTATACAAGCTGATGTAAAAATGCAATCAAATCGAATGTTCAATATAAACATAAGTGCCTTCAAATTGATACACAATCAGCATTAAAATACTTCCATTTCTAGAATTTAACTTTTAGTAGTTCATATTTTTCATAACTGTCAAAAATAGGAATTCTTTTTGTAGTAAATCACCAACAATTTTTGAAAAGGAAAATCAACACTTGCCAATGCAGCTGGCATTTTCGATTGTTTCTATAGGACTTATATTGACACAGATTTAAAAAAAAAAATATGGAATGAGATATTAAATATTATACAAGCAAAAGCATATACGAAACAAAGTTCAAATCAACAAAGAGATGATATTTATAAAGGTTCCCAATCGAATATGACTTTTTTTTTTAATTTAGACAGTATTTCGGAAAGGAAGAAAGTTACTAGAAATACCGAAATATCTACCGGGTTACTCTTCTTCCGCTATGTTAAAATGCGGATTCGTTTAATTTTAAGCCGCTGTCCATGGGATCTTATTCAATACATCGTAATTTTAGTAATAGTTCTTATGAACGTTTATGGTGTTTATTCGCTTGAAATATGTTCCTTATTTACGAAAGGCATTGTTCAAAAGCGCTTGGTACGAACGAAATACTATAATGTACATACTGCTTTATTCCTGAGTCATCACCAGGTATCGCATACAGAAAATTGGGCGACAGCAAGTTACCAAAATGTTGATAATTCAAGGATTTTAAATGCGTAGTTTTTGTATTTTGTTCGGTAACATGCCCATTTGAAACACTTTCACAAAGTTTTATTTTTATTAACATATTTCTTGACTGCTTCTTTAAAATCCGGGCGCAATCGTCAAAAAATTGTCAATTAATATTTTTTGACATTAATTCAAATTCGTGGCGGGCCATAAAAAGACTTTGCTGCGCTGTTTTTGTTTTACGTTTTCAAAGTTGAAAAAAATATAAATTTAAACCAGGTGAAACTCCAGCAGCATTAGGTCCTTTATTTATGGCATGTGACAAACTGTCAAAAACCAACGCAAAACAACACAAACACACGTAACAAACACAAAACACATATGAATAAAACTGGGGTCACAACCTTGGAGTGGTAGTGCAAAGCACCGCATACCTATGAGTAGTTTTCCGATCACATGTGTTTTAGAAGTTTTCTTCAATTGAACCTAATTAAATGATTTAAAATACTCAAGAAACAAATAGAGTTAGATACAATAAGCGGTCTTCAACTCCAAATCGTCACGGCCTGATGTAAACTTGTTGCCTAATGCGGACATGTAATTATAATAATTGTGTTCAGTTATTTATTTGTAATTAGAACTTATTCTTCATTAGAAAGGTGTACTAATTACTACACGAATTATAGCTGAATCTATTTAATATTTTAAGCAAGCCTTATAAAATATGAACTTAAATGCTTTAAAAGGAACACGGAGAAACCTTTTATGACTGCAAAAGATGGAATGGGGCAACATGGGTAAAAAATAAGAGACCTTTGAATAGCTTAAGCTAAATTTAAGTATTAAATTCATTTGAAAAAAGATCTGTAAGCTGTGAACTATTGTTGTGGTTAGATACCAGTAAATAATTGTGTATCCCTCCGTGGTCCATTCGAAAGTAGTGCCTATTACTAAAGAGTTACTCTTCTCTTCTGGCATAAAAGCCATTTAGGAATCTCATACATGCTTTTTGTGGTTATTTCCTATGCGTGTCTGCACCATTTTGAAGCATATCATTGGAGGCTAACTTGAAAGGTGAAGTTTTGGAGTGCGTTTACTTTGGTAAGGGGCTTTTGTCGAAATATGACTGCCAAAACCCTGTTTTCTACCGGTGCCTGCATTCAAGTGAGATGCATTTTCTTAGAAGTACCATGACATACCTTTTTCATTGCAAATGTTAGGAGAGAACAGATTGATTTTTGAATTGATACCAGACTTGCACAATCTGAAATAAAGAAAATGCTAGAAAAATGCTCAAAATGTTTGCCGTATTATAATGGGACCCTATGGGAATTGGAATTACTGGTATCCATCCTTGTGTACCCTGGAAGATGAAAGGCTCACATCATTTGATACAGGTTTGAATTTTCAAGATAAACTGTATGATAATATATCATTAAAATGGTTGTATATTCACAAGCACGCTCAATTAAAAACAATTTAGATATTTTACTAATATTGAAGAGACTTAAAGGGAAATTGAAATTAAAATAAGATTATTTTTAAAGAGGAACAGACTCGTTCCTCTGATAGCCTTTTGGAAAAAATGGTTGATTTTAAAGTCCCATAGCTGTAATCTTATTTAGTATCAGAAAAGATAAGTTCAGATTACGATTCCTTTATGACCAGACGAGTCTTGCATACTTCACATGTGTTTGTTTGTCAAAGGCCAAGGTCATAGTTTCAGTTCAAACGTCAAATACTTGCCTGGAGCTAAATACTTTCTGGCATGAAGGGATTTTCAAAGCGCGCAAGAGCCAGTTCTGTCACTTAAAGTCTTGAGGTAAAAAGTCAAATTAAGAAAACATGGAACAAAGCACTCACCATCGAGGTTCAGTGGTATAATGGCTATAGTAACCGCCTTACAATCGAGTGGTTGTGAGTTCGATCTCAACTCGGGGAGCAACCAGTCTGTAGCTAAGAGTCACTTTTAAAGTGAAAATTTCAAACTATTTGTCCAGGGAATATAATGTACTCCCCTTTTTGCATTTCAAGCCATTTTTACGCTGATCGTTTTGCAGTCAAACCATTGTTGTGTTACAAAGCACCACAACTGCAAGCATTTTCATCAGTGTCAAAGCTGGAGTTTGGGGCATTAATCACCTTAAGTGATAGCTCTAGTGAGTGAAGAAATAATTAGTCACAACAGTGCTTCCCCGATTTGGTTAAATTATAATAATATAACTTTCAGTTAAACAAGTATAAATGAATTAATTTTGTGCAGTGTCTAGAAATCGCCAGAATATAACACAATGCAATTTGGTTGTTTAAATGCCTAAATGAAAATAAATGACAACGATTGTAGTATTCATGGATTTATTAGTTGTGATTGTAATTCCAGAATTGGACAAATGTCAATAAACAAAACGTGTAATGTGTTATAATACTAACTGTAAACCAATGATCTATTACAATTGAAAGACATGCTTAAAATGAGAAAAAAAGTGTTAAAATAGTTTCCAAACTAGGAACATTGCTTAATACAACTCGCCACATGTGGAGATAAAGAGAGTGCTAAACTATTAACAAGGATAGGAAACTTCTTCAACATAACTGAAAATTTTAGTCAAAAGTTTGAGACAATTGTACACACTTTAGATGAGTAATAGTAAAATATTAATAAATTAATAAATTAATAAATGTACTCGCATATCGAAGATGGAGAAAAAATGAATGTTCATCACTAGAAATAATATTACTGAGACGGAGCGAGGCAAATGCCATATACTTATCTTTTGGAATTGGTGTGAAGTCGATTCTTAAAATGGTTACACTAAAATATTTCGGATTGCTAGTATGCTTGTAAAACTTTCATAATTACACACTGTTGTGTCAACTTGCCGATTTCAAAGCCGAATGTGTTAGGTCCCCTTCTTTGTGAAAGTACTCCTTTTTCATATACTTATTCGTAATTAATTGCGGATTATATTCAGGCAGAAAGCAGTATTTAAAGCATAACACGGATTTTGTTTTGCAGTACACAATTGTCACAGAAAAAAAGTGTTTTGTACTTTTTTCTAGATGCACGGCCAATATCGCTTATTAAACATGATGTCATTTCACACACCACTTTTGCAATGGACGCGTTCCCCAAATAACAAGTACCTTCTAATTACAAAAACAATACACTGCACGGATACATTTAGTTAATCTTCTGTTGAAAAAGAAATCATTTAAAATAATGTGGTTTAAAACAAATCGGCCCAAATCGGAGCTAACTTGAATGTTCAGTTTGCAACTTTGGTGCTTTTCCAGCTTTTTAACTGTGCAACTGTGGTAATTTTACCTTACTCTTTCTTCACGTGATATATGTTTTAAAAAGACCCGTTGGTATTTCTTAGGGTGATAAGATGACAAAGTAAATTCATTTCTCAATACTGATCTGTCAATACGCACTCATTTGGATATATGTTTGTGTACAACTGTACATTTGACGTTATCAAGCCAGACGTCAGATACAGTTTTTTGAGTTATGTCTGCAATAAAGGCTTTTATCTGTTTGGAATGATTTAATATATGCACTTATCTGAAGCAGGTGCTTAGTGAATGGTCGATTACCACGTTCATTACCTTGGCCAACTGCCGATGTGGTACTTGTTCATGAGCTGTGCGAACTATTTTGTCAGATATTCCAAGTGTATGCCAATATGTTTGACAAACCATGACTTTATCAGTGGTATTTTTGGTAGTATGCAAACTGTGTCTGTTTCGATTCGAAATGAAACTCGCTGCTTTAAATGAAGTGAGGTTGCTAGATGTCGAATAAAGTTACACACTATAAAGACATTCATGTGTTCAGGAAGACAGGTCGCACCATCGCCTTCAAACACAGCAACTTTGTTGATGTTAAGAGAATCAAACACAAATAACTTCCATCATTTTTGGAATCACGGTATTTATGGAAATTACATTTGATTGGGTAGTCACTAACGATAAAACCACTATCTTCATTTTACATACACTTCAACGAACATAAACATATACATACTTTAAACGTCAGACATTTGGTAGCATTAAATTGTTTTGCTAAATATTGTGCTGAACTGTATGCACTGATTGCGGGAGTTCCTAATCGAGCACGTGTATGCCGGGTCACGTTACACTTTTAGTATAGTTTCCTTTAGCGTTTGTTTTAAAAGCATGCTTAAGCTAATTTTGGGTTGTCAAACAACACCGCGATGTTTTTTTATTATTTATTTCTGGAACCGAACAACAAATGATCACAACATACTAGTAAGGCATATGCAAGATGTTCCACCTTTGTCATCTTATTTGTATTTCATTTAGGATGTGGGTTAATATATGAAACGATACAAAGCCCTTCATGGCTCATCAGATGTTGAAATGCAACATGAAATCATTTAATAAATAGTCAACGCTGGCCAATGCCTTAAACTAGTTAATTAAACGGTAAAAATAACAAATACAATTTTAAAAAAATCTGCAATGATATGAACATTCAATTAGTATTTGGATAAATAAAATACGGCACGCATATATTTTATCTTGGCAACATTATAACCTATTCAATGCAAACCTATTATATCCATTTATTTATATAACAAAATTTGTGTTTGATCTAGAAGGGCAGAGAAGCATGGTGCTTGTCTTAGAAAAAGAGCTTTTTGTGCGCAATGACAGTAACAAAAAAGGCATATTAGGCTTTTTTTCTATAATATTTTTTTTTTAACAAATAATGAAATATTTTTATTTTCACCACTAATGTTTATATGTTGTTGTGTTGATGAGATTGCTACTAATATTTTTATTAATGATGAAAAACTATAGTCAAGATTGACAATTTAGGAAAAAACATTAACATACGGTTTAAAATAATGTATCCGAATATGTGTGTCCCAAATAAAAGCTAATTCTGCAATACATTTTTTTTTTCAGGGATTTTTTTTTTAATTGGAAGAAATATTGTTTGCACATGTTTTTTCTATAATTGGTCATAAAAGAACACACAGAGACCACGTTTATATGCATTCTGCTCTTTGTTATCTAGTTTATCATAAAAATTGATGAAACAAAAACCTGTTATACATTGCATATGAAAACGAGGCTGTAAAAGGCAGACAGTTAAAGCTCTTTTTTAAAACACAGTCGGCATGTTTTATTGTATCTGTACTCAAACTCGTAAGCTGACTGCCCCTACAACTGATCTTATCAGTAAGTCAAAGATTAATATACCATAACATGCCATCACAAAGGGCCCTCGTTGAAGACAATACAGTCGTAGATAATGGGACACGAGGCGCTAATTGCATTTGAAAAGGGCAGGGTGGCGGATCAGTCAAGGAGCGTGGCGTGGCGCGGCGCCGCGCCGCGCTGATTAGGTCTGGATAAAACACTATTAAATCTTTCAAATTGAAATAATACCTATTAATCAATTAATATTTGTCATACGTTATCAACTATCCCAGCCAACCCACGAAGAAATTCCATAAAGCATGCATTAGAAAAGTCTGGATATATTTCCCCTGAGGACCATTCAAGTGACCCGGAATACCCCAGTACACATGTGTTGGCATTTCCTGCAGTAGTTTGGCACACCGGGCTTTCCTATGTATACTGAAAAGAATAAATATGTATGTACCAATTGATACCAGAAATGTGTCAATTTACCTCATATTGTCCATGTTTTATGGCATGAATAAACCGTAGCCTAGTTTCTGGAACCGATGATCAGGTAGATTTTTCAACATGTATCACTCATTCCGGTTAATTGATTAGCATACAACGTTGAAACTTATGATGATTAAGTGCAAATGTATTGCTGTTTAAACACCAGTTAATTAAAATCTAAATAGGAGGGTTAAAGTTATTTTCAGAACCATTATTCTTGAAGTGACCCGGAACTACTAGTGATTCAGAATTCCTTTAAAAATGTACTCATTGTAGTGTAAACATATAATGTTGTGTAAGGGGGAGAAAACAAGGCTATATCGAATTATATTTTCTGATTGTTGAAAACAAAAAATAAACCAAAACCAAATAATAAACCCAAAGGTACATGACAACATTCAAAGAATAAACATACTGGTAATGAACAAGTTATTCTGAATAATGATTGGGCATTTGCCACAACCCTACTCAAATTACTGATCACTATAATACTTTTTTAATACCGTTGTATTTAATCTAGTCGAAAGACTGCATTTTCCATAAAAAGAATATTTGATCCCAATTCAAAAGCTATGTTGTTGTTTTTTTACAAAGAAATAATTATCAAACTAACAATAGTTACTTAAATGTAAGGCGTGTAGCTTAATATTTTGTACCCAAGGTACTGAATAATCTTTATTCATCTTATAATACTGCTTTAGATGCAGCTTTAAAAAAAAATGCTTCTGTGTCGACAAAATAGCCTATTACACATATTGTACATATTGTACATTTGTCGAAAATATAGTACCAGACGAAATGCAATGTGCTAGAGTTAAACCTGTGTTTAGGCTAATTGTAATCTAGATTGAAAACTATATATATTAAGTGTAGTGTCAAAGTATTTTATATAAAAAATATATATTAACAGTATATTAACAGTTGGAACAGTTTGACAGTCAATTATTTACTTTACGAACTCCAGTCGGGTTTCATAAATTCTTCTTCCACTGACACTTACCTTATGCCTTTGCTAGACCATATCAGAGCAAATGATTCTTCTAGTCTGTACTAAAATATAAACAAAGCGAAACTCCAGTTGCGACAGCAGGAGAAACTCTTATTATCAGCCCGAGGTTCTTTATTTATGACAAGTGACCGCTTGCCAATTAAACTACACAGCACATAACAAAAACACATAACAAACACAAAACACACATGAATAAAACTGGAGTCACCGCCTTGGAACGGTCAATGCAAAGCTTTGCGGGTTTAACCGGTTTACGGGCGCCCGAACTTCACACTTGGCCCAAAATTATTCACAAAACATGTACGTGCAAATAAAAATTAACCTCATAGCATAGCAATTCAAATTAAACGGCAATAAAAGAGAATACGTTTAAATGTAATCACCATTTAATTACTCAATGGCTAGATGCAAACCAGTAAAGCAAAATTGCAACCTTCTGAGGCACGATGAAATGAAACAAATAACAAGTTTCATTAAAAAGCTTTCAAGACATGGCATCATATGGCGCAATTTTTAGATCATCGTCATGCAAATTCAGGAAGAAGCCGTTATGTTGGGTGTAAACAGCCAGATAACATAGCTTTGTTGCATATATTTTATTTTAAACTGAATAAAACTTAATACTTTTCTACATCTTCCTGCCAGCCCAAATTATAAAAAAGAAAATTTAACTTAATGAACGTGGGTGTTAAAACCAGTGTCTAAATTGGAAATGCTGTATACTCTTAAATGAAAGGGCACGATATATCATAGATGACCTTACGCTTCGTCACTGAGACAGTAAAAAGATTTAAATAATGACGTTATCCAGAAACGCGCAATGCATCTCATGACGTCATAATTTTAAAACGCAAAGAAGCCTACTCAGGCATGATTATGTTAGATCTTCAAAAAGCATACAATAACTAATCTGACATACTATAAGGGAAACTTACTCTTATGGGAATCCAAAATACTGACTGGTCAATGTTTACTTAATTAGTAAAAACAGACACTTAGTTTAAACAATCCTTTTTCTGACTTCAAACCCCGGGCAGTATTTTGGGATCAACCCTGTTTTTCTGTAATATACATGATATGATTATTAGCATTGATCTTGACTGTAAATTAGTTTTGTATGCAGATGCTAATGTTATTTTATTTGCCCATATACATCCAGATGTTATTTCCACGAAACTTGGTAATGTTCTATAATATTGTACATAATGGTTGGTGGAAAATTAATTGTCTTTACATCTTGGAAAAACAAAATCTGTATTGTCTGGCTCAAAACGTAAATTTAAAGCAGGATGTGAACATTAATATTGTGTGTAATGATCACACTATTGACTCCGCGCAATTTATCAAATAGCTAGGTCTTAACATTCATACAGTCATTGAAGATATTCCGAATCACTGGTAGTTCCGGATCACTTTAAGATTAATGGTTTTGAAAATAGTTGCAACCTTCCTATTTAAATTTGTATTTACTGGTGTTTGAACAGTATTACATTTGCAGTATATCACCAAAGTTTCAACTCTGTATGCTGATCACTGAACCGAAATGGGGTATTATGAGTAATACATGTTGAAATATCTTCCCAAACACCGGTTGCATAAACTAGGGTATGGTTTATTCATCGCGATAAAAAATTGAAAATGTCTGGTAAATGGGCACATTTATGGTATCAATTGGTAAATAAATGTATATTCTGTGTAATTTATACATAACAAAACAGAAAATTTCCAAATTACTGCTAAATACAACGGTTATATCATGACATGTGTATTGGAGTGTTCCGGGTCACTTGAACGGACATCATTGTTTAAGGGGGATATGTCAAGCAATTTCTTGTGTATATGCTTTATATCTCCATGGGTTGGTTATGTCAGTAGTCCCATGCACCATGTAAGACAATTATTTATTGACCAACATGAATTATTTGTTACATAAATAAGGGTATATTATAGGTACGCTTTTCATAGATCTGATTTACCCTTCTATTAGTAAAAATTAACAAAACAGCTTTTCGTGGCATTTCAAACTGAAGACTGGTGCTAGCCATTGGGCGAACAAAGAAGACTCTTCAATGTTTTATTGTTTACAGATATTTTATCTCATTGATATCATTATTTAAGTCGATTGATGTCAGCAAGTATAGTATACGTGTATCTTATTCGTATTGTATGCATTCAAAAGCTGTCAGAATGTTACATACTGGCTTTAACAGAAGCAGGGACTGTGAGGTCCATATTTATCATGTGTTTTATACTTTTATATACAATGATCTATAGCGTCCTCCACATAATAGTCTGGAGTACCATTCAGCTTTATGTTCACAGATGACATATCATCATTTTGCTATTGTATGTCTGTGTTTCAGAGTGTTGAAATTACCATTGGAAAGGTGCTACCGGTACATTTTATGCTATGATTATGTGTTGTGTTACTATTCTATGCTTATGTTGTTAATTTTATCAATAAGCTTATGGTTATTATCAAATCGATCTGGTTGTTACTGGTGATACATGTATGTTTAGAAACTATGTATAATTAACACCTTGCGTACATGAATAAATTTTGGATTGTTTATTGCATTCCGCTTGTACAGATTTCATTTATTTCGCGGATTATTTTAATTGTTTTAGCTGGTATAATTCTATCTGTCAAAGGCATTGACAAACGTTAGAAAATTATAGGGTGAGTTTTTGTTGAAGTCTTACCTACCTGAATTACCATGTAAGCTAAATGACTTTGTACCTGTTCATATATTGACCCACATTCGACATGAAATATAATTTAGATGACAAACGTGGAAAAATCGTCAATATGTTGTAACTATTATGTTGTGATTATTTGTTGTCCGGTTTCTAGACATGAAAATATCTTCCTATTAGTGTTGTTTGACAATTACTTAGTCAGAATGACAGTTAAACATGTTTTTAAAACAAATCTTAAAGGAAACTATAGCAGAAGTGTCAAGTGATTCGGAACACACGTAATTGATTTGGAAACCCGCAATCAGTGCATACAGTTAAACAAAATATTTAACAACAATACTTAGTGTTACCAAATGTTTCAAACACGCATATTGAAGCTGCGATATCTGTCTTACAAAGTATATTTAGGTTTACGTGATTGAAATTACATTTAAAGTGTTCTGTCAGGCGAATCTGTTGCAAACTATATTGTTTCAAAAGTGAATTCGCGTCTTTAATTTTTGTATCGACGATCAAATATGCTTCGATGTTAATACTAGAAAATACACGTGTTCTGCACTTATTTAGTGTTATATTGATTATGCTAGTTCTTCCTGGTACCCGTTTTTGAATAAATAATCGAAAAACAAACTTGTACAATGCAAAAGAAAAAATTGCCAGATGTGTTAATAATATGCAGATCTGAGAGACTGTCAATAAAAATGTTGTGGTCAATTTGCAACTGTTAAACATATCCTTGGCAAAACAAGGTATAGATTACAGTAACAAACAATTATAACTTAATTATGTGTTTACATTATTTCATATCAAATGTCATTATAACAATTACTATGAATATTTATTCAAAGACAAGACAAACCCGACTGTGTACGCATGTTCTATTTCTTTTATTATTGTATTGCTTGACAAAGAGCATTGTAAGTTCATAGAATGCCTGCAAACAATAATTTATTATACCTGGGAGCTTAAATTTGCAAAGCTTTGAAAATCTATTATGTTGAGCCACTTTATTGAAACATGAAGGTCAAAATTAATTTTCATGTTGGCAAGAGAGGTTTTACTTTAAATTGTTTTTGTTAAAGCACGTATTTGTTTAAAAATCATTTCGTACTGATTCAGCCAATTACTCTATAAATGTTATTAGAAGATAATATCATAACAACAGTGTCTTACAACAACATCGACATTTCAAATAAAATACCGACATATACAATACATTCTACATATTCCACGAAACTTGCATAATTGTATATATCTATCCTAATGGACTTTTTCAAAATAACATAAGGATACGTTGATGGCCGAATGGCTGGACAAGCTAAACCGTCCAAAACATCGGAAGAAACATCAATTGCTGATGAAGGTATGATCATTATTTATGTTTATAAAATTAACACTTTTAATTTAAGACTTAAAGGTTGCACGTTTCATTTAAAGACAGATATTAGGCGGTTATACACGTATTTAAGGTAGAGAAAAACATAAATATAATAATTAAAGCAAATACTTACCGTACTGTTCATATGTTTCGATAACATAGCATTAAACTGACATTTGTTGGGAAAAAAATCACTTTAAGCATGTTTCTGTATCATTTCTTATATCGTATTTTGCATTGTGCACAAAATAAATTATATGGTTAAAAACATGTTTATTTAATTAGAGAAATATTTTTATCCTGTTTCAACCCCCAACAGATTTCTAGCAATAATAAATAACACATTATACACATATTCCACAACACCCTCATATGGTTCGGTACATTTTCTTTAAATCAAACTGAAGATATAAAATCAATGTTTTAATGCGAATGGAAGTCAGTGGATGAAAAAGTGTTTATCCCTTTTACATAGGACATAGCCTTTAACCATTGCATACATCTATCATACAAAACAAAAACATTCTAATTTCCTCATGTACAAGTGTTTTAATTTGTTAGATGAATGTCTGTTTTCATGTTTCATATTTAAGTTTGAACATATGACTGGCCGACATAGTTTAATTACATTACGATTAAATAGCCCATACAAATACTTCATATCGCATTAATTGTGTTGTCCAATCTAACTTTAGGATGCTTTGATGGCCGAGGGCCGGAATCAACACAACTCTCTAAGAAATTGGAAGAAACATCCATTACTGATGAAGGTATGATCATTATAATTATTCTTTAAATTGAAGTAAAACAAAAGAAGAAGCTGCGCGTTTCATTCAATAAATCGTATTGTTTGGTTTCGTGTTGATTAATTATTATTAGATACATACAATATACAATAAATATAATAATATAATATAACTACTTGCATGTATAAAATAAAAAACATACGCTAAATCCAAGACGAATTGCACGGTTTTGATATCAATCAACGATTGTAAGCGCTTATTAAGCAATTATACATGTATTTGATGCACAGCACACATGAACGATATTTATTAGTATAAAGAAATACTAAACGTATTGCTTACACGTGTATATTTTGATAACAAAGCATCAAAAGTCTTTTAACTTGCATTTGATTGACAAATGCACTTTGAGCGTGTTTGTGCATCTTTTCTCTCCGCACATTTGGTGCATATCGCTCCGTATAGATAATATTGTTAATAGCAATGTTATGGTTATTAAAATATATATTTACACTATATTTATGTATATATATACCATTTGGAATTCAGTTTTCATTTATTTCCTTCTGTAACATATCAATCAAATGAGTCCTCCATAGGTAAAATGTATAATTGCCGGTATGTTTAATTCTACAGATACCACGGACATGAGCAGTGATTGGTATGAGGATATACCGGTACGAGCATTCATTGTAACATTAAAGTGTGCATGTACGATCTTACAACATATAAATTGGCATAAATACAATTAACAAAATAAAATTAATAAACATATATTTGTATTTGAAATGGAATACAAGTTAAGAACCAACATTGCTTTTAAATGCACAATAAGCTAGTTTTTTCAACAACTAGTTTTCGTGTACAATTGGAAACTCAAATACATATATGTTGACTTGATAGTTGATTTAGGTTACAAAACACCAATAAACGATGCAACAGTCAACACTAGTACTTATTGATTTCTTTCATATTGAAGAGTTTCCTTCATCATTGTTATGTTTTTCTGTTTATTTTCAAGTTTTATTCTCACTTTCATCTGCTTATTTTGAAAATAATGACATGAAAGATCGTACTTACACACTTTAACGCAAACATTACACTTAATTTTAGCAATGTTATTGTTATTTTTGCTATTACATGTACTTCCGAATGAGCTAATATTTTGCCGGCGTTGACATACTTATCCGTTCGTTAACCAATTCCGCAAAACGTGCTGAGGGACTTTGCATGGCATTTTCTGGTAGGGTTGAATATTGGCCAATGAAAACAACGATTAGATGTATGTTTGTGGTGATAGGGATCACCGCCTGAATCCAGGAATGTTATAAAGAATTATTTTATGGGAGACAATTGCCACATTGCGCAGCATAACTCATTGGTTGCAAAAGACTAAAGAATTAAATGAAACTTAAGTCTTAACGGAAGGATACATTTTATTTAATAGGTAAGCATATTAAGTTTCAGGATCTCCAGCTTCAATTTTTTTTGGAGTTATGGGTCTGTTTTGATAGCTGAAATAAGCATATAATAAAAAATTCGTAAACATGATATGTCTCAACAACAATGGATTTTGATGAATCTTTATTGGAAGGTTAGGTAATATGGAAAGATTTGCCACGATTTTCCAATTCATTCATTTATTTTTATATGATTATACAATTATGAGCTAGATGTTGTTGTTGTTTTTTTGTTTTTTTTTTTATAATTTAGCCTCATCTGCATGATTGTATGCTCAAATACAGTTTTGCAACATATTTCGGCGTGTTGTTCTAACTTTTAGTGATGTTATTATCCTGCCATTTGATTCCCGGTAGTCGGCAACGCGAATTATTGGGGAGCATCCATTAGTTTCTTGATATGCTTGTATGTCTTTTACGCATTTAAAACGGCTTTTTATCACCCTAAATGCACTTATATTTTCAGATTTTAGATGCGGAGATAGCTGAATTTGAGAGAATTATGGACGAATGCGGTTACAACGCACTTATCCAGAAACTAGATGAATCAAATACTGAATGGAAACAACCGACTATTAACATTACAGGCAAATCGACGTTGATAAATTCTTTACGAGGTTTGAAGGCAGGCGATAGAGAGGCAGCTTAGACAGGATGTACAGAAACAAAAACTGAGGTGACATATTATCCATACCCAGATTATCCTTTTGCCTGAAAGTCTGCGATCTTCCCGGTGTCGGTACGCCAAAGTTCACTCGCGACAAGTATTTCGAAACGGTCGATTTTAAGAATTATGAGTTTTAGCTTCTTATTGCAAGTTCGCGCTTTAAAGAAAACGACTTGTGGCTGGCAAATACAATTATGGCATTCACTCCAAACATTAACCTGTTTTCATAAGAACAAACATTGACAACGACTTAGACAATTTCAGGCAATAACGGCCAAAATCTTTGACTGCAGGAGAACGCACACAAATTGCAAAGAAAATTGGGAAAGAATGTCTTGATAATCTTGATTTTAAGAAGCTTAACATGTCGTTAATCCAAACTGTTTCTGATTTAAAACGCGATGCAATGATAATTTTTTAACCACCCACTGCGAAGAAATAAATACTTGAGAAAAAGGTTGATGTTTTAAGGACACAAATTCCTAAAACTGCAAAGAATTTTGCGTTGCAAGAGGCGTTTTGCAATCGCAAAAATAGAGAAAGGTTTGAGTTAAAATGTTTAATGAATGAAGCGCGTTTATATGCAAAGCAACATGGAGTCAGAACAGAATCATTGATTGTCGTTGCCAGGAAATTTCAATAAGGATTTGACTGAGCCTAAGCAAAAGGTTAATATGCAATCACCAGCTATTTTGGCATCCAAGAAAAGTTTTTCACAATACTACAACATTTATGACAAATTTCATGGGCAGGTTCTCAATAAAAATCCAGAGATCGATTTAAATAATAAAGTATGAATTATTCAAAGACAATGCAATACTGAACTGAATTTTTTTAGAACATTGTAAATCGGAGAGTAACAAACTACGAATACAAAACGCACTTTGGTCATACACGGTTAAATAGTTGAAAACAATAAAACAGAAAAAACGAGAAATAAAAAACAAACACTAAGATGAAGTGGTAAAATATTGTTTGAACAAGAAGTACATTTTTGTTTAGGTTTGATTTGGGTTGACGCATATGATGTTAAGTCGAGAGTCCAATCAACACTAGATAACGGCGATTGAGATCACTTTTATAACTGGCATGTTTGATATCTTATTCATGTTTTGCACCGCTCCAAGGCGGTGACCCCAATGCTAATCAGTTTATGTGTTGTGTTGTTATGTGCGTATTGTTTTGTATTGTATAGCCAATGTGTCACTGGCCTCAAATAAATGGCCAGCGGATGTTAATAAGGATTTCTCTCCTTTTGGTGTCTATGGAGTTTCATTATTCTTATATTGTTAAGAAATACTGACTTCTTTCAAATGTTTAGGTATAACACTATTCAAAAACGGAAATTGGTATAAAACTGCCCACTAGTCGCCCCAGTCCTACATTACTGAGCAGAAGTTTGGGGATTTACTAAAGGCAAGGAATTGGAAATAATACACACAAAAGTACTCAGAAAAATAATACAAGTTAATAAATCCACAAATTTAGCAGGCTTATAAGGAGAATTGGGTAGATACCCGCTGCACGTAATAAGCAAATTACACATAATACGCTACTGGTGAAAAATACCAGCGTCTTCTGATGACAGTCTTTTAAAAACAATATATTCACTTCTGTTCAACGATGCGCAACAAAACATTACTTACAATCACCGGAATTGGGCATCACAAATTAAAGTTATGCTTGATGAGCATGGATTAAACAATATATGGACGTATCAGACAATGTTTACACAACAAACGGATAAATCCTACATTTACAAAATTATAAAACAGCGTGTGTTTGATAATTTCCAACAAAGTTGGTATAGTGAAATAAATAATTCACCTAGACTCACGACATATTGTCGATTTAAAAAAAACATTTAAAATAGAAACCTATTTTCATATTATTAAAAATAAAAAATATAAAACATCACTCACAAGGTTTCGATTATCCTCACATAAATTAGAAATAGAAAGAAGACGCTATAATAACATCCCACGCAAAGATAGAAAATGCAAGTTGTGTGATCTTAATGTAATAGAAAATGAGTATCATTCCTTACTTGTTTGTCCTATATACAGAAAAGTTAGAAAATAACACTTTAAAAAATATTTTCAAAGGTGGCCAAGATTAAATGTTGCTGAACAAGCGATGTTGACCCATTTGGCGCTGACGTCATTTCCGAGAAAATGCGAGATAAAGTTGTCACACTTTCTTGCGCATATTTTTCTCGCAATATTTTATCGATAACAGTAATACATAATAATTAAATGACATGCCAATTAGTATTTTTTGCATTAAAAAGTCTGGTCGTTGTTCATATAACAGATTGAATAGTTTTATGTAACCTAGGACGATTTAAACGAGTATCTTTTACTGACCGTTTGACCTTGGCAACAAGCACAGAACTTCCTGTTACATTACAAGGTAGGTTTTCTTCGTTTTTCTTTGCAAAAGATCTCAGTACTTATCATGAAATGCTAATATATTGATGGCCAAACGATGACACTCGGTAAATATCTGTAAAAATACCATTTCGGTCTTAATTGGATTTGTAACCCGGAAGTGAATTTTCCGGAGGTATATAAATCTTACAAACTGTCTTGTGCAAAATCTACATTGTTATGAATTTTCACACATCTGAATATGTGAACATAACTTTAAAAAAAAATTTAATGAACATATTTTTGTTTAATTTTTAAATAATTTAATCAGTTGATATTAAAGAAATTCTCATTTTTTAGAAGATTGGATACCATGGAAACCATTGTTTGACTTTATAATGTTGATGCTTTGGCAGTGTAGTTTATATGTTAAATAGTTTTTACTATTTCCTTTAACATATTATGGCTTGAATGTTGTTTAAAGCGTGATTGTATATGAGTAATAAAAACAGACTACTTGTGGATTTTCCGACTACTTAATGCTTACACCATGGTTACGAAAAATACCGTAAAATTTAAAATTCTATGAATTTCCACAAACAAATTCGGATTTAGATTCCCAATGCATTACTATACCTGAAAATGATACTATCTCAAAATGTCATTTTTTGACGAAATTGGTCAAAATGGCCTGTGCAGCCAAAAATAAGTTTGATATTTTGATTCAAACATTGAATATAAAAGATACTATAAACCTCGCAAAATACAACGCTAATCAGATACAGAATAATTTAGATAATCAATAATAAATTATAGCCAATTTAACAAGCACATATCTATGTATTCATTTTTGTAAACTTCTATCATTGTATGTATGTATTTAAACTTTACACACTGCGTAATTGTATATTGTGGCAGAAAATCATTTATCATGCTTACATGCTACTTAATGTTGTTGGTGTTGTTGTTGTTTTTGTTTTTGTTGATAAAGATCTCTGTGAGCTAATTCGACTTCCACGTATTGATAGATACGTTGTGAGATTTTAATGGATGACTTAATAAATGTTTCGTTTCTTAATTAGTGTTCATGTTTATGCATTCAGGATGGTATACTGCTTACAAGACTGTTTAATGAGTACACCAGCTTGTTTGCTGTTATGTATATTAAAAAAAATTCTAATGTTAATATGAGCAGGAATAAGTTTATTGTTAAGGGTTAATATCATCCTTATACTCCTTAGATTTTAAACATCACAACATCCTATAATATATTAGGTTGACAGACACTAGTATTGTGAATAGTTATTTTAGATTGTTTAAAAACATATGTGACGTAGATCATAAATTCGAACGATTGCAATAAATTAATGTTATCTTTCAAAATCAGTGATATTGACATTGAATACAAATTGGACGAACATCGTTGTATTTGAACGTGTCCAAAGCCAGATTATTGTGCGCTTTTATGATTATATACCATCATGTATTGTTATTATTTCCACCATGTATCAGTGTGTTTTTGTTAAGTTAATAGTTTTCATTCTCCGAAATTGAGTGATAATGTATTGCTTGAATTGATTTAGTACTTAATACAACCATAATGTAGGAGGCACTGTGTTTTGTTTTGAGAGAATAATAACATTTTTGCGATGAAATTATACGCTATTAATAACATAATGTTTACACCATCTGGCAAACTGATAAGTGTTAAGTATATGTATTTGGTTACGATTGTGCATTGTGAATAGTTACTTTTCGGAAAAGAAATAATAAGAAGCTTTGTGCTTTATTGAAAACGATAACATTTTGTGCGATCAATACACAAACATAAACTTGGAGTTCATTTGGATAAACTAGCATGTCCGTAAAGTGCAGTGTAATGCAATAAACTACGCATTGCTTGTGTATTAAATTATAATCTATGTTTAACGGCTGTATATAATGAATGTGTGTTAAAATTTGGTTTGAGTATCATGTACATATATCCTCATTGATAATTTAATTATTTTGTGTAATATGTAATTTGAATAACAATAGTTCGTGCTACTATTTATGTACGTGTCTTGTACTCATTAATTTCAAGTAAATTTATAATTTATAGGTTTGGTGTATATTTAAATAACTTTAAACCCCAGTGGTTTGACATATTACTCCAGATTGAGTAAGTTCGATTGATTTAATAGTTTTTATTTTGTTAGGTTTTGCTGTGTTATTTGTGCTACGGGAACATTGTTTTAGTAAAAAATCTTCTATTCTGTTATAAAGCTTTTACCTCTAGATATGGGAGCAGTTTATACAAATACATAGCCTTAACATTAAATGTTCCTGCATGACAGACAATAAACAAATTGAAGCCGTACTAAATTACTAAAACAAATTGTGTATGGTATGTATATGCTGTTTATTCCGAGTTCATGTCGTGTATATTTAATATAGCCAAAAATAAAAAGACATACTCATTGTTTCTTAATATTTCATGTTTTTCCCCACGTGAATTAAATATGACACCGTATTAAATATAATAATGAACTGAGCTAGGTTCATAATAAGTACTGATTAACAACAGTTATTTAAGGTTGATACGTTGATGACGGCCTCGGGGCAACAGTTCAAAATGTGCCCCTCTACTTCAGGAAAACATTTCGACTGTTCCCAAATGCCAATGAAATATCGGTATACTGTTAGCGGAAGCCAACGGTCTTTTTAGAGGGTAATTTCCGAAATCTGTATCGCAAAAAACTACTTATTTTCATTGCAGGCTAATAGTAAATCGAAACAACGAATTGTCCTTCTTCTCAACGGAAAAAGATTATACATGTTTTCTAATATAATATTATGTTAATTATTTAAGATGTTGCCTACAATGTGTGTTCTAAAGATTATTTGTTAAAATAACAGTTCCTGAAAGGTCAATGTATTAATAGAGTTAGTTTTAACGTTAATCACACTCTACTTACGTGATTTACAATTATGTACCCAAATATTGACATAAGTGTCCTGAATTAAGAACATTAAAAATTAATGCGCTCTAGCGGCTATTGTGGCCATTTGCAGGCTGGATTGTTAACTGATACGAGATATGTTTGGAATATTTTTTTTTTCAATGAAATGTTTCAGGAACATAGCTGCATGTATGTTCTATTGCCATAGAAACGTCATTTCGACGTGAGTGGTGCAGTTTTGCTTGCGAAAACGTAACAGTTTTGCCATTTGCATTAAATAGGTTGCACTAAAACCTATATGTTTGTTAAACATTACAAAATCATTATGCTTCGATTATTGTATACATATTATCGAATTAGTAGAAGTCTAAATTACCCGCGCGCCACACTAATATCAAGAAAATAAGGATAATCATGGTCGGGTGATCTCACAAGCTGGTCTTTACAGTGGCCTCGATCGTATATAGCCTGGCAAAATTGTCTTAGTATATGGTACAAGCTTTAATACACCATACGTCGGGAAACATTTGGGTTGTTTCATACTGTTTACTATAAAACACTGATCCTCCAAGTAAACTGTTTATAAACATTAGCTTTATTTATTTGCTGATCATTGTGGCTACGCGTATTAAATCCGAATATTCACCGTTAGTATTCGGACAGCTGCACGTTATTCTAAATGAAACACAAGGGACCTCGGTCAGTTTCGTCGTGAGATATAAATAAAAAACTGGCATTTGAATCAGTCAAACGCAATGTATTTTTAGATATGTGTTACAGATTATTTTACCATAATGCATTATTTGATGTCTTTGTAAAATCAACAATAAACTCCTAATGTTTGTCTTCCTTGTCAACACCCTGTATGTGCCTTAACAATAAAAACAAGTAAAATGCATAATTTTAGACTACGTAAAACAGCTAAACATCAAATGCGTTACAACCTGAAATCATGTAATATTCACTTTTATTGGCTTTAAAGATTCGATGTTGATATTTTCTAAAACAGAGCTGATTATATATGTTTGGATAATGCATTTGTGCTATCTTATTTTGCATTAGGTCTTCCCAAAAGTCCAAAGAGCTAGATTAGCATTGCTTGATATCCCAGCGACATAACCTTCCATAGCATTCCATCACGTAGGAAGTCGCTGAAATTAAATTGTTTGAAATTAAAAACGTAGTTTGATCAAAATCTGCTAGGAAATTAATAAATGGAAGCTCTTGCTACTATATTAGTTATCAGTTACAGCTCTCCATTGTTTGAATTGAACTATTACTAACACAAAACGTATAAGGTAATTAATAAATTGAATATACTAGTATTGAAATAGTGATTTAATTGTGAATTGTTTCATTTATTTTCCGCAACCGAACAGTTTAATGGCAGTGACTCATCTTGCTATGTCCCTGAAATGTTGTATTAAATGTTTTATTAACATATTTCTAGACTGCTCCTTCAAAACCCGGGCGCGATCGTCAAAAAAAGTAAATAAATATTTTTGGGCATTAAATCAAATTCGTGGCGCTGCCTGAGAAACAAATCATTAACATTTTAGCCTATACGTGATTAATTGACTTCGAAACGTGTATGTATTACGCATAGATAACTTTCAAGATGTAGGTAGGGTATATTACTTAAGAATAACTATACGAGTCTGATAATAAATAATTTTCATTTTCTTCCCCGCATTTATCTTTGTACACTGTTAATTTGTTAAATTTGGCTGACAAATTGATATAATAATGATGTTTACGTAAATTATTTAGGTTATTCGTGATCAACTGGTGAAAACATGGGGCGGTATGATTGGTTTAATTGCGGTACAAATAATAATAATTATTGAATTAATCACAAATTAATTTTGGGAACCGAGAAGTTTTCTTATGGTTTCCCCAAAAACCTGGGTCCGAGGAGTCTCCTTATATAGGTGGGGACCGAAAAATCTGGGTTCAAGAAGACACGTAACCGATCATCTTGGCCCTGTTGTATCATATGTTTAGGGTAAAAATGATATCTCGGTATAATAATGTCAACGCCGATTGTCTATTTTAAAGACATTTCTTGTTATGTTTTTTCTATTTTGCTTTATAGTACCGCTGAACTTTTATTAGAATCAGAATATCATGTCAGAATAATGAATGCATGTTTTTGTTTTGCTTTTCATACAGTTAAACTTTTATTTGAACCTGAATCTGTCTGAATGATGAATGTATGTTATGTTCGTTATCAATTATTGAACTGAAATAAACGAAATAAATCAGATTCCACTAATTTCAATGCGTTGCGTCGTCTTTCAAGCTTTGAGATAAATGCAATTTCACAGCTTTGCTATGGCGTACCTGAAATGACATTACAACAACAACTGTGAATATATTAAGCAGAATTTTTTGGTAGATAATTAAGGCTGGATAAGACTAGTTTCTTAAAACGCTCATTTCAACAGCATATTGAATATACGATATCACTAGTGGTATAAACCCATTACTTATGGCACATGGCTCTTTACCCCAGAAAGCGCTAATGTAACGATTCACCGCCTCTACTCATTCATCTGCAAGGTTTTATTACCTTCATCCGGTAGTAAAAACACATGTGCGATGTGTCACCGGATAAACGCAAAAAAGATTAAAGTCTGCTAAAATACCACTGTCATATAAATGTACGAAAACTAAGATTCATTACTTATGGTTTAAAATCAGGATGTCTGAAAATATATTGTAACAAAACAAAAAATAATTATTTTGGCTAAAAAAGAGGATGTCCGAAAATGTATAGTGTCCGAAAATGTATAGTGTCCGAAAACATAGAGCTGTTACGGTAGTAGTCGTAGTCGTAGTAGTAGTAGTAGTAGCAGTACCCGAATAATTACTATTATTATTATTATTATTATTATTATTGTAGCAGTAGTAGAAGTAGTAGTAGTAGTAGTAGCAGTAGTAGTAGTAGTAGTAGTAGTAGTAGTAGTAGTAATAGTAGTAGTAGTAGCATTAGTAGTAGAAGTTTAAGTAGTAGTCTGCTCTGAGCGCGCACTGAATTTTATATCCAGTTTTTCCCCTAAACACTATAAATATGTGTGTTTGTTTGTTTTGATTTTTTTTCGCCGTTTTTAACAGTATTTCAGTCATATCACGGCCGTCAGTTAACCTACTTATACTTTTTTCTGGGCAAGCGTAGCAGATCCAAGCGGTTTACATACTTACTTACGCTAGTAACTGACAACTGCCTTTCTTGAATGAGCTGCAGGCGGAGAACGGCTGTAGAAATAATTTCATGACCATTTCCACGCAAGTTATGTTGCCGGGGTGGTGTTCGAACTCACGATCCTCGGATTGACAGTTTGGGGCGCTCTACTAACTGAGCTATCTAGGCTATCTATTTGTTGAATCGTTTATATTTAAATAAATGTTTTACATATTCGATCGTTAAACTTATTTAGAGTCAGTTTTGTGAAAAGTAGAAAAAAAGTAGACAATATAAAAATGTCGTAGTTGGAGACAAAAATGTTAGTTCATTAATCAAATGGTATCTATAAAACATGAGCACAAAACTTCACATGATTAGATTTCTTTTAACAAGTGTCATTTAATGTTCAATATCTAAACCTAACCGGTAGAGCGTGACATGCCCTATCAAAATATTTATTCAAGTAATACATTTGATATCATAACTATTGCTTCAACGTTGCTCTTACAATACAGTTAACATTTGATCGATACGCAATCATGCAATAACCTTGAGATCAACGATTTTAGTCTTAAATGAAATAACATTTTATAGCCAAGTTTTATTATCTTCTTAATTCGTTTGGTGTTTAGTATTTTAATACTGGGATACGAATTTTTAGAGGTATTATTTATTTTTATGATTGTTTTATGATTGTTTTATATTATATCAAACAACACTAGATTGACTAATTATTCAGGTGATTAACGCAACCGTAACATGTGTGAGCTGTTTGGATAATGTTGATTGTTATAGAATATCTGTTGATTTCAGTGAATGATCAAATTTTGTTCACGAGCGGTTAAAGAAGAAATAACAATTTTATATGACCATGAGAGAAATAAATTCGAATATTCACAAATGAATACATTTTTTGTATTGTATGTTTTTGGACAATAAATTAACAAAATTGCGAGAGATACGCGTAAACGTTACAAGTTCGTGTATAAATAACGTCATAAATGATTAAAATATTGTCACTCATTAATATTGCGGGAAAATAATGCAATATTTTCATTCTCGTTGTCATTTATTTATTTTTTTGTTGAATTTTATAACGTGTTTTCTGGTGTGCATGTATGTGTATACTATACATTTATATATAATTACCAAGGTAGGTAAACCACTAGTGTTATGTTATGTATAGACAAATTGTCCGTTTTATCTTATATTTGCACTGCAGTGAAAATATAAACATTTATATTTTCACTGTTTTAACAGTATAAATATATAAGCAACATCAAATTTTATTTCACCAATAAACTTCACTTGACCAGCTGTTTTGGTGCACAGCCTATTTTCGAACACAGAAAGGTACAATTTGCATTTTTTTTACAAGCGTAATTTCCTGAAATTGACGTGCATATTATAAGGGTTACAAAAATGATTATGAGGAGCTATTACATATATATCCCCAAAAGAATGGTTATACATGTAATTATGAAATTGTTAATCAATTATCGCCATTTACAGTTGTAAGCTCCAATGGCCGGAAGCCAGCGTGCTTAAGCACCTATCAATACCTATCAATATTTTTCCCCAAGGGGTGGGGGGCGGGGGGGGACGGAGGGGCGGCGGGCTGACCCATGGAAATTTGGTTTATTTAATTTTGTGGGGTCTTTGTCCCCAACCAAGCATTTTGTCTAAATCCCCTCAGTGGGAGATGCTTTAATTGTATCAAATGGCCCGGGGGCCAATATTACCGGGATCTCAAATCCGACCAATATCTATTTCCCCGGTACCCGGAACGATTTGTCGTGTTAAAATCCTGCCTGCCAGGAATCACTTTCAGTCTAAAGTCCCGTACATTCCCGCCGCTGCCCCCATGGGTGAAATTATTGATAAGTGCATTAGGCCATGACCTTTTTTCCGATATGGCTATATTGAAAACTTTTTAGCACATTAAAACGAACGTTCTCACGCGACAAATCAGATGAGAACCATATACATGTAGTTTCAATTGGAAAAGTTTGACCCACTATTGTTGTTTATAAACATAGGCCATATCGTAAAAATTTTGGACTGCACAATGTGGTATTAAATTCATAATAGGCACTGTTAAATTACACGGTTAATACATTATTTATTTAAAGGATCATTTTAATTCATGAACTCACAATTAAAATTCAGCTATGTTTGCTTTTCATCTTTATTTGTACAAACCTTTACAGATATAAATGAATAGTTAATGACTCAAACAAACTTACAGCCTCTATCTACGAATAATAAATTTTGGTGATTATTAAGGAAACTAAGATTTGGCGCATTTCAGGTACATATACTTTGTTTGATGGTTTCATGAATTAAGACATAATTTGTATAACTAATTAAAGAAAACTTTTAGCGGCTGCATCTTTGGAGTTTGGTTATTAATGGTAAATTTAAACATATATATGAAGAATGCAACAATCGAAGCAACTATTAATGCCTTGGAGTGTTTTGACAGAAGGAAATTGTTGGCCGATTTTATTTGACGTTTTTATTATTCGTAGAGGTGTGGTGCCAATCAAATGGAAATGTGACCAGTTATAAGGCTACTGGGACTAAATAAATATCGCCAAACCCTTGCAAAATTCACTGTTTGAATAAGAACTTCTATTTACATAATGTAATATATACATTGTAACGCTTTTAAGCAACGTATTACAAAACATGGATACTGCATATCGCTTAATAAAACATCGTGAATCAAAATACAGCGTAGTGCTCAAGTGAATAGTAATTACATTAAATAGGAGGACTTCTCAGAAAATAAAGACGACATCATCTTATATTGTGTTTGTATGGGCAGACGCTTAACACCTAACTCATATGCCATTCAATATCTGGTTTTGCGGTTATTGTTTTTGGTTTGAACTACAAATCATTTGAATGACGGAAACATACTTTACAAAATTAACATAATGGGATGTCAAAATCATACAGAAAATACTTTAAAAGTGATTTGTAGTTCAAACCAAAAACAATAACCGCAAAACCAGATATTGAATTTTATTACATATAGATATCTTATATTTAATAGCTGTCATTGCTTTAAGATCGAATTTATTCTTAACTTTATCCCGTACGTAGATTGTACCACTATTTTTAGCGGACAAGCATATGTAACAATTATGTATACATTCACGTGTACATATTAATAGTGTAAATATCACTAATCTGTGTTTTATTATCACTGTTACATCGTTGTAGTATTTTCATGTTTTCTAAAATCCGACGTCGAAATCTGAATGATTCGACAACCCACTCATTTTAATAGTCAGCTGAATACTGATTAAACACGGTTTTCTGTTCGTAGTTCATTTTAATTTTGTTGTAAGTAACTGTATATATTTTATCCATAATTTAAACACCAATTGTATTTATCTGGAGCTTATGGAAATATTATATTCGCTTCCACCAATATAGCCGCTCAACCCCGTCACTTACTCAGGATACGTGTAAAACTACATGTATTGTTGCATATTTCCAGTTAAACAAATTTATATCAGCATATCCGGTCGTTTTATAAAATCACTTGCGTGGTTGGTTCTATATAAACAGGATACAGAAAACGTTTAGAATCTTAATTATTTCATAAAATAACACAGTTTCTCATTATCTGGTTGACTTACATTAGGGTACGATATGATAAAGATGCGAAGGCATAAAGTTAAACTGTGTAAGTGATAACATTCATATATTACCAAAGACCTATTATTTTATTGTGTTGATAAACCCATATTTTAAACATCCATTCATGTATGTATATATTATAATAAATACTGTTATTAAACGACAGTAACACGCATAATAAAGGACTAGACAAACTTGCAATAATTATGTTATTCATTTTTACCAATCCAGTCTGAAACAATAATACGGCGTTTTTAATACAACCATAGTATGGATGCAATATGCACAAACCTTGGCTGAGTCTCAGATAATTTTAATTTAAATATGTCTAAAGTCAATTTCAAATGTGTTAAGGCAAGAAAAAAAACTTTGCTGGCAGCTTTAAAAAATGGCTATGGATTTCGTACATTGCAAATAGTCATGCATTGTCAAACGCAGTAGAGTACATCATATTTGTTAGTTTACCAAATGCATAGTATCCGTTGTCATCTGTCATATACGCCGTCAAAAGTGTTCTTGTAGAACATACAATCTTTATCCTAAAGTTATCCGATGGTGTTGTCCATTCCCTTTGACTACCAAAAATGAATATATCGATATCCCTTCCACTTAGACACTACTGAGAAATCATGAATAAATCGATAATGAGATTAATGTTTCTTTATTTTATCTTGGACACACAAGTGTCATCGACAGGTTGAGGTATTTTTTTCTGCTCGGCTGCTGACATATTCTAAGGCCAAAATAAATAAGGTAACGTATTAGAAAATCGTCTCGATATGTGACTCCAGCTCTTACCAATAAACCGTCTTTACAATTAAAATATCCAAAATACGAAATCATAAAACGTTTGTATATTTCCTTCATTCACGAACGCTAGTGAGACATGGCAAAAATTTGGTCTCAAAATTAAATGGTAAAAAAGTGTGGACTAGAAATAGCTTTTTTTTTACCAGGAACATTTGAAATATGGCGGGAATACAAAACTTTCACACAAATTCTATTTATAGCTCTAGCGGTCGTTTGTGCAGTGAAGTGGAACCATTTGAATAATGTTGGTAGTGGACCACGTAACAAACATTTGTGTGAAATTATTTTAAAAATAAATTAGCGTTTAGACATATTTTTCTTTTTAGCTATGGGGCCATCTTGTGCAGTGAAGCGGAACCATTTTCACAGGTTTGGTAGAGGACCATCCAAGGAACATTTGTGTAAAGTTTCATTAAGATTGATCAAGAAGTTTTGAAAATGTGACAGGAATACAAAACTTTAACGCAAATTCTATTTTTTAGCTCTAGATGCCATTTAGTGCAGTGAGGCGAAACCATTTGAATATGCTTGGTAGAAAAACACTTAACAAACATTTTTTTTTTTTTATTTAAAAATCCAGCCATAGGTCTAGAAGAAATTGGCATTTAGACATATTTCTATTATTAGCTCTGGCGGCCATCTTTTGCAGTGAAGCGGAACTATTTTCACAGGTTTGGTAGAGGACTGCCCAAAGAACACTTCTGTACAGTTTCATGAAGATTGACCAAGAACTTTAAATATATGACATGAATACACAACCATAACGCAAATTGTATTTTTAGCTTTAGTGGCCATTTTGTGCAGTGAGGTGGAACCATTTGAATAAGTTTGGTAGAGGACTACTAAAGGAACTTTGGTGTGAAATTATTTGAAAATCTAGCCATAGGTCTAGAAGAAATTGACATTTAGACATATTTTTATTTTTAGCTCTGGCGGCCATCTTGTGCAGTGAAGCGGAACTATTTTCACAGGTTTGGTAGAGAACCATCCAAGGAAAACTTCTGTACAGTTTCATGAAGATTGACCAAGAACTTTTTAAAATATGACAGGAAAACAAAACTTTAGCGCATATTTTATTTTTAGCTCTAGTGGCCATTTTGTGCAGTGAGGAGGAAACATTGGAATAAGTTTGGTAGAGTGTAAAGTTTCATCAAGATTGATCAAGAACTTTAGAAAATATGACAGGATTACACAACTTTAACACAAATTCCTTTTTTGACTCTAGTGGTTAATGGTTGCAGTGAGGCGGAATCATTTGAATAAGATTGGTAGAGGAACAGGTTAGAAATGTTTGTGTAAAAGTATTTGAAAATCCAGCCATATGTTTAGAAGAAAATGGCGTATATACATAATTCTATTATTAGCTCTGGCGGCCTTCTTGTGGAGTGAAGCGGAACCATTTTCACAAGTCTGGTACAGGACTATCCAAAAATTATTTCTGTAATGTTTCATGAAGATTGACGAAAAACTTTTGAAAATATGACAGGAATACGAAACTTTAACGCACATTATATTTTTAGCTCCAGCGGCCATTTTGTGCAGTGAGACGGAACCATTTGAAAACGTTTGGTAGAGGAGCACTGAACGAACATTTGTGTAATCTTATTTGAAAATCTAGCCATAGGTTTAGAAGAAAATGGCATTGAAGAGGAACAATTTTCACGGGTTTGGTAGAGAACTATCCAAGGAAAATTTCTGTAAAGACATGAAGATTGATCAAGAACTTTTGAAAAATATGACACAATACGAAACTTTAACGCAAATTCTATTTTTAGCTATAGTGGCCATTTTGTGCAGTGAGGCGGAACCATTTGAATAAGTTTGGTAGAGGAACACTAAACAAACATTTTTATAAATTATTTGAAAATCTAGCCATATGTTTAGAAGAAAATGGCGTTTAGACATAATTATATTTTTAGCTCTGGTGACCATCTTGTGCAGTGAAGCGAAACTATTTTCACAGATTTGGTAGAGGACCATCCAGGAAACATTTCTGTAAAGTTTCATGAGATTGACCAAAAACTTTTGAAAATATGACAGGAATACGAAACTTTAATGCAAATTGTTAACGACATCGCAACGCCCGCCCGCCCGCCCAACCGAACGCCCGACCGACCGGTTTTTGCTTATCTATATGCCGAGATTTTTCATTGAAAACTCCGGCTAAAATACAATGAAAAGAAATCAAAAGAAAAACTGTTGATTTTCAGAGTAAGATAGTAATTGATTTCCTTCGTGATCATAAATATATATATTTTTTTATGAACACTCCTGAAATAAAACACGATCTTACACCCAAATCTACACATATCTTCTAGTTCTCTATTAAACATATCGCTAAGAATACTGTTTGCGTTTATATTTCTAAAATGTTCTTCAAACTGTCATGGTCTAGTGGTCATCAATTTCTGACATCTTATTTCGGCTACTGCACATCATATTTCAGTCGTATCGTACTTTCCATAAGTCAGACAATACTAGTAAACGGTAATTACTAACACACACAAAGTGTTGATTCTTCTATAAACAACTGTTGCTATTTAATATTAGGAATGGTGTAAGTAAATAATACTTTAATTATATGTTCACAATAAATTATTTGCATACTTGTTGATCGCAAGTGCAACAACATTCGTAATTGAATTAGAAAGCTCGTATTTCATATTCCGTTTTAAGAACATTAAAAGATATACACACCTGCTGGTCCAGAGCGATATAAAAATTAATCAGGAAGTTTGGTGAAATAAAAATTCATAAAAAACATAGCTTTTAAGTGTGTGTATGTTTCCGATTTCACCGAAATGTTCCTTGTTCTGTGTCATAGTAAACTTACAATCTCCGTCTTTTGGAACAAATAATCTGAATAATCTGCATTTCAGTTAAATATCTATAACACATTCGAATAATATTTTAATCATAATAATTCCAATATGTATGTAGTTAACGTACAGGCCAAAATTAACTGTAATCTTTTAAGCAAATGTTTTTGCTATATTTTTAAATAATAGGCTATTATGTACATACACGAGCGTCAATGAAAAAACAAACATCGACTGTTGTAATGGGAGCATGACATAATTTATTCATAGCGCATAGGTAGTGAGACACATTCACATAAAAGCGATTTTCTTGAAAGTTAAACTACTAATATTTTTTGAATAGATATATGAAATAAGAGACATACAATTATTCATGCATTTTAAAGTTAATACTTAAACGTTGCATTTGTAATTAAAAAGTAATGTATTCATCCTACGAGCATATGATATTAATTGCTTTTAAGAGACAGATACATAGAGGATATTTGTTGATTTCGGTGAATGATCGAATTTTATTTCACGAGTGGTCATTAAAAAAATATTTTCACGAAAATATAGTTTTCTGATACGCCCCTCGTGAAAAATATAGTTTTCTATGACCACGAGTGAAATAAATATTCGATCATTCACTGAAATCAACAATTTTATGTTTATCGTGCTTTTGGACAATACAATTCCGCTAAATAAGCTTAAACGTCACACGGTTGTGTGTTCTGACCTCATAAAAATGATTCATAAATGATTCCAAAATCACAAGTATGGTGGGAAAAAAGAGCCATAATTTGTGCGTCGTTGTTGCTAAATTATATTTTTGTTGAATTGTATCATGAGTTTTCTGTAAACAAATGTATGTGAATACTGTACATGTATACACATTTGCCAAGGGAAGTTAACGTATACTTGATCGATGCTTTGATAAAAAATAGTGCGTTTTATGTTATATTTTCACTGCAGTGAAAATACAAAATCTTATATGTTCACTGCTCCAAGAGTGAAAATATAAGCATTTATTTCACCAATAAACATATATATTTCACTGAAAAGCGGATGATCAATACTTATTTAATGACTTTACGTTATTTCCTACTAAATGATAAGTGTTATAACTGCCACGGATCGGAAAACATTGTTTTGGGGCAGCGCAGGGTTAATATTCTTCGTATTGGTTAAAACAAACAAGGATATTAAAAACGGTGAAAAACAGAACAGTTTTGAAATGATTTATTAAACTGTATTGCTCACACTTAACTGTTTGAATTATACATGTGAATCATGAATTGATGAATCTATCAGAAATCAAAATACATCATCAAACTGTTTAGGATACGTTCTGTCTTGCATGCATATAAACGGTTTATTCAACCTTCTGTGCAGTCACCATTCTTGATCGGTATTTGTGTGCAATAGAAGTACACTTGATTGTATTTTTATATTGCATACAGCTATTCTAAAAATGCGTACAGCAATTAAAAATTATAGTGTGCATTCATTGATTGCGAAAAAAGGCATACGATACAGTGAAACATAATGCATTATGTATTACACTTGCTGTGACACAAATACTTTGTCAAATGTTAAAAATGTTAAAAATGCCAAAATTGTTGCTTTAAAATGTTAAGGACTGTATAAATGAAGTTAACTTGTTAACTAATTCTCGGTGCCAAACGTGTATATTGTTAAGTCAAAATTAGTAGTACATCGTATAGATAAAACGGTCACTTTAAATATTACATTTTATTTTATTTTTCCTTTCAGGATCTGATTTATCCCCCGCAAATGATTTTCTGTTTTTGCCAGTTTTTGTTTGTCTGTTTGTCTGTTTGAGAATTATAAACTTTAAGTTATCAACGGATTTTGCATGAACTTTATTGGGAAAGTTAAAATAGGTCCAGGACATAATTACCTCTTGGCGGTGGTCCGGATAGACTTCTGGAACAAATAATTTTGTATATGATTCTTTATTATTGATGGAGGGGTGAAACATTATACCGTATATTTGCACAACATGTGGGGGAATGAGGAGCTTTGCGGAGGTCTGCGGTGTTATGGTTCTTCATTTATGTTTTGATTATGTGCTACATTCATAACCGGTAAGTAGATATCTACTTAGAGGGTATACAAACCGTTCATCTTTTCTAAAACGACCAGTTATAGTCCCATACCCATAGACGATGATGTCGTTATCCAGCTTGTAATTTTGTATTTAAGCTTTATGTTTTTAGATAACTCTTGGGAGGAACAGTTTGCCACATACTAGTATGTGCAGTGGTTAGTTCCCTTTGTAAGGTATAAAAACCTTATCACACGTTTACGAAATAAATTTGTACAGTTGTATCTTGTTACATCTATTGAAAAGACAAATATTAATTTAGATTTTATAAATTATAACACTGTCCGAATGTCTTCTAAAATGATTTGTAAAGCGAGATCTTTATCGCATAAAATAAAAAAACGCTTCGCCAGGAATAGTGCAAGCTCGGAATAACCCCAAAACATTCTGGCGACTAGTAAAATGGTCAAGAAGGTTGAAATCAGAGACGAACGTTATAACCGCGAATAGTTGGATGACGCATTTCCGCTCGTTACTGAATGAAGAAGACCAAGATACTATAGATATACTCGACTTAAGTGATTTAGACGGTCCTAGCATGGATAATACATGCTATTTAAATAGATCTGTAACAAACGCTGACATACGAAACAGCGATGGCAAATTAAAACTAGGTAAATCGCTTGGCATTGATGGCATAGGGGCCGAAGTTTATTAGAACACACACAAGATATTATACCTATTTTGTGTCAACTTTTTAATCAAGTTCTAGACACAGGTATTTTCCAGACTCTTGAAGTGAAAGTATTATAGTGCCAATTTTTAAATCGGGTATCAGACATTAGCCAAGAACTTATAGGGAATCTCATAAATCAATGTAATGCACAAAAGATTGTCTTGCAAAAAAAAAACCGAACGAATAGATGCTTGGGCAGAAGAATATAATATTATTGAAAAATCACAAGCGGGTTGCGGGCGGGATACATGTAAGAACGTAGTATACTTATACATAGTCACGTGACATCATTAATTCACATTTAAGTAGTTCTGCATTTCGTATTATTTCTTCCTTGATCGTTTGATATAACTGATTTTTTTACTAAAGAAAAGGCCGCTTCAGTGTTTGAATCTACCATCCTGAATGCACGTATTTTTAACAGTTTAACTTTAAATACAGAACGTTTAAAAGTATATATTGTTAGTGGAACTAGTGTATGGCGTTTGGCACGTACGTATATTAAAAGAACATGCATGCATGCATCTGATCAAGCATTGATTTACATAACATTAACATGTTATTTACTAATTTAACATATAGATTTTTATTGGTAAGTGTGTGTTGTTAAATTGATTAACATCAGGTGCAACCAAATCGACCAAGTGCACTAGAAAAGGAAAATTATAGATATCATGAAAAGAACGATGATAGAAATGTAAATAATTTTGTCAGCATAAACAAAACAAGGATAACAGACGCTTTTTATTAGAATTTGTTTATAATTCCTCACTAAATACTAGTTAAACGCTCCATTAACATTTGTTTTATTCTATATCCCTGCTTAACCAGAAAAAATCAAACGTATCAAACGAAATTTTAATCTTAAAATAGCAGAATCGGCAATAGCGTAATATTTTCATACAGCTAGCTATATGACCCTTTGACATTTTAAAATATTTATTGATTATTTTCAAGAGTTTTTTTATCCTAGTGTATTTTTATAACATTATTTAATATCGATAGAGCGATCAACGATGTAAGTAAAACGGCCTAATATAAGGGTATGTTGTAATCAGTGATGTACGAAGAACGGTAAATTAAAGGTATTTGTTCACAGATTTTCTCATTTTCGGAAAATGCCTTTGAATGTATTAACTGCGGAAACTAAAGCAGTTGGACTTAACAAAAACAATTATTGTATAAAGAAAGAAAATATTATGAAAAGATTTGCATTTGCCGTAATAAAAAATCTCTCGTGAAAACCACTCGGCTATTTTGACTTAATGGTGGTAGCGAATTTTTAGCGAAATGTAAGTGGTACACGTGTTTTCCAAAATACAGATGAAAAGTGTTACAAACGCTTTATATTTGTATCCATTTCAACTGATGATTTTTCATGAACGACACTATATTTCCGTTATAAATCTTTGTCAGAAGTGTTATTTCGCTTGTTAATATATAATGTATTTTTCTGTTTGGGATCTTCGACAAAAATGAAAATTGTCAATATGCTAATCTGTGAAAAGGTCACTTTAATATTTAAATAGTATCTATTTAAACACATTGTAGCAATTAAAGAAACTGTGGAAACGTTGGATGTGAGAGGGCATTTTTTCAGCAAACGTAACAGTCATAGACTTGCCACTTGTTTTATTTGTGTGATATTTTTACAATGCTTTATTGTATTATTCTTTTACAAGACCGGTTTGATATATTTTGGCTTTTAATGAAGCATTTGGTGGCCCTATTTCAAACAGAGATATTTATAAAAGATAAAATGTTTGTATTAACATTCCTTATTCGACGCAAATAGATTTGTCACTACGGTACAAAAGAAAATCAGTTTAAACTGAAATATAAACTAGTCGTGTCTAGACGAGCAGTGATCAATTTGTCTGATATATACAAAGCAGTCCCCTGCACTACACAACATGTGACATTCTGTTTATATCGATTATTGAATAAGACATTATTAGTTTAGAAGAAAAGTACCTAAATGCTTAGGAAGCACTAACTGATATATTCATATTCTGTGATGTGAACGTTGTTCTCTCAATGGCACTTGCAAGCAAATGATTAGGAAATGTAGACAATGACATCTTCATTATAACCCGGTATAACTAAATTCTCTTTCTTATCAAAATTATTGTACTCGTATTGTACTCGTATTCACCGTTAACACTTAAATTAATAAAATGTCTCAATTGCGCGACTATATCTATATGTATAGATGTATTTGTTTGACTGTTTATGTAATATGGCTTTTTACACCCAGCATTTTGGAGATTCTTCCTGAAATTGCATGACGATGATCTGAAAATTGAACTATATGGTGCTATGTCTTGAAAGCTGTATATAAAAGACGAGATGTAGTTGAAACTTGTTGTTTGTTTAATTTCATCGTGCCTCAGAAAGCTGCAATTCGTCTAATCTGGTTTGCATCTAGCATTGAGTAATTCAATGGTAGTTAAATGGAATAGTATTGTCTTTTATTGCTGTTGAATTTGAATTGAGATGTCATGAGGTTCATTTTTATTTACACTTACATGTTTGGTGAATAATTCTAGGCCAAGTGTGAGGTTCGTGTGCACGTAAACCGGTTAAAAAACCCAATGCTTTGCATTGACCGTTCCAAGGCGGTGACCCCAGTTTAATTCATATGTGTTTAGTGTTTGTAATGTGTTTTTGTAATTTCTGTGTAATTGTTTGGCAATTTCGTCACTTGCCATAAATAAAGGACCTCGGGGTGCTAATAAGAATTCTCTCCTGCTGTCGCAACTGGAGTTTCGCTTTGTGTATATTTGAAAATATTTGCCGACTGATGTCAAACATTTACCTTTAGGCAAATATGTTCGTTTGCTAGCTTTTTTGTACGTTGCGATCATTCCGCTATTATTTTTTTTAATCGCGCTTACTTGGCTTTGCTAAAGTTTTTACTATTCGTTATGATTAAAATGTTTACTGAACTTCAAAGTTATTATTTGAATTTTATAAATATTAATTACAATTCAATATGATGCACAATTGTGTATTCATACTTCACCTAAATTAAATATGCTGTAGTTTTCTGTATTAAATCTTAATTAACCCCGTTTAACTGATTGATTTATTTTAGCAAAAGTATACAGCTACTTAATAAATAATTACTTTGTTATCATTTGAATCTAATATCGTGTAGAAATAAAAGCATAACGCATGTTAGCTATTTGTAGAAACCAGTCTGAATTTACGTAAATTTTGTTAAGTTGGTCTAAACCAATTTGCCGCTCCGAAAAAGATGTAATCATTACGTACACTGCATATAAAGAACAATGCTATATTCATTAGCAGTTTGTTTAAATGACAAGCTGTTGGTCACGGCAGGACTGCTTACTATTCAGTGCAAGCCAGATATAATCGGATAATCGGTAAAACGATATCATTTAACGTCAGTGGTACCGATGAAACATAATAATTTACATTAACAATTCAAAATACCTCCATGATAACAAGGCTCTTATTAGTAGATTTTAAGAGAATGCATCCGCCATCAAATCCTTATGCGAAGCGTATTTTCCGAACTGATTTTAAAAGTGATAGATTTCAGAATTACGTCATTATTTTATCAATAGATTCATCAACTACGTGTTCTGTTTCAGTTACTATACGTATGTGAGGCTGGCAAATGTCTACACAACACTGGCTGTGGCTGACGATTGTCACTATAATTGCATTGGGTAATAGCTTTGTACTCTGTATATAATCGTACTTCTTACTGCAAGCATTTTTTCAAGAAAAATAGCATTTCTAAACTATTCAACTACTTCGTATTTGTGTATGTATACCGTTTATATTAATTACACAATATTCTACAATATTACTAGAGTCAATAAAATGGAGCGGCTTTTCTTATGAATATGTCAAATATAAGTAACATTTAAGTAAAGGGTAAGTAATAATATCAGGTTAAACCGATAACGACACATTCTCTTGTACCCTCTATATGCTATAACAGCATTTCTTTACACTCAAGGCCTGTCTTATGCAGAAGAGGCTGGTCATTCCCGGCAATGTACGTATGAATTTGAAAATGATTATAATTTTAAACAAAAATCTTATCATTTACAGTAAAGAAAAACTACTTTTATTTCAAGTAAATACATGTAAAAACATCAAACATCAATCATCAGTAAACTTTAATTTAATGTGTGTGCCTTCGTGCTGAAAATACATATCGTGCTCGTTATTTAAGGTATTTACTTTGTAAAACGACACACATGCATTTGTGCATTTACTCGTTTGTTTTAAGACGAGTTCAAGGAAAAACATATCAGATTGGTAGGAGGTAACAGCGAACTAGAAGGGCGTGTTGAAATTCGAATAAATGGCTTATGGGGAACTATTTGTGATGACGGCTCATTTGACTTGCAAGATGGAAATGTTCTTTGTAGGATGCTGAACACAAATCTAAGGTATGATATTCTGCTGTGAATGGGTGTTATAAACCAGTTAAACCACCAAAGCTTTGCACTGACCGTACCAAGTATTAATAAATTGTATGGTTTGTGTGTTTGTTTGTTGTGCCTATTGTCGTATTGGAAACTGGTCACTTGCCGAAAATAAAAGACCGCAGGTGGTAAATAAGGGTTTCTCTCCCGCTGATTAAATTGGAGTTTTACATATTTTCTATTTAACTGACCATTCATTGCAGTTAAATTATGATAACCATAAATGTGTTCACAATCAATTTTAATTATCTTGATACAGACAACGTTTTCGTTGTCATCCAATCACATTTATCATATATTTTATGACACTGGAACAGTGCTATGGAGTATTACACAAACGGGCAATATGGGAGAGGCAACGGACCTATATTTTACCGTGAATTGGCATGCAGCGGGTCAGAAAACAGCATTCACAACTGCTCAAGTCAAACCGGTGAAACATGCAATCACGACTTGGATGTGGGGTTGATGTGTACACGTACGCCCTCTTATTATGTACTTTTCGTTTTTTCTGTCATTAATTATATATAAAAGAATAACAAAACATAAAAATGATTAAAACTGGGGTCACAACCTTAGGATGGTAAATGCGAAACATATAGGGTTCAAACCGGTTTTAAGGCATTCGGAACCTCACACTTAACACAGAATGTATCACAATGCACACACTTGTAAGTAAAATTTAACCTCACGGCATTGTGTTTCACATTAAATAGTAATACAATAGAATATTAATTCAACTGTCATCACATATTGTATTCCACATTAAAAACCGCAGATTAAAATAGGCAGATCGAAAATGTACTAGTGGCCTGTTATAACTACTTTTTAAGTGAAAACAAACATTCGGGCGAGTTTGACAGTTAACGGAATATATATTTACACACATCTACACAACTCATTTTAACGTTACATTAAATAGTTCGTGATTTGTTTGGTACATGTGCTGAAAAGATATATAATAAATGCAATAAATAATAAATGGTTGTCTGAGAACTTGTATAAGTTGTGTCAAGTAGCATAGCATTCTTGTGCAATACGATACAACCAACTTGACTGGTACAATAGTCCATAAACATATATATATGGTTATATATTGTCCTTGTTTGTAACAACAGATTTTCGTGATTTAACGATGGTATAGCATACTGACGAAAAAGAAGTAATAACATTGACCAAAAATACCCGCGATATAATAGAGGTACACATTTCGACAAATGTATTCATTGAGAATATTATGCACTAGTTGTGTCAGTGGCGTATCTTACTTCATTAAAATTCTTCAGTATTGAACACATTTTAAAAGAAATGTGTTACTTCCAAACTTAATATGCTGCATACAAATTTAAGCCTTGGATCCGATTGGTTGAATAATGTACGCGAATGCAACAGAACCTAATGAAGATAATCGCAGTCGTTTACACGAATTATTATCGACATCATATTGCTAGCTTTCTGCGAAATATTATTAATTGGGTTACGAATTGCAGGTTGCCCGCGATCTGAACAAAGGCATTATGGTTTGCTGGAGCATGTTAACATCACTGGCGATGGAGATGTGTACACAGGCAGCTGTAGTAATGGAACATCTACATTTCAGTTTGCGTACAGGTGTAATCTAAGTGACATGTGGGAAGATTTCGGGACAAGATGTGGACCATTAGGTATTTAACAAGTGGCCAATGTACTACGTACCTGATTATCCAATGACAAGCTACAAAACAATGATTTAAGTATTTATTCCTTCTAAGTTTGGCAGAATATTTGTCAAGGCTGGTATACCTTAACATGAATTTAACATTACAATAGTATGTTATAAAAAAGCAAACATTTAAATAACTCATTCAATAATTCACCTCCTCCGATATTGGAAGGACGTGTGCTAATAGAATAATGCCGGTTCTAACTTATTTACAACAGAGCAAATAACTATACTGCCGGAGTTATTGTAAGCAAATTGCAATAAATAACATGATATAACTGTAGATATAACTGTAGAAAGACATGTCACAAGTTAATAACAATTATCAAAATGTTCAATAATGCACATATTTATATAATTTATGAAGTAACAAAATACGATATTATTTTTCAATTTAACTCATAAACTATAAAGATTAAACATTCTGCAAATGTGGCAAGCCCCCAGGAAAAACAGAGAAACCATGTTATATGTGCATGTTACATGGAAAAAATATATGGAAACCTGTACCATTTTGGCAGCCTAAATGGCTTATGTCTTAAACCACCGGATGTTAGGCCTCATCCTGCAGAAGTTTATAGTTACAATTGTGATGAAAAATATAGATATATAAACCTACTAAATCTTCAAAAGTTTTCGAGCTGAACGTGTCATTTTAGGCGATGCCTCTAGAACATATGTTATAACCATTTTAATAATCAACAATCACGGAATTTGTATTAATAAATAACTGTTATCTCATGTCCACCACACAAAAGCTATGCTGCTGTAAATATTAAAAATACAGGCTAATACGTCTTTCCAAGTCAATGAATAACAGTTCATAGAACATCACTAATGGACTCAACTTTGTCATGGACGAACAGCGTTGATTGTGTGATTTTGTGTACTCGATCCAATATCATATGGAAGCAGCCTTGACGAAACAGCGTTTTCCCAGCCCAATGTGCAATTCACTGACACTATATAAAAAACTGGCGAGTATCCAAGTACATACAAGTTTGGATATGGTGGGAGGATTTTACTTTTACAGAAACAAAACCAATGTGACTTATACGTTGTCGTGTTCCAAAGCAAAAGACTGATTGTAGCAAGGATTCCGAATTTAGAGTGCCCGCTTTCGGGTAGATTCGTCTACCCGCAAGACAAACAATGACAGGCAAAATAATGACACGTACTTTCATATATTGAAAAATCGTGAACGTGTCTTTGTACTTGGTCGAGGTAGTTCATTCTCGAACGAATTAACATTGATTGTGAAACGACTTCAGTTTCGTGTATTTGATATAACATGCACATTGATATACAAGCTGCTTGGTAACCCAGGTCTGATTCAATAAGTATACTACATTTAATAACATGGTATTATTGTGAAAACGGCACATCACGAATATTCGATGATGAGTCTGATCTGAAATCGATCACTGCATTTTTATCTGAAACGGTATTCTTATACTAATTTTTATTCTTATACATATGAAATCCAATTCGCATGAAACTAAGTATTTGAAAGATGTGTGTAATATAAATTAAATAATATACCTATGTCTAATTTAAAAAAAAGTACTTGCAATATTCTATATTTCGCAGATGGTCAGTTTTGTTCACAATGACAGTTAATGTTTGTTTTAACTGTTCTAAATTTACGTTTTGGAATCTTTGCACTGTTTGAAAGGTTTAAACCAAAATGATGTATTTATCGAACAAAATACGAATCGACAGCAAATGTATATCATTTATTTTAAATAAAACAATACAATATCTGACTGCTCTGATTCTATTTCCTGTGATATTAGTAAATATTGAGTAGAATACAACGTACTTTAAGTCCTGAAATATAATTTGACTCTTCAAAACCTAGGATGTAAAGACAGTACATTCGTTTTATTATTTTATATTGTATTATTTGTATATACTTATTTTATCTCATGTTATATTTCGAAGTATCTTTAATGTATAGATATAAAAGAAGTCAGATTTGTTGGCGGTGTTAACATGTATGAAGGAGGTGTGGAGGTGTTGGTGGGTGATACCTGGGGTCCGGTTTGTGGAAGGTCATACAACCGATATCATGTCCAAGAGCATAACGTCGACTCTTCTGCTGCAAGTGTGTTTTGTCAAATGCACGGGAAGAAGTAAGTGGAAAAGGGATCAATGTTAGTGTTCATATTGTTCAGAAATATATATTTGGATCTGTAATCTGAAAGACAGAAAGGCTAAATATAGTAGCACAACTAGTTGAGTGTAATTTTAAATGATATCGAAATTGTCAACTTATTTATGTATCATAGATATGGAATGTAGTTTACAATAAATCGATAATGTCTGAGCATTTCACAACTGACAATTAGGAAAACATTATTCTCAAAGACTCCTTTACATATCGGTTTAAATGGTTGATGTGATAATGGTCCTTAATGCTTTTTTTTACTTCACGAAGACAATTTCAGATTAATAAATTATGATCCTACATGGAGTTACAACCGAATGGGCGGTTACATTGGAGAACTCACTTGCCCTGTTGCGACGCGTGATATTAATTTATGTAGCTACACAACTATCTACAACTGTGACCGTCAACTACATGTTATATGTGAAGGTAAGGCAACCTATATTAATGAGTATATTGTAAGGCGAGACTGTCCGGCATATTGTATGGCGGGTCTTTTAGCCGCTTAGTAGGGAAGTAGTTTCTTTTCTATGTCATTATCATAACAGGCGTGTGATAGGTTTCGAACAACTAAGTCTTTGTGAGGTATCCATTTTATTCTCTTAAATAGTATCAGACCCCGCACCTGAAATAGTATCAGATCACGCGCAAATATAATAGTTAAAATATCATTTATCTGCATGCACATAATACATATAATTATCTGCATATTAAGATATACAATTATTGTGATCATTATTTTTTAATAACAACGTTTGCATAAGAACCTATATAATATTAACATACTACTTTGACATCAATGCACTCTCAATTTGGCTATCACGTGATAATGCTCTAGTAATTTCTTGCATATGTTTAACTCTTATGTACTGACCAGTGCCTTTGTGCTGGTAGCTTTCTATGAATTAGAAATAATTGCTTATAACGGAATACGAGATTAGCTGTAATCCACCAAGGTTACCTGCATGTCAAGAGATTTCCATTATACCCCAATTATATTATGATATCCACACATGTGTTATTCACATAAGCCCTAAACATCATGTTTCATATATACTTGAGAAATATACAATGGTGGTCACTGCTTACTTGAATATGTCGATTTATGAATAAAGCCATTTAACTAATATGTGTTTGTTACATGTAAACATTTCGTTATTAATTTATTTTATTATTATTTCTAGCCAATATATAAAACAATATTTAACAATTTAATATTCAGTCGCAGTGGAATTATATCTTTTTAATTGTCATGTTATATTTTACCATTTAATACAATTTAATGCACACAGTTTCAAATATCAATTTTGTGTATTACAATATACATGAGGTAGCTATTTGCGTTTTAAACAAACAAGTCTTCATTACAACGCCTTTAGTCAATTGGAAAAAAACATGCGTATCATACTAAGAAGCTCCATCTGTAGAAATGATCATGAACATTAAACAACTCGTTTTTCTGCTCTTAATAAAACGCGATGGGTGGTCAGTATGTGGGCTACAGGGTTGATAGATATACTAGTCTACCTAAAATACTCTGTGCCATGTTAAATTAAAGAATGAAAAAGAAACAAACAAAAAACATAGCATTGCAACATTACGTATTGTTTTTTTTCTGATCACCTACCTTAATATAAATTTATGAAGTGCATCTGTAACTGCTGTGAAATCTTTCATTCAAACCAGTCAAAGCAACAGACAATTGCCTATGATGTTTTTGATTTTTAGTATGTATATGCTGGAAGTTTGAATAAAAAACATATATAACTGTTCGCAGCTAAATAAATATGATTTCAGGGTTTCCCTTGAAAATCAGCTCCATCCAGTTTAATGGTGGATCACATCAACGTGGCGGTCGTGTAGAATTACGCGTTAATAACTCTTATGGGACAGTCTGTCCAAATGGATTTGATTTGAATGATTCGAAAGTCCTTTGCAAAATGATGGGATTTAGGTTAGTATTTATTATGCGCCACTAACAGTTCGAACAACAGTTGGTTTACACTTCTTTGCATGCTCTGTTTTTTTAATATTTTGTTAGTTTTGCTTTAAGAAATTGATTGTGATATTGCATTTAAAGTAACTTATCTATTTTGATAGTTTTGCTTTAAGAAATTGATTGTGATATTGCATTTAAAGTAACTTATCTATTTTGTTAGTTTTGCTTTAAGCAATTGATTGTGATATTGCATTTAAAGTAACTTATCTAATTATTATACCTACACAGTAATAGCGCGTCCATCTTCTACGTGGACTACTGGTATAACACAGCGGGTCTATATCCACTAGTGCGAGACTTAAGCTGCACAGGCACAGAAGAAGACATCAACAACTGCACATACACACTACCCCATAGATGGGCTGAATGTGATGGCGGCGCTATCGGTCTTGTTTGTTCAGGTATTGCATTTGGAAGTATAAATGAATTGCAATCAATTCTGCGTGTATTCACTAGTTAACCAAAGTTTTTCAAACTTGTTCTGTACAGCTTAAACTAATACAAGAAATTTTAGGACGTTTAATGAAAGCATACATAATTCTACAAATATTTTAATGGATACTTATGAGGAAAGTAGTTTTTCAGATAATTCTTTTATATCTATTGATGTAACACTACTCTTAATCAGGGATACCTTAAGCACTGTTATCTCCATCACTAGTATGCACCTTACTTAGTATCATAATGAATTTTAATGTGAATGTGTTGTCTACATGTATGTTACATACTATATCGGTATAATATAAATATACTATTATATATTTTCTCATTAGATTGCGGTGATCTTGGTATTTCAAATGGTCAAATACAGTCGTACACGAGTGCGACAAATACGCTTACTGTTAAATGCCACATGGATAACCCAGACCAAGTCAATTATACATGTGAAGCCAATGGGACTTGGACTAAATCTGAAGGGTGTAAGTAGAAAGCATGGCAATTTAAAAAAAAAAAACATATCTTTAAAAAGTCATGGAAATTAAATTATTTAAGGCAGATAATAGATTTTTGATAACAACACATAGCATTACCAGCACAAACATGTTTCTTTATGCAAGTATAATAATTAATCTATATTTAAAAAAAAAATAATTAATCTATATTGATTGTAAACGTTTAATTGCATCTATGCCATATTATATATCAGGTAGACCTGTTCTTATCCAAGATATGCGTTTGATTACATGGCATACGTGGTATCGCTACATTGGTACTGTCGAGATAATGCTCAACGGTGAATGGGGAACCATTTGTGGAAGGTCATTCGGAGTTGAGGAGGCCACGGTGTTGTGCAGCATGCTCAATGCCAGGTTGTAGTTGTTGTAATAAACTTGTTTAACATAAAGCCGTTTTGATATGTTATGCATAAATAAGTGATTGATAAGTCAAATCACACATGGCCAATTAAAAGGACGTAATAAAATAAAATGATACTGCAATAAAATGATACTGCAACTAAGCGTAAGTATATTAACTATAAGTTTCTTACAAGCATAATGCAAGAAAGCATCTACACTATGGAAATCTGCTTGGAAATCTCTTAACATTCAATTGCATCAGACGACCCTTAATTTCTATCATATACCATTAGCAATTAAACACTATCTGCTTTTGGAAATTGTTTTAGTTATATCTCACATTACACTGATCAATCATGGGGATACGGTAAAGTGCACATGTCTTACCTATATTGCACGGGTGCAGAGACTGACGTGAGTCAGTGTTCGTTTCAATCAGTGCACACCTGCACCCACTCTCAAGATGTTGGCATAAAATGCATGGGTAAGCATAATATAAACTATAACTAATAACAAACTGTACGAGAAGAGTTACAATTTTTTATACACTTTAACAGTTAACTTTAACATTTGCCTTATAGTTGTGCTATTTACGTCCAATAGACTACGAATGTACGGATAATTGATTCAATCATACAATTACACATTACTAGTGAGCAGATCTGTTGAATCGCTGAAACGATGATAATGATCCTTAATGAAAATCTTCCGTAATCTTGTTTTACATTTATACACGCAAATGACACGATTTGACGCATCGTCGATACATTTTCTTTGGAAACTAAGGCCACAGATATGCACAAATTGTTTTGCACCCACCTCTTTTAACATGCTTTGTCAAACAAAATCACTAAATCATGCCTCCACAAAATTGATGTGCCAATATTAACAACGGACAATAACGAATGACCCTCACCAGCCATAAGTTATGATGTGCGTCTGAAAACCATGTTAAATGCAATTGTAAACATTGTTAAGAATGTTCTTGGCGAAGGAAAAACTGTGGTTCAATCTTATTTAAAACAAAATCAGGCATTAAACGAGATTTTTCACACATCAAGTTGTTTTCAACTCCCAGTTTCGAACCTAAATATCACGGATGTCCGCCTTGTTGACGGAGCCAGCAGATTTGATGGAACAGTGGAATTGTTGTTTAACGGCGTTTGGGGAACAGTCTGTGGCCGCCACTTTGTAAGATCACTTGGGGTTATGCTTTGCCGGATGATGAACCTAACGTACGTATTCTGACTACATTTGTTGTATATGTCACTATTAAAGCAATAACTGGACATTTATATGTAGGCAAGAAATAAAAAGGCCACTACTACTATTGCTGCTGCTGCTACTACTACTACTACTACTACTACTACTACTACTACTACTACTATTACTACTACTACTTCTACTACTACTACTACTACTACTACTACTACTACTACTACTACTACTACTACTACTACTACCTACTACTACTACTACTACTACTACTACTACTACTACTACTACTACTACTACTACTACTACTACTACTACTGCTGCTACTACTACTACTGCTACTACTACTACTACTTCTACTACTACTACTACTACTACTACTACTACTACTTCTACTACTACTTCTACTACTACTACTACTACTACTACTACTACTACTACTACTACTACTACTACTACTACTACTACTACTACTACTACTACTACTACTACTACTACTACTACTACTACCGCTACTACCACTACTACTACTACTATTACCTACTATTACCTACTACTACTACTACTACTACAACTACTACTACTACTCCCTACTACTACTACTACTACTACTACTTAATACATTGCAAATGTGATGTCGAGGCTTGCAGAAGTTTGACGTGAAATATTACTAGAAAAGCATACAATTGCACGCGTCAATACACGAAAGGTTTCATCCATAATTGGATTTATCAACAGGAAATGCTTCTGATTATTGTGATAAGATTTATGGAGACGCGAGTAGCACTATTTTTGGTATGACTTACCCTAACACAGCCCATTGCATTTTCGAATGGTTAGAAATGAAGCAGAACCAAATAAATGCACTTAAAAAACAGATCGATACTTATCATGTCTGGTTTATGTTCCATTTGTTTTTATTCAGTTATATAGAATATCGTTGCTGTCCAAGACTAGGGAATGGTGATAGACCTGTACTGTTTGATATATACTGTCCACCAATGGCGAACCATTTTGAAGAATGCAGATATGAGCTTCACCCAACCTTTTGCTTTGAATTTGAAATACCGGCTTTAGTATGCTCAGGTAGAGGTTTTGTTTACTATTCTACTTTGACAGGTACACTTTCTGCTTCAATAATATACTTTCTTTATTTGTAGAGTGTTACAATTAATAACATCCATATCTAAATGCACTCAATTTAAAGACAACTAACAGGGTTTACACCTTTAAAACCAGACCAACACGAAGAGTTAAATGACCAATTATCGTTCACTGTTTTTGTCACTCTTTCACCAAACAACAAGAAATTATAGGGCAGTTGCGTGTGTTTTACATTCCGGTTTAAACTTATGTTGTTTTTTTTAAATGCATGCAACACGCTTGTTTGATCGAAAATGACAAATCGTATCAAATCTACATGATAATAATTCGGTTTCTTGATGTTTTTAAGTAATATTGAGCTATTTGTTTCTAAACATGCATCATTGTTGATCGTTACTATCCTACTTTTAGAGTGTCCTGTGCTGACTGCGTCAGATGGCTGGTTGACATACAATACAAATGGGACCATAGCAACACTGCATTGTAATAGTGGAATGATTGCAAACGTCACCACATTCAATTGTCAGAACGGGAACTGGTCAAGTCCAAATGCCATTTGTACACATGATCCCAGTACGTTTACATTTTAGGAGTGTCTTGCTGTTTGGACGTTAATATGTTAAAACTGCATTTTAAAGAGAACACATCTTACCTAGTTAAGTCTCCCCCAAAAACTTTGGGATCCATATTGCTTTTGCCTTAAACGTATGTCCTTCGAACCCCTTGAGTAAATTTGATAGAACTTAACATACAAGTATAGTTTATGTATGTTTATTGTATCACGAAAGATTGTCGTTAACTAACCGGATATCCGTCTATCAGAATGTATGTCCATCACAAAACGTATTATACTGTTAAAACTTATAAGAAAGTTAGGGTAAATGCATTTATGTTCTATAAATCAGGCCTGTTATTGCGCATTAACAACATATTAAGACGTATTTATCTATGTAACAAAGCATGCCTGCTGTTTACAGTGTTAAACCGCTTCTCAAATGAGTAACATGCAAACTGTGTGTTGCATCTACCGCATTCTATCTGAATGAATATATGTCAAGAAATGTATCCGCTCTTTAAAGTGTCAACCAACTGAAATACGTCTGTGTAAATTTGTGCCACACTATCAACGCAATATGTCTGCATCTCACGGATGACCATCTGTCTGTCCGTCACACAACGTGTGCGGTATATAACTGTTCAAGGAAACTCTAGAAGGAATCTGACATGTCCGTTCTATGTATTAGAATGGGTGTCGAACACTTACAGCACAGCTTTATCGTTAAAGTCAGTACAGGAAAAGTTTCTCCGCACTAGTTATTTAATTTCTTGTTTTACATGATGACCCGGGGTGTCGCACAACACACACATGTCTAAAGTCTGAAGGTCAATACCAAAATAATTTGTCATATCTTGAACACAGGAATAAGTTTTCGAGGCTACATACATTCAGTTTACATACATTCAAATTTAGTTTTACATTGCCCTCATGTTTTACATCATGAATGCAAATCAAGAACTGAAGTATTGTGTATTCGTTACTGTAATTTCGGTGTACAGTATTTAGATTTAATATTTCTTTGCAATACATTAATTTGCTAGGACCTTGGTGTGGCTTAGCGGTTCCCCTTTGTCTGGGTTGTAACATTCTTATAGTTTTCACTTACAAAAGATAACACAAGTATAAATGTGAAATGTTGCTGCAATATTATGTCTTTCTTGAATAAGTTGTAATCCTGGCCAGGGACTATGTGTACGTGTTTCGACTAAATTTTATGAACGAGGCTCAAGCGTTGATTTTTGTCAAACTGTTACTGCAACTTTCGAATAGTGCGAATTAGTACGAAATCTAGACGTATGTACACGTATGTCAACTTTGTAAAACCATTATGTTATATTAGTGGACACGCTTCTGTGTAATTTGATTAGGACATGTAATTATTCTTACTTCTAAAAGTGTGAGGTAATTACAGTTTAATTAACATGATTGTATAAAAAAAACAATGTCGACTCTACTAGTGTATTATTGTCCTGAGACGTAGCGCACCAATTTAGGTAATAAAAATTCTCGATTATTAAGACTTGTTTTTTTTTCACAGTTTATATTCCGCCTCCTGTTTGGAGCCCTAATGTCACTGATGTCCGCCTTGCTGATGGATTCAGCAAATTTGAAGGAAGAGTGGAATTGTTAGAAAATGGCGTGTGGGGTACAGTCTGTGGCTTCGATGCATGTTTCAGGCGTGATAAATCGTTAGGAGAAATTCTTTGCGGAATGATGAATTTTACGTACGTACTATTTAGACCTAGCGCATACGTGTGTACACTGAAAAGGTACCTTAACATGACATCATGTGACAAACCAGAACATATACTAAAAAGTCTGAGCATTAACCAAGGGCGATATTCAACTCAGTTTCATATACTTATTAATATATTTTGATTTTTACCTATTCATCCAAATGGTTATCCTTTAATTTTATTTATTATTATATGGTTAATAATTGTAAGCAACAGTAATTGTTTCATCTAAAGTAATATGGGCAAAAGCTTACAGATACGTATCAGTTTTTGGATATACTATGGCACCCACATTTTTGCGGTAGGTGTTATTCTTTTTTGCGAGGTTTCTTTTGGTAACTGCAGTAAAATTAGGAACCGACAGATACCGATTATGTATGTGTGTAAATATGATAATTTGACCTGATTTGTCGCAATATGATTTAAACAACTTCTTGTTCGAAACCACTGGCTAAATTTCAAAATTATTTCCCAGAAATGTTCTTTGGATGACCGTCTTCCCAAATTCTTCAAATTATTTTGATTTGTTAAAAAAACATGGCCGCCATGGGGTTGGGCAGTTTGCCCTATATGGCTATGTTGAAAACTAAAAAAAAATCTTGTCCGAACCCACTGGCTGGATTTCAAAATAATTTCACAGAAACTGTTCATTGGGTTACCCTCTACTATTGGTCTTCATATTATTTCATTTGTAAAAAATCATGGCCGCCAGGCGGCGCCGTTTTATTTCTATGGCTTAATTAAAAACTTTAAAACTCTTATTGTGTGTCTGAAACCTTTTGCTGAATTTTGAAATAATTTCACAGTAATATTCCTTGGGTGAAACTACCAAATTCCTTTAAATCAGTTGGTTCTTTAAAAAACATCACTGCCGGAGGGCAGGGCAGTTTTCCTTACATTACTGTTTAGGAAACTTTTAAAATCTGTCTATCTAAAACCACCGGCTCGATTTCAAAATAATTTTACAGAAATGCTCATTGGCTGACCATCTACCAAATTCCTTCAAATTAATTTGATTTGCTAATAAATATGGGTGTCAGTGGTCGACTGTTGATAACTGTTGGCAATTTTACTTCAAACATCTTATAACACGCGATTACAATATTTTACAAGCCAATATGATTCATTAAACTCTGGTGAGCGACCCAGGGCCATTTAGGCCCTCTTGTTTTACAAATGATGTCTGTATGTTTTATGTTGTAAATTTCATCAAATGAAAATAAAAAAGAGAACGTATTAACTAAACATTTTACAAAGAAAATTACATTGTGGGTTATAACTGTGACGTCATCAAACAGATCGGCCTAAGACAAAACGGTTTATAGCCCGATACGGTATGGCCGGAACCGTAATGCAATGTTTATCACAAGCTGTCAAAGTTTTAAAAACATTTAAAATAATTAAACTATTATTATAAGCACCATAATAATTATATTTATCATTAGTTAAAGTGGATATGTGAATATAAGTATAATACATATTTGCAAGAATACAAAAACAACAACAAACATCTGAAAGATATATGAATAGTGTATGTTATCAGTTATGTTCTACATTGTTGTCAATTTAACTATTCATTTTTAAATGAATGGTATTTATTTTAATTCAATACAAATTGTTGCCGCAACAATACTTAAGCGGTTGACAAATACAAATGTTTTCAACATTCCTATTTATTACTCATAATCGTGGTATGTCTGTGTCTTTCTGCCTATTTGTAAACCAAAAGTTGGCATACTACTAGTAAATTGTGTGGCACAATGTCTTGTGTATAAATACTCTGACTCAGATTAGCAAACATATGCATGCAAAGTGAATACGTTAATTACATTTGACAAGTCATTGTCGAATTCAGTTATTAATTGCTACTCATGAACTTGGAGGAAGTTGAGAAAAGCTCGCATGCTCGTTTGGTCAGGTGGATTTTGATCTAAGATTCGTAAGACGTGTATTGTTTTCTTGCAAAAATATTATATTTATGTTTATATAAGACAGTTACATTTTGTGGACGCATGCAAATGAAAACACGTAACAGAGATGAATATGCAGGTGTAGAGGCTACTATACAGTAGTTGTTTTTATGTTTACAATCACATTTTAAATTGTAAAAATATATACATGTTGCATATCCTTCTTAAAACTGAGCATTATTATTTCTTGTGCATATCAATGGAATCGTGTTAACCCCAAACGGGATTTATCAAACTGGAACAAGAAATTTGAAATGTATTAATATCAGTTCGTTAAACATGATCATAACGTTTAAGGATCATATAATCTAAAACTCCATACAATTAAAATGTTTATCTCAATTTGCTCTCAATCTGAGTATGGCATGTATCATCTAATATGGATTCTTATTAATATCCATTGCAAAATCATTTAGTGACACTAAATCAGCGTAGCTGTATAGCCCATCTTTTGACCTTCTGGGTACCCAATCAAATGTAGTGCAAGTAGTTCCGAATGAATATATCCTGATATTGCACACAAATGGCACTACACTGGTCATGAAAGTAGGGGTCCTCAAAATGTGGAGGGAAGATTCGTAACAAGTTTGAAAGCTAAACGTAAATTCAATAATGGTATAAGACAGTTCGCATAAAAATGAAAGCGTTCATCGTGACATGAACATACAATGCTATTTAAATATTTTACATGGAAATACAATTTTATAGAGCTATTTATACCGTTTTTCAACATTGTAAATAGATATATTTTACTACTTTATTATTTGACTCGATTGCCCCCTTTGTATTGCTATGTAATGGGTACACTTTATAAGGAAACATGTGTGTCTATGAAAATGCTCCCACCATACGAACAGCGTTGCAAACTGACCAGACACCCGTTAACTAATTTATCCTATCATATGTGTGTTTTGTGTTTGTTACCTATTTTTGTATTGTGCTGTATATGAAAAAAACACAATTATGTGAAGTTAGAATACGATATAAAATATAGAATAAATTGTTTAATTTTACCAATTTTTATAATATAGTAAATAATTTGTAATTTTAAAATTGTGCAGAGTAATTAGTGCAATAGTCAGCTGCACATATAATTGCATCAGTAAAAATTCATTGTACCACAAAATTGTATACGTGTATGCATTTACACAAAAATCACAATAAAACAGAACCGTGTCCATGCGTGCATGAACACATTTTTAAATACAGTGGAAATGATAAAATACAGTTTTAACCAAAAAAAAATGGAAAAATGAAAATTATTCCAAAAGTATTAATTGAATATAACACACATACTTACAAACCATAAAATGCACAGTGTTATGTGAAAAAGAAACATTTCAAGCCTATTATATGTTTGATGTCTTGTATTTATGTTGGAAGCTCAATTTACCTTCTTTATTTGCACAATTACCACAAACGAAGAATATCTGTTTTACTTCTTATTTATTGACCATGTAACAATTTAAAATGAACACACATCTATATATACTTTAAATATTGCTTTTGATACTGTTAGATCTGTACGATATTTGCCCGTTAACTAGGTAGCACCGATTTTTATTTTATAATGTTTTATTATGTCAAATAAGGTCCAAATACACTCTATCACATTAAGATAGTTTATATATGAAAATAAATGGACCCGAGAAGAATGGATTTTGCGTAAAAATGGGCATAAACAATCCGAAGGCGAATTGTATTGTTTTTTATGTAAGTTTGATTTATCTTCATTCTATCATCAATAAATACAAATTTGAAATCATTGAATACAACGTATAATAGATGAGTGTATTAAATGATGTGTATAATTTGTAGTAATTATTATGTAGAAATAGATTAATAGAAGATATGATCTTCATCTTATTGAACGTGTTATTTAAAACATCCTCATTTTACTTATTTCTATTTTTATTTAGACTTATAGAATATTATTGCTTCTCCAAACATGGACGTGGTGAGGGGCCTATCCTTCTTGAAGTACGATACTGTCCACATATTGCGAACCACATTAACGAGTGTACATACGAACTTAACCCGTGTTGTTGTGATGATTGGGGACCGATGTCTTTGTTGTGCTCAGGTACTTGAAAATACTAGAAGGTACATTCATTTTCCAGCAATGTAGGCCTTAGCTAGGCTACACTACCACATTGAACGTTTTCCCTCCCGCGAATTGTTAAGTTTGTGGGCATGAACATATGTATTCTTAAACTACTGACGATATATCACATTCACAACGTTATCATTGAATGTAACAGTAGGTATGTCTGCCTCCCCCCTTGTGACAAGCATAACTCCTGTAAGATAGCAATGATCCTCACAAAACTTTATTTACGGTTGAAAGACAGGAAATAAGTAAACATTACATTTTTGTGTAATCACCTTCTTTTAATATTCTTGTGCGTTTCCCAACTCCTTTACTGTTATAATTATTTAGATAAAAGTATATATTATCAAATCGATGCTTTATCAATGTAGCTATTATGAATTGAACTGTTTAGGAGTACTCATTAATTAAATTCACAACACAGAGCCTAACGCTGCACACTTGTTTTTGAATATAACATAATTGTAACATAAATGCAATGCAATACATACAGTTTTTATGCCCCCGCCATCAATGATGAGGGACATATAGAGTTTACCCTGTCCGTGGGTAGGTACGTATTGCGGGATTTTCAAATAACTAGGCAGAAATGTTAAGCATGGTGAGACGGTGTGTCGCGCGCAGAAACCAGGCCATTAGGTCAAAGGTCAAGTCACACTTAAAGGTCAAATATAAGAATTTAAGCCATAACCATGTCCAGAACATAATTTTGTTCAGCGGGGAAGGAATTTCAAAGAACTTTACAGAAATACTAAGCATGTTGAGACGATGTTTCGCGCGCAAGAGCCATGTCCCTAAGTCCAAGATCAAGGTCACACTTAAAGGTCAAAGGTTAAATATAAGAATTAAAGCCTTAGACCCTGTCTGGAGCATAATTATGTATAGCATGGAAGGAATTCCAAATAACTTGGCAAAGTGTTAAGCATGGTGAGACGGTGTGTCGCGCGCATGAACCATTTTCTAGGTCCAAGGTCAAGGTCACATTTAAAGGTCAAATGTCAAATATAAGAATTTAACACATAGACCCTGTCCAGAGCATTATTTTGTCCAGCATTGAAGGAATTTCAAATAACTTTGCACAATTGTTAAGCATGGTGAGACAGCGTGTAGCGTGCAAGAATCCTGTCCCTTGGTCCAAGGTCAAGGTCACACTTAAAGGTCAAACGTCAAATAATAGAATTTAAGCTCTAGACCATGTCCGGACAATACTTTTGTCCAGCGGGGAAGGAATTTCAAATAACTTGGCAGAAGTGCTAAGCTTGTTGAGACAGTGTGTCGCGCGCAAGAACTATGTCCCTAGGTCCAAGGTCAAGGTCATGTTTAAAGGTACACATCTCTCTTAAAAGAATTTAAGCCAAAGACCCTGTCTGGAGCATAATTGTGTACAGCAGGGAGGCATTTTGTTGACTCTTCACAGATTGATATGAGGTAGCAAGAGTAATTGAAGCATAAAAGAACCATAACTCATAATTGCTCAAATATTTTAATTACTACCCTTTATTGATTTTTTTTGTCAGGGCTACAACTATTGATTGAAAATTTGTGATACTTCAACTTACTTCACAGAATAAGATTATACATTAGCAGAAAGAATAATATAAAAGGACACTTCTCTTTTTACATTTAGAGTGTCCCGTGTTGACTGTGTCAGGTGGTCTACTGACATACAGTGAAAATGGAACCATAGCAACACTGGCATGTGATATTGGATTTAGTTCCAACGTCACCATTTTCAATTGCAAGGACAGCCAGTGGTCAAGTCCGACTGCCATGTGCTTACCAAGTAAATTATTAAGTATTTGTTATATAGAGTTTTGATGTATTCAAGATTTAACAGGTTCAACATGTACACTTTTCGCTGCAATATTGAAAGATATTTTTGCCATATAAACCTTTATATTATTTGGCATTACTTATGACGCCTGTTAAACGTTTCCATGTCATTTACGTTTACCTTTATGTACAACTTAGTGTTGTGCGCTTCCCTTGTAGATCCACCACTCAATATAACAGACGTTCGCCTTGCTGACGGACCAAGTCCTAACGTTGGACGCCTGGAAATCGCCGTTGATGGTATATTCGGCACTGTGTGTGATAGTTATTTTGACTACGATGATGCAGAAGTCATATGCAAAACTCTCAGTTCAAGGTACATTGCAAACATTTTGTAATTTGATGGATTTATAAACTGTACATCGTACATGTACATTTGTGTTATCTAGGGTAATTGCGACAGGCATATGGCAATCTGGAGATAAACTATATCACAGAAGTAGAGCTCGAAGATTCTGACATACACAATGTTATTACATGTTTTTCAGTTCCTTTTTGCTTGTACAATACAATAACTGAGCAAATTTCCTCTTCCGATTTAGCACCTTGAGAAAAAAAAGCAAACTTTTATAGTGATTTATGCAAATAAGGAATGAATAAATAGGAGACATACTTCTTCATGTAACAATGGTTACAAACATTTTACAAAACGAAATTTTTTAATTTCATTTCTGCTTGTACGGTTTAATTACTGAACATATTTCCGATTCCTATTTATCATATTGAGAACAAACAGCAAACTTTAAAAAGAGATTTGAACAAATACTGACTACCTAACGGTAGCTACAATGATTTACAAAACGAAGCAAGTTTAACAAGATAATTTGTGTTTGTACAATTGAATAGCTGGAAATATTTCAAGCAATTAGGATGTGAAATATAATATCTTTTCATATATTTTCGTTTTTTTTTCTGTTGAAAATTCATCACATCAAGTGGATAATGGAATTCATTTAATGCTAAGTAGTGAATTATAGAAAAATATCAGTGATATATTAACCTATATCACTCACAGTGAGGAACTACTTTTTTGGGTCCCGATTTATGCCGGGCTCAAAACTGTGAAATGACGTCATTATTTTGACGTTATGATTATTATTCCTGCGATACTTTCCAATAAAATGCAAAAAAAGGTTAATAAAGCATCAAATAAAAAGAAAATATGTTTATTTTCGGTGTGATAACGCTTAATATCATCACCAAAAAGGGAGACAATTAACACACGCTCGTGAAAATATTAGTTGTCTCCTTTTCCTGTGATGATATAACGCGTTATCACACCGAAATCAAACAAATATCCTCTGTATATCCCCTAATCTATCGCTGCAACCCAGATTACAGGCTCTACTAAATCTTTCAATATATATTTTAATCTTTTGAAAGCGTTCAGCTTCTATGGGAAACCTATGATCCATAATTTTACATCTAAGTGAATAAACTGAATATTCAATCGAATTTTGACTAGAGTTTTGAACATATTTACACTATTTACACTCTGACTATCAAAAATAACTCTTAAGCCAAGGTAATTTAACATATTTTAACACAGGTAATCCATGGGAACATAATAATATTTTCCCTATGGAGACGGTATGTAGTCTTATACAGTATATAGCATATTTTACTACTATTAACACGATTAACATTGTTTACAATCTTACCCCAGTAGGTAAGACGTCTACATTTTGATTGTACTTACATAAGCTTAATATCTAATTCTCCTAAGGTCATGTACATGTAATTTGGGGTTGATAGCTTCAGATTTAGTATACGTCCACACAATTTCATTTGGAATCAATCTAAGATCTTACGATCCTCAAATGCCCACACTTCTGAGCCGTATAACATTTTTCGTACAGTTGTTGAATTAAATAAATGAAATTAAACAGTATCGGCAAATCAAGGAAGTTAATCTTTTTCAAAAGTGCCAACATAGATTTTCGAGCCTGTTTAGCAACCTTTTCTAGGTTTGGGCAAATGTACAGTTAAAGCTAAAGAGCACCAAGAAATACAAAATCTTCAATAACATCTACTTTCACAACGTCAAAGTTAAATCAATGTCTTTAACAAAGTATTTTTTATTTCACAGAATATATTAACTTTATGCTTATCGGGATTAACTTTTAGATCCTACAAATTGCAATATTCTAACATAGCATCTATAATGCACGTTGTAAGTCAGCATTGGACTCTGCTAAAATTACAGTATCATCTGCGTACAATATATATATGAACGTAGATAGACTTCTAAAGCGGAATCACTTTGGCAGTCAAAGGTACAACGTGAGAAGGTTCCGAGGGCTTCAAACTTAATGGTCATAAATTGGGTTAAATCATTTAAAAAATAGAGAAAACATGATTGGTGATATATTTTAACCTTTCCGAACTCCAGCTTGACTACTAACGTAATAAGATTAAGAATCCAATATTGACTGGATAATATGTTTCATACGAGTTTGTCCGGTGATATATATACATACCGTATTGTCCGATCATGTAAACTAGTTCCGAAAGAACTCGTGCTTATACATGCGTTCTATACAATTAAAAGTGACTGTCAACAGTACAAATTAAGAATTCCCTCCATTTTAATATATTTAAACATAAAAATAAAAAGGAATATACATAAATTTAAATACAAAAATAAATACGAATAGTGTTAATGTTGTAAAATCAACATATTAAAATGTGTATACTAACGATATGTTCCAGGTGGATTTTCCTTGGTAATTATAAATTATTATGTTACTGGTATTTAGCTTGCAGGCGTCTATGTATTTCACTGGGTCCAGGTTTGGGAAAGGATCCGGTCATATTTACATTGATGAACTTCACTGTGAGAGACGCGACACTGCTATTGGTCAATGCAAATACACGAAAAATGGAAAATGTTCACACAGTCAAGATGTATCAATACTTTGCAACGGTAAGTTCTCCTAGTTGATATTCATCCAATGTGAAAATATGTATTTGGTTTAAGAATCCCAGTATTGAATTCAATAAAATCCACATAGTCGAGCACTTAATATCTAAATAAGTGCGTTCATACTTGATATGTGTAATGTACAGTTTGGTTTTAAAACAACAACTGTAATCCTCGTATAACATTTATAGTCATACAAGAATCCAATATATTATTAATTACACGTTTCTTTTAGAATGCGGACAACCAGATATGGCATATTGGGGTGTTGGATATTTCAATTACAACGGTTCGAATTTATACGCTAACTGTGAATATTATAAATCTTATATCGGTTATCTGCACATGACTTGCACCGAAAGTGGATGGACAACTATTGGAGAGTGCCAAGAATACAGTATGTATTTGCGTCTTATGTTCACTGTGTGGCATTTTATAACATAATATTGATGCAAAGTTTCTATCTAATGTTAAGTTGTTACGTATCTTTTAGGAATACCTTACGCAATTCAGGATATTTGACTCGTAGGTGCACGATTATGATTTGACGATATACCCTTGCTATAAAAAGTTACGTTGTTAATTTGCAGTAAGACCGCTTCCTATTCAAGACATAAGACTTACAGGTGGAATGAACGCCTCAGACGGCAGGATTGAGATCAAAGTGTATGACACATGGGGTACAATTTGCCTTGACAGCTTTGGACTCGACGAAGCCAATGTTATTTGCCATATGATGGGAAACAAGTAGGTGTAATTGTTTGATTTGAATGCATATGGTATTATTTCTTAAGCATTTTCATTTTATAGTGACCCATATTTATTTCATTCATCACGTTTTTTTTACTATTACAGCCCAGCAAAACGATTCTATACCGCAAGTAGTGAAGGGACTGGGCCTATCTTTGTTGATAATATAGTGTGCGGTTCGAACAAGACTCACATCAACGAGTGTCAGTACGATACGTATGACAACTGCGATCACAATAGAGACGTGGCAGTTACATGTTCAGGTAAATATAAAATCCCTGTAGAACAAATTGTCACTTTAGCGTTTTAGGATGCGATTTCGCCAATCTACTAAAATATGTGTATCGATTCAAGAACATGTATGTACACAAACATAAACTACAAAACATATTGTAAACACATATATCTACATAATAAAATTAACGTCATTTAAAACGTTCTAATTTTCTCAAAAGATGGAGTTGTGTATACAATCGTACTAAGTTATCTTTATGCCCCCACAAAGTGGGAGGCATTAAGCATTGTACTTGTACGTCCGTACGTCTGTACGTCCGTACATCCGTACGCACGTACGTACGTCCGCACGTACCGAAATTGTGTGGACTCAACTCCTTTTTAGCGGCTGGGCGGATTTTGCTCAAACTTCCACAGCTGAACAATCTTAATGTGTAAATGATCGTAAAGGAAGGAATTTTCCCTGCGACCAATTTTGGAAGAATTATGGCCCTTTGACATATTTTTCACTATATATACTTCATGAAATTTCAACTTCTCTTTAACGGCTGGGCGGATTTCACTCAAATTTTCACAGCTGAACAACCTTAATGTGTAGGTGATCGAAGAGGATGGCAATTTGGCTGCGACCAATTTTGGCAGAATTATGGCCCTGTGACATTTTTTTTACTGTATATATATTCAATGAAAATTTTGTGGACTCTACTCCTCTTTAACGGCTGGGCGGATATCGCTCAAACTTTCATAGATAAACAACCTTAATGTGTAGGTGATCTTAAAAGGGAATTTTTGCTGCGACCAAATTTGGAAGCATTATGGCTCTTTGTCTTTTTTCCACTATATAATTTATATGACAATAAATTTGTGAAGACAAAAATTAGTGTTGGCAATCCCTTTGTCTGTGTCCAAACATGCGTCGTGGGGGCCTCCGTGTCTGTGACACATCTAGTTAGTTGTGGAATGATACTATTACAAGAGTTCATAAGTGTTAGTGGTTTAAAAAATGTAAGCGGTACTATGATTTTTGAATATTATTTGTACATGTTTGTGTTGCATAATTATTTCCCACACATATACATCAAATTGAAACATTTATAAAGTATTTATGGAGCATATAACTATTATACTAAAATATGCGGGTGAAAACGTGGGATGTATAATGTAATAAAACATTAGATTTTTTTCCAGTAGAAATATATTTACTAAAACGAGAATTAAAATGCTTAGTACTAGTATATGGATAATAGAAGTGATTTGTTGTATGCAGATTGTGGTGACCCGACACCTTCTTATGGACAAGTCAACGATACGAAGTCTAATATTGGAGCTGTGGTAAGCGTATCATGTGACAAAGGACGCTACCTGAACGGTGACTCAGTGATTACCTGTCTTGACAGCGAAAAGTGGTCTGGTACTCCATCGTGTATCCTAATAGGTAGTAGGAAAGATCTTTGAATTTTAATCTGGGATGTACAGTGGTTATTATATACAATTTCTTGTTTTCAGTAACAATGCTGTCAAAATTTTAATTGTACTTGGAATCAGATATGGGCCCTTTCTCTTACAACATTGCAGATTGTGGCAATCCAACGCCATCCAATGGAAACAGTAATGAAACATCTTATTTCCTTGATGACGTGCTCGCAGTGACATGTAATATTGGATACACTTTATCTGGGCAATCGGAAATTCGCTGCCAGAACAACAGTTCATGGACCGACTATCCAACATGCAGTATTGTTGGTAAGTTCAATGACTTTTCTTTACAAATATGAATGCAAAAAACAAGTTTCGTATAGTCGTTATTAATGGCAGTGCAAACAAGAACCTTTTTCAAATATTTATTAAGTAATACAACTAACAAAAAGCATCACGTTACAGATTGTTACAACCTTGCAATTGACAATATGAGTGTAGATATTGGTAATGAAACAACGTACGGGACAGTGGCAGTCGTCCGATGTAGTTTAGGATTTAATCCACGCGGATCATGGATTGTAAAATGCGTCGCGAGCGGTATCTGGAACCACACGCACGTCCCTCGTTGTCAACTTATAGGTAAGTGATATAAACGGTTGTTGCGACATCATTACTTGTAATATTTATAATACTAACATTGAAATCTTTATAGAATGAATATTTGAAAGCACACAATCACTTTCAATCCATCAAGCCATATACATACAGAACTTACATACACCTTTATTACTTTTTGCACAAGGCAATACAATAATCCAGATTTCCATGTATCATTAATCAACATTGATTTAATAAATCGGTGCGATTGCACGACACAAAAACGTGCATATTATTTTACTTTTTGCGACAAGCAGAACCATAATCTAGATTTCCATATATTGATTTATGCGTATTTGTCTCATTAATCGGTGCCTTATATACAAGTAAGTCTTTCTGGTTTATATTACAGACTGCGGTGATCCTACCCCGTCTAGAGGTCAAGCTAATATTTCTGTCACAGTGTTTAACACAGTGGTAAACATTTCATGTAACGAAGGTTATGAAATGTCCGGCAATCCCGTCATAATGTGCCAGGAAAACGGCACTTGGTCCGGTAGTCCGATCTGCGACCCGTCAGGTTAGTATGATACGTGTATTTATCCTGATTAAATCTTAATTTACTTTTCTTTTGAAAGCATACATGTTCATCAAGCGCTTATTCTGTATTTGTTTTTATAGATTGTGGAAAGCCTCAGATATCGAACGCAGAAGTTGTCGCAGAAAATGGAACTTCTCTGGGTGCAATCGCCACAATCAAGTGCAATACTGGCTTTGCAATACAAGGACCAAGCGAGGTTGCATGTATGGCATATGGGTGGAACGCTACTGTTTCATGTGAATTAATCGGTAACAATTTCGTATAACGTAAACCGATTTAACGTTTTGCTTATTATTAAACATAAATGTTACATATCTTATAAATGCATTTATTTAATACACACACATTTTTTTAAATATGTATTTTATTGATCTAAATGTACTCTCATATATTCTACTTTTAATACAGATATTATAAGAAACAACATATTTAAAATGTATGTATTTACGAAAAATTTCAAACAATACTAAATACACATAATAATTTTTGCCACTTTAGATTGCTTTATATTCGATATGGAAAACGGTACTGTAACCGGAAGCGATACAACGTACGGCTCTTCTGTTGAAGTGGAGTGCGATATCGGATATACTCTATATGGCAGCAACAGACTAACGTGTCAAGATAATGGACTATGGAGCGACAGGCCAACGTGCATTATTAAAGGTATATTACATGTATACTAATGTGTTCAATTATCCTTTGAACGTTTTTATTCGTATTTTGTTGCTAATAACTTTCTCAGTAGAAATACTTTTGTTTTATCGAACATCATATTGTTGTATCACATAATATCGATATTGAATTTAGATTGTGGTAGGGTCGCAGAACCATCAAACGGGCGTATCTTGAACAAACCTGTTGGCACAACATTTAACTCTTTGTTGCGTTTTGAATGCGACGATGGATATCTTCTGCAAGGAAACCATTCAATACTGTGTGACAGTACAGGTCATTGGACAAGTTCACCACCGACATGCTTCAAGAAAGGTACTAATAAATACTACTACTAATTAGTAAAAGCATTACTAAATAAACGTAAATGAACGCTCAAAATTGTATCACAAAAGGGTTGACCAGTTACAAAAATTAGTTAAAATTGTCACTTATTTATTTTTTTGTAGAGAAAACGTATTCCCCGAACAAGTAACCGTAATTATTGTTTTCATACAATTACATTTTTTTTCAATTTGTATAATTTTTGTATTAATTTCACATTATGTTTTTTTCATTGTTTTTAGCTGACATAGGCGAGACATGCACTGAGAAATTTCAATGTCTGACAGACAATGCAATATGTAAAGATAGTAAATGTGCGTGTTTGTCTGGTATGATAGACCGTCGAACACAAAAATGTGACATAAGTAAGTTCGTAAGTCGTTAACGTTCTACCACATTTGTTTTTCTTGAGAACCATTTGTATAAGTGTATTATGTATGATATTATTAAACTGAATATTAAAGCATTAACAAAAGAGAGAAAAAACGAATTCATCTAGTGATAATCATGCATGTAATTGAATAAAAATTAATAAGTTTGTGTCTATAGTATATACATTTTTTAAAATTTTCAAAGCAAATATTTAATTTAAATTTAATTTTAATATGTCCAAAATAATGTGTCGATAGTGATGGAGTTTTATGTGGAAACTACATTTTGTATATGACTATTTAAATTCCAATGCTTTTGTAATTGAATGCTTTTGCTCATTAAAGTGCCATTACTGCCCTTTGGACCCGAGATCGGGGATGTCATTCTTGACCAGCTGGACTGTAGCGAACCGATTAGTTTTATACCTTCTATTCCAGTATTCTACAAAATGAGAGATACGATGCATGTGAGTGTATATTTGTTTACATAACTAGACAATGAAGTGTGTATATATATTTAAAGAGACCTGTTCACAAATTGACGGATTGACAATTTTCCATCTCTCTATCACAGATTTTTTAAATGAAAGAATAGTATATTTAAAGGAGCAAAATAACACTATGGTGATGTAACAATTTGAGTGTATCTGTTGTTTTCGTTAAAATTGCTGACAGCCCGTGGATCGCTTACATGAAGTAAAAATACATATACATATACAAGTCGGAATGGCCGATGTTTAAGGCGTATGCCTTTTAATCAAGACGCTTGAGGATCGAATCCCAGTAGGAGCAACTTCTTTTTACTTTATGTATTTTTAGCCTTTTTTTTCTCGTCATTATACTTGAGCTTTAAAAATCCGATGCTTAAATCTGTCAAGTTAAGACAAAGAACGGCATAATTCCAAAATAAATTTACTCAATTCTGTAAACAAGTCCCTTTTATTAAACAATTTATTTAATATATTTTATTACTTTTAGCTCACCTGAGCACGAAGTGCTCAAGGGTGAGCTATTGTGGTCAATCTTCGTCCGTCGTCCGTCATCTACATTTTACTGCAAACAACCTCTTCTCTGAAACCACAAAGCGCATTTTAACCAAACTTGGCAGGAAAGTTTCTGGGACGGTCCTTTACCAAATTCCGTCAATTTATTAAAATATATTGAAAACTCTGGTTGTCATGGCAACCAAAATCTTAAAAACTGGAAAACTTAAAAAAAACTCTTCTGTCAGAAACCACTGGCTGGATTTAAAAATAGTTTTCACAGAAATGCGCCTTGGATGACCATCTTCCAAAGTCCTTCACATAATTTTGATTTCAAAAAAACAACAACATAACCGTCAGGGAGCGGGGCAGTTTTTCTTATATGGCTATATTGGGTGACCCTCTGTCAAATTCTTTGCAATCATTTTGATTTGTTAAAACATAGCTGCCAGGGGGAGGGGCAGTTACTCTTATATAACTTATATACTTTGAAAACTTTAAAAAAAACTTCTAGTCTGAAACCACTGGCTGGATTCAGAACAATTTCACATGCATATCCCTTGGGTGACCGTCAACCAAATTCCTGGAAATCATTTTGATTCGTTAACAATAATGGCCGCCAGGGGTCGGGACAGTTTTCCTTATATGGCTACATTGAAATCTTAAACAATCTCTTTGTCAAAAGCCATTATGATGCTTTACACTCAGGTGAGCGACCTAGGGCCATCTTGGCCCTCTTGTTGTAATTCCAAGCACATATAAAATGCAATTAATTATTTAAGAAATAGTACAAACCACTTATGGCCTCATCGCATTACAGTGACCATTCAGTCAGCCCAGAAACTGTGAACGGACCAAAGCAGTAAACTGAGGTCCATTCAATTTTTGCCTTTTTTTGAAAGCCAAACGACAGCTTGTAAAACAAATTGCGTTTTGAACTTAACAACGGTTAATAACATGAATCTTTCTCTTGAATTATATTTAAATTGTAGAAAATGTCATCCATTATAAGAATTTTAACCCATTTCATCGACTTTTTTATTTCGCATAGTGCGCGACAATGACGTTATTGCAAAAATTTAGATTGCGTCACGATATTTCACAAAACATCCGAAATTATTTATGTTGCTAGTCATTCTATACATAGAGTGTGACGTCACTGCTTTCGTCTAACCTCTATGGGAACGGATAACTATCTGTATTTGGCTAAATGTGCATTCACTAAGATATAGTCCGCGGAGGAATGAAACAAATTCCAAACAAGCACAATTTCCGCCTCTTCTTATTCAATATAAACAAAGCGAAACTCCGGTTGCGACAGCAGGAGAAAACTCTGATTAGCAGGCTAAGGTCCTCTATTTATGGCAAGTGACCAATTGCCTAAACAAAATACACAGCACATCACAAAAACACATAACAAACACAAAACACACAGGAATAAAACTGGGGTCACCGCCTTGGTACGGTGAATGCAAATCATTGGGGGTTTTAACCGGTTTATGTGCGCACTAACGTCACACTTGGCCCATAAGTATTCACAAAACATGTAAGTGTAAATAAAAATTAACCTCATAGAATCGCAATTCAAATTAAACAGCAATGAAAGAGAATATTGTTAAATTTAATTGCCATTTAATTACTTAATGGCTAGATGCAAACCAGAGTAGCTGAATTGCAACTTTCGGAAGCACGTTAAACATGATAACTATACCATTATTATTAACTTAAAACACACAGATCATCGTGTTAATACCCGTTCCTGCAATGAAAAGCGTTTGACTTGCGTTGTCATGCAGTTTCTACTTTCACTTTCGAACAATATTTACAAGTGAACAAATTGAGATAAAAACTGTTATATTATTGAAAACGCCGGCGGATTATATTTTTAAATTGAATTAACTGATGCACAGATTGAGCACTTGAACCAAGTTATGTCCTACAAGACTGATGATTTTTACAAATATTTAAGCGGAGCTTCTCATGCATCAGTTGGCGCTATATAAAAAGTGTGCTTACCCATCATGCACAGCGCCAAATCACACAGGTTAGTCGAGAAGCGACACCTGGTGGACACAATGGTAGTTAGTCGCATATTAATATATGTAGTGTATTTACGAAATTTTCGTTGACGAAACAGACCTTATGTACAATCGTAAACGATCGTAGTAAAATCGTATTATATTGATAAAACTCCTCCCAGAATTGCGGTTACACACAACAAGAACTGAGTGGCACCCACACGAAACACTGCCTACTGGCTCCGGACACTATACTATCTAGTCGGCTCGCTAAAATGGCATTTTGAAATTCAACCTAAATAACGGACCGTCGAAATGTATATCCGCAAAGAAAAAACATATTTATGTAAGGTATTCTATTAGAGTTTTTCCTTAGATACATCAGAATAGAGAAACGCCATTAGGTCTATATGCAAGACATTGTCACTTATTTAAGACAATCGATCGATTATCTACAAATCGCAAACACGCAAATGTATTTACTTTAAGCTAATTTTTGTGTCAATAGGTTTGTAGAAGTGGGCTGATCAGTTTTGATAAGAAGTACCTCAACCCTAAGCCAACCATGATCAATGACGACAATTTGGGCATTGCCGAACCGATCATTCTTGTTAATGACCCAGTTGTATCAGCATATTTTGCGCATATCTACTTGGATAAGACGTCAGCTATTTATTATAGAACTTATGATGTTCTAAATGATTATCCGTTCACGACGAAAGCATTGGAAGACATAAGATTTCTGGAGAATCTTATCAAACAGATAGAAATGATTTCTTCCTTTAATGCAAGATTTGTTTTGATTGCCACATGGAATCGTGTGAAGCCTAGAAGCGTCTTATTAGATGCTCAACTAGTAAGTACACTATATTTTAATTGCAGTACGTAGACTGTGCAACTATACATCGATTAATGTTCAAGAAGCAAGCATTATTAGCAATTACCCAGTAGCAAAAACATAGATCGCTCTGCCGTTCGGTTTGTCTAAGTTTGCTTATCCAAGGATTTGAAGTAAATTGATTGGATAATGTGACCGTGTGCTATGATTTACCACTGAAATATAAATTCATAATAGGTCAACTCAATCCTTGATTGACACGTATCTGGTCAATTCATCCGTAAAATGTACAACGTAAATGTGTGCAACTAAATTATGTGTACATGCACATGTTTGTTTCTTTTCAGTCAGCAACATTCCAGTTAGTCATTATTTCCAGTGGAGAGCGGACATTTGCATTGCATATCTACGGACATGAACTTATGAACTGGAGGATTAGTAATAATTATCCCTATGTCAAGCCCATGTCAATCCCACTGTGGATAGGACATGCTGATGCTGATGGTCTACACTTTAGTCATCTGTTCTCATTTAAAACACCGGCGCTTCGAATGGATTTGGGTACTAAATCAGGAGGTACATGTATATACAAAAATATGCTTTCACAACTCATCAGGTTGGATATTAAGCTTAAGATTATCAAATATGTCCAGTTGTCCTATCATAATTGAAATATATAATTCCATTAGTAGAATACAAATATGAATAGTCGTTGTTCAAATAAACATTAGTAGATTACTGTATTTACAGTACATTAAATTGAAGTATTGAACAATTAATGGGGCATTATTAAAGGTGCGAAAAAGTTATTTCTAAAAACTAAACACATGTATAGTTGTATGAAATCATGTATTGGAATATTACAGGCATAAGCGGCCTTTTACTCAAAAACATAAGCTCATACGACGTCTCGCTGTCTAACCACGCAGTTGACTGTATAATGTGGTACAACAGAAATGTTAAACATAAGGATGACTTCCACATATATTCACAACGGCTTCCCTCCTGCCCATGTGACGTTAGCTTAGCTCAATGGGATCCGTGGTTCTGGGCCATTCGGCGCTTGATAGGACGACACACAGAGAATGACATTTTGTGTGTTGATATGCAACTAGGAGAAACATATAAGCCCTATGGAAAGGTAGGTCTGATTAGTTTGACTCATAGGGAGAATAATTCAGTGTGACTTTGTAGAACAGAATGGACATTTAAACGTTCCTATATGCATGTACATGCATCTTTTTGACTTGTTTGGAGATTTATGTTACAGATTTCCCAGGTCAATACTATCTGACCAATTAGATGCAGCAGCACACATGATTTGATCATTTACATGGTCATTTTCATCAGGTTTTATACTAGTATAATAACAATTGTTGAGGAGTAGGTTTGGTGCCAAATATTATCTTCTGATTTCAGTCCTGTTGTTACTATCGAAGAACTTTAAAGTTTATCGACGAGCGACCTTTAGCAGGAGGATTTTATATCAGACATCCTTCAGTATCAGCTCGTGATCACGAAATAGAGGATATTATTGCAAAGAACAAATGCTGCATTAAATCTGATTACTGTGATCTTTATTATCAGCTGCATCCGACAGGAACATGCTACCAAATATCGCCTTATAATTTAGGTAATTTATATCTGTTGTTTCAGAAAAAGCAGATTTAAAATGTGTGCATGTTGTAAATGAATTAATAAGCTATATAGTACTACGTCAGCTTATGTACGGATGGTTGATTAGTTTGCGTGCCCAATCCGTCGCATAACGAAGTTAAGACATCATTATTATTTATTATGTAGGTTCATTCTGGGGCGATCCGCATATCCGGACATTAGATGGTATGAATTATACTTTCAATGGCCTCGGAGAATACGTGCTGCTCAGTATAGAAACATCAAATGTCACATTTTCACTCCAAGCAAGAACGGAAAGAGCGGTCAAAAAGGACGGTAACCTATCAGATGCAACGATCTTCACAGCATTTGCCGCAAAAGATCATTTAAACACTTCAATACATATTGAGCTGAATACTGCAAAAGATGGTAGGTTTAATACTTTACTCTGATATCCATATTTAGCATCATTTGTAGAGCTTGTAAAGAAAGACAGCGTAGTTTCCTTCTTACGTGCTTTTAATTGTAAACACGTTCCTCCAGCAATGTAAGATATATAATTTGTCAACATTTTGTTGCAAAACTTCTGTTTGAATCTAGTAATTAGTACAAATATGCTGTTGCTGAATACGCACCATTACTTCGACAAGACGCTATTTCATAATGTGGTTTGTTTGTGTGTAGATTTTGCTCTCTATTGCAACGGATTCGATCTGACACCTGAACTTCGGAAATCTGGAGACAACCTATTTGCCTTCAATACATCTACATTTACCATCCACGGTGACGCGGGTATTTTACGAGTATCATTTCTTGCATTGGGTAAGTAAAACTAACGAACACACATTAATCATACTAGAAGCATCTTTTGTAATAATATTTCTGGACAGTCCTTTCTGTTTATTCAATTAAGATGAATGTAGCAAGTAAACGCTATTTTTATTCACAGAAATAACTCTCAATATTGGAGTTGGGACCGAAATGCTTTCTTTAGATACAATAATACCGAAGACATTTCAAAATAAAACAAGTGGTCTTCTTGGCAACTTCGATGAAAATGCAGACAACGATTTGATTTACCGAAATGGCAGCGTACTCTATTCGAAGGCCAAGGACGCAGACATATTTCTGTTCGGTCAAACATGTAAGTGCTTTCTCATTTTCTAATTTTGAAATGGTTATCAAATACTATCTATTATGTAAGAAAAATGTGTAATCAGATAATTCAAATCATAATTATAAATCATGCAACGCTTTTTGGGAATGTAGGAACAATGGAAACTGAATTTAGGTATACTTAGTATTTTGTTTATTAGGGGCTGTTGGCGACGATACGTCCGTTTTTATCTACGAAGATGGTAAGAGCCATGCTGATTACCACAACGCTTCCTATGTGCCACGTTTCCTTGACACGGTGGACAATGAAACACTTGCAGCAGCTATCAAGGCATGCAATGGATCTGAGAATGTGGAATGCGTCTTTGACTACGCATTTACGTTAAACATTGAGGTAGCTGAGAATACGAACAACAAACGCCAAAACGTAGATTTGACAAAGAAAGAAATAGGTAGTTAAATATAGAACACATAACACTATACGCTTATGACAGTGGACTTTTCCAGCAACAGGTTTTACTTGGAAGAAGTTATGTTGTTGTTTCTTTAAGCACACATCCCAGATTAATTTAAACTTTGACTTTTAATAGTTTGTTTGAAATACTATATAATTTATTGTACAAGATGTGATTAAATTGTGAATATATCTACGCTAAACGAAATAAGGACATTACAATTTTCTACGAAAATAAAAATAAAAATGCTCTTTGGTTTGCATTTTAGTGATGGTAATGCCGACATTAAATACATGCAACTTCGTTAATGTCACTGTTGGCGGAAATGTTTCATGTACATTGAATCTGGAAGAAGGATTAGATATACAGATCATTGGCAGCAACATATCAGAAGCTTACTACGACAAAAATTCCACAACGGTGCACTTTAGACAACCAGATGACCAGCCACAAAATGTATGGTACGTCTGCATGTTTGGCGTACTAAATTGTATCTAAGCAAACCACATTTTTTGCTTGTTTGAAACACGATTCAGGCAAAAATAATTGAAACAAAAGTGTGTTATATTATTAGTTTCTATATATAGGTAATTTAATTTTACAATTAATCGTAGCTACATATAGCGTACATAGGATTGTTTTCAGTATAACAGGGATATTTTTTGACGATTAATGGAAATAGGAACTAAATATGTGTGTTTAGCAAATTGGTTGATAAATAGTTGTTTTCGCATTTTTAAGGTTTGTTGCTGTCAACTCTGACGGCCGACAATCTCTTCAGTGCACAGTTCCCGTCACCTTGTGTACTGGATGCAGCGATCATGGCTATTGCACCGGAAGAACAAGAACTGATCCCCGGGAGAGAGATTATTTCAAGTATTCTGAGTGTATTTGTTACCGTGGATACGATGGTATGTAAACGTTGAACTGCATTGTCCATAGTAATAGAGTAAGATATTAATTTTTTTTTCGCGGTATATTTAAGAATGAACTGATGTGCATTTTAGGAATTGATTGCGAACACGTATATGACGGATGTGCTGACAGTCCCTGCTCACTGGGAAGAACTTGCACTAGACTATCTGTTGCTGAACAGAAAGATCAAAATAGAACTTACATCTGTTCGCCTTGTCCTGTTGGTTTTAAAGAAGACACAGTTGCGGATGACTGCAAAGGTATGCCATGACTCAAAGCAAAGCTAATTTTTGTTGTTTCGTAGTTAAATATTTTAGTTCAATAATTCAATTTTATAAAAAGGTAAATGAACGATTTATATATCAATTGGGACAAATATCTAACTTAACAAATGCCCAAATAGAGCTTCGTCGCTCTTTAATACTTAAGTATATTCAGATTTTGAAGGTTAAACAGTTTTCATGTTTATTCATTGATGTTTTAGATGTTAACGAATGCAACACAAGCAGACCATGTGATCAAATATGCTTTAACATTGACGGAAGTTACTTGTGTGGGTGCAATGAAGGTTTTCGAGTCGATGCAACAAATACAAGCAAATGCTTTGGTATGGACAACAAATCAGGATAAACACGAAAAACATTCATGGCAAAGCTGAATGAAATGTTTAGACATGTCTAAATACTGTATGCACGCTGTTCTGTATTTGAAACAGGCAACGTAATTACAAAGATACGAAAACGAGCCAACTTTGTAATTACTTTATGGTAGCTACTGTACGTTATCCTAAGCTAACAATTAATGGCGTACTTTAATATATTTTTTACCTATATAATTGAGGCGTGTTGTGGGAAAACCTTGCATGTGCGTAAAGTGTCGTTCCGGCAGTCCGCACTGGCTAGTCCAGGACGACACTTTACGCACATACATTAAGCCAGATTTTCCCACGACATATATATTCTTTAAATATAAACAAGATATCAACGAGTGCAACGAGGCTACACACAATTGTACACAGCTCTGCGAAAACACCATTGGCGGCTTTAGATGTAAATGCCAGGCTGGTTATGTCTTCAACGAGTCGTCATGGACATGTTTGAGAGGTACTTATCAAATGTGTTTCATCTGTCGATTTAGTCCGATTAGTGATTTTACACATTCATCGTTACCGATTAAATTCTTTTATATCGCACACAATAATAATGACGTTCATCCTAACAGACGATGTCGATCCATGCGCTAGTTCCCCCATCGACTGCAGCAATACTTCTGGGTGCATATTGGATGCAAACAATCTGACGACGTGCTTTTGTAATTCAGGTTACAGTTTTAATGAAACAACCCTTCAATGTCAGGGTAAGTGAATAAAAAAAAACACTATAAAACAAACAAAACACGAACGTGTAAGAAATAATGTAATTTGAAAATTTTACCGTTGTAGTAGTTATAATGGACACAAATTCCTTTTTACACTTCAGATCAGAACGAATGCGAACAAAATATTTGCCCTCAAGTATGCACAAACACGATAGGCAATTTTCAGTGCAGTTGTGTTCCTGGATTTCAACTTGTTGACCAAGTCTCATGTGAACGTAAGATCGTCTAAACAATTACCTGCTGAATAATTAATGCCAGTGCATATGGTTATGTATTGGTTTTAAAATGCATATATATTATAATCGAATTCATATGTTCTAAAATAGACAAATAAAGACACTGATTATTTTCATTTATTTTCCTTTCAATTGTATTAACACATAGAAATATCTGATATCCGTTTTTAAGCCATTGAAACGGGTTGGATATATTTAGTCTAGAAAAAAGATGCTGTTAATGTTTAGCATGCGTGGTGCCGAACTGGGGAAGGAATTGTGATCAAACGTGCAACTGTGTCGGGCGAGGGGCCAAGAAATGTGATCCAGTTAGAGGCTGTGTTTGTCTGAGCGGCTGGACCGGAAGTACGTGCGAAGATGACGTTAACGAATGCGAGGAACAACCAGGAATCTGTTCTGATGGGCGAAAAACATGCAACAATAACATCGGATCCTACTCATGTGATTGCATCACTGGATACCGTAAAGAGTCTGATGGATTTTGTCGAGGTTTGAAACCGCTTTTATGTGAAAATCTGTGACATAAGAAGGTGTGCTAAGTAGTATACGGTTGGTTAAATGTTCTTTCATTAAAAGAAAGTATAAAATACTTATGGTTATGATGTCTTCATTATAATAGCTTTAACGTTTTAGGTCGCCATATTTCGATGCATTAATTATGCAATGTATGACTACAGATATTAACGAATGCTCGGACCCACTGATGAATGAATGTACCCAGACATGTTTGAACACAGAAGGAAGCTACACATGCGGATGTGAATCTGGATATACTCAGCTCAACTCGACCCATTGCAAAGGTAATCATATACATTAAGTTGCATATTAGATTGGTGAATGCACGTTTATGCACGTATACATTGTTACCTAAACATAAATCGATTTGTCGTTCAGACATCGACGAATGCAAGTTGAGAATCGCGGGTTGTGAACAGATGTGTGAAAACAACCGAGGATATTACAACTGTTACTGCTATTTTGGTTATCGACTCAATGACGACAGAAGAACATGCACACAAGGTATTTTGGTACAAAAGTAAATACGTAATATCAATCAAAGAACAATCGTGTAATTGGCGACATTAAACATTTAAGCTCAACTGCACTGTGGACTGATAGGAATAATTTTGATTTCGATTAATAGTCAGCTTGTGAATAAGGCGTGCTAACAACATGTCGGGTAAACCTTTTTACAAAAAGAGCAAATACATTTTTAAAATCAAACAGTTTATACACTAGTGTGTTTTTATTTGGAATAGTACATCCGGCAATTTTATTTGTCAGTGTTATTTAATTTCAGTGAAAGGCATTTGTAAAGAAATCAGTAATTTGACATGTGCCGGCTACTGCTTAATAAAGAATGATAAAGCCTCTTGCCAGTGTAATCCGGGCTTTGCTCTGGAAGGCGACCTGCAAAATTGCAAAGGTTTGGATGTTAATAGCATGTCAAATTCTTGTTGTTAACATAGCAATGTTTTTAATTTAATACAAACCATAATTTAAACATGAAATTGTATTGTAAATGTAAGTATTACAAGTCAGTAAACAATTTATTAACATAAATTAACATAATAAATACCAAGTGTTACATTTGAACGTTATATCAAGGTGCTTTTGTGTTGTTTTTATTAGAGAAACCATTAAGTTGTTAAGATTTTAGACGTGTAGCCAAAACAGATGGATTCTTACGTTATTATAAGGAAAGCCGATACTTCTACAAATGAATAAGAAAATGTTCGATATAAAAATCTGTGCTAGTTTTTTTTAACGGTTAATAAAGAACAGGTCCAATGTACGACTGTCTATGACGGTTCCAAGTTTGAAGCTAAAAACATGTTATTTTCCATAGCATTATAACTGATGCAGCATCAGCCCCCTGTCAGTGTAAAGGTAATTAATACGTTTTACAAATATTCAATATATATCATTCATTGCACGTACGTATATTTCAGTAGTAGTGTCATCTGCAGACGATCAGACAATTCATGTAAATCAGTATGTAGTTTTTCACATACACTTTCAGACATCGATGAGTGTTTGGACAGCTTACTGAACACATGTTCTGGAGGGGCAACATGTACAAACACACGAGGCTCATTCCTTTGTGAGTGCCCAGTTGGAATGAAACTTCAAAATGACAAACGGACTTGTTCAGGTGTGATGTGAAGGTTTCACATTCATTACCTGTCTTTTTTTAATAAACACATATCTCTCTCTGTCGTTGAAATGAAATTTTCAGATACAGATGGTCAACTGTGTAAAACGTTTGATGGACATAATCATTAAGTTGAAGTCGAAGACAAAAATAATATCTGCGTCGTGCTATATATATCTTGTTTTACAAATGCCATCACGATGTAAATATATCAAAATTAAAAATGATGCATGACCGATTAAGACCATTTTTTTATTATATTATGTACTGTTTAAATTAGTTTAACCATTAAATGTCAGACGATGTACTTTCAGTTTGTGACAAGTACCACTATGGAAAGGACTGTTCACAAACATGCTCTTGTATTAATGGCGTGTGTAACACCGCAGTTGGTGAGTCACATGTAACGCGTACACATTGTAACTTGATCAATATTATACAAACAGATCCCGTATTAAAGATTTAAATAATAGATTTACACGAACTCCAATACATATTTGATTAAACATATGCAGCATTTGAATAAACACAGTTGTCGTTAATTCTTATTAACATTAGAGGTTGCATCTTTGACATGATGAATATTTCCATCAGGTTGTGTTTGCGACCCCGGTTGGACTGGTGTCAGTTGTGACGTTGACATCGACGAATGTAGCAAAAACAAGCTGACTTGTAAGGAACCACATACACGCTGTTTGAATACCCAAGGCAACGCGACCTGCGCCTGTATGGTGGGATATGTGATAAACGTGAGGTCCGGAGTGTGTGATGGTATGTGAATGTTGTATTCAATCAAATATTTCCAGCACTATGACAAACTTTAACGCGTATTACACAGTTACACGGGTTGCAATATTAAATACAACTATTGCTATTTTTTTATTTTTTTTATACATGCAATACTTACACATACACTTAAAAGAGATATATTGTACATCGTTAATAACATATAATACATATAATGCAATTATCTTTTTCCAAACGTTGACTGGAGCTACGTTTTGAATGTGTTTTTGTTGAATTTTAATTGTTGTCATATGTACAATTATCCGCAAATTTACAAATTTGCAAAACCCACCACTCAACGTAAAACATAAACGTAAACATATGATAAATATTCAATCTATATTCAGATTTGAATGAATGCGAAACTGTAGAACATAACACCTGCGATCAAATTTGTTTCAACACCCAAGGCAGTTATAAGTGTGCTTGTAGAGATGGGTTTTTACAACAGGACGGAAAGTGTTCAGGTATAATTAGTAAATCTGGTATTAAGAAAAAACACAACTGCAAAACAAGCGTACGTTATATTAGCATGTAGTATGAGTAATCGTTAAGGAACGTTAAGGAAACGCCGTACGGAGAGCGTATCAATTTTAAAAATCACGTAACACATGTCATTAGTAACATATGTTTGACAATATACCGGGTATACTGTTTAACTGAATATACTATACTGTACTTAGTACATATATAACAAAACCCGGATTCGAAATATTTCAGTAAACAACACTTAGGACTAGTACAAGCAACAACATACCAAAATTAATTATGTGCATTTATAATGTATTGCATTACCTTCTAGATATCAACGAATGCAATGGAGTCCATGGGTGTGAACAACAATGTGACAACACTATCGGTAGCTACAGATGTTCATGTTGGACGGGTTTTGTCCTGGACCTTACCGACCGGAAGTCGTGCATCCGTATGTACATAAAGCATATCATACTTGTAGCGATATGCCTAATACAGTAGTTCTGTTAGAATATAATAATAGCTAGCTCTTGAATCCGCAATAAGTTGCAGTACCAACACTGTTCATAGAAACATAAAAGGTACACATTTGCATATTACAAATCTGATACTATTGACTGGCTGATAACGAGGTTTTAATATTTCAGCGGAAGAACGCTGTAACAGTAAACAGCTGTCAAAATGCTCTGCAAATGCAACGTGTTCCATTTCTGATAGAGACGTAGTGTGTGTTTGCCCGAATGGATACAGTGGTCCTAACTGTACAGGTACATTTCAAACATGATTCTATATTTTAACACAGCAATATTTAAATATAAATATGAGAATAAAACAACTGACGGTGTTCTATTTGCTATATACTCGCATTCTCATACATAGAAAGCACTCACAGACCTTCGCCAAGACAGCTCATTATCTCGTGTGTTACGTTACTAAAATGCAATAAAGAATAATGTGGCAAAAATAAATAATTCTGTAAAACACCTCGTGTATCACACCAAAATATTATAATTTGTTTTTTTTGGCCCATTGTCTACATGCCCAGAACATGTCATGCAAATGCATTTTTAACATTTTAACATTTCGCTTAAAGATGCTGACTAACAAATATGCAAGCAAACCAACGCCGGTAAAACATACCTCTTTGGTGTAGGTTACAAGCTTCATGTCCAGCAATAAATGTGTTATACACTTTGTATGCGAATCTTATTAATGAGTGAGTTTTATAAAATACATATATCCTAAAACTGTGGAATAACTTGTGTATGAAAACATGTTGTAGTATTAACATACAGTTAATAGTTAAAGCTTAACTTAAAGTGGACATTTGTTTAAGACATCGATGAATGCAAAACGAACAGATATCGATGCAACCAGATCTGCAACAACACTGTTGGAAGCTATCTTTGCCAGTGCAGAACTGGATACTTTTTGCAGAACGACAATGCAACTTGCCAGGGTAAACTTTTTATAAATAATGTACTACTCATAGTTCTGATATTTCAATTTTGACCTGTTTCGTATAACTTATCTGGACAATAATTTCAGTTTTTAAATCGATGTATACAGTCTCTTGTTATGTTCACAGAATGCAACGTAGGGACATATGGTGAGAACTGTTCTACTAAGTGTATCTGCAATGTTACTAACACTAACATGTGCAATCGAACAACCGGATTTTGCACGTGTAAGAATGGTTGGAAAGGCTTGGACTGCTCGGAAGATGTCGATGAATGCAACTCAACTTCATTCACATGCCCAAATCATTCAACGTGTGTCAACGAGCCTGATGGATATACGTGCGAATGTGATGAAGGGTTTCTGAAGAACGGCTTCGGGCAATGTCAAGGTGCCTTTATGATGTTTACATAATACAATGGTTGTTGGACAAGTGCAATAAATAATTTATGTTTTAATATTTTTCATTGACATTTTCCCGATCAATAGCTACTTGTTTCAGTCGACTGAACAAAGTTTTAGCGTTTGCTATAATCAGTTTTTTGTACTATTCAGGTTGTATTCTGTTCAATTAATGTGTATTGTTTTTGTGTACATTATAATTATTGAGTTTAAGTTTAACACATTAAACACAACTTAATTAACTTCGCTTTCCTTATTAACTGCATTTGAAGATGTCTTTCCATTTTATGTTTTTCACCTTAGTGTTGATCATTTGCCACTGTCTTTTCCTAGAGTGTCAACAAGGTCGCTTTGGGGCCGGCTGTAAAGAGACCTGCTCCTGCAATATGGCGCACACCAGTGAGTGTAAAACGGAAAGCGGAATGTGCATTTGTGACCAGGGGTGGATGGGCGACACATGCAATGAAGATGTCAAAGAGTGCAATTACAGTGACACGTGTCCTGCTAACTCAACGTGCATCGAAGCTCCAGGAAGCTACGAATGTAAATGTAACAGTGGCTTCCGACAAAGCCCTGAAGAAGACGAGTGTATAGGTGCGATAGTTCATATCAAATTAAAAATTTTCTGTTTTAAGTAGCATGTCTATTTATTTTTTTTCAAACTTTGTTATCAACCTATGACACAAGCAGTAATTAAATGAATCTTTATTTGAGTTGATTTTTTTTAAATACTACGTACGCATTTGACTTGTTTTCAGCATGTACAGACAACACATTTGGCGACAAATGTTCTGTAAAGTGCCCATGCAAAACAGAAAATACGGTGACGCCGACCCAGTCATGTGACCATGTCACCGGGAAATGCTTATGTACCAAAACCTGGAACGGACAAACGTGTAAGGAAGACGTCGACGAATGCCAAACGGATATCTGCTCGGATTTCAATGCGTTTTGTCATAATACCGTAGGTGGACATATGTGCTATTGTAAGAGAGGCTTCATACATGATGTACATACTGGGCAGTGTGTACCTGTTTTTAAAGGTAACTTGATTTGCATAAACGGAATAGTAAATAGTAGAATATTTATAAATTAAGCTCAAACTGTCATTACCTTTGATAAAGACATATTCTAGTTTACATTGATAGCGACATTAAAGCATTTGTAAGTGTATTTGTGTTTGAAAACGAAATTAAATGTACACATGTTTGGTTAGTTCCAGATGGGCATGAACAGTTACAACTAGAGATAACACTGGACGTTTCTCTTGCAAACGACATCAATTTAACCATGGAAAGCACATTTGCCGCATTTGCCGAAAAAGTAACATCGTCGGTATGTAAAAAGGTGTAAAAAAGTAGTCAAATATCTAAAAATGACCGTTAAACATCACTCCATTGGTTGAAAAATGACGCAACTTAGATGTAAATGTACCCCTGGCATATATAAAAATGAGTGAGTTTGAAAGCTAAATTTTAAACAGCAACAAACACATTGTCTGTTGTTGTGTCTATTATTAATCGTAATAATGCATTGTTTTAACTAATACCTATCATACATGTATATACTTAACAAGACACTGATATATGTTTATATAATGTGGTGAATTAAAAGTACCATTAATTTGTTGCAGCTGATACAGTATTGGTCGCGTTTCCTCGAGGAGTTCAAGATTGTAATAAATAATCTCAGGTTAGTCGCTGTAACTTGCATTTCGTTCACGTGTTGTTTAATATTATATGCTTGAACACGTATTCATTCGATTGCTTACTTCTTTTGCATAGAGCTCAATAGTAGGTCCACCTCAGCCATTATATGAGTTAAAATGTTTGATTTCAGGAAGGGAAGCTTATATGTTGACTATACGTTATTATATAAGAATACTGACAACGCACCTCAAGAAGTTACCACTGCATTGGATGAAATGGTGGATGGAACGGTGCTTGAGTTTGATGGGCGAACGGTGTCTGCGGTGTCAGGTACAATACAATTGATAATCACAAACAGGTTTAAATTGTTTAAGCTACTGATATGATGCCCTTAAAGGGACCTGTTCACAGATTGACGAATTGAAAATTTTCAAACTCTTAGTCAGATATTTGCAAAATAAAATAATAGTGTGTATAAAGGAGTGAAATAAGACCACTGGCCTAAAAACATACCGTATACTTTCGGTAAGGAGTAACCATAAGTTGAAATGGATAACATTATCAAGCGCTTGTAACGCGAAACGATGGAAAAATTCGGGGTGTTTCTGTTGGTTTCGGTGAAGTTGTTGAAAACGTGAATTACTTAGATAAAAGTCAACAATACACCATCAAGTATATAAATTGTAATGACAGAGAGGTCACGATTTAGATTTTTGGTCCTGTGGTCTGAGGTTCAGAACCCGGTGAGGGTAACTTTTTTCTTTCTTGTTTTCTTTTCTTGTTAAACTACTTGATCGTTTTTTATTTCATATTTTTTAATTTGTTAAGACGCTTAATGGCATATTTCAAAAAACAAAAATCTGTAAACAACCCTTTAATACAAACAAGGTTATATAACGTTCCCGGAGATTGTTTTAATAACCATGATATCATGGCCAATTGTACTATTTTTAAACGACAAATTATTTCGAATAGATCTATATTCCTGTTAGAAGAGTGTCAGTTTACTCCTTTATACAATAATGTATTTATCTTTTTTTGAATGTGAAATTGGCTGTGTGCCAATCTGTGAATAGGTCCTTTTAAATCCCGAATAGTTTAGGACTCTGATTTCGGAAACTCTAAAATATTTATTCAATATATGTAATCGTATAAATACGAGATGACGACTGTTTAAGAAATGCACTGTTGGGCAGGAATGTGTTGTTATGATTATCTCAATAATTTAGTCTTACTTATGATGTTTTGTTGTTTTACAGCTAATTTTAAGTCATTATATCGCTTGTGTATGCTTAACTGGGGAATTATTAAGTTTTAAAAACAAACGTACACATACAGTTTAATAATTATTAAGAACCTTATGAAAATATTCCAGTCAGAATATGCATTCCGTGATTTATGTTATATTAAAAAATAACATGCCTCTGTCAAGAAAATGTAATAAATTATAAATTAACATACGATTCATTTAGGGATTATGTTCTTTACCATGGTCACAATAATACTGGTAATGTATAGTTCTTATATGGTCATGTTTCAGAACGCCTTGCTAATGCCACAGTGCTGTGCGACCTTTATGAAAAGATCATAGGTGGCTGCGCATTCGGGATGGTCTGCGTTGTTCAAGAAAAGGCACCCTTGTGTGTTGCAAATGTTGCATCAACAGGTAGGATACATGATATTATTTTATCCCGTTATCACGCCTGCATTGACGAAATAACACCCCGTGGAATAAACTTAGCTGTACTCCACCTTGTTGAATACCACAAACACGCGCATTATAATGACGTGATTTTGTTTATGGTCGTATTCATTAAGTTGTATTTGTGGATTCAATTATCTAAATTTAAATATCGTCTTTAAAAGAGATAAATAGTTTAATTCATTGTTTATTGAAAGGGCCCGTGTGTTTCAGAATTATGATTCAAATCGTTGAGGTATATGCCATTCGTTTAAATGCTTTGAAATATTTGCAGATTCAGTGAAACTTATTGTGGGTGTGACGGTGTCAGGAGTTTTGTTATTACTCCTCGGAGTCGTCGTTGCGGTTTGCATACTGCACAAACGAAAGGCCCGAAATGCAATGAAGCAGAATAAGAAGTTGGCTTATCTTAATAAGTATGTATCACAAATGATATTTTATGATAATCCAAGACACCGTACATTGTAAATAAGTATGTGTAAAACTATTCCGTTAATACGATTACTTTAGTATTGCAATTTATTACCAAATTAATAGCATACATGATCCAAAAATTATCATTTCAGGTCATTCGAACACAGTGAACAAAATATTTGGAATTCTCCAATAGATGGTGATCGCCACAGCTTTGGTATTTGTTTTGTGACTGATAATTTATGGAATAATAATCAATTGCGTTTACCTCCATAGTTATCGGTTACCATCACTTACATATAGATCCATCACACACAATTATAATGTATTTCATTATTACCTATTTTTATACATGCTATTAATGTGACATACGTCCGTCGATAGGTGAGCCGCATGCTTCTAGATACAGGACATGGCGCTCCATGGCGCTGGGATTTAGTCGCAATTCCGAAGAGGTACATGTACATGTGGAGTTTCTGAATTATTAGCTAATTAATTTATTAGTTATCGATACAACATGTATAAATATTTGCTCTTTAACGATTTTGAATTAAGATTTATTGTGCCTGTAGGCTGAGTCTATGAATTTCGAACTTAAGCACAAGCAGTTAAAACAAAACATATAATTAAAAGTTAAAACGAGTTGCAAGTTTATGAGTACGTGCATAACATACCGTTTTTGTTTCAGTCGACGAGCCCGTTTAAGATTCCGAGAATAGTTCCTACAGAAAAGCGAAGCAACTATTAATGCTTGGAGTGTTTTGACAAAAGGAAATTGTTGGCCGATATTATTTGACTTTTATTATTTGTAGAAGAGTGATGCCAATCAAATAGAAATATGACTAATTATAAGGCTTCTGGGACTTAAAAACTACGTCAATCCCTTATACAATTCACTGTTTGAATGAGAACTTATATTTACATAATGTATTGTATACAGTGTAACGTATTACAAAACATGGATACTGTATATCGCTTAATGAAACACTCGCACAGTGAATCAAAATACCACATAATGCCAAGTAAATAGTAATGACATTAAATATGAGGAATTATCAGAAAATAAAGACAACATCATCTTACATTGTATTTGTATGGACAGATGCTTATCACTTAACTCATATACCATAAACTGTGTGGTTTTGCAGTTATCTGTTTTGTTTTGTTTTCGAACGACAAATCATTTCTACTGTATTTTCTGTATCATTCTGATTTTTTCTCTACAGCACATCAGCGTATTTGCGTCATTTGCTTACATAACATAAATATCTTACTTGTAATAAAGTGTTATTGACTTTAAGATCAAGTGTATTCTGAACTTCTGCATCCCGCACGAAAATTGTACCACTATTTTTCACGGATATGCATATGTACATATTCATGTGTGCATACGTGCTTTCGTATTAAAATTGTATACATCAGTTATGTGTACTGTTATTATTACTGATAAATCGTTTTAGTATATTCACGTTTTTCGTAATCAGACGTAAAAATCCCAATGCTTTGACATCCCACTATCATTTTAATAGCAAGCTGAATACTGTTTTCTTTTTGTACTTCATGTTTGATCTGTTTAATTAATGACTGTATACCTTTAACCCATAATTTAAACACTCTCTTGCCTTTGAGTGGAGCTAACGCTAATATTATTTTTTTATTCCACCAATACAACTGCTCAGCCCCGTCACTTTAATACTCAAGATTCTGATATACATGTAGTTGCATATGTCCAGTTACTCGAATTTATATCAGCATACCTGGTCTATTTTTTTTAGTTGTTTCGTGGTTTTATGTGCACATGATGTACACAATATTCTTAATCTTAATTATATTTCATAAAATAGCTGAGTTGCTCATTATCTGGTTCACTACACTACACTACACTACACTACACTTCACTACACTACACTACACTACACTACACTACACACTACACTACACTACACTACACTACACTACACGACACGACACGACACGACACATAAAGATTCGAAGCCATAAAGTTCAACGTTGTAAGTGATAACATCATACATGTGTATATCCAAAGACCTATTTTTGCATTGTGTTGATAAAACATTCATGCAGGTATTTATTTATTCGAAGTAACAATGTTATAAAAACGACAATTATTATGTTATATATTATGTCCAATCCAATCTGAAACACGAATAGTACGCGTTGAATTACCTACTAAAGTATGGATGCAATATGTGCAAAGATTGACCAGGTCTAACGTATTTTTAATTCAAATTTGTTAAAGCCAATATTGTAATTCGTTAACACAAAACAATTGATGGCTGCTTACAAACGTAGGTATGGACTTCGTACATTGCAAAAAGTAATGCATTGTCAAATGCAGTAGATTACGACATAAAAGATGCATATTTTGCATTCCTCAGAACCCTAAAAAGGAAAGTATCATCTGTCATATACGCCGTGAACATGTTCTTGCAGAACATAATTATACCCTTTATCGGAAATTTTTCCGATGATGTTTTTGTCCCTTCCCTCAGACTATCAAAAATAAACATATCAGTATCGTGTCCATTAAGACACTGCTGCGCAGCCATTAATAACTCGATAGTGAGATCGGTATTTCATTTTAACTTTATTTTATCTTTGAAACACAAGTTTCGTCGACAAATTGAGAGATTTGTTCGTCTTTGTCTGCTGACATATTCTGATGCCAAAATAAATAAGGTAAAGTATTGAAAATCGTCTCGATAAGTGAGTTCAACTCTTATCAATAAACATAACAATAAATCAGAAATACAATAAATCAGAAATACGAAATGATAAAAAATACCTCTTTCCTCCATTCACGAACGCTGTGTATTTAAGTGCCAGGAGCGTAAGTTCCCTAGAAAATCGAAAAAAATAAAAATGCCAACAATGCAATAAAATCAGAGGCGGGGTGCGTCAGTGGACATTCAAAACAAAAGGTATGGCAAGAATAGACCATTCAGGCAGTGATTGTTATTTGACTGGCTGGTTTGCTCGGAATCTACACTTAGTCTATAGTCTATAACGATAGGAAGTGTGTGAACGGCGAGAGCCCGAATATTGGTAAAGTTCGTTGACGCCTTCTTTTAGAAATGGAAACTCGCATCTTGGGTAATGGAGTAGGTACTGTGCGCAAAATTTATTGCCTTCAAAACTGACTGACTTATGGGATGATACCCGCCGACACTATACAATGCCTTTGCCCAGGATCTTCCTGAGTCATTCAAGTCAGAGATTGCTAGATGGAGAGTCAGATGGAGCATGCCAGACATGAAGCCTTGCAGACTCCAAGACAGCATTCAGCAGACGTGCAAGGACCTGTATCCATATATTTGTACCATCATGTGGTCTTTCCACCATGCCACTGAGGTAGGCCACATGTGAAGTCATTTAGGGGAATGAAACGAATAAAAAGCTATTTGCGATCAACAATGACGTCGTCGTTAGCCCTGATCCATGTACACAAGGACATGGACATCGATGTTGACCAAGTGATTAACGTGTTTGCATCACACAAATCCAGAAAACTAGAAAATTTCTTTTGACGTCGTTCTGACATGCGACGTTGTTCTGGAAATGCAATTGCAAATGTAGATGTTGAAACTTGATGTCGCGTGATTTTTCCTCTTTTTATTTGCCTTGATCAATGATGTGCATGTGTATTTCAAAACCATTTATCAAGTATGCAAATGTATAAAATAGCGTTAACAAGTTATGGATGTCTGCTACTTCTAACAATTGCCTGAATTTTACTTTGAAATATAGAGAAATATGGTGAAGTTATTGTAAATTGGAATACATGTACACTTTCAGCAATATAACTATTGGTATACTTTATAATAATGTGTCGTTATCACTTGATTTTAACATAATTTTGTAATAAATTAAATTAAAATTGAATTTTAATTAAATCACGACAAAAAGGTTAAAATATGTTTATTAGATAAACTTAAATAAACAAAGTTTTAATGGTATTTCACTGAAGTGTATGTGGTCTTCGAGGGTCATAGCATTTCTATACAACTACAATGTCTTGTACCGTGTACGAATTGAGGAAAACAAGTGTATATATTTGATAATTAAACAATGAATGTTGATGCAGTCGAAAACAAATCAATCATCTAGCACAAAATGCACGATAGACATTCCTGTTTATACAGTGCGTGTTTTTGTGATAATAACCATCAAATAGTGTATTTATTAACAATGTTCAATTGCTGTCAATTTCTTGTTACATTAATCTAAGTAAATTGTAATGATTTATTCTAGCTCATTATATTAATTTTTCCTTCCGCTCCAACCGTTCTTTATACTATCCCATATTACTGGTCAGGCACACGGTAGATACTCCTCATCTTCTCACTGTTTCCATCCAGGCATTAACTAATGTTCTCGGTTATAGGTTTGTATAGGATGAGGATATGTCTGTTTTATTCACTTACTATGAAAACCAAAGATCTGAAGCCACTTAAGATGTTTGAATTGGTATCTTGGCTGGCAATTATTCTTCTTAGGGGAGGAGATGTACACAAAAATCCTGGTCCAGATACCTCTTTTTGTACATCCTCTACAATTTCAACAACTGATGCATTTAAAAACCATCTGAAAAGTGTCCACTATAACGTTCAGAGCTTCCTCGACAAAAAAGATGTCTTATATGCTGATCCTTATGGCTTCGATATATTAGCTTTTACTGAAACCTGGCTCAGTGTAACAGTTGACACACTGATTTACTATTCCCATCATACCATTCGCCGTTTAGAAGGGATAGACCAACTGATCCCCATGGGGGTATTTTCATATATGTTAAATCTGATTTTTGTTATCGAGCGTCCAGACCTTTGAACTGACGATGTCGAATGTATGTGGGTTGAACTACGTATCAAGGGTAGGCGTATTTTATTCGGTTCTTTCTATAGACCAACTTACTCTACATTTAACATTTTGGAATGCATAAGTGGTTCTATTTCGCTCGCTGTTGACACTGGCATCAAAGATATTGTTATCACTGGTGATTTCAACCTTGACTCGAATAAACATCTGTGTAAGAGCAAACTAGATTCCCTTCTGTTACAGTTTGGCCTTTCTCAGTTGATCAATGAACCAACTCATTTCACATAAACTTCTGAATCTATTCTAGACCTATTTAAAAGGTCGCGGTGGCGTAGTGGATATGGTGTCCGCCTAGCGATCGGGAGGTCCCGGGTTCGATCCCCAGTCTGGAAGCGTTCTCAAGATCTCCCTCAAAGACACCAAGTACTGGTTCTACCCAGGAAACGGACTCGAGAGTGTCTCTAGAAGCCTTTTGATGCAATCGAGCTAAAATAAATAGGTTTAACCTAAACTAATGAGAGTGTTGAACAGTGGAGTTGGAGAACCTATTCTTGAGCAACAAGTTCGCTTACTGTGTTCTTAACTTCAACAGAGGATCTGGGGTCAAATTTTAAGTTTAAAGTTTCGAAATAAAAATATGGCAAATTTAATAAATTAAGAGACCTTGTTAAAAACTATGATTGGAATAATTGCTTTGACGACAATATTGATACATATACTACACAATTCAGACATCAGCTTTTGTCCTTCTGTGACATTGCTATTCCATCTAAAAACTTTACTATTCGAGCAGCTGATCCTCCTTGGCTTCATAACAATATACGTAAGGACATACGTCATCGCAAACGAGCAAACAACAAGCAAAAGCTACAAATTTAGACAAACATTGGCTCTTTTATCGACAGCAGCGTTACTATGTTAATTCTCTGGTCAAATCAGCGAAGAAAGTACACTTTGACACCCTTGCTAAGACAATATCATAAACATAATTACTCCTCGACCGACTTCTGGAAACTCCTAAAGAAATTCACAACACATAACTCATAAGTTAACGAGCTGCCTCCTTTAATTCATAGTGGCATCATATACGAGTCACCGATTGATAAAGCAACATACTAAATTCTTTTTTCCAATCTCAATCTACTCTAACTGTACCTAATACACATATATATATTTTAAATTTTCAAATGCCTGACTGTCCTATTTTAGAAGATTTCATCAATTGCTCCCAGATGTCATAGATTCCATCAAAGTTTTAAAAACTGGATGGGGTTTTGGACCGGACCAAATAAGCAATCGAGTCTTGAAAGAAATTGCAGTTGATATAGATGGTCCACTCCAAATTCATTTCAATTTATCTCTTCGCATTGGGAATGTACCTTTGAGCTGGAAAGCAGCAAATGTATGTGCAATTCACAAAAAGTCAGATCCTCAGGATGTGGGTAACTATCGACCAATTTATCTTCTAAGTGTTGTGAGCAATTTACATTTCAAATGATGAGCGCATACTCGATCCGAGGTTTTACCGCGACCTTAGCTTAACCAAATGAATATATACGTTAGTGTGCTTTTAATTTATATCTAGGCAAATGAAAAATATTATATATTTTTCATAAAATCTGTATAATCATTGCATTATTGTTAGGTTTTGATTCTCAGTAATATTAAATATTATTACTGGTTCGCCGTAAATGACTGCAGATATTCCGATGCATAGTTCTCGATCATGTGTTTTGTGCGATTAATTCCACAATTTTATGTGTTATTACAGTTGACAGCTATATTCAACAGTCCCAAACTCTGCTGTAGGCTACGTTCAGACATAGTGTGTATTGTTTTGTGTATTAATTCAAGTTGTTATCTTTCCAGCAAATTGTTGATGGTCTTTTTGAAAGGGATTTATTCAGATATTTTCTTGTTTTTGGAAATATATTATTATGTTTTAACTTCAACAACTTAAGCATCAGGGCGAATCAACCCAAATAAATAGCAATTTAAAGACAAAAGAGCCTCCACCGGAGCTCGAACCCACAGCCTCAGAAGAAAAAGCCATTAGAGCACACCAACTGATATACTCAAAACAACACATCGTTTCGTGTACGTTTCTGTGTTTGGAGTATTATTTTTGTTTCTTAACTTATAATGTACTTTTCATTTTCAAGCTTATATTAGAATTATCATTATCTATAAAAAAAATATTCACAACACTTGAGGGTTCTTCCTACAGAATGCAGGTTTAGCTGTCTTCTAAGCAGCTGTACTTATTCAGATTTCTGAGGTCTCCTGTTTGCTGTTTGTTTCTACCGTATATTTAATAAAAATAGCTTATATTGCATTTTTGGTCAGGAGTGTGACGATGAACTATCAAATTGAGAATTTATATGAAGCAAGATATAATGTTAACTGCCTTACTTTGTGGTAAGTATCTATGTAGCTATTTAACATTGATATAAAAATAAAATAAACATATCATTTATAACATTTTTTATATTTTACCTTTATTCATATCTTGAATTTCGTAATGTTTGAATTTAAAATCAAGAAAAAAAAGAATGGTGTGAACGGAGACTTACAAATACTAAATATAATACTTATTCATATTATATTTCATTTCAAATCAAAATCTACCAAACACAAACTGCAATATATGCGAAGATGATGGTTTAGGAAGTACAAAGTAGCGTCACACTCCTGACAAACACTATCTCATTATCTCAGAAACAAATTATTAATGCTGCTCATGAGTGTTACTTATCATCAGTTCATGTCACAAGTCACATGTCAAGTCTGAAGTACATATGCATAGTTTAGATTGACAGACTTTTGCAGTTTATGCATGATGTCAAACTCCTGAAAAATTTGGGTGACAATTTCTGGAGGCTTCTAAGAAATGAACAAGTTACACTCATAGACCCACAAATCTGGTATGAAGACGAAGACACATTAAAATACATAATGTGTTTATAAAAAGTTAATGAAGAATAACTACTTAAAGACAGTTCAACTTTTTAAGTAAATTTAATGACTTCTTGGTGTAGAAACTTTATCATTCTAGACATGAAGGACAGCCAGTTATATTGTTTTTGTATAGATTTATTCACTTCACTTACACCTTAAATGATGCTCAGGAAATATAACTTTCACTAAAAAAACATCTATTTGCCTTTTTTCCTGCCTTTTTCAATAATACACTTTGTACAGACAGGTTTTTAAACATTAACACACGTTTGGGTTTGTTTAGCTGATTATGTGGTCTTACGATACATACCGTACATGCGAGTAAATAAAGACAATTATTATACAAAATATGTTATTCATGCACGTTAAGCTAAATCATCTCTTTTGTGCTTTTTTGTGTTTCCAACTGTTCTTCCTACAACTGTGTCCTAACATTCAGACAGAGCTAAATATAACAAATCCTAATACACCGACAATACTTATAAGGTTCGTACATACAGTATTTACTTGTATGCAGTTAATATAACACGGATATTATAATGATATTATGATGAAGTTCTAAAAGAAGACATGATCATGGACTTGAATGACAAAAACTAGTATAGGCACTTGTATGTTAAAATTAGAAGTGTGTCCTGTACTTGATAAATTGAAGCACCGTGTATAAACATCTAAATATGTCATACGTTTAGTTTGGGAAAACTATGATGTAAAACGATATATAATTAAATAGGCAATGGTTTTAAACTTCCTAGCAGTAGTGTCTGTTGGCATCGGCGTAGGTTACGAATAGTAATATATCCGTACATTATACATGTAAAGTAACATATGTAAAGTATTTTCTGGATTGCCTTAACAACAAAGAGTGCCACGTGTTTGTTCTGCAATGGTCTAGTTTCAAACGCTGCCTTCAAAACGAGGGTTCAAAAGCGTAAACTCCCACAACACCCTATCCAATCACAAACTAATACGTAATTTGCACTAGGCTTCAAAATCATGGTGCATATGCTAATGACATGCGTCGTTTCTTGTCTGCTTCCACTATAGATGACGGTTATTCAACATTATGTACTCGACATAAGTTGTATTTTGTATCACTTGTTTTCCTTCAGATCAAAACTGCACACCATTGCGTATACGACAGTGCTGGTTATGAAGTCTAATTATGACCTCGGTTTTGAATGTGCTTTCGTACAGTTTATCATGTTTTATTGTTATGAAAGCGTTTCAATTGATACACACATACGTATAGGAGTTCCTGCATGCGTTATGTAAAAATACCTTTTCGTTCCTCAGTGTGTTACACTATCGGCTTTAGATTAGTTGAAAATTGAGATTTTACAATTGGGACTATATTGCAATTAAAAACACAAATTTATGCTAAATTTATGCATGTATTTAATGTTAATAAACACAGGTATTGATGAAAAAACCCGACAAAAATTGTGGAAGATAAAAAAGGTTTTGAACATGTTAATAACCAGACATTTGTCATGAATTTGACGAAATTTAAAGAAAGGCAGCCACATTTTTATGACAATATACACAATTTTTACTTGCACAATAATAAATTTTAAATTTCGCCCATGTGTATTGATCTATACGATCATTGATCTCGTATCTCAGAACAAGTTTAAGATCCAAACATGTTTCGTGAAAGATTTTACATTTTATCCAACTTTTGGATATTTTCATGAAAAAAAAATATTTGGGGTAAAATAACATTCAATGAAACAGGTTTATAGGAAATGGTAAAAAGGTTTCAATTATCTTATATCGGCTGCATGTTGTTCTTTTCATAAAATTCCAGTTGTTTCAGGGGATGTTTCTTTCGGAATAAATATTATAAATGGTATTGTGTTTTCCAATCACATTTGAAAGGATCCTCTCCATCACCTTGTTTAATACAAGTTTTTAAACTTTCCAAATTCAAATCAGAACATTTTAACAACCTTATGAATAATAAATAAATGCAACCCGTAAAATGTTTAATTGACAATCAGACAGATTTCTGGGATTATCCAACAGGAAATGCTATATTTATCACCATCTTATTTGTCTCTCTTTCAGCGAATGTTACCAATTCTACAACATGTCAAATTGATGATTCAAACATGTTGTATGTCTGATTATCTCACATGGGATTATGTGTCTAGAGAGTGATTAAGCTGATTTTCTTAGATGAGATATTGCTGATTCCCTAGCAGGTTATATTGCTTAATTTCCAACAACGGATATTGCCGACACTAACATGGTCACGTTTTGACTATAGCAAAGCTTCTATATCTCTGGATATTGCAAACTCTCTTACAGGGACTATTGCTGGCGACTTTCTTGCAACGCATTTTGCTGCATTTTAGAAACATATACAGCTGACACTCTAACTGGGAATGGTGTTGACAATTAGCGTGGATTTTGCTGCCCTCACCAATTATAAGGGATTTACATTCTTACGTTGGTAAACTGGGACCTTATAAGACTATAGATAAACAGTGCGCATTGAGACGTGACCATGTACTAGATTAATGTTATGTCCCGAAAATAGGTAAATAATAAAAACGCGAGGTAACAGCAATGAAATGATAACTCACTGCACTGGTACCGTGAATGTTTGTAATCGTATGTATTACTAGTATCTACTATCGATATGAATACATGGCTCAGGTGGTAAAAGCGCGGTGCGGTATTTTTGAACCAATGGTCACGAGCTCGAGTTATGCTGATGAAACTTTTTTCAATTTTATAAAAATAGTATATAGTATATGATATAGTTGATGACTTTTGATGACTCTTATACGGACAGAGCAAACGAAAGGGATGCTGCTGACTCTGAGACCTACATAGAAGTTAATAACGTGATTGTTTTCAATTTTTTCATTGTTATGAGTGTTAAGCTATTGAAAGTTGAAAAAATGCACAAGAAACTTACAGAACACAGAAAATAAAAAAACAACAGATATCACTTCATAAATTTCAATTAGAAATAATATTTTACAAAACAAAATTCAGACCAGATCCGAACCCAGTTCGCCGTCACCAAAATATTCTGCGTCTACCACTCGACCATTCTTCTTTTGCTTATAGTTGTCTGTTCATCAACATGAATACTTTATTTGAAACTAATGGCAAATTAAACTGACACTAAAAATAGCAATTACATTGATACCCCTATCAAATGGACTGTGCTAACCTTTGGTGTCTCAGTGGTCGCAATCGGACTATAACTGGGACCAGTTGACGATGTCTCTACCTTCGAGTTTTGATAATAGTAAGTCGCAGAACTGAATAAGTTGTTTTTTTCAATTATAATCAGTGTCTGTCGTTTTCTGGAATTCGTCTTCGGAGTATTATTGTGCAAGTAACAAACAGAAAACAGACGATGTACCACATACTTTCCATGCTTTCTTTGATCTAAACACTTTGTGAGAACATAGTAGACATTAAAACAGATCAATTCCATTACTGTTCATTTTCCCGGAAGCAAAACGTGAAATAACCTTACATTATTTCTTACCATTCACGTAACATAGATCGTCCCTTGAAAGTCGGAAGCTTTCATGAGCATAATGTGCAAAGATTGCCAAAAGCTCGCTCTGGCTTTCAAAGGACGTGTATTTTCGTGTATTGTTTTTGTTATTAATCATACTCCTAAGGTGTCATAATCAAGATAAATTGGTACGACAATGGCATTACATTCAACGGTATACGATCAACTTACAAGAGCTGTCGGAGGACAGCAAGCTCGACTTTTCTTGTACTAGTCAATCTTATTAGCATTTTTTCTAAAACAAACTGTTTGAATAGTAGGGGCCACGTAAACAAAGTTAAATTCGACCCCCACCCCTGTTTTTTGTCTCGAACTTACTCAATATGAATTCGAGTTATTTAGCAGAAACTATGTTCGGCAGCAGTTACCTTGACCGTTACCCCACTCACCACAAATGCAATCCCAAGTGAAGTATCTATTTAAGATATCTATGTTTGAAGATTTGTTATCTGGTAAGAGAGTGGAAACAAAAAGTTGACGCCGTCGCCCAACCCGCTTTGAATGTTAAATTTTCTTCATGACAAATGTAAACCAAGAGTTACCAAACCTGTTTTATGGGTCCATTTTAATATCGGAAATATATGTTTGAAATCCCTTAACCCTTTTCTGAGAAACATACTTACCGAAAAAATGTTATTCGTTTAAATAACTCTCTATGTAAAATTTCTATGTGTGAACAGGCCCCCAGTTTAGAAAAATGTCGAACTGGAATTAGCAAGCTTGGCCTATAGGTTAAATTTAATATGGGGAATACACATTTTCAGTTTGAATGAAATCCCTCAAGCCATTCCTGAGAATAGCTTACCGAAACACGTTAACCTTGTCCAGAAACCGATGCAGTTTTCTTCGACAAGTGGAGCTAAAATCTAGTTAGTGTGTTTTCAAAAGGCTGTTTACGAGTTTGATTCAAAATAAATATGCTCAGATAGAAAATAACCAAAATAGCAAATATATATATTATTACACTAGTATGGTGTGCTGAAAACTTGTATAAGCTGAGTTGGTTGTGTAAAGTCGTATCGCACGAGAAGCTTAGCCTCGCGTGAGATACTACTTGACACAACCAACGAGACTGATGCAAGTTATCAAACACCATACTAGTGTAATATTTCATTTATTATATACCTTATTCAGCATAATATTCTTTAAAATATCAAAACAAATTACTAACTAGTGTATTCACGAAGACTATGTTAATCTCGGAAATGAGTTGTGAAATTATGACGTCATTATATGCCGCTTAACGACTATTTCAAAACATTAGCCCCAAGTGGATATACATGTGATGCTGTGTTCAGTGGATATTAGAGCCATATTTAATTGCGTTTGATAAAATACACAATAAATCGCAATCACTGTTTGTTACTCTCGTTTGCCTATTGTCTAACGAGGGTGAATTTTAATAATAATGGTTGATCGTTATAGAACAGCAGTGAACTTGTGTGGCTTCTTGGTTTCTGGAAGAAACGTAAACCAGAGTTGAGATTAGCAATTGATTTTATTTATGTTATATTTATTTGATAAAAGGGTATGTTAATCTAGAAATCTAGATCTTCCACTGAATATTGAAGTTGTAAATATGCATTCAGATAACTGACGAATTCGACCGAGTGTTTGTGTTAACACGGGCTACTAGTATGATACAGAAAAAGAAAACGCTAGAAGCGAATACGGTTTTCTATATTTTAGTGTTGAATACAGCATCAATTGATTACAGAAAAACGATAGGTATATAATAAGATATATTTATTAGATTATTGTATTTGTTATGACACACAAAACTCCGTTATACATATAAACAGTATTGGTAGATTATATTTGACTACATTTAGTAATAGTTAAATATTAGCTCCATACATTTCGTAAATTTTACTTCTTTAAAAAATATAACACCTTCTCACGATACCCCTTTACGCAAATAAACACTAAAAGTGTCAGTTGCTACGTCAATACATGTATTTGATCGTAACCGTTAGGCAACATTTGTGATAAAAGTGTGTCAGCACACTTGATTGTTTTGCAGATGTTTTATATTTGCTAGTTTTTATTAAGAAACACTGATGACATTGTCTTAGCATTCCAGACCAATTAACAATGCATTTCGTACATGAAGACAATTTTGAGTAACTCAATACAACACAATATACCTCCGGAGTCCCGTTGTTTTACTACTTAAATTTAACACGAAGATGTGACAGACACTGAATTATATGTTATACTTTTAAATTCGTTTCTCTGCGTTTTACGAAAGGTTATGGTCGGATAGGTTACATTGCTCACCCTATATCCCAATAATACAGATTCCCACCAAAATAATGTTTTCGAAACTTCCTAGAACATTTCATGCAAATATCACCATAACCGTTTGCGTAAATATGTTAACAGACAGGCAAACAGAAAACAAGCCAACGGTAACAAAAACCTAAACTCCGAATATACATAAACGATAGTCGGTGGGTCGGTGGATGGGTGGGTGGGTGGGTTGGTGGGTGGGTGGGTTTTGGGTGGGTGGATGGATGGATGGATGGATGGATGGATGGATGGATGGATGGATGGATGGATGGATGGATGGATGGATGGATGGATGGATGGATGGATGGATGGATGGATGGATGGATGGATGGATGGATGGATGGATGGATGGATGGATGGATGGATGGATGGATGGATGGATGGATGGATGGATGGATGGATGGATGGATGGATGGATGGATGGATGGATGGATGGATAGATGGATGCATGGATGGATGGATGGATGGATGCATGGATGCATGGACGGATGGACGGATGGACGGACGGACGGACGGATATATGGATCTTCAAACAAACAAAACAATCATATTACATTCATATTTGTAAACAACACAAAAATCATAAACAAACACAAATTTAGGAAGATGCATGCGTATTGAATAACATATTCAGAGTATTCGATTGCAACCTTGTGCAAAATGTTCAGTAAATACGCTTAAACATGATGCATGTGAAATCATACTGTTGTCATATAACGGAAAACATGCAAAACATACAGAAACGTATTTAAAATACAGCACAAATACATCAATATCCACAATAGACTGAAGCACGGACTAAAAGAATATTTTAAACAAATATTGTATAATGCTTTACCAACGTTATGTATTAAACATGTAAATAAGGCAAATTAAAGAGCGTTAGTATAATCAATACATATGGAATGTGTATCGACTAACACAGTGTATCGGTCGAATTAGTTGTGTAAATGCGTATCGCACGACAGATGTGTCACACGACCAAGGAGAGCAATGCAAGTTCTGAGAGCAGTATGCTTTTCAAATACTCCATTTATTACAATGTATACGATCTTCAACAAATTAAAAAATACAAAATTCTTACGTACGATTTTCATCACAAAAACTCTAAATCTATATGCAAGAAAAAAATCTACTTTCAGTTGTTTATCGGCTAATATTAAACAACGATTTGGAGTTCTGATGCGTAGGAATTAAACCACGAGCGCATCGAAACGCTAAATCGTTGTTAATTAGCCAATGATCAACGAAAATGCGAAAATTATTTCGATTCTAACATGATCTGACCAATAAATGTCTGCACTTATAATGAGACTATGCACCACCCATCTTCCGCGCGAACGTTCCAATGCGCGTCACCGCTCTTAGAGAAACGTCTTTTATTAATACAAATTAATTCTGACGTCACTTTTATTGGCTCTAAACGGACATGTAAGCCTGTGCACAGTATAAAAATATCATATGACAGCGTGTGTGACATTGATATTGTCAACCCGAGGACAGAATGTCACCCGAGGCGAATGCCATATGATATTTATTTTAATATACCGAACAAAACTGAGTAAAAAGGTAAATACGTGCTTCATTCTGCCCGTCAAGATTGAAGAATGTCTAAATATAGTTTTATCTTAAGATAAACTGGCAAACTCACGACTATATTACGTTACGACAAGGGAGGCAATATTGTCATGATATGGCTAAAAAACTGACGCAGTTACTTGCCCTAACATGATATTCAAAATGTCAGCGCGGTCACATGACCTGACAGTCACTTTTCGCTTCGTCACGTGTCGAAAAGGTTTAAATGTTTTTGACAGTCCAACTATCTCTTTCTCGGGTAATGGGGATTTATCGTTGTAGACAAATGTGAGGTATAATAATTGATAATATTGTTCCATTTATATATGTGTTCAATTAAATCATCTCCAATAAATAGCCCTTACTTTCAGTATTTCTCATTTGCCTTCTGTCAAATGAGGGTGAAGTTTAATAATTATTGTTGGTGCTGATAAACCAGCAGTAAACAGTTGAACATTGATTTCCCAAATGTAGAAATATACTGAAGAACTGGTCGATAAGGCATATACATGTCGAAAGAACCGTTCGTAACGAGGGTTACGATAGGTAATTAGTTTTATATAATAATAAATGTAAATATTTGTTTGGGCTCAAACTGGTGTAAATATATAGATAACATTTACAGTTGATACAGTAATTATGAAAATAGTTGGCTATATTTATCACCATCTTATTTGTCTCTCTTTCAGCGAATGTTACCAATTCTACAACATGTCAAATTGATGATTCAAACATGTTGTATGTCTGATTATCTCACATGGGATTATGTGTCTAGAGAGTGATTAAGCTGATTTTCTTAGATGAGATATTGCTGATTCCCTAGCAGGTTATATTGCTTAATTTCCAACAACGGATATTGCCGACACTAACATGGTCACGTTTTGACTATAGCAAAGCTTCTATATCTCTGGATATTGCAAACTCTCTTACAGGGACTATTGCTGGCGACTTTCTTGCAACGCATTTTGCTGCATTTTAGAAACATATACAGCTGACACTCTAACTGGGAATGGTGTTGACAATTAGCGTGGATTTTGCTGCCCTCACCAATTATAAGGGATTTACATTCTTACGTTGGTAAACTGGGACCTTATAAGACTATAGATAAACAGTGCGCATTGAGACGTGACCATGTACTAGATTAATGTTATGTCCCGAAAATAGGTAAATAATAAAAACGCGAGGTAACAGCAATGAAATGATAACTCACTGCACTGGTACCGTGAATGTTTGTAATCGTATGTATTACTAGTATCTACTATCGATATGAATACATGGCTCAGGTGGTAAAAGCGCGGTGCGGTATTTTTGAACCAATGGTCACGAGCTCGAGTTATGCTGATGAAACTTTTTTCAATTTTATAAAAATAGTATATAGTATATGATATAGTTGATGACTTTTGATGACTCTTATACGGACAGAGCAAACGAAAGGGATGCTGCTGACTCTGAGACCTACATAGAAGTTAATAACGTGATTGTTTTCAATTTTTTCATTGTTATGAGTGTTAAGCTATTGAAAGTTGAAAAAATGCACAAGAAACTTACAGAACACAGAAAATAAAAAAACAACAGATATCACTTCATAAATTTCAATTAGAAATAATATTTTACAAAACAAAATTCAGACCAGATCCGAACCCAGTTCGCCGTCACCAAAATATTCTGCGTCTACCACTCGACCATTCTTCTTTTGCTTATAGTTGTCTGTTCATCAACATGAATACTTTATTTGAAACTAATGGCAAATTAAACTGACACTAAAAATAGCAATTACATTGATACCCCTATCAAATGGACTGTGCTAACCTTTGGTGTCTCAGTGGTCGCAATCGGACTATAACTGGGACCAGTTGACGATGTCTCTACCTTCGAGTTTTGATAATAGTAAGTCGCAGAACTGAATAAGTTGTTTTTTTCAATTATAATCAGTGTCTGTCGTTTTCTGGAATTCGTCTTCGGAGGATTATTGTGCAAGTAACAAACAGAAAACAGACGATGTACCACATACTTTCCATGCTTTCTTTGATCTAAACACTTTGTGAGAACATAGTAGACATTAAAACAGATCAATTCCATTACTGTTCATTGTACCGGAAGCAAAACGTGAAATAACCTTACATTATTTCTTACCATTCACGTAACATAGATCGTCCCTTGAAAGTCGGAAGCTTTCATGAGCATAATGTGCAAAGATTGCCAAAAGCTCGCTCTGGCTTTCAAAGGACGTGTATTTTCGTGTATTGTTTTTGTTATTAATCATACTCCTAAGGTGTCATAATCAAGATAAATTGGTACGACAATGGCATTACATTCAACGGTATACGATCAACTTACAAGAGCTGTCGGAGGACAGCAAGCTCGACTTTTCTTGTACTAGTCAATCTTATTAGCATTTTTTCTAAAACAAACTGTTTGAATAGTAGGGGCCACGTAAACAAAGTTAAATTCGACCCCCACCCCTGTTTTTTGTCTCGAACTTACTCAATATGAATTCGAGTTATTTAGCAGAAACTATGTTCGGCAGCAGTTACCTTGACCGTTACCCCACTCACCACAAATGCAATCCCAAGTGAAGTATCTATTTAAGATATCTATGTTTGAAGATTTGTTATCTGGTAAGAGAGTGGAAACAAAAAGTTGACGCCGTCGCCCAACCCGCTTTGAATGTTAAATTTTCTTCATGACAAATGTAAACCAAGAGTTACCAAACCTGTTTTATGGGTCCATTTTAATATCGGAAATATATGTTTGAAATCCCTTAACCCTTTTCTGAGAAACATACTTACCGAAAAAATGTTATTCGTTTAAATAACTCTCTATGTAAAATTTCTATGTGTGAACAGGCCCCCAGTTTAGAAAAATGTCGAACTGGAATTAGCAAGCTTGGCCTATAGGTTAAATTTAATATGGGGAATACACATTTTCAGTTTGAATGAAATCCCTCAAGCCATTCCTGAGAATAGCTTACCGAAACACGTTAACCTTGTCCAGAAACCGATGCAGTTTTCTTCGACAAGTGGAGCTAAAATCTAGTTAGTGTGTTTTCAAAAGGCTGTTTACGAGTTTGATTCAAAATAAATATGCTCAGATAGAAAATAACCAAAATAGCAAATATATATATTATTACACTAGTATGGTGTGCTGAAAACTTGTATAAGCTGAGTTGGTTGTGTAAAGTCGTATCGCACGAGAAGCTTAGCCTCGCGTGAGATACTACTTGACACAACCAACGAGACTGATGCAAGTTATCAAACACCATACTAGTGTAATATTTCATTTATTATATACCTTATTCAGCATAATATTCTTTAAAATATCAAAACAAATTACTAACTAGTGTATTCACGAAGACTATGTTAATCTCGGAAATGAGTTGTGAAATTATGACGTCATTATATGCCGCTTAACGACTATTTCAAAACATTAGCCCCAAGTGGATATACATGTGATGCTGTGTTCAGTGGATATTAGAGCCATATTTAATTGCGTTTGATAAAATACACAATAAATCGCAATCACTGTTTGTTACTCTCGTTTGCCTATTGTCTAACGAGGGTGAATTTTAATAATAATGGTTGATCGTTATAGAACAGCAGTGAACTTGTGTGGCTTCTTGGTTTCTGGAAGAAACGTAAACCAGAGTTGAGATTAGCAATTGATTTTATTTATGTTATATTTATTTGATAAAAGGGTATGTTAATCTAGAAATCTAGATCTTCCACTGAATATTGAAGTTGTAAATATGCATTCAGATAACTGACGAATTCGACCGAGTGTTTGTGTTAACACGGGCTACTAGTATGATACAGAAAAAGAAAACGCTAGAAGCGAATACGGTTTTCTATATTTTAGTGTTGAATACAGCATCAATTGATTACAGAAAAACGATAGGTATATAATAAGATATATTTATTAGATTATTGTATTTGTTATGACACACAAAACTCCGTTATACATATAAACAGTATTGGTAGATTATATTTGACTACATTTAGTAATAGTTAAATATTAGCTCCATACATTTCGTAAATTTTACTTCTTTAAAAAATATAACACCTTCTCACGATACCCCTTTACGCAAATAAACACTAAAAGTGTCAGTTGCTACGTCAATACATGTATTTGATCGTAACCGTTAGGCAACATTTGTGATAAAAGTGTGTCAGCACACTTGATTGTTTTGCAGATGTTTTATATTTGCTAGTTTTTATTAAGAAACACTGATGACATTGTCTTAGCATTCCAGACCAATTAACAATGCATTTCGTACATGAAGACAATTTTGAGTAACTCAATACAACACAATATACCTCCGGAGTCCCGTTGTTTTACTACTTAAATTTAACACGAAGATGTGACAGACACTGAATTATATGTTATACTTTTAAATTCGTTTCTCTGCGTTTTACGAAAGGTTATGGTCGGATAGGTTACATTGCTCACCCTATATCCCAATAATACAGATTCCCACCAAAATAATGTTTTCGAAACTTCCTAGAACATTTCATGCAAATATCACCATAACCGTTTGCGTAAATATGTTAACAGACAGGCAAACAGAAAACAAGCCAACGGTAACAAAAACCTAAACTCCGAATATACATAAACGATAGTCGGTGGGTCGGTGGATGGGTGGGTGGGTGGGTTGGTGGGTGGGTGGGTTTTGGGTGGGTGGATGGATGGATGGATGGATGGATGGATGGATGGATGGATGGATGGATGGATGGATGGATGGATGGATGGATGGATGGATGGATGGATGGATGGATGGATGGATGGATGGATGGATGGATGGATGGATGGATGGATGGATGGATGGATGGATGGATGGATGGATAGATGGATGCATGGATGGATGGATGGATGGATGCATGGATGCATGGACGGATGGACGGATGGACGGACGGACGGACGGATATATGGATCTTCAAACAAACAAAACAATCATATTACATTCATATTTGTAAACAACACAAAAATCATAAACAAACACAAATTTAGGAAGATGCATGCGTATTGAATAACATATTCAGAGTATTCGATTGCAACCTTGTGCAAAATGTTCAGTAAATACGCTTAAACATGATGCATGTGAAATCATACTGTTGTCATATAACGGAAAACATGCAAAACATACAGAAACGTATTTAAAATACAGCACAAATACATCAATATCCACAATAGACTGAAGCACGGACTAAAAGAATATTTTAAACAAATATTGTATAATGCTTTACCAACGTTATGTATTAAACATGTAAATAAGGCAAATTAAAGAGCGTTAGTATAATCAATACATATGGAATGTGTATCGACTAACACAGTGTATCGGTCGAATTAGTTGTGTAAATGCGTATCGCACGACAGATGTGTCACACGACCAAGGAGAGCAATGCAAGTTCTGAGAGCAGTATGCTTTTCAAATACTCCATTTATTACAATGTATACGATCTTCAACAAATTAAAAAATACAAAATTCTTACGTACGATTTTCATCACAAAAACTCTAAATCTATATGCAAGAAAAAAATCTACTTTCAGTTGTTTATCGGCTAATATTAAACAACGATTTGGAGTTCTGATGCGTAGGAATTAAACCACGAGCGCATCGAAACGCTAAATCGTTGTTAATTAGCCAATGATCAACGAAAATGCGAAAATTATTTCGATTCTAACATGATCTGACCAATAAATGTCTGCACTTATAATGAGACTATGCACCACCCATCTTCCGCGCGAACGTTCCAATGCGCGTCACCGCTCTTAGAGAAACGTCTTTTATTAATACAAATTAATTCTGACGTCACTTTTATTGGCTCTAAACGGACATGTAAGCCTGTGCACAGTATAAAAATATCATATGACAGCGTGTGTGACATTGATATTGTCAACCCGAGGACAGAATGTCACCCGAGGCGAATGCCATATGATATTTATTTTAATATACCGAACAAAACTGAGTAAAAAGGTAAATACGTGCTTCATTCTGCCCGTCAAGATTGAAGAATGTCTAAATATAGTTTTATCTTAAGATAAACTGGCAAACTCACGACTATATTACGTTACGACAAGGGAGGCAATATTGTCATGATATGGCTAAAAAACTGACGCAGTTACTTGCCCTAACATGATATTCAAAATGTCAGCGCGGTCACATGACCTGACAGTCACTTTTCGCTTCGTCACGTGTCGAAAAGGTTTAAATGTTTTTGACAGTCCAACTATCTCTTTCTCGGGTAATGGGGATTTATCGTTGTAGACAAATGTGAGGTATAATAATTGATAATATTGTTCCATTTATATATGTGTTCAATTAAATCATCTCCAATAAATAGCCCTTACTTTCAGTATTTCTCATTTGCCTTCTGTCAAATGAGGGTGAAGTTTAATAATTATTGTTGGTGCTGATAAACCAGCAGTAAACAGTTGAACATTGATTTCCCAAATGTAGAAATATACTGAAGAACTGGTCGATAAGGCATATACATGTCGAAAGAACCGTTCGTAACGAGGGTTACGATAGGTAATTAGTTTTATATAATAATAAATGTAAATATTTGTTTGGGCTCAAACTGGTGTAAATATATAGATAACATTTACAGTTGATACAGTAATTATGAAAATAGTTGGCCCAGTAGGCTAGCCGCGTGTTCTTTTTTAATATAAAGCTTATTGCTTTATACATTGGACATCTGTCCATGAGTATACAATACATATTATACAAACATATGTGCAATACATCAGTCACGTAACTACTATGTAAATAAAGTACACAGAAGACACATTTACACATATATGAATTGCAGCGAGAGGTCTATCATTATACATAAGACAATTATGTATATCAAATATATTATATTGTAAGATTATTAAGAAAAGTTAATCATATTACTGATTAAACAAAGTTCGGAGTTTGAAAGCCTTGTTAACATATAATGCAAGGTTATTATTAGTTCGATCATTTTCTGACTTCATTAACTCAACAAATTTATACACACTTGGTCTTTTCCATTAATATTTATCAATATACAATTTTATAATTTCTGTATAAAGATTACACTCAATTACAAAGTGATACTCGTCTTCTAGTACATTACAACTATTACATTGTCTCTCATCAATTGGAATTGAAACAGGTTTATGCCATCTTCCAGCCTCAACATTTAATCTATGTGAAGAAACTCTAAGTCTAGTAAGATCACTTCTAAACTTGCATGTTTTAACATTTGACAAGTAAGATTGCAATTTAAAATCACAAAACATTGTATAAGTTCTAGCTCTAGACGAATTATTAAGCTCAGACATCCAATTTTTTAAAAATCCATCGTTCAATCTTAGCTTTATCTCAGACAGAAACATTTTATCATCACCGACACTTTGATTTAGCCATGCATATTGAAAACCAAGGGCTTGTAAAAGAGAACATACAGATTTAGCCCAATTTTTTACGTTTGGCTTATTTTCCATTTCATTGCACGTATTGTTGTACACACATTTAACATATTTACAGTCCTCTAATTGAAAATTTTTTAGCCAATAACTACATTCACAGCCCTTTTAGTCAGGATAGAGGTTCTACCTAGTTCACCATGTACACAATTATTTTGAGTTTGTATCTTAACATAAAGTAACATTTTACAAAAATTTAAATAAAATCCTTTCTAACACAGTAACATCATCCAGCCCCCAAACTTCAGAACCATAATTTATTATAGGCAGTATAAGTTTATCAAATAAATCAAGTTTATATTTAACAGGCATTGTAGGGCATTTAACAAAACATGAGTTTAGTTTATAAATTGCCGTTGATGCCTGCCCTGCTAAGGTTTCAAAGACAGATGTAAAAGATCCACCAGTTGTGAAAACAATACCTAAATATGTAAAAGTACTGACAATTTCCAATTGCTCTCCTTTATAAGAGAAATATATTTTTTTTTCTTGATCTTCCACCTTTCCTAAAAATCATTATCTTTGTCTTGGTAGAATTAACACTTAATTTCCATCCATCACAAGAATTTTCTAACAAGAACAATCCTTTCTTCAAATCTTCCTCGGTTTCTGACATTATCACAATATCATCTGCATAAAGCAGTAACAATAACTTCAACATGCCTAAAAATCAATACCATTAAAAGCATGCAATAGTATTCTTCTATATCATTTAAGTACATAGAAAATAAAAATGGTGATAATGACTCCCCTTGTCGTACACCAACATGACATGAAAAATCTTCTTCACTGATTACATTGACCATCTTTACTGTTGATTTAACATGCATATACATAGCTTTAATTATGTTTCAACATATTACTTCTAATTCCAAGTTTAATAAGTTTGTACCAAATAATATCTCTCACCAAAAAATCGAAGGCTTTAGTATAATCAACAAAAGCTGCATATAACTTCTTATTATTCTGTAACAAATGATTTATCAAACCATGGAGAATAAAAATATTATCAACAGTCCCCATATGTTTTCTAAAACCAGCTTGAGCTTCTATATACACATGATATTTTTCAGCCCAAATAATTAACCTACTATTTATCAATTTAGTAAACAATCTACAAAAAGTGCTTACCAGTGTAATACCCCTGTAGTTATTGACATAGTTAATTCTTCAAACATAATGTTTATTTCACCTTTCATATATCTATCATTAAAGTACAAAATATCTTCATCTGGTTGATAAAATGGAGAATCTGGGTCATTTACAGCTTTAAAATAGTCAAAGAAATGTTTGCATGATAAACATTTTGTATTATCACTAACAACATATCTTTTTAACATTTTCCAATAAAGCTTAGCATATGACAGTCTAGCATTTTCTAATTTCATACATTGTTTTTCATCATATATACATTTCTTTTTTCTAACAATGCCTTTGTACACAGTCCTGGATTTAGTCATGCTTTTTCTATAAAGATCACATGGATAGTTTCTATAAATATTTAAATTCGTATAATAACACTGTCTTAAATATCTACATTCATCATCAACATACACATCATTATTTTTCAAATCCTTATTACTAGTACCTTTATCGTAGCAATTTTTTTTAAATAATGGTGAACATACATCTTCAATTATATCACAAAAAGAAATCAAATTGTCATCCATATCATCTATTGTCTGAGATGATTCAATATCACAATACAGATCATCAAGCATTTGTTTAACATTTTCAGAATTCAATGACTCAATGTAATCATTTTTAAAATCATCATTCCATACATACTTATACGGCATTGTTTAACATTATCTTCATCATAGTTACACTTATCAACATCATTGAACAATAATGAACTTTTCAAAGTGAACATAACTACACAGTGATCTGATAATATATAAGGGTCTAAAACCTTGAAACTAGTAATATAAGAAAACATATTTTGTTTACATAGCACTAAATCAACATTACTACAGCCAAGTGAGTTAACACAAGTAAATTTTCCAATATTAGCATCTTCACCTAATCAGCCATTTGCAATATATATTCAAGTAACATTTTCCCATATTCATTTACATGTTTGTCAGAATTTTTCCTAGAAATACATGAATCTAATATATAATCATCAGGCAATAAATCTTCCATACAAGGGTGAATATTATCATGCACAACATGGTCTGGCTTCTCTCCAACTCGAGCATTAAAATCTCCACATACAATGTAATCACATGAATTAGAAGTATTAAAATTTAACATATCATTTATTATCAGATCAAATATACTAGTTTCAACCACATACTCCCTCTCACTACCATATGGAATATTGTAGGCTAGACATGAAAATAATTCTTTCTCACAGGTAACAGCTATTTTATCAATTTTTATCCAAATAACACAATCACATGTATTCTTAACAAAATGAACATATTTATTCAGACTATTTCTAACATAAATCATAACACCTCCACTGCTTCTTTTTGAACCTTTTAGTTTATCTTTTTTATGTAATACATATACATTAAAGTTTTCCACGTTGTAGTTAAAATTGTTATTTGACCAAGTTTCTGTGAATAATAAAATATCAAAATTATTAAATAAAGTTTGTAATTCCTCGCTATCCAAATTGTTATATTGTTTACCTATAAATCCATGCAAATTGTTCATGCTCCTGATATCGCCCCTGACCGCATCGCTGTCCTACTCCCGAGATGCTGTCTGCTGATGGCTGTTCCACTTCTTCCACTTGTCGACTTTTCTGGTTTCTCGATCCCCACTACACTCGACATAGCGTCTTTTTGGGATCCCACGGCTAGTTTCTCAATACCCACACTATTGGATTTTCCCTGTAGTATATTTTTTTTATCATTTGGTGCGATTTGCGTCGCGTAATTCACCTACGGGGGTTTGTTCAAACTTATCGATGGGGCCACAGTTTTTGAAGCGTGCTTTTCACTGTTCTTATTGGCATTAGTCTGTGGTTTGTTTGGATTTTCATTGGTTTTGGATTTATTTAATTGACTAGTCTGCTGATCATAAGGTAAGTGTGGTTTTATAACATTGTCTTTGTTGACTAGCGTATTATCATCTGTTGATGACGTAGTTTCGTTCCCAATGTTTACCAATCTGTGGTCATGTATATGTGCGGATTCCAAACTCAAGCTGTCACAATTTTCACACTCTGTGCTCTCACTATCAACAGTCGTCTCATTTGAGTAAATTCTCGACTTTTGGACCTGTGTACCTACATATTCTCGAGCCCTTTTCTCGTATTTATGACCCATTCTGCCTGCGCTTAGCACTTTGTACCAATCTGGAATAGCGTCATGTACACATTTCCCATCAATGAAAAGGCTGGCCGGATATCTTATTTGGACTTCTATTAGCCCGTGCATGCACTGTCTCTTGGGTTTTGTATCGAGCTGACCTTGCTGTAGATATCTCACGCGGGTACTGCGTATCTAGTCCAAAACGGGTGTTTTTAAGGAGGTAAGCCTTTTTCATAATCAACTCGGTATTGCAATAGTCACTAAATCGCACCACTATAGGCCTCTTTTGATCAACTCCCTCTCTGATCCTTTCCAGTGACAGTTTGCCCAGTTTATGTGCTCTTTCTATGTAAATAATTTCTGTATCAATCCCTAGTTCATTTTCTACAAAACGAGAAATGAGGCTTTTCTCATCATAATTACCACTAATGTTCTCTGTGATGCCACAAAAAATGAGATTGTTCCGCATACTGCTTGATTCTATGTCAATAGATCGATAATTCAGTACCTTTGTAGAGTCCATCTGTTCTTTCACCATCCTCTCAAGCTGCTCTACTCTCGACTCTAGCTCCTTACAGTATTTGTTTATGTCCTTCACCTCACTCATACAAGCTCGCTGCTCGTCTTTCACATCCTGGATCTTATTGAAATTCCTGTTGACTTGATCGAAAATACTGTCCAGCTTTTCATCAGCAGATAGATTGGCAAATGAATCACTGCTACTGCTACTAACTTTCTTTCTTTTATTTGTCTTGAATGTGAATCGCTCATGTCCGCCATTACAGGCATGTCCGCCATTTTCAGGTAAAACAAATCTGTTTCTCAGGGAAACATCATCAGATATTTCCACATTTTCATTCTCCTCGCCACTTCCACTAACACTCGTACTATCATCGCTATCCATTCCACTCACAAATATTCACCAAACTGCAGTACGCAATTATACTGATACTGATACTGAAACAGGAAACGGTAGTGTTTGATATGGAATGTTCAATCCGACCAATTGCATAACATCGTTTAAAAACACCGTTACATGTTAAAGTAAATAGGTGCGTACATTTTTTTAATAACATGTATGCACTTTAATCGCGACAAAACACTATGGTTAGTAATATCAAATTAAAATATTAAAAATCAAACTTAAGCATTTCTACTAGTCAAGATTATTAGGCGTCTTTCATTGCATCGCTGTACTTTATAAAAATCAGTACATACACTTCTCATTTATTTCATGTCCATTACACTACCATGTTTGTTGGAAACACACAGCGGGCTTAACTTAGTCTGGCTGAATGTTTGACCATATAGCTATGTTTTTCTGAAGGGTGTTATTTTCATTGACGCATTTTCTTAACATGCTTTTCAGTACAGAGCTGCATTGTTTCTGGTAGTCTCTTAATTTCGCCAACTTGCCAACCAATGGCAAATCATACCATTCAGATGGAACGACTTTGTCATGTTTTGCATAGTGTTGATCAAAATTCCGCACAATCAGGTGTGTTTCGGAATTCAGTGCAACATATACTTGCTCCGATCAAGCACAAACCTTTGCGCAACTATGTCCAAAGATTCAATGTCAATTCCAAGCTGGTGCTTATAGAACATTGTTTCTTTTTTTAGAATTTCCACCTCTAAACGTTTTCCTTCTTGTCGATTTGAATTCACCGCTGCGACAGCTGCCTGCTTGCTAATTATTGCAATTCTTTTCAAACAGGTGTTGATTTTTGCAGCTACAACCGCTTTGGTAAAACTCGTTATTGACAGAACAAGAGCATCTTTCTTCAAAACGGAGACTTTCTGAACTAGCATATTGATCAGATTGCCAAATTCAAAACTATATGGATCGTGGTTTTTAACCATGAAAATATGAGGATTCCGTATGTTTGCCTTTAGTAGGTTTTCATGACAGTTTTGTTTGATTTTCATGAATGCTAAATTTCTTTCTTCATATGTCATCGTGACTCTTCTTCCTTTCTGTTTATTTTCCAGATCACCGTCAATTTTTGTTCTGATGAAAATCAGATTTGAGTCTGGAAATTGCGCTGTTATATTATTTGCTAACCAAGTATCGTTAATCGTGTATCGCGAGGAAGACACGAGTATAATAAAATCATACTCCTTGAATCGTGCCTTCTCTAGATAACTCTCTTGTGGGAAATTAGGAGTTCCAACTCCAGGCAAATCCCAAAGCACGAGATTCTCGTTGTCAGGGTGTGGATAAGGTGTTGGTTCCGTAGTAGCTTCAACGCAGTCAGTCTCCGCAGCACCTTCGTCATCGTCTTTAAGGCCCCTCAAAGCATTAATCAGACTCGATTTTCCACTTCCTGATTCACCGGTTATAGCAAGTCTTATTTTTGTGTTTCTCCATTCATTGTTGTTTTGTTCGAGGATTTTCAATAACTCTGAATAACCGCATCGGTCAAGCACCTTCTGAAACTCAGTCGTTTCTGACTCAGTCACCTGAATAAACACAAACATGTTAACTGTATATGGAATATTATATAAAATATTTGAACCGCCAGCTACATTAGCATGAGAGAAACCCATATTAAAATCAAAATGTATTTCAGGCAAGTCATCATGTGTCGAAGTGATCAAATCGAAAAAATAAAAACAAATGTGCAGATCTTACTAAAATGAGGTCGTCAAGCTCGTCACTTCCTAAATCGTATTCCTCTTGTCCTAAAATAGATAAAATCCAATTTGTTCATTTTGTATCTTTTCTGAATATTTTTTTTAAAACTCACCAGCATCAAAATCAATCACTTCACTGTCAAACGGATCCTGATTGTCTTTATGTAAAATACCACAGCATATGATAGTTTCGACTGACGATTAATGGGTTGTTGGATGGACTGATCAATGGTGACATTTAGTCTAAATGTTATATTTGAACTGCCACGAATTAATGTTTGTTCCGTTTATTTGTTTATTTTGATTTTTCGCTGTTTTTATAAGTATTTTAGTCATATCACGGCGGTAAGTTAACCTTCTCACACTTTTTCTGGTCAAGCTTAGCCGATCTAAGCGGTTTACCAGTACTAAGTGCACACATATTTATTCCAGTAACTGACAACTGCCCTATTTGAATCAGAGGTAGTGGGGGAATGACCATAGAAATAATTGACCAATCCCCACACAAGTTATGTGGCAAGTTCGGGTTCCAAATCACGATCCCCAGATAGACAGTTCAGCTCAGCTCTCCGGGCCCGGCGAACCACGAATTAATACAACGTGATTGTAAATTTAAATCCACCGATTGATTTGTATTTACCAAACAATAAACAACTGTTTTAATAAACTGATTCAATGTTAATCTAATGCCCAAGCATCTAGTAGTATATACAACATGTGCATCCTTACTTTCGCGATAATACAATTATAAATTAAATTGCGTTTCAATATGGTAAAACTCTTTATTTAATGCTAAGTAGTGAAATATAGAAAAATATCAGTTAGATATATCCCTATATCACTAACAGTGATGGACTACTTTTTTAAATTTTTATTTGATTTGAAAAATATTTAATTGTAGGTGTTGTCACCATTTGTCATACAGAATTACCAAAAAAGAAAAGTAGTGAAGATGAATAACACCAAATATTAAGAATACCTCTATGATATATTCAAGTGTCTTTCTTCTTATTTTCTCTTGGATTTTCGTATTGAGCCAAGGAGAGTAGAACAGACAATGCCTTGCGGGTACAAGTTTTACCCACAAGGCATTGGAGCTGGTAATCTTGGTCCAAATTTAATTTTAGCATCCAAAGTATTTATTTTATCCTTTGCACTTTATTCATCCCAGCATATTACACTCGCACTTGTTGTTTACTGTTGCTATGAACAGTAGTCTCCCTTTGTTTAAATAATTGCTGTATTGCCCGTTCTCTAATTCCAAAAGATAACAAGAATCCAGTGTATCCTTAAGTAATAACTTGTGTTCATTAAGCACATAATTATATTGTTTTGTGTGTATTTACTTTTTATATCCAGTAACCACTATTTAAGTATCCAATGTGTGTTCTTGTAAGCAGTGTTAAGCGTTTAATTCCCCGCCATCATGTTTTCTTCAAATTATTGACCGACTTTTAATCCAATTGTGTTGTTAAGTCCGAATAATTAAATATAGAAAACACTTTATGCGTATAAGTATTCAATTTCAGAACACTCCCAACAGTACATCTTTTGTTGTTTTACATTTTAACGCGCATCTACGAGTTTTATCAGCTTAAATTGCTTGCGAAAACACATCTGCGTTTGAATATCGTGACTGTGTTAACTATTGTTTACATCATAACACCAATGCACACGCTATTTTTAGAAAGCTAATTTCGGAGAACTGAACGCACTTTTACTTTCAATATGTACTTTTATCATAAATATATTTAAAGTTAGCAGTGTGTGTTAACTTCTTGATTTAAAACCTGACCATTATGATTATTCAACGACTATTATCTAACTAATCTTCATCTTAGTTACACTTATCAACATCATTGAACAATAATGAACAATAATGAACTTTTCAAAGTGAACATAACTACACAGTGATCTGATAATATATAAGGGTCTAAAACCTTGAAACTAGTAATATAAGAAAACATATTTTGTTTACATAGCACTAAATCAACATTACTACAGCCAAGTGAGTTAACACAAGTAAATTTTCCAATATTAGCATCTTCACCTAATCAGCCATTTGCAATATATATTCAAGTAACATTTTCCCATATTCATTTACATGTTTGTCAGAATTTTTCCTAGAAATACATGAATCTAATATATAATCATCAGGCAATAAATCGTCCATACAAGGGTGAATATTATCATGCACAACATGGTCTGGCTTCTCTCCAACTCGAGCATTAAAATCTCCACATAGAATGTAATCACATGAATTAGAATTATTAAAATTTAACATATCATTTATTATCAGATCAAATATACTAGTTTCAACCAGATACTCCCTCTCACTACCATATGGAATATTGTAGGCTAGACATGAAAATAATTCTTTCTCACAGGTAACAGCTATTTTATCAATTTTTATCCAAATAACACAATCACTTGTATTCTTAACAAAATGAACATATTTATTCAGACTATTTCTAACATAAATCATAATACCTCCACTGCTTCTTTTTTAACCTTTTAGTTTATCTTTTTTATGTAATACATATACATTAAAGTTTTCCACGTTGTAGTTAAAATTGTTATTTGACCAAGTTTCTGTGAATAATAAAATATCAAAATTATTAAATAAAGTTTGTAATTCCTCGCTATCCAACTTGTTATATTGTTTACCTATCAATCCATGCAAATTCTTCATGCAAATCCTGATATCGCCCCTGACCGCATCGCTGTCCTACTCCCGAGATGCTGTCTGCTGATGGCTGTTCCACTTCTTCCACTTGTCGACTTTTCTGGTTTCTCGATCCCCACTACACTCGACATAGCGTCTTTTTTGGATCCCACGGCTAGTTTCTCAATACCCACACTATTGGATTTTCCCTGTAGTATATTTTTTTTATCATTTGGTGCGATTTGCGTCGCGTAATTCACCTACGGGGGTTTGTTCAAACTTATCGATGGGGCCACAGTTTTTGAAGCGTACTTTTCACTGTTCTTATTGGCATTAGTCTGTGGTTTGTTTGGATTTTCATTGGTTTTGGATTTATTTAATTGACTAGTCTGCTGATCATAAGGTAAGTGTGGTTTTACAACATTGTCTTTGTTGACTAGCGTATTATCATCTGTTGATGACGTAGTTTCGTTCCCAATGTTTACCAATCTGTGGTCATGTATATGTGCGGATTCCAAACTCAAGCTGTCACAATTTTCACACTCTGTGCTCTCACTATCAACAGTCGTCTCATTTGAGTAAATTCTCGACTTTTGGACCTGTGTACCTACATATTCTCGAGCCCTTTTCTCGTATTTATGACCCATTCTGCCTGCGCTTAGCACTTTGTACCAATCTGGAATAGCGTCATGTACACATTTCCCATCAATGAAAAGGCTGGCCGGATATCTTATTTGGACTTCTATTAGCCCGTGCATGCACTGTCTCTTGGGTTTTGTATCGAGCTGACCTTGCTGTAGATATCTCACGCGGGTACTGCGTATCTAGTCCAAAACGGGTGTTTTTAAGGAGGTAAGCCTTTTTCATAATCAACTCGGTATTGCAATAGTCACTAAATCGCACCACTATAGGCCTCTTTTGATCAACTCCCTCTCTGATCCTTTCCAGTGACAGTTTGCCCAGTTTATGTGCTCTTTCTATGTAAATAATTTCTGTATCAATCCCTAGTTCATTTTCTACAAAACGAGAAATGAGGCTTTTCTCATCATAATTACAACTAATGTTCTCTGTGATGCCACAAAAAATGAGATTGTTCCGCATACTGCTTGATTCTATGTCAATAGATCGATAATTCAGTACCTTTGTAGAGTCCATCTGTTCTTTCACCATCCTCTCAAGCTGCTCTACTCTCGACTCTAGCTCCTTACAGTATTTGTTTATGTCCTTCACCTCACTCATACAAGCTCGCTGCTCGTCTTTCACATCCTGGATCTTATTGAAATTCCTGTTGACTTGATCGAAAATACTGTCCAGCTTTTCATCAGCAGATAGATTGGCAAATGAATCACTGCTACTGCTACTAACTTTCTTTCTTTTATTTGTCTTGAATGTGAATCGCTCATGTCCGCCATTACAGGCATGTCCGCCATTTTCAGGTAAAACAAATCTGTTTCTCAGGGAAACATCATCAGATATTTCCACATTTTCATTCTCCTCGCCACTTCCACTAACACTCGTACTATCATCGCTATCCATTCCACTCACAAATATTCACCAAACTGCAGTACGCAATTATACTGATACTGATACTGAAACAGGAAACGGTAGTGTTTGATATGGAATGTTCAATCCGACCAATTGCATAACATCGTTTAAAAACACCGTTACATGTTAAAGTAAATAGGTGCGTACATTTTTTTAATAACATGTATGCACTTTAATCTCGACAAAACACTATGGTTAGTAATATCAAATTAAAATATTAAAAATCAAACTTAAGCATTTCTACTAGTCAAGATTATTAGGCGTCTTTCATTGCATCGCTGTACTTTATAAAAATCAGTACATACACTTCTCATTTATTTCATGTCCATTACACTACCATGTTTGTTGGAAACACACAGCGGGCTTAACTTAGTCTGGCTGAATGTTTGACCATATAGCTATGTTTTTCTGAAGGGTGTTATTTTCATTGACGCATTTTCTTAACATGCTTTTCAGTACAGAGCTGCATTGTTTCTGGTAGTCTCTTAATTTCGCCAACTTGCCAACCAATGGCAAATCATACCATTTAGATGGAACGACTTTGTCATGTTTTGCATAGTGTTGATCAAAATTCCGCACAATCAGGTGTGTTTCGGAATTCAGTGCAACATATACTTGCTCCGATCAAGCACAAACCTTTGCGCAACTATGTCCAAAGATTCAATGTCAATTCCAAGCTGGTGCTTATAGAACATTGTTTCTTTTTTTAGAATTTCCACCTCTAAACGTTTTCCTTCTTGTCGATTTGAATTCACCCTTGCGACAGCTGCCTGCTTGCTAATTATTGCAATTCTTTTCAAACAGGTGTTGATTTTTGCAGCTACAACCTCTTTGGTAAAACTCGTTATTGACAGAACAAGAGCATCTTTCTTCAAAACGGAGACTTTCTGAACTAGCATATTGATCAGATTGCCAAATTCAAAACTATATGGATCGTGGTTTTTAACCATGAAAATATGAGGATTCCGTATGTTTGCCTTTAGTAGGTTTTCATGACAGTTTTGTTTGATTTTCATGAATGCTAAATTTCTTTCTTCATATGTCATCGTGACTCTTCTTCCTTTCTGTTTATTTTCCAGATCACCGTCAATTTTTGTTCTGATGAAAATCAGATTTGAGTCTGGAAATTGCGCTGTTATATTATTTGCTAACCAAGTATCGTTAATCGTGTATCGCGAGGAAGACACGAGTATAATAAAATCATACTCCTTGAATCGTGCCTTCTCTAGATAACTCTCTTGTGGGAAATTAGGAGTTCCAACTCCAGGCAAATCCCAAAGCACGAGATTCTCGTTGTCAGGGTGTGGATAAGGTGTTGGTTCCGTAGTAGCTTCAACGCAGTCAGTCTCCGCAGCACCTTCGTCATCGTCTTTAAGGCCCCTCAAAGCATTAATCAGACTCGATTTTCCACTTCCTGATTCACCGGTTATAGCAAGTCTTATTTTTGTGTTCCTCCATTCATTGTTGTTTTGTTCGAGGATTTTCAATAACTCTGAATAACCGCATCGGTCAAGCACCTTCTGAAACTCAGTCGTTTCTGACTCAGTCACCTGAATAAACACAAACATGTTAACTGTATATGGAATATTATATAAAATATTTGAACCGCCAGCTACATTAGCATGAGAGAAACCCATATTAAAATCAAAATGTATTTCAGGCAAGTCATCATGTGTCGAAGTGATCAAATCGAAAAAATAAAAACAAATGTGCAGATCTTACTAAAATGAGGTCGTCAAGCTCGTCACTTCCTAAATCGTATTCCTCTTGTCCTAAAATAGATAAAATCCAATTTGTTCATTTTGTATCTTTTCTGAATATTTTTTTTAAAACTCACCAGCATCAAAATCAATCACTTCACTGTCAAACGGATCCTGATTGTCTTTATGTAAAATACCACAGCATATGATAGTTTCGACTGACGATTAATGGGTTGTTGGATGGACTGATGAATGGTGACATTTAGTCTAACTGTTATATTTGAACTGCCACGAATTAATGTTTGTTCCGTTTATTTGTTTATTTTGATTTTTCGCTGTTTTTATAAGTATTTTAGTCATATCACGGCGGTAAGTTAACCTTCTCACACTTTTTCTGGTCAAGCTTAGCCGATCTAAGCGGTTTACCAGTACTAAGTGCACACATATTTATTCCAGTAACTGACAACTGCCCTATTTGAATCAGAGGTAGTGGGGGAATGACCGTAGAAATAATTGACCAATCCCCACACAAGTTATGTGGCAAGTTCGGGTTCCAAATCACGATCCCCAGATAGACAGTTCAGCTCAGCTCTCCGGGCCCGGCGAACCACGAATTAATACAACGTGATTGTAAATTTAAATCCACCGATTGATTTGTATTTACCAAACAATAAACAACTGTTTTAATAAACTGATTCAATGTTAATCTAATGCCCAAGCATCTAGTAGTATATACAACATGTGCATCCTTACTTTCGCAATAATACAATTATAAATTAAATTGCGTTTCAATATGGTAAAACTCTTTATTTAATGCTAAGTAGTGAAATATAGAAAAATATCAGTTAGATATATCCCTATATCACTAACAGTGATGGACTACTTTTTTAAATTTTTATTTGATTTGAAAAATATTTAATTGTAGGTGTTGTCACCATTTGTCATACAGAATTACCAAAAAAGAAAAGTAGTGAAGATGAATAACACCAAATATTAAGAATACCTCTATGATATATTCAAGTGTCTTTCTTCTTATTTTCTCTTGGATTTTCCTCAGTCGTATTGAGCCAAGGAGAGTAGAACAGACAATGCCTTGCGGGTACAAGTTTTACCCACAAGGCATTGGAGCTGGTAATCTTGGTCCAAATTTAATTTTAGCATCCAAAGTATTTATTTTATCCTTTGCACTTTATTCATCCCAGCATATTACACTCGCACTTGTTGTTTACTGTTGCTATGAACAGTAGTCTCCCTTTGTTTAAATAATTGCTGTATTGCCCGTTCTCTAATTCCAAAAGATAACAAGAATCCAGTGTATCCTTAAGTAATAACTTGTGTTCATTAAGCACATAATTATATTGTTTTGTGTGTATTTACTTTTTATATCCAGTAACCACTATTTAAGTATCCAATGTGTGTTCTTGTAAGCAGTGTTAAGCGTTTAATTCCCCGCCATCATGTTTTCTTCAAATTATTGACCGACTTTTAATCCAATTGTGTTGTTAAGTCCGAATAATTAAATATAGAAAACACTTTATGCGTATAAGTATTCAATTTCAGAACACTCCAACAGTACATCTTTTGTTGTTTTACATTTTAACGCGCATCTACGAGTTTTATCAGCTTAAATTGCTTGCGAAAACACATCTGCGTTTGAATATCGTGACTGTGTTAACTATTGTTTACATCATAACACCAATGCACACGCTATTTTTAGAAAGCTAATTTCGGAGAACTGAACGCACTTTTACTTTCAATATGTACTTTTATCATAAATATATTTAAAGTTAGCAGTGTGTGTTAACTTCTTGATTTAAAACCTGACCATTATGATTATTCAACGACTATTATCTAACTAATCTTCATCTTAGTTACACTTATCAACATCATTGAACAATAATGAACAATAATGAACTTTTCAAAGTGAACATAACTACACAGTGATCTGATAATATATAAGGGTCTAAAACCTTGAAACTAGTAATATAAGAAAACATATTTTGTTTACATAGCACTAAATCAACATTACTACAGCCAAGTGAGTTAACACAAGTAAATTTTCCAATATTAGCATCTTCACCTAATCAGCCATTTGCAATATATATTCAAGTAACATTTTCCCATATTCATTTACATGTTTGTCAGAATTTTTCCTAGAAATACATGAATCTAATATATAATCATCAGGCAATAAATCGTCCATACAAGGGTGAATATTATCATGCACAACATGGTCTGGCTTCTCTCCAACTCGAGCATTAAAATCTCCACATAGAATGTAATCACATGAATTAGAATTATTAAAATTTAACATATCATTTATTATCAGATCAAATATACTAGTTTCAACCAGATACTCCCTCTCACTACCATATGGAATATTGTAGGCTAGACATGAAAATAATTCTTTCTCACAGGTAACAGCTATTTTATCAATTTTTATCCAAATAACACAATCACTTGTTATTCTTAACAAAATGAACATATTTATTCAGACTATTTCTAACATAAATCATAATACCTCCACTGCTTCTTTTTTAACCTTTTAGTTTATCTTTTTTATGTAATACATATACATTAAAGTTTTCCACGTTGTAGTTAAAATTGTTATTTGACCAAGTTTCTGTGAATAATAAAATATCAAAATTATTAAATAAAGTTTGTAATTCCTCGCTATCCAACTTGTTATATTGTTTACCTATCAATCCATGCAAATTCTTCATGCAAATCCTGATATCGCCCCTGACCGCATCGCTGTCCTACTCCCGAGATGCTGTCTGCTGATGGCTGTTCCACTTCTTCCACTTGTCGACTTTTCTGGTTTCTCGATCCCCACTACACTCGACATAGCGTCTTTTTTGGATCCCACGGCTAGTTTCTCAATACCCACACTATTGGATTTTCCCTGTAGTATATTTTTTTTATCATTTGGTGCGATTTGCGTCGCGTAATTCACCTACGGGGGTTTGTTCAAACTTATCGATGGGGCCACAGTTTTTGAAGCGTACTTTTCACTGTTCTTATTGGCATTAGTCTGTGGTTTGTTTGGATTTTCATTGGTTTTGGATTTATTTAATTGACTAGTCTGCTGATCATAAGGTAAGTGTGGTTTTACAACATTGTCTTTGTTGACTAGCGTATTATCATCTGTTGATGACGTAGTTTCGTTCCCAATGTTTACCAATCTGTGGTCATGTATATGTGCGGATTCCAAACTCAAGCTGTCACAATTTTCACACTCTGTGCTCTCACTATCAACAGTCGTCTCATTTGAGTAAATTCTCGACCTTTGGACCTGTGTACCTACATATTCTCGAGCCCTTTTCTCGTATTTATGACCCATTCTGCCTGCGCTTAGCACTTTGTACCAATCTGGAATAGCGTCATGTACACATTTCCCATCAATGAAAAGGCTGGCCGGATATCTTATTTGGACTTCTATTAGCCCGTGCATGCACTGTCTCTTGGGTTTTGTATCGAGCTGACCTTGCTGTAGATATCTCACGCGGGTACTGCGTATCTAGTCCAAAACGGGTGTTTTTAAGGAGGTAAGCCTTTTTCATAATCAACTCGGTATTGCAATAGTCACTAAATCGCACCACTATAGGCCTCTTTTGATCAACTCCCTCTCTGATCCTTTCCAGTGACAGTTTGCCCAGTTTATGTGCTCTTTCTATGTAAATAATTTCTGTATCAATCCCTAGTTCATTTTCTACAAAACGAGAAATGAGGCTTTTCTCATCATAATTACCACTAATGTTCTCTGTGATGCCACAAAAAATGAGATTGTTCCGCATACTGCTTGATTCTATGTCAATAGATCGATAATTCAGTACCTTTGTAGAGTCCATCTGTTCTTTCACCATCCTCTCAAGCTGCTCTACTCTCGACTCTAGCTCCTTACAGTATTTGTTTATGTCCTTCACCTCACTCATACAAGCTCGCTGCTCGTCTTTCACATCCTGGATCTTATTGAAATTCCTGTTGACTTGATCGAAAATACTGTCCAGCTTTTCATCAGCAGATAGATTGGCAAATGAATCACTGCTACTGCTACTAACTTTCTTTCTTTTATTTGTCTTGAATGTGAATCGCTCATGTCCGCCATTACAGGCATGTCCGCCATTTTCAGGTAAAACAAATCTGTTTCTCAGGGAAACATCATCAGATATTTCCACATTTTCATTCTCCTCGCCACTTCCACTAACACTCGTACTATCATCGCTATCCATTCCACTCACAAATATTCACCAAACTGCAGTACGCAATTATACTGATACTGATACTGAAACAGGAAACGGTAGTGTTTGATATGGAATGTTCAATCCGACCAATTGCATAACATCGTTTAAAAACACCGTTACATGTTAAAGTAAATAGGTGCGTACATTTTTTTAATAACATGTATGCACTTTAATCTCGACAAAACACTATGGTTAGTAATATCAAATTAAAATATTAAAAATCAAACTTAAGCATTTCTACTAGTCAAGATTATTAGGCGTCTTTCATTGCATCGCTGTACTTTATAAAAATCAGTACATACACTTCTCATTTATTTCATGTCCATTACACTACCATGTTTGTTGGAAACACACAGCGGGCTTAACTTAGTCTGGCTGAATGTTTGACCATATAGCTATGTTTTTCTGAAGGGTGTTATTTTCATTGACGCATTTTCTTAACATGCTTTTCAGTACAGAGCTGCATTGTTTCTGGTAGTCTCTTAATTTCGCCAACTTGCCAACCAATGGCAAATCATACCATTTAGATGGAACGACTTTGTCATGTTTTGCATAGTGTTGATCAAAATTCCGCACAATCAGGTGTGTTTCGGAATTCAGTGCAACATATACTTGCTCCGATCAAGCACAAACCTTTGCGCAACTATGTCCAAAGATTCAATGTCAATTCCAAGCTGGTGCTTATAGAACATTGTTTCTTTTTTTAGAATTTCCACCTCTAAACGTTTTCCTTCTTGTCGATTTGAATTCACCGCTGCGACAGCTGCCTGCTTGCTAATTATTGCAATTCTTTTCAAACAGGTGTTGATTTTTGCAGCTACAACCTCTTTGGTAAAACTCGTTATTGACAGAACAAGAGCATCTTTCTTCAAAACGGAGACTTTCTGAACTAGCATATTGATCAGATTGCCAAATTCAAAACTATATGGATCGTGGTTTTTAACCATGAAAATATGAGGATTCCGTATGTTTGCCTTTAGTAGGTTTTCATGACAGTTTTGTTTGATTTTCATGAATGCTAAATTTCTTTCTTCATATGTCATCGTGACTCTTCTTCCTTTCTGTTTATTTTCCAGATCACCGTCAATTTTTGTTCTGATGAAAATCAGATTTGAGTCTGGAAATTGCGCTGTTATATTATTTGCTAACCAAGTATCGTTAATCGTGTATCGCGAGGAAGACACGAGTATAATAAAATCATACTCCTTGAATCGTGCCTTCTCTAGATAACTCTCTTGTGGGAAATTAGGAGTTCCAACTCCAGGCAAATCCCAAAGCACGAGATTCTCGTTGTCAGGGTGTGGATAAGGTGTTGGTTCCGTAGTAGCTTCAACGCAGTCAGTCTCCGCAGCACCTTCGTCATCGTCTTTAAGGCCCCTCAAAGCATTAATCAGACTCGATTTTCCACTTCCTGATTCACCGGTTATAGCAAGTCTTATTTTTGTGTTCCTCCATTCATTGTTGTTTTGTTCGAGGATTTTCAATAACTCTGAATAACCGCATCGGTCAAGCACCTTCTGAAACTCAGTCGTTTCTGACTCAGTCACCTGAATAAACACAAACATGTTAACTGTATATGGAATATTATATAAAATATTTGAACCGCCAGCTACATTAGCATGAGAGAAACCCATATTAAAATCAAAATGTATTTCAGGCAAGTCATCATGTGTCGAAGTGATCAAATCGAAAAAATAAAAACAAATGTGCAGATCTTACTAAAATGAGGTCGTCAAGCTCGTCACTTCCTAAATCGTATTCCTCTTGTCCTAAAATAGATAAAATCCAATTTGTTCATTTTGTATCTTTTCTGAATATTTTTTTTAAAACTCACCAGCATCAAAATCAATCACTTCACTGTCAAACGGATCCTGATTGTCTTTATGTAAAATACCACAGCATATGATAGTTTCGACTGACGATTAATGGGTTGTTGGATGGACTGATGAATGGTGACATTTAGTCTAACTGTTATATTTGAACTGCCACGAATTAATGTTTGTTCCGTTTATTTGTTTATTTTGATTTTTCGCTGTTTTTATAAGTATTTTAGTCATATCACGGCGGTAAGTTAACCTTCTCACACTTTTTCTGGTCAAGCTTAGCCGATCTAAGCGGTTTACCAGTACTAAGTGCACACATATTTATTCCAGTAACTGACAACTGCCCTATTTGAATCAGAGGTAGTGGGGGGAATGACCGTAGAAATAATTGACCAATCCCCACACAAGTTATGTGGCAAGTTCGGGTTCCAAATCACGATCCCCAGATAGACAGTTCAGCTCAGCTCTCCGGGCCCGGCGAACCACGAATTAATACAACGTGATTGTAAATTTAAATCCACCGATTGATTTGTATTTACCAAACAATAAACAACTGTTTTAATAAACTGATTCAATGTTAATCTAATGCCCAAGCATCTAGTAGTATATACAACATGTGCATCCTTACTTTCGCAATAATACAATTATAAATTAAATTGCGTTTCAATATGGTAAAACTCTTTATTTAATGCTAAGTAGTGAAATATAGAAAAATATCAGTTAGATATATCCCTATATCACTAACAGTGATGGACTACTTTTTTAAATTTTTATTTGATTTGAAAAATATTTAATTGTAGGTGTTGTCACCATTTGTCATACAGAATTACCAAAAAAGAAAAGTAGTGAAGATGAATAACACCAAATATTAAGAATACCTCTATGATATATTCAAGTGTCTTTCTTCTTATTTTCTCTTGGATTTTCCTCAGTCGTATTGAGCCAAGGAGAGTAGAACAGACAATGCCTTGCGGGTACAAGTTTTACCCACAAGGCATTGGAGCTGGTAATCTTGGTCCAAATTTAATTTTAGCATCCAAAGTATTTATTTTATCCTTTGCACTTTATTCATCCCAGCATATTACACTCGCACTTGTTGTTTACTGTTGCTATGAACAGTAGTCTCCCTTTGTTTAAATAATTGCTGTATTGCCCGTTCTCTAATTCCAAAAGATAACAAGAATCCAGTGTATCCTTAAGTAATAACTTGTGTTCATTAAGCACATAATTATATTGTTTTTGTGTGTATTTACTTTTTATATCCAGTAACCACTATTTAAGTATCCAATGTGTGTTCTTGTAAGCAGTGTTAAGCGTTTAATTCCCCGCCATCATGTTTTCTTCAAATTATTGACCGACTTTTAATCCAATTGTGTTGTTAAGTCCGAATAATTAAATATAGAAAACACTTTATGCGTATAAGTATTCAATTTCAGAACACTCCCAACAGTACATCTTTTGTTGTTTTACATTTTAACGCGCATCTACGAGTTTTATCAGCTTAAATTGCTTGCGAAAACACATCTGCGTTTGAATATCGTGACTGTGTTAACTATTGTTTACATCATAACACCAATGCACACGCTATTTTTAGAAAGCTAATTTCGGAGAACTGAACGCACTTTTACTTTCAATATGTACTTTTATCATAAATATATTTAAAGTTAGCAGTGTGTGTTAACTTCTTGATTTAAAACCTGACCATTATGATTATTCAACGACTATTATCTAACTAATCTTCATCTTAGTTACACTTATCAACATCATTGAACAATAATGAACAATAATGAACTTTTCAAAGTGAACATAACTACACAGTGATCTGATAATATATAAGGGTCTAAAACCTTGAAACTAGTAATATAAGAAAACATATTTTGTTTACATAGCACTAAATCAACATTACTACAGCCAAGTGAGTTAACACAAGTAAATTTTCCAATATTAGCATCTTCACCTAATCAGCCATTTGCAATATATATTCAAGTAACATTTTCCCATATTCATTTACATGTTTGTCAGAATTTTTCCTAGAAATACATGAATCTAATATATAATCATCAGGCAATAAATCGTCCATACAAGGGTGAATATTATCATGCACAACATGGTCTGGCTTCTCTCCAACTCGAGCATTAAAATCTCCACATAGAATGTAATCACATGAATTAGAATTATTAAAATTTAACATATCATTTATTATCAGATCAAATATACTAGTTTCAACCAGATACTCCCTCTCACTACCATATGGAATATTGTAGGCTAGACATGAAAATAATTCTTTCTCACAGGTAACAGCTATTTTATCAATTTTTATCCAAATAACACAATCACTTGTATTCTTAACAAAATGAACATATTTATTCAGACTATTTCTAACATAAATCATAATACCTCCACTGCTTCTTTTTTAACCTTTTAGTTTATCTTTTTTATGTAATACATATACATTAAAGTTTTCCACGTTGTAGTTAAAATTGTTATTTGACCAAGTTTCTGTGAATAATAAAATATCAAAATTATTAAATAAAGTTTGTAATTCCTCGCTATCCAACTTGTTATATTGTTTACCTATCAATCCATGCAAATTCTTCATGCAAATCCTGATATCGCCCCTGACCGCATCGCTGTCCTACTCCCGAGATGCTGTCTGCTGATGGCTGTTCCACTTCTTCCACTTGTCGACTTTTCTGGTTTCTCGATCCCCACTACACTCGACATAGCGTCTTTTTTGGATCCCACGGCTAGTTTCTCAATACCCACACTATTGGATTTTCCCTGTAGTATATTTTTTTTATCATTTGGTGCGATTTGCGTCGCGTAATTCACCTACGGGGGTTTGTTCAAACTTATCGATGGGGCCACAGTTTTTGAAGCGTACTTTTCACTGTTCTTATTGGCATTAGTCTGTGGTTTGTTTGGATTTTCATTGGTTTTGGATTTATTTAATTGACTAGTCTGCTGATCATAAGGTAAGTGTGGTTTTACAACATTGTCTTTGTTGACTAGCGTATTATCATCTGTTGATGACGTAGTTTCGTTCCCAATGTTTACCAATCTGTAGTCATGTATATGTGCGGATTCCAAACTCAAGCTGTCACAATTTTCACACTCTGTGCTCTCACTATCAACAGTCGTCTCATTTGAGTAAATTCTCGACTTTTGGACCTGTGTACCTACATATTCTCGAGCCCTTTTCTCGTATTTATGACCCATTCTGCCTGCGCTTAGCACTTTGTACCAATCTGGAATAGCGTCATGTACACATTTCCCATCAATGAAAAGGCTGGCCGGATATCTTATTTGGACTTCTATTAGCCCGTGCATGCACTGTCTCTTGGTTTTGTATCGAGCTGACCTTGCTGTAGATATCTCACGCGGGTACTGCGTATCTAGTCCAAAACGGGTGTTTTTTAAGGAGGTAAGCCTTTTTCATAATCAACTCGGTATTGCAATAGTCACTAAATCGCACCACTATAGGCCTCTTTTGATCAACTCCCTCTCTGATCCTTTCCAGTGACAGTTTGCCCAGTTTATGTGCTCTTTCTATGTAAATAATTTCTGTATCAATCCCTAGTTCATTTTCTACAAAACGAGAAATGAGGCTTTTCTCATCATAATTACCACTAATGTTCTCTGTGATGCCACAAAAAATGAGATTGTTCCGCATACTGCTTGATTCTATGTCAATAGATCGATAATTCAGTACCTTTGTAGAGTCCATCTGTTCTTTCACCATCCTCTCAAGCTGCTCTACTCTCGACTCTAGCTCCTTACAGTATTTGTTTATGTCCTTCACCTCACTCATACAAGCTCGCTGCTCGTCTTTCACATCCTGGATCTTATTGAAATTCCTGTTGACTTGATCGAAAATACTGTCCAGCTTTTCATCAGCAGATAGATTGGCAAATGAATCACTGCTACTGCTACTAACTTTCTTTCTTTTATTTGTCTTGAATGTGAATCGCTCATGTCCGCCATTACAGGCATGTCCGCCATTTTCAGGTAAAACAAATCTGTTTCTCAGGGAAACATCATCAGATATTTCCACATTTTCATTCTCCTCGCCACTTCCACTAACACTCGTACTATCATCGCTATCCATTCCACTCACAAATATTCACCAAACTGCAGTACGCAATTATACTGATACTGATACTGAAACAGGAAACGGTAGTGTTTGATATGGAATGTTCAATCCGACCAATTGCATAACATCGTTTAAAAACACCGTTACATGTTAAAGTAAATAGGTGCGTACATTTTTTTAATAACATGTATGCACTTTAATCGCGACAAAACACTATGGTTAGTAATATCAAATTAAAATATTAAAAATCAAACTTAAGCATTTCTACTAGTCAAGATTATTAGGCGTCTTTCATTGCATCGCTGTACTTTATAAAAATCAGTACATACACTTCTCATTTATTTCATGTCCATTACACTACCATGTTTGTTGGAAACACACAGCGGGCTTAACTTAGTCTGGCTGAATGTTTGACCATATAGCTATGTTTTTCTGAAGGGTGTTATTTTCATTGACGCATTTTCTTAACATGCTTTTCAGTACAGAGCTGCATTGTTTCTGGTAGTCTCTTAATTTCGCCAACTTGCCAACC